>OV815318.1:11222500-12422500 GCA_929108375.1 Gymnoscelis rufifasciata | reverse complement strand
TTTCTTTAAATTTAGACAAAAAATTATGTTGATTATTTGTTTGTTGATTTAGGACTCCCGTGAACACAATGAAGTTATTATATTATATCCTGAGAAGTGTACTAGAGTATGTCACTAGAGTGTGTGTACGAGAGGGGTGAAGTGTTTGTATGTTCTGCAAGCACTTTCTCCTTGGTCTGGGTGTTTAATATGTATAATAAAAAATATCTTTGTATGTATGTATATTATATTAAAGTATATCAGATGTCTAGTACCCGTAACACAAGCTAAGAGCTTACCACGGGGCTAGATGTTGTTGTGTGTATTGTCGGCAAATATTTATTTTTTATTTTATTTATGTATTGTATTTCAGTCATCAGGTCTGCACGTGGTGCTGGAAACCCCGAGCACCAACTGCTCCTGTCCCGACACCAACCAGCAGCAGAACAGCGGCGTGTGGCAGGTCTCCGGCGTTACCGGTGGAAGACAGCTCGACAAGGTATCTGGAATGTTCTGGGACTTTTGTTTTAATTTTAATCTAGGTGGCTTGGATACAAAGCCAGCCAGCACACCAACCAAGACAACCTATATGTTCTGCTATGCAAACACTTTTTCCTAGTCAGGAATTTTCTATTAATGTACTAATTTAATAGATTATTATGATTAACAATGGGAAATTAACCATGATTTTCAGTCCAGACAACGGTTTTCAGTTGTTTATCGTAGTAAAATTAATAACCATGATAGTTACAAAAAATAATTTAATAGAGTATGACGAATATCAATTCACCTACCTATATGCCATTATGTTTATCATATTATGTGATAAAAGGCATGATGCGTACTAAAAATAGGTATTCTATTTAGTTCGTCTAGTTAGTTAGTTAGGGGGGCCCTGTTTTTCCGCACTTAGACTCAAAGGTGGTCCATTGTGCGTGGAGTGGGGCGCTAGTGTAACCAGCCCAACTCCGACCAAAAGCGCAGAAGTTTCCTGGGGTCTTCGCAGGCTTCTCGGAGTGACCTTGGGTTCTTAAGGATTTCACGTTGCTGTGCTGTTACTCCCTCGCATTCCAGGATGACGTGGGCAGCTGTTTCGTCTTTGTTGAGGCATCCTCTGCAGAGTGAACTGTCTGTGGATCCCATGTTATAGAGGTGTTTGTTAAGGGTCATGTGTCCTGTGATAGTTCCTATCAGGACTCGAAGGTCCGTTCTTTTAAGGTTTAATAGGCGTTTGGATTGCCTTGAGTTAAGGTCTGGCATTGCTGTTCTTGCCTGTCGGCAGTCTGTTAGATTATGCCAGCGATCGTTGTGTAGGTCTTTTATTCTAGTTCTCATCCAGGTGCGCAGTTGCGAGAAAGGCAGCGGCAGGAACGGAGACGGGCCTTCTGCTTTCCTTCCTGATCCTTGCCGTGCTAGTTCATCTGCTGCATCATTCCCGAATGATCCACTGTGACCTTTGATCCACTGAAGGGTGATCGTGTTATTTTTGGAAGCCTCCTGTAGCACTAGGTGGCATTCGTATGTTAGCTTAGAGTTGCTCTCTCTGCCCATTAGGGCAGTGAGTGTGGCGGCACTGTCTGAGAGAATTCTAATATGGTACCCATTTATCTTCCTTCTCATGATTGCCCTAGCCGCCTCTGTTATTGCTGCACATTCACATTGGAATATAGAGCTGTGTTCGCCTAGTGTCATGGATATGTTAATATTGAGGTCTAGTGAGTGGGCACCTGCACCTGTTCCGGTCTTTGTTTTAGAGCCGTCGGTGTATATTCTCACTTCCTCAATGCCTGATTCGTCCTTAGGACCTTCAGATAGTTGTATGTGGTAAAGTTTGTCTTGGATTGGTTTCTTGAGCATGAGGTCGCACGGGGCTGCTATTAGTGGTTGGTATTCCAGCGCCCTTTCAAGTATACGTGCGTGTGGACTTGTGGTGGTTCCCCATATTCCAAGATTGTTTAGTCTAAGGGCTGACATGGTCGCCTCTAATTGTATATGTAGGTCGAGTGGCGCTAATTCGAGAGCAATTTCGAGTGCAGCAGCCGGTGTTGTTCTCATGCAGCCCGTGACGGCCGCGCCTATCATTCTTTGAAAGCGCTGCAGCTTCGTTCTGGCTGTGCTGAGTTCTGTTCTGATCCACCATGTAATTTATTATTCTATGACCATACTATGGCTCCATAGGTTAGTGTGGGTCTTACGACGGCAGTGTAAAGCCATCTGGTTACCTTGGGGGAGAGTCCCCATGTTTTCCCTAGCATTCTCCTGCATTGGTAAAATGTAGTACATGCTTTGTTCAGTTTGAAGTCAAGATGCTTGTTCCATAGAAGCTTGATGTCTAGTATGACCCCTAAGTTTTTTTTGTTAGTTGAAGTTCTGTGTTGAAGAGCTGGGGCAATTTTAGGTGCCCAAGTTTCCTTTTGTTGGTGAACATGATGAGTTCTGTTTTAGCTGGATTAACCGATAGATCGTGTTCTTTGCACCGTTCGTCTATTAGCCCGTCCAAAACTTCTGGACACATATTTTCTCTGTTTCTTTTAGATATAAAAAGCCAAAATATAGACTAACAAAGTTGCGAAGTGGGGGCTTGTATTGCGTATATTTTTTTTTTAAAACTCACGAATACTTTACGTCACGCTAAAGAGTAATATAAATAGTATAATAATAATAATTATAACGCTAATATTCTATGCAGTGTATGGCATTGATTTAATTTGCAAGCAAAAATATGTGTAATTATTTTTATAACCTGATTGACGGATTGTTTATTTATTTTTAGTCATCTACCCTATTATTAGTACCTATGCCCCTTCTACTTTCTTTGATACACTCACCATACAAAGAAACAGTACAATAATCCTCGTATTTACAAAAACATTTCACTTTTCATATCAGACTTTTAAGATGTTAAAATAACGTTTCGTAAAAACGTTATAAAGAGTTAGTGGTAAATATGTTTATTAACAGTTCAATAAAAAAATCATCTTTTTCTGCATACAATTTAAAATAGTTTAACCAAAGTGAGGCTGATCTATCCCTTATCAAAAATGTTAATCTTTTTAGTAGTAAAAAATACGGCATAAGCATTTCCCCACAGGCACAAGTCCAATGGTAGACATTCTACGACTGAAGAGATACTTTTTTTCAGGAGTTTGGATGCAGTCTCCTCGGCTCCCTTCCGAAGCCGCACCGCGAACGGCTGACGGTTCAACTGAACGACATCGTCCGCTGCATTCGACAGAACAACGAGACGGACCCGGAGCGGGCCAGGGACGACAGGTCTGCCAGCATGACGGAGCTTAAGACGCCGGAGAAACGGTACATAATGTCAAATCTTATTAATAATAGGGTATTTTCCATGCAATAGACATCTAAATTCTTTTGAGTCTGTAATTTTGAGAATAGAAAATTAGCAGACACGTCTTTATATATCATATTATATATATTTTTTTTAGTCTTTGTTTTTATAATATAGTACTATTATAAAAACAAAGACTAAAAAAAACTACCTTAGTTGTTTTTTGTTGCTATTTTATTGTTCAAGTTAACATAATGTTCCTTGTAAGAGATGAATATATAAAAAATATACATTTATTTTCAATTATATCTTTTGTCACTTATATAAAGTGTTTTAATCTTTAGAAATGAATGAAATGAAATGAAATGAAATGAACTGTGTTATTTTTCTATTTAAAATCACAAAAAAATCTGGACCGCCAGCATGACGGACATCAGAGCAACGGAACATTATGTTGTGTGACACTGAACTATCTATCTACCAAAAAAAATCAACTGTATTTACAGGATATTTGATCTAAAGTCCGAAACGCCAACTCGCTACCGTTCCCTGGACACGCTGACGGGTACTAAAGAGGCTGAGCAGCAGATTCCAGCGCCCCGACCCCTGCAGCGAGCTCATCTTATCTCTGAGTCTTCGGGAGACGATGGCAAGGTGGATAACCAGGTGGGTTATAAAGACACGCAAATAGCATTCATTTGTAACAGAAGCGCCGCCCGATGATTCGTTCAAAAGCCAGTTTTTTGCAACCATGTTGTTTACAAGATATTCTTAAAAGATATGTATCAAACAATTATGTTATGTGTAATACTTTCTTTGGTTTTCAATAAATGATTGATTGAAAGCGAATAATATACAGTAGTTTTGGACGGGCTATCAGGCGGACTAAACAGAAAACCTATTTTTTATGTAGTAATCATGCCTTAGCACGCGAACTTCCTTAGCGTGGTGACTTAAGGCCTAATCTCTCTCGCCAAGAGAGAAGTCCCTCTGTCCCAGCAGTGGGAACGTTAATAGGGATGATCATGACTATTCTCATGCCCAAAAAGTTAATTCAAATCTCTGAATTGTTTAAGTATTCTTTGGTAAAAAAAAATTCTGTATTCTTGTAAATAGTAATATTAAATCTTATGTACTTAATGTTATTTTTATGAGTGATAATGATAAACCTCACTTTTTAGGTTATACTACTTTTTATTATATGCAAAAAATATTAAGACACATCCGTAACCTTCGCACACCAGGATTCGAACCTGCATCTCTGGAAAAGCGCCCCGGCGGGCTACCAAACAGATGTGTCTTAATATTTTTCTGCATAAAATTTAAAAATAGTAATATAATCTTAATTTCAGAAAATGTGTGATAGACAAGGCACGTTCACAATGCCTTCCCCGGCGCCACCGCTCTCTCAAACCGGAAGCATCAGTCACAGGACTTCAAGGTATTCTTTTAACCGCTAATTTATTGGTAACCACGATCTTAGTGCTAAATTTTTTTTGTTGTTTCGATTTCCGCCGAGGAGTCAGAGTTTGTATGTTCTGCAAACACATTCTCATTGATCTGGGTGGGTTGAATGTAAAATAATAAAAAATGTGTAAAATACTAAAAAATATCTTTATATGTAAGTATGTCTAAATTAAGTAAGTATATCAGATGTCTAGTACACGTAACAAAAGCTTAAGAACTTAACGCGGGGCTAGATGTTGTAGTGTCGATTTTCCGGAAATATTTATTTATTTATTTGTCCCTTTTGACGGTAGTTCGCATGTCAAGGTGTATAAATTCATTTTAAGAAAACTATTCGCGTATTTTATGGATCAGCATCATTTCAGTCTTAGTCCATTCCTGAACGAACGTGGAGATTTTAGTGATTTTTTTACAATCATAAAAAATGGATTGAAAAACGGCAGTAACTATTTGTTTAATAAATTGGAAATCTAACGTCAGTTAGGGTCTCTTTCACCATCGCCGAGTTAAGATAAACGATAGTTTTAATTAAAAATAGAGCAATTTCGCTCAGTCACATGTGACAGAGCGATATAGCTCTTGACATAATAACACGTATTATTGACTAACTAACATTGCTTAGTTTATTCAGATTTTGTGGAATAAGCCCTACGTTTATATCAAACTAAATATCTATTATTGTACCATACTTATGGCAAGTAAATACATTTCATCATGATAAAAGTATAATGTCAAATATAAAAGCTAGGTATTTAAATAAACCTTCCTCAACTCTTTTATGTGTGTGTCATTTTGCAGACCGATTCCAAACCGCAATTTGCGTCTAGCCTGAACCTGTCAGGAATAATGCCTACCGACGATTTCACTAGAGCCCGTTTGCAACGCTACGAAAGCGCCTCTACGTCAAATCTTATTTGGCGATCTTAATGATAATTGAAATATCGGTCAAATTTTGAAGTTACTTTGTTCCATTTCAGTCCAATACATAGATCTCGGAACAACATGTTGGAAAGCCTAGTGGCCGCCGAGAAGGCCGCGGAGGAGCTGCGAGACAAGCTCAGCGTAGTCATCAATGACTACATGGATCAGTACAAAAATGATTCATCCATGTCGTCTCTAGCACTTGATATGTCAAAGATTTCTGTTCTAAAGGTAAGGATTATATCAGCCATTCAGATTATTAGTATAGCTTAAAACAATAAAAATAAAAACAAAGTTTTTAAAGTCTTTTACCTGTACGACTATAAGCAGACTTTAAGAAAAAGTTTTTCATCCATCGTCAACAATTGTTAAACCCTGCTATCCTGATGTATGTTTTGCGAAGAACTTATAAGATCACCATCCATCAACTTAGCACCGATTTCACCATTGGTTACGTAGTAATTTAGTATTCAATGCCATTGGCTATAAACGCGATCAGATCAGGTTAAAGTCGCTAAACATTAAACACTAAAAACATTTTTCAATGGCTCAAAAACTCGATTTGTAGCATAAAATGGTGAAATTGGGACTTAGTCGGCGAGATTCGAGATAAAAGTCTTATGTCAAATATAAAAGATTTTAAATAAACCTTCCTCAACTCTTATGTGTGTGTCATTTTGCAGGCCGATTCCAAACCGCAATTTGCGTCTAGCCCGAACCTGTCGGGAATAATGCCTACCGACGATTTCACTAGAGCACGTTTGCAACGCTACGAAAGCGCCTCTTCGTCAAACCTGGCAAAAGCAAAAGAAGGGAAGTTGTCCAAACTTCGCCGTATATCACCAAATATATTTAAGCGAAAGGAGAGTACTAGTATCAAACTGGAGAAGCCGAAGGGTCAGGATAGCAAAAGCAAGTTACACTGTAAGTTATCTTATCATTATCACCATCCATTAACGTTCAAAACTAGACCGGAATTAGGTTGAATTATATTTTAATCTTAATTGAATCCTTTGTAATTCAACTATTTGTTAAGAGTATTCATCATTATAAATATGTGAGGCTGATTTGAGTGCCGCGCTGAGAGTTAGGCGGTAACAATTTGTAAAGACATTCTGTCACCGACAGAAACGCCGTCCGTTCTAGTCAGCGCTCAACAGTCGAAGTTACACTAACCACTATCTCTCAGCGCTGGCCGATGGTCAGCGTGACAGTAATAAGATGTCTCTATATCTGCTAATGTTTTTTTCAGGTTTACTAAAACCAAGGATTGTAACACCTATAAGAACGTATAAACCTTCCCCACTGACCGAACAAAGTCCGAACCTAAGCAGCGCTTCTAAGAAAAAATACAGCCATATAAAGTCTACTATTCCCAGACTCGCAAAAAAGGATTAGGCAATCAATAAATTAGAAAATATTATTTAGATTTATAACGGGATATTTACCATGATTGATTGTCTTTGATTTGTGATCATGGTAAATATCCCGTTATAAATCTAAATAATATGAATAACCATGATAGTTTCAAAAGTTAAATTAGAAAATTATTATATATTTAATGTTTTTGCTGGCTGTGCTAACTAATAAAACAAGTGTACTTTCTAATTAATCTTTTACTTATCACCTCAGCTATAAGCTCTCTGAATCGGAGTTCGCGCAAACTTTCATCAACTTTTCAACCTTCTTTTCCAAGTTACTACTTTGCTTATCCGAAACTTTCTGCTTGATTATATATTTGGAGCTGCTTTCTTTTTTATTAGATTTTGTGTTTGAACTGGTTCTATGCCTGTTGGGATGCACAGCGGAGGAAGGCCTGACACTTTGATCCTGGCTTTCTTTCATGTTCACATTCCAGTCGCCTTTATCGAAAGCATTATCTAATCTGTCCTTGTGCTTCTTTTTTGTAACTATGAAATCTTGCAAACTGTTATCATCACTACCCGTGGACTTTATATCGGCTGATTCGTCAAGCTTTGCTCTTTCGTTGATTTCTTTTTCCTGGCTTCTAGTCGTGAGGTCTCGCAAAGTCTGCTTGTTACCTTTTAGAATTTTCTTCTTTTCTTTCTTTGCAAGCTTAAGACAAATCGTGGCCTTTGGATACCCTGTAAATTGTTGGTAACACGCTCCCTTTTCTAAAGACATGAATGAACTGAAAAACCTTCTGGGTTGTATGTCTTCTGATGTTTCATTTACCAAAGAATATGTTTTCTTTAGGAAGTTTTTTTTATCAATTGGATTTTGCATGTGGAAGAAGCTTTGTATTTCCTCCAATGTATTAAGTTTTTTAAGGGCATTTCTCTGTACTATGTTATATGAGACAACAGCCATGAGGATGAAAGATGGTTCATTGCTGAGTATGTGATCCCAGAGGATGAGCCATTCTGAGCATGTCAGCACTTCACTGAAAGCTGTTTCTAGAATCTTCAGAGCATAGACCTGGCTTGTGACGCCGAGGTCGCAGTAGTGACGAAGGAGATGCTGATCATGCTCAGCCAAGACATTCTCCACCATAGCCAGAACACTGATTGGGGGAAAAGGGGCATACTCAAACCACAACTGACAAATGTTTATGAGTACTGTAGCCACACATTCAAATAGAAGCAGTGGATCTTTTTGAAGGACTTTTACAAATGGAAATACAAATCCAGGTAGGAATTTCATAACCCCAAATAGAGGGCACCAGTGTGCAAGGCAGGAGAGCAACCTTTTCAAGTTTTTCAGAGTGATGGAGCTATGTATAGAGAACTGTTTTTCTATATCTTTGTAAGCAGGATGGATCCCTTTATCTATCAAAGCAGCATAGGCTATTTTATTTCTAGGTGTGTTGAGAAGGGACCTCCATATTATAGATCTGAACTTGTCAGGGTATTCACCATACTGCATTAGAATCCTTCTTAATCTAGCACTATCCATACATATTCTCATCTTCTGCTCCACTTCTACTTTAGAAGATAGATCTTTTAAAGTTTGCTCTGGAGGGATAAACCGGTGTGATGAACTACTTGGTATATCCTTAGACACATTCTCTGCATCACTCTGAGCTAAATCCAACACATAAGACGAATTGTAAATATTGACCTCCCCCTGTTGCAGAATACAGATGAAATATTTCCCAGTAGGGCTTACAGCAAACTTGCGGATACCAGAGCTCTCTGGCTTGATGGTATATATAATATTAAGGGCTTCAACATCAAATATGTACAATGCACAATCACTGCCTAAAATAGCAAGAATCTTATTTGCACCACCATCAAACTGTTGTGGAATAAATGCCACTTGTTGTACTCCAGACAAACTGTATTTAGAAAGGTCTATTGATTTCAAAGATTTCCAGGTATCCATGCTGAACAGGATCAAAGTAGGTGTCAGGCCAGCAATAGCCATTGCCCGGCCATTCATTGTAAATGCAATATTTTTCAAGCGCTTCATTTCACTGGGAATTATTTGTTTGACAGACTTCATACTTTCATGTTTCCATATCTGTATAGTATCATTTTGAAAGCAAGCCACTAGGTATTCCCCTGCCGGAGAGAACATTATCTGTTGAATTTGGGCTCCCATGTACGTGTTCAATGTGAAATACTTGGTGTAATTTATGAGTTCCCATAGTATAGCTTCTGAGGCGCTAGCAGTAAGAAGGTTTTTCGTTTTATGGTTGGAGTATGAAATATGTTTTATAGGATTTGTGTGACCAGCTAAAGTTAGAGAACTTTTACCAGACTCAATATCCAGGAAATTTATCTCGTTTTTTCCTGATACAGCAACAGCTAGGATGTCTATTTTGTTTGGTACGAAGAAGAGAGCGCTGCAGGAGCCGACACCGGCTATTTTCCAGAACTTTAGATCCGCGAAGTCCAAAACGAAAATGTTACCTGCGTTGTCGGCACAGGCGAGTTTCTCCTGGTTGTCATCGAAGGTTCCGACGGAAAAACGAATCCTGTGCCTCTCCCCGTTCGAACCTTTGACTGTGTGATGCAGCTGCAGACTAATGCCATCCTTGGGCTTTGTTTTTAACTTTATATCAAACTTGTTAGTGGCACCTTCTTTTATACTTTTCTTGCTAAGTTCCATGTAATTTATTTGTATTTGCGGTTCAGATAACTTCCTTTTCAATCATACTGCTTCGACAAGAAAATATAATTTTTAAATTTGGCGGAACTGACAAATTGGAAACGTAAACAAACCACAATTGGAAAACAAAACAATAAAATGTCAGTTTGACGTAATGTATTCTGGCAGTTGACAACGCTGTTTGTAAAAGTATAAGCCTTTCGCCCTTTGTCCCGTCCCTTTTCAACCCCCGACCAAAAAAGAGGGTTGTTACCGTTGTTATAAGTTTGACGTGTCTGTCTGTCTGGGACATCATAGCTTCCGAATGTAAGAAAGGTGAGTTTGGCACGAGTGTTCTGTGAATGTTTCATGAAAATCGATTGAGCTGTTTAAAAGTTATGTGGAAGGAAAACCGAAAACCAGGATGACTGGTAGAGAATGCTTCTAGCATTAAGTCCTCCTCTGTACATTGTTTTTGTGTACAAAGTATTAATAAATAAATAAATAAAATCTGAAAATATACTTGCAAGGGGTATCATATGAAAGCGCATCGCGTGCACATTACAAAATATTATGGTGTTTTACTTATAAGGAAATTAAGCCATTAATCAAATATGGAGTTTTTCTTAAATTTTAAATTAGATTTATGCACATAGTGCTTATTTTCTCTTTGTATTTTGCCTTCGTTAAAGGTGAGGTTTGTTATCTCTTGTCTATGCCATGAGTTTTTTTCCTTAAATGAGGGTTCAATTTTTCACAAATTGCATGTAAAAAGAGCGCTTATATTAATATCCTACATTGAATTAAGTAGGGATTGAGTTAGAATTGAACAGAATTTGCTCGGGTTATAACAATTTTTAATAGACTTTTATTTTAGGAACATTACACATTGACAGCCAAACTTTATAAAATAACGAAAGTTTGGTTCTTCTCAAATCGGCTCTTAGGCTATATGACGGGATTGTGAATTTGCAAATGCAAGTTGGTAATATTTCTAATATGTACCAACATTAATATAGCTATAGTTGAGACAACATAGACCATAGTTATTTACTCCTTTAGACAATCCTTTTTTTTTACGTTAACTTAACACCATATTACGCAAGTTAAAAATAAAAACACATTTTTTTTGTTTAATATTATTTAGTTACACAAAATCTATTCAATATAAAGTAATTTAGTTGTAAGTCATGTAGCGCGGCGTGGCCGAGAACTTGGCGTATGACTTGATGACCTTGTTAACGGCTTCAAGGAAGTCTTTCTCCGTAGCTACCTTGCGGCGAGCTCTGATCGCGAACATACCCGCTTCGGTGCAAACAGATCTGAAATATAACAAGTTAAATTTAAATCATTTTAGAAACAAACAAGCAGCTCATGGTATAAGGAAAATAAATTATTAAAGATAATTCGGGTTCTTCAGTACTAATATAATGCAGCCAATAAGCAATCAACAGGTACAACAAGGCAGAACTATACTAACAAAAATATGTGTTGAACAGCTTAGGTCTATTTTCAAGAAATTGCTAGTAAAAGAAAAATATTTAATCATTATTTCTACACAGTGACAATGGATGGCGCTAATACCAGCAACAAAATAGGTTTCTAGAATAGAATTGACAAACTGGCCTGTTTAGACGTTGATTAAATGCCTTCCATTTAAATTTAACTATTGCTGAAAATCGCATTCAGTAGGGTTTGAGTTAGTCCCTTAAATTTATACACCGAAATGAATGATATTGTGGTGTGAGTGGTATCTATACTATGGGACCATTAAAACCCTTCATGCGCAAAAACTAAATAACAACTTGAGTAAAGCCTGTAAGAATATTTTAAGTCTTCACCTGATCTCAGCACCAGTCGAGTTGGGACAGAGCCTAGCCAGCAGGTCGAATCTGATATCCCTCTCCACGGACATAGAGCGGGCGTGGATGCGGAAGATGTGCGCGCGCCCCTCCAGGTCCGGCAGACCGAACTCCACCTTGCGGTCCAGACGACCGGGCCGCATAAGCGCCGGGTCTAGGGTGTCCGGTCTGTTTGTGGCCATCAGTACCTGACAAAAATGTGGATATAAAATAGATACACTTTGTGAGTCAGGTAGGGTAGAGAATTTTGATAGTGGGGTTCTAATGTAGGATTTTGATACAGAATTTTTAAGTAAGGACTTTGGTAGTGGAGGTCTCAGGTCAAAATGTGAAAAGTAGACTTTGATAGCTTTTGTGTAATTTTTTTCTATAGTATGAATATAGTATTTATCTTTTTTAGTAATGCTTGATTTTTAATTATAATTTCTTTAATAGACTAAGGTCGTTTAAATTAATAAATAAATATCGATGTTCTTATAATCATGACTGCGGAAATCTAAGGCAGTATTTTATTATGATGAGTTCTAAAGGATAACCAAGTTCTAAAATCAGGAGACAGAGAGTCAGAATCAAGTTCACAAATTCAAAATATGATTCTAACGCTAAACGCGGCCAGTAAAGAAGTAGGCTTAGAGATGAACCTTTCTAAAACAATGTTGATGACAAACAGCACAGTAGCAAAAATATCAGTAGACAACGCAATACTGAACTTCACGGACCAATATACATATTTGGGCAAACAAATCAGCTTCAATAGAGAGAGCAATGATGCGGAAATTGAGAGACGTGTTCAAACCACTTGGAACAAATATTGGAGTCTGAAAGATATTTTCAAAAGTAATATGCCAGTAAAACTCAAAACAAAAGTTATGTCTTCCTGCCTTTTACCATGCTTAACTTACGCCTGCCAGACCTGGAAATACAATGCGAAAACAAAAAATAAAATAGTCACGTGTCAAAGAGGATTAGAAAGAAGCATGCTTAACATTAGGAAAATACAAAAAATAAGACACACAAAAATAAGAACCATTACAAAAGCCATAGATGCTCTCAAACACGCCACAAGACTAAAGTGGAAATGGGCGGGGCATGTGGCTAGACTGACCGACAATCGTTGGACCATTCGAGTGACGTCGTGGAAAGGCCCTAGTGGGAAACGTCCCAGAGGTAGACCGCGTATGAGATGGGAGGACGACATCAAAACAACAGCGGGTCCAAATTGGATGCAGAAAGCCAAAGATAGGAAAAAATGGGAATCTTTGGAGGAGGCCTTCACCTGCGGAGGGGTTCTTACAGAATAAATATTAAGTTTTTATAAGATTTTAGTTATTTTAAGTAAAATATGTTTAGTTTTAATTAATAGCTAGTAAAAACAGATAGATTTAGTTAAATTGTAAGAAATAAAAGGCTTTTTTATTTTATTTTATTTATAAAATCAGGAGAATTTTGATACATAAGTCTTGGTTCGGAAAGGGTATTTACCTTGATATTACCACGAGGGTCGAATCCATCAAGTTGATTGATTAACTCTAACATAGTTCTCTGCACTTCATTGTCGCCACCAGCGCCGTCATCGAACCTGCAATCAGTAGAATAGTTTTTAAACATAATCCCAACTAATGTTATAGATGCGAATTTAGTTTGTTCATTTTTTGTTACGACTTCCCGCTTTATCAACTCAATCAATCTTAACCGTCATTAGCATGGTGAATTTCAAGTCCCAATACTTTTATAACCATGTGTGCGTTTCGGGACAGAAGTGATAACTTAGTAAGCGTCCAAAATACGGCTAGCGCTGTGAGTGAGAGAGGAGATTGCTTACGGCTGTCTTCTACTAGGCTAGGCGGTTCCCTCGTAACCCGGAATGAATAGATTATCTCTTTAAATATCAAAATAGTGCAATTTAGCCTTCAATTGGTGACATTATTACCTGGCGCCTCCAATGGCGTCGATTTCGTCGAAGAAGATCAAACACGCCTTCTTGCTGCGCGCCATTTCAAAGAGTTCTCGGACCATTCGCGCGCCCTCTCCTACGTACTTTTGGACCAGCTCGGAACCTAAACGTACAAGTCATGTTAACTTCAAAGTTAAAGGACTGTAACAAATACCTTTAATATTAATTAAAAGTATTCGTTAAAGTTGTATCAATGTGGTAGACATTTAGTTAAGAGCTTGTAATGCAAACGAACGATACACGTTCCAAAACTTTCCGGAAAAACATTTAAAAAAATTAATACAAGTACAAACTTATATTCTAAGTTATCATTCGTAGATGTTTAGTACAGTAAGATCGACATATTGTTAATTGATGTTAACTAAACCAGTGTAAACAAAATGTAATTGTGACGTATAATAATATTATCAATAAATGACTATTAATGACTATTATTAATGACTATCGATATGTACGACGAGCGAATATCGCTATTCATTTAACTTGGTACGATTATTGTTTTAAATTGAAGCCGTTGCTTTTGCAGCTAAATTTGTTATTTGGTCGGCTCCAAGTAGTTAGTTCTCAAGATCTCTTTGATCTGCCTAGAAACCGGTGAAAATTTCACCTGCACTTCATTTTGAACAGTTTAAAAGCAACGTTATTATAAACTTACCAATAACTCTGATGAAGCAGGCGTCGGTCCTAAACTTACCAATAACTTTGATGAAGCAGGCGTCGGTCCTTAACTTACCAATAACTCTAATGAAGCAGGCGTCGGTCCTAAACTTACCAATAACTCTGATAAAGCAGGCGTCGGTCCTAAACTTACCAATAACTCTGATGAAGCAGGCGTCGGTCCTAAACTTACCAATAACTCTGATGAAGCAGGCGTCGGTCCTTAACTTACCAATAACTCTAATGAAGCAGGCGTCGGTCCTAAACTTACCAATAACTCTGATGAAGCAGGCGTCGGTCCTAAACTTACCAATAACTCTGATGAAGCAGGCGTCGGTCCTAAACTTACCAATAACTCTGATGAAGCAGGCGTCGGTCCTAAACTTACCAATAACTCTGATGAAGCAGGCGTCGGTCCTAAACTTACCAATAACTCTGATGAAGCAGGAGTCGGTCCTAAACTTACCAATAACTCTGATGAAGCAGGCGTCGGTCCTGTTAGCGACTGCGCGCGCGCACAGCGTCTTGCCGGTCCCGGGCGGGCCGAAGAGCAGCACTCCCTTAGGCGGCTCGATACCGAGCTTCACGAACTTCTCCGGCTAAAATACAAGTATAGTTTTGGCTAATTCGGTGGAATCGGGTAAATAGAGATATTATGTATAGGAATGTTGCAGGTCATCTACATCATCATCCTGCCCTTGTCCCACACTATGTGGGGGTCGGCACAACATGTGTTTTTCTTCCATTCCCTCTATCACCCGTCATCTCAACACTCACTCCTTTCTCACACATATCTTCTAATAATTTGAATGTTGCAGGTCATCTACATAGATAATAAACAAATTAGCTTATTACAGTGGCTAGGCCATAGCTGAATTTAGGGCCAGTAATTTTCCAACCTGTCTATTAAATTATCCTACAGACAATTTATGTAATATAATTTACATCAGAGTTTATCTATATTTTTTTTGGTTTTACACCAATTATCTATGTATATAATGCTATCCACATTAAATAATTATTGGTTGAAATCGCAAATTTCAGTGAAACAAGAAATATTAAGTTGTCCTGCAACACTTAAGTTTTGCCAAAAAACTTCAATTGGCCAAATTCTCTATTGCAGTTTTGATATTGGGGAGTTGTATCAGAACGCTGCCAAGGCTTTTAGGGCAACGCTCTTTCTTCACTCCCCTGGTAAATGGACATACAAAATATCTAAGGACCAACGCAGCATCATCATCATCATCATCATCATCATTTCAGCCATTAGACGCCCACTGCTGGACATAAGCCTCCCTCAAAGACGACCAATCATTCCGATCGGTCGCCTCTTGCATCCACCGAGAGCCAGCAAGTTTGACTAAGTCATCTGTCCATCTTGTTGGTGGGCGTCCGACGCTGCGCTTGCCGATCCGTGGTCTCCATTCGAGAACTTTTCGGCCCCAACGGCCATCTGTTCTACGTGCTATGTGGCCTGCCCACTGCCACTTCAAAGAGCTAATCCTTTTGGCTATGTCGGTGACCCTCGTTCTTCTACGGATCTCCTCATTTCTGATTCGATCCCGTAGAGAAACCCCGAGCATAGCCCTTTCCATAGCTCTTTGAGCGACTCTGAGCCTATTCATAAGGCCAACAGTGAAGCACCACGTTTCGGATCCATAAGTCATCACTGGCAACACACACATATTGAAGACTTTCGTCTTGAGGCACTGCGGTATTTTCGACGTAAAGACGTGGCGTAGTTTTCCGAACGCTGCCCATCCGAGCTGGATTCGGCGACTGACCTCTTTCTCGAAGTTGGACCTACCTAATTGTACCGTCTGTCCTAGGTACACATACGCGTCAACAACTTCGAGAACCGAGTTCTCAACCAAAACGGGGGCGGGCACAACATGGACATTTGACATGACCTTCGTCTTGTCCATGTTCATCCTAAGACCCACCCGTTGGGAGACTCGATTGAGGCCTTCGAGCATAGTGCTGAGTTCTTCCATCGTCTTCGCCATGACCACGATATCATCAGCGAATCGAAGGTGAGTGATGTACTCGCCGTTAATGTTGATGCCTAGTCCTTTCCATTCTAGGAGTTTGAAAGCGTCCTCTAAAGTGGCTGTAAACAGTTTCGGAGATATCACATCTCCCTGCCTAACTCCTCTTTTCAACGGGATCGCTTTCGAACTCTGTTCTTGTACTCGGACTGACATGGTGGCGTTTTTATACAAGCACTTCAACACTTCGATATATCGATAGTCAATGCGACATCGCTGGAGAGACTCAAGCACCGCCCATGTTTCCACCGAATCGAAGGCTTTCTCGTAGTCCACAAACGCTAAACAGAACGCAGCATAGTCTTTGTTAAAGTTTAACGCGTATTTTACGAGTCAAACCGAACAATATTTTAACCTTTTCATTAATTTCCTATTTCGGCATTTTAATTGAGACTCTACTGCTTCCCGTCATTTATAGCCAATGTTAAAATGTGGGCTTCGTATAGAAGTATAGATAATTAATAGTGCCTTGCGGTGTTCCCCGCGTTATAATGGATATTTTCGCGGAATTCCATTTCCTCGCGGTAAAAAGTATATAAATGCCTAAAACTGTGGATGCCTTTGTCCTTTCTCAGGCTCTAGACAATCTGTGTATCAAATTTCATTTTTTTGCTTAACATATTAACAGAGTTAGAGTAACTTTCGCATTTATTTTATTAGTATGAAAGTATGGATACCACAACGCCTTCTCATTGGTTAAATCAAACTATATTTTTACTTTTTTAAATCTTTGGTTCTACCCTACTTGGACATATCTAAAACATTGGCAATATTGAATGAAGCCCCAGAAGCCCCAACTTACATGTAACAGGGGGGTCTCCACCACTTCCCGTAGTTTCTCGATCTGCTCCTTGCAGCCTCCCACGTCGCTGTAGGTCACATCGGGCTTCTCTTCCACCTGCATCATGGTGACAGTAGGATCTATCTTGGGTGGCAGTGGAATGTGGATCTGGTATTTGTTTCTGTCGACTCTGTAAATAACCATACATTTTTAACCCCCAACCAAAATAGAGGGGTGTTATATGTATGACGTGTCTGTCTGTCTGTTTGTCTGTCTGGGACATCATAGCTCTCTAACGGATGGAGCGATTTCAATTTAAGTTTTTTTTTGTATATAAGGTGAGTTTGGCGCAAGTGTTCTCAGACATGTTTTATGAAAATCGGTTGTGGCGTTTAAAAGTTATGGGGGTGAGAGTGGGGAAGGAAAACCGAAAATCTGCAAATATACTTGTGTGGGGTATCAAATGAAAGCGCATCGCGTCCACATTACAAAATATGGTGTTTTACTTTTAAGGAAATTAAGGCATTGGAATAGGGGGTTTTTCTTAAATTTTAAATTTAGATTTATATGTAATAGACTAGCCTTACAGGCTACGGCGTTGCCCGTGGTCATAAGATTATCCCACGGTAAAAAGCCTATTGCTTTAAAAGTTATCGCCCAATTTTATATCGGACTGAATTGATTTAAACAAACAAACTCGTCAGTTTTACTATATCAGTTTACATTCATACATATTACAAGTGGAACAGGAGACAATGACTGTGTGAATGATTTTTTTATTTATTTATTTGCTCACATGTACATTTATGCAGATAATAGGCATACACACGGCATGTCACAGCTTAAGCCAATATGTAATTGCACCCAGGAGGGGCACTGCAAATTGCGGTTTTGGTTTGCGGTAATTTGAACAAAATTCATACAATACTCTTATGTCATTAAAACTTATCATCAATGTCAAATAAAAAGTCAATTATTAATAATGTAATACTTAAATCTTAATGATTTTTAATAAGTGATAAACCTCACTTTGCAGGTTAAACTATTTTTTAATTTTTATGTAGAACAAGATTAAGACACAACCTGTGTGTGAAGGTTACGGAGGTGTCTTAATCTTTTTCTGCATAAAAAAATATGTAGTAATTTCTTCAGTTTTTAATAAATGAATTGATTGGTACAGTCCTAAGTGAATATTATTAGTGTTTACTGAAACTTACCCAACCCTCATGCCTTCTTCAATATCCGTGGGTGCTACGGAATCAGCAAGGTCCACCACAAACTTGGCAAACTGTTTCACATTTATTATGTATTTAGGGTCATTGGAGTCTGCATTGATGATTTTTGTACATCTTGCTACCTGCAATAGAAATTGATTAAGTAATTTTACAACAAATTGCTTTAATATTGTTAACATTTGATTTTACTTAAAATAAACAACTTTACAGCCATTTATTATGACTATTGCGACATAGTTCTATTATCTAGTTATTGGATGACTGCATCCACCATCTTTTAATTAACTCAATTTTTTTTTCTGATGAGCACCTTCAAGCAAACATTTTCATAGATCAATTGCTATCTACCACCAGTTTAAAACAAAAAAATTAAACAAGGGACATGGTCAGTGTTCAGCAAAGTGTAGCTTTATCAATAGACTTAAAATGACAAAGTTGTTCACTGCTGTGTTAATGTAGGGCAGTTGTATCAGAATGCTGTTTAGACTTGAAAGCAGCACTCTTTCTTTACTGCCCTATAGTTTAAAAGAGGAGCTGTCAAATGCAGAAAAAATACCTACTGTTTTGTTGACAGCATTTAAATGTTAAATGACGTTTACAGTTGTCCAAACATTCATAGTTTTATAGTTCAGGCTGATATACAAATCTGTTGTAAACTATACAAAAAAACTATCCTTTTTTGTGTTGGAGCACAATGATAGTTTTAGTAATTCAATTCATTTATTCAAGCTGTAGCTGTAGTATCACATACAACATGATGGACAATCTTCATCCAATATTTTATCACATCATAAACTGATACTGTGTTTGTGTTTTAAATCTTGGTAAATGAGAACTGTATAAACATCTTGTTTTGGTGTATATTGTGCATCACTTTTAGGCATGGGGGCCTAACTAAGCCAACTCCTTGATGTATTAGAAAATTTACCGAATGTGTTACTGAGATCTACCTAGATCAGACGGGTAACATGGCTGTCTCACCTGTAATGGCTGTTCATTTTGAAGGGTCTGCTTGTCTGCTGCTAAATCCCAAAGAGCCGGGGGAGCCAATCCAGTATCTGATTCCTTAATTCCTGTTAGTTCATTAACTCTCTTCATAACAGTCTGAATACCTTCTTCTACTTCTTTGATGATCTTTGTGTACTGCCCTTGTCCCTAAAAGCAAAATAAGTTACAATATTGTGTTAATTTTGCCAGTCATTCTAAATCTTAACATACAAAGAAATTTGTACAGCAAATTGAATAAACTTACATAGGACTTCAACAGAGCAATATCTCCTTCATCGAGCGCTGTAAAAATATAAAGAATTATGTTTTATTCACTTAAATTTCACAAAAGAAATCCAGATATTGATGTCACTGGACTTACATTTGATTTCCTTTTCGGGCTCCTCTTTATCATCTTTCACTTTACGCATATCATCTCCAAGATGGTCTGGCATTTTTAATTACTGGATTTATGATAGTTTGCACGAAAATTCACAAATTTTATAAATTACAACAAGAAATTAGCATCAGACAGACTGTCTGTCATCAAATTTTAGTATACGTTTCGTTTCACATTTGTTCAGTTACACATTTGATGACATTTGTTCAGTTACACATTGTTTTCAGGAGAGTTGTTCGAACAGTTTATTAATAAATTTTACGGCTACCTGCGTTTTTTTTTTATTAAATGTTGTATAGATGAACTTTGAAATCTAAATTTTTTGATTTCTTTCGTTAAACATTGCCAACCACGAGGTTAACTATAACAAAATAAATACTATTGCGTTTAACGGAACTTACATGACAGGCAATTTTATGGCTGCGTTCACATTTTCCCATTTCAAACAGTAAAATTAAAATCGTTATAAAAATGCTATTTTATTTTCTTATATTTTATAGAAATAAAATATTTATAACCAGTTTTTGATTTGATCTTGTTTAGTTTTTTACGAATAAGAAATATATTGAAAGTACTACTAAAAAAAAAATGAATTTGTATTAATTTGAGAACGCGGTTTTACAATGACGTTTACGTTGATGTTTAGCGCCATCTGACGGTAAAATAGTACTAAAATTTTGTATTCGTAGTGTTGAGTGAAAACACATTTTTTTGTGTTTTTGATGAACAAATCCTGATAAAACACCGAATAGCTCATTATAGGTAAGCTTTAATTGGATCTGATTACAGATTGAACATATTTGATTTGGAAATAACAAAATATCAATGGCTTGTTACAAGTGCTCCTCTGGTAATGACCCAGTAACTAATGTCAAAGCCCGGTTTCACTAAATATTTTCTTCGTAATACATGCATTTTTCCGATAAACAATCACGAATTAACACGAGCAGTATTTTTTTATTACAATGACGCTTTAACACGGTTGCTACATAGAATTGATAATGGGTACCTCCACCAAAATGACATTAGAAATTATTTTCACTTTTCCGGCCCGACCTCTGAATGCTACTCGTAAAAATAAAACGCTTGATTTATCTCATCGTTATCGGCTTAGATAAATTTGGATCAGCAACATCTTATTGTTAAAGTATGACTGAACATCCCCTGTGTCATGTTTTGTTTTCCTAGAAAGGTACCACTGTCTTTGTGTGTAATCATGAAATCAATTTCATTCAAATCATTGCTTGAGCCATATATATTGTGTATTTGTGTGAATCTTGCTGTGTCCTGCTATTGCATCATTAGTTTTGATTTAATATTGTCAATTTGTTATCATATTATCAAGTTAACCTCTAGACCTAACCTTAATTATTTAACCCTCGGCATGCCTGGTAGGGTCCCTCAGACCCACCAACGCAGAAAAACCGTTGTATTGTAACCGAATTCGAATTTCGGGCTTTACCGCTCTCAGTAGCTGACCGTTGTGAACTCCTTGACGCCAACCAATAGAATTCTAAGTCTGGGGCGTGCTCCTGTTGAAGAAGGACGTGCTTATAGCTCGCACGGGCCCCACGGACCCCACCAGGCACGCGGTGTAACATTTTTATGTATGTATTACTCGTGGTTATTACATTTAGATAAAGTCAAAGTCAAAGTCAAAACGTTTATTTCCTTAGAAGCACATAGCCTACATGGACAGGTCAACTTAAAATTAATAAAACTAAATTGCTTAAATAACAAATATCAAGGAAATAACATTGTCTTGACAGTTCGCTTCAATGTTTTATACTGAGTTGAGAAGCGAATAGAACAACACAGCTATATCAGTTATTACAATTTTGTAGTTATTACAATTTTGGAGTTCTTATTTATAGGTAACTATTATAAGTTTAACAATTACAATAAAAAAAAAATGTTTGTCATATAAGGAAGCTATTATAACATGAGCATATCAGTCCTGGTCAACCAGAATTATTAGAGCCTGTTACTGTGGAACTAAGCAACATCTATCCAAGCTGCATCATCCTTTATATAATCATTTATAGAGTAATACGCTTTTTTCATTAGACTTCTCTTAATAAATGATTTAAATTTTCTAATAGGAAGCTCTGTTACATTATGAGGAAGCTTATTATAAAAACGTACAGAGTTACCCATAAATGATTTGCCTAGTTTTTTTAGTCTGTAAGTAGGAATTAGTAATTTTTCTTTACTTCTCGTGTTAATACTATGTACGTCACTTTATAATAAACTATAATAAACCTTGTATCTCATGGTTAAAATAAATAAAAAGTTATATGGTCAGCAAATTTGTATGTATGTAGGTATTACTGTCTGTTTCTATTGTTTAAATTCATCGGTATTGATAAATTATTTGTCAATGGATTGATTTTTTTAGTCCTAGTGGAATAATATAAATGTTATTCAACTTCAATAAAGGTAGGTACTGATTTTGTCTGGCGAACCCATTTTACTTATTTGAAATAATTATTTTATGTCAAAACGTATTTTTTTAGGCTTATCATTCACTTTATGATTTTAACTGTTTATTTGTTATTACACCAAAATGTGGGAAGCCATCTTCATGATCAAGAGATATGTAATTTGTTGCTGGAGGAGTTTGATGAAGACACCATCATGTTTTGACTGTAGCGATACAGAGTCTGGTGATGAAAAGGCCGTGGAGGAAGACTCTCCGTCTAATATGGAGTCTGAAAGTGAAAAATACTGCTGAAAAAAATGCAAAAATTATCCAAGTGCTGGACTGTCCGGAAATAAAATATAATCGAAGAAGTTTCATCAAAGATTTGGGTCTGGCACTGATTAAACCACACATACAATCAAGACACAAAAACCCTCGTCTTTCTTTGAGTCTTTGAAATAGAATAGCCAGTCGCATTGGACTTCAGGATGAACCACCAGCTAAAAAATCTGCTCCCGGTGTAAAAAGGAGATCCAGCAAAATAAGATCGTAAATCACAATATATCTGTGAGAGATGTAAGAGCCACATTTGCTTGGATCACGCAATATTCCAGTGTGCAAACTGCTTTCAAAATGAGGCTCCAGAAAA
Source organism: Gymnoscelis rufifasciata (assembly GCA_929108375.1). Classification (NCBI taxonomy): domain Eukaryota; kingdom Metazoa; phylum Arthropoda; class Insecta; order Lepidoptera; family Geometridae; genus Gymnoscelis; species Gymnoscelis rufifasciata. The sequence goes on along the minus strand of OV815318.1, from coordinate 12,399,793 downwards.
CGATGTTTTAAGTGAGGACGACTAGAGATTTTATTACAGGATATAAGTTTATAGAAGTGTCTAACGTTTCCTAAGGTCTCTTTATCAGATCTCGTTTGTTTTAAGCTGATTTTGCAGGTTTGTAATCATAGTAGTTTAATTTGACGTTGAAAAGAGTATAAATGTTTAATAACAGTTTTTATTTAAAAAAGACATTTAATTTTAATTTTGTTTACCTATCCGCATTAAATATAAAGTAAATTTTAATAAATAACAATAAATTAGGATAATTGTCCACAGCATGTACCCCAAAGTTTATTTTTAAATCCGGGTCCCACAGACCCACCAGGCATACCATGTAACTTTTTACCACCAGGCATGCCGAGGGTTAAAGATTGTTATAATCAATTCTTATTCAACAGTGTTGCATGTAAGTTGTGTTATACTTTTCAGCTTTGATTTATAGTGTCATTAATGTTTATTATCTAATAGGAGATATAAAAACTCTTCTATGTAAATCGGACCTATCAAAACAATAACATTCAAACGAGCTTTTATAATCCAATTATGAAATGTGTTAATTGTTCAATCAATATTTTATATAAAGCCATAAAGTGTTTAAGTACTTAATTTGTACCAAGTATTGTTATCATTTCAGTTAGTGTGGATTTTGGTGCCATAGTTAAACTAGTATTCTGTAAGTTAATGTCTGTATGAAAACAGTTTGTGACATATAGTTTAAAACAATGAAAACTATCTTTCAATAAATTTAAATCTAGTCTGTTACTCTGGGAATACACCCTAACATGTATCTAAATATTTGTGTTAACTGAAGAGTATACATTTTTATATCTTTAAACAATTACAAGACAAAGAATTTTCTTTGTAATTAATCCCAATTTGAGCTCAAACTGCATACAACTTGTGTTATTGAAGAGTACACAAACAAACAACACATGATATTTTATGTATGCATGCTTGTGTGGGTTGCTCTATAAATACTTTGTTCACTGACACTTGCACCGTCTCCAACAAAAGCTTTGAAATGCAACATCTTTCTCTGAAAATTTGATAATCATCTTGAAATTACTGTTTTCTTTGATTTGTAATTTTTGAATTGTGGTCAAGATGTTTGAATTCTGTGCTATACTGTGGATTGTTTGTTGTTTTATGTAATGTTTGATCTGAAAAACTTCTTTTTCAAGGTATGTAGGTAGGTATATGGGAATTTCTTTATATATTTATTTATTAACCATATAATAACAGTGAAAATTATAGCTTTGATGACAAAATAGTTTATTTTTACCTTTGTTAATGTTAAATAAACATCCATTTCTGGTAATACTAAAACACTTTATATAAAACAAGCTGACCTCAGCAAACATTGTTTTGCAAAATGAAAAATTGGTAGTAGTCGATTCTCAGACTCATAATAATTGGATTGCTTCTCAACTCAGTGTAAAGAATTGAAGCGAACTGTCAAGACAATGTTATTTCCTTGATTATTCATAGTTTTTATTCAAATTAGCTTTATGTTGACCTGTCCATGTATGCATAAGCGTCTAAGGAAATAAATGTTTTAAGCCACTTCGAAGGAGTATGTTAACTAGCACCAGGTGAATTTTATATATTAGATAAATGTATGCTTGTTTTATGGGGCAGAGTCACATAATGCATTATTAAATAAATTAAATGAATTATCCTTTTATTTATTTAGTGCTGCTGGCGAGTCAGCGAGATGCACAATACCACCCCAGAAGGCCAGTACCGGGGCACAAACGGCTCCACCCATGGACGTGATAAGGTTGCCATTTTGGATGCTGGCTCGCAGTATGGAAAGGTAATTCGTTTTCTCACGTTTTCATGTCAAACAATTATACATAAATTTCTTTAATCCTTAATTACAGTGTGAGCCACGTGTACCCGCGATCTTTTCCGTCCATCTAGTTGTTGGTCCTCCTTGCCTGTACGTGTGTTTGCCGCGGTCTCCATTCGAAAACTTATCAACCCCAACAACCTTTTCTACGTGCTATATTGGCCCACTGCCACTTCACTGAGATAATCCGTTTGGCTGTGACGGGACCCGCGTTCTTTAAACATATCTCTTCATTCTTAATACAATCCCTTAATGAAAATGGCAAAAAAACGACGCACGTTCGCCACGAAATTTTTGAGCAGCTCTGAGCCTATTCAAGACATGAAGCACCACGTTTCGGTGTATCCATATGTCATCACTGCCAACACACTCGTGAACTTTCGCCTTCAGGCACTGTGGTAGGTATTTTGGACGAAAATAGCACAGGAGGTAGCGGCTTCGTTTCCCGCCGAGGTGCCATGTGTTTGTTCTGCAAGCATTTTCTCCTTGGTTTTGGTGTTTAATATGTATAATATAAAATATCTATATATGTATGTCTATTATCTACGCAAGTTTAGAGCCTACGAAGGAGCTAGATGTTATTGTGTGGCTTGTCCGGTAATATATATATATTTATTTTTTTATATGTTTGATAAGCTTTCATTAGACCACAATCTCACCTGATGTAAAGTGACGATGTGGTCTAAGATGGGGCATGAAGACCTAGAAGGTAGATGGCTTCTCCAGGCCACATTACGAAACACGAAAAAATTGCTTCACGCACTGGCCCAGCCCGGAGGGTGGTGACAAGCCGCGGCCGAAGCCTGCCACCAGAGACTGTTCTTAGCACCACCCGGAGGCCACGTGTAAGGATTCAGAGGGTTACCACTTACGGACGTGAACAGACAAAACCTCCAAATATTTCAAATATTATTTGTCTATCGTACAGGTGATAGACCGCCGCGTCCGTGAGCTATGCGTCGAGTCAGACATCCTGCCGCTGGACACCCCCGCATACACGCTGCAGGAGCAGGGCTACAGAGCTGTCATCATCTCTGGCGGACCCAGCTCGGTGTACGCCGAGGACGCGCCTAGATACGACCCCGGGATCTTCAAGATCGGCCTTCCATTGCTGGGTGAGTTAGATAACATGTGTTATCTTTGGTAAAAGAAACTTAACGGTAACTTTGGTAATCCAAACTGTTATCATATGATTGACATTTACTGTCATTACGTCATTGTTGTGTGGATTGACCGAAAATATTTTGTATTTTATTTCGAAAATTCCCGTAATGAATAATTAGCAACTTATCCTATAGCTAAAATAGTATAGCGTTATTTTTTTTTCTAAATTCGCTTTCAAAACTCGTAGAAGGGGTCACAAGGGAGGCATGATAAGTTTAAGACCCATTAACCTTCCTCTTAAATTACTCCATGTATCGCTGCAAACTGCATTAAAATCCGCCAAGTGCAGAAAGACGACGACATTTTTAACTATGTAAAATTTCTGGGTTATGAGTTAACTTAAGCGTCTTTACAGGAATTTGCTATGGCATGCAAATGCTGAACAAGGAGTTTGGAGGCTCCGTGCTCCGTAAGGAGGCGAGAGAAGACGGCCAGTATGAGGTTGAAGTAGAAACCTCTTGCCCGCTCTTCAAGTGAGTACCCTAATACTTTACCTGCTGAAACTATCGTCATATCGATCAAAATGTCGTATCGCTTTGTATTTTCCTAGTTCCAACAGTAAAAATATAATAAATTAGCTGTAAAAGTCGCTTGTTTTTTGGATTATTCAGCAGGAAAATCATATTTCTTATGATAAACTATAATATTAGTATATTTAGCTAACCTAGTGTTCAGTAATACTTTGTATTTGTCATTCTGTCTGTAAGTAGGAAAATGGCAATGATAATAAGTGGGAATAGAGGTAGGTGTCAAAGTTGAAGGCAGCTGTTGATAATAAGTGTGGTACTATTATATAATTATATACTCTATATGTACTAATATTATAAAGTTGAAGAGTTTCTTTGCATGCGCTAATCTCAGGAAGTACTGGTCCAATATGAATAATTATTCTTGTGTTAGATACCCTACATATGGAGGAAAACTATAAGTAATTTTTACCGCGAGAAAATCCAAAAACATGGGCAATGTGTCTAAAGCTAGTACTATACAATACTTGCGAAATTCTTCTAACACTGGCTGATCATAAGATGATATACCCGACTAAGTTTCTACTAGGTTGTCTGGGGTACAACTCCTTGGAAGTTAGGCGATCTAATGACCAACTCTTGTACATGTTCAAGATCTTGCGAGGCTTAATAGATTGTTCGGAGTTGCATAGTAGTTTGTGTCGCCTTTATGTACCGAACAATTACTGCCGATCTAGGAAACATAGACTATTCGCTGTCCCGGCGTGCCGTACTGTGGCTCATTCCAGGTCCCCCATCCCGCGATCTCTCTCCGCTCTCAACGCACTCCTGGCCCTGCGCCCAGACTGCGATGTGTTCGCAGCAGACTGGCACGTACTCCGAGCTGCTTGCTTGGAGTACTCTGAGTGCTTGCATTAAATTTTATGTAAGATAAGAAAAAAAAAAAAAAAATTATAATTTGTGATTTAATGTTTGAAAATTGTTTCTGTGTCTTGTTTTAATTAATTTTTAAGAATAATTTGTTGTAATTAATTTTTTAATTGTTATTAATTTGTGTAATAGGCTAAGCCGTGCAAATTAATTAATTAATTAAATAAATAAATCATAAGGCTATATTGGTGGTTGGTTTTTTGAAAACGGTGATTAACCTAAGCAACTTACAATAGTCATTGTACGTAAGGACATTGCAATACATGCATTTATTTCTCACACCGCTCGTATTATTATTTTTTATTAGCCTATAAAGGCCTGCAGGGCAAAGGCCTCCCCTATATCCCTCCAAGTGATTTAATTTACTCTGATAAAACTATATAGTTATCAGCTTGAGATAAATCTTAACCTGCGACTTTAAAGTACGTAACTACGCAATGTCTTTTCGTCAAAAATACCGCAGTGCCTCAAGACAAAAGTCTTCAATATGTGTGTGTTGCCAGTGATGAGTGATGACTGATGACTTACGGATCCGAAACGTGATGCTTCACTATTGGTCTTATGAATAGGCTCAGAGTCGCTCAAAGAGCTATGGAAAGGGCTATGCTCGGGGTTTCTCTACGGGATCGAATCAGAAATGAGGAGATCCGTAGAAGAACGAGGGTCACCGACATAGCCAATTTTTAAGCTCTTTGAAGTGGCAGTGGGCAGGCCACATAGCACGTAGAACAGATGGCCGTTGGGGCCGAAAGGTTCTCGAATGGAGGCCGCGGATTGGTAAGCGCAGCGTCGGACGCCCACCAACAAGATGGACAGATAACTTGCTGTGAGCCAGCGCTGCTGTGCAGGTGGATGCAAATGGCGACCGATCGGAATTATTGGTCGTCTTTGAGGGAGGCTTATGTCCAGCAGTGGGCGTCTAATGGCTGAAATGACGATGATGATGATGACTTTAAAGTTCATGAAAAATTAATCATCATCACCCTATAAACGTTCCCACTGCTGGGTCACAGGGACTTCTCTCTTAGCGAGAGAGATTAGGCCTTAATTCACCACGCTGGCCAAGTACGGGTTGGTGAATGTCACATGACCTTCAAACTTTTTTAAGTTCTCAGAACATGCCGGTTTCCTCACTATGTTCGCCTTCACCGTCAAAGCACGTGTCTAAAGCGCACATCAAGAAAAAACCCAGAGGTGCGTGGCGGGGCTTGAACCCACGACAGTCGGAATGAAAGTCGAGTGTCCTCCCACTTAGCCAACACGGCTACGAAAAAAAATAATATTGCACAATATTATCGTTACTCATACTATTGTGAAATCTCGTCAAAAGTTCAATGTTACTATGTCACGGTCTAATAATCCGGTAAATGAACTTGATAATTTCAATATGTTTGGAAAAATACGCACATAACAGATGATTACTTATCACAATAACTTGTTAGACATACGGATCCGAAACGGGGTGCTTCACTATTGGTCTCATCAACAGGCTCAGAGTCGCTCAAAGAGCTATGGAGAGGGCTATGCTCGGGGTTTCTCTACGAGATCGAATCAGAAATGAGGAGATTCGTAGAAGAACGCGGGTCACCGACATAGCCAAACGGATTAGCTCTTTGAAGTGGCAGTGGGCAGGCCATATAGCACGCAGAACAGATGGTCTTTGGGGCCGAAAAGTTCTCGAATGGAGACCACGGATCGGCAAGCGCAGCGTAGGACGTCCACCAACTAGATGGACGGACGATCTGGTGAAGGATGCGGGCTCACAGCCGAAACTACTGGAAATCTTTGAGGGAGGCCTATGTCCAGCAGTGGGCGTCTTACGGCTGAGATGATGATGATGATGATAATAAGTAAATGTGTATTTATGTGTGTTGAAGTCGCAAATAAATTACTTTTACTCTACTTTTAATTGTGTAAATTCTTTTGTGGAAATAAACATTCTTAAACTTGGATTGCAGTCGACTCGAGAAACTCCAGCCGGTGCTGCTGACTCACGGCGACAGCGTGCAGAAGGTCGGGGAGCGCTTCCGCATCGGCGCGCAGTCCTCCAACCACCTCATCGCGGCTATCTACAACGAGCAGATGCGCCTGTACGGAGTGCAGTTTCACCCAGAGGTATTTTTATTTTTTAATCCTTGATAAGCCATTATTTGACCACAGTCTCACCTGATGTAAAGTGACGATGTGGTCTAAGATGGGACATGAAGATCTAGAAGGTAGATGGCTTCTGCGGACCACATTACGAAACACGAGAAAATCGCTTCACGCACTGGCCCAGCCCGGAGGGTGGTGACAAGCCGCGGCCGAAGTTTACCACCAGAGACTGTTCTTAGCACCACCCGGAGGTCACTTGTATTCAGAGGGTTACCATTTACGGACGTGAACAGACAAAACCTCCAAAAGGTATAAATAAATAAATATTATAGGATAAAAAACACTTTATTGTACACCATACAAATAAAGAATAAACTTGACAAAAACCTTAACTAAACTAAATATTATGGCTTAAAACGGTCGGTTTTTGAGGTTTCCGTAATTTCGACGCTGTCGCAAGGACCATGATCACGGAAACAACTGAGTTGTCATAATATTGTTGAAAACCATGATAATTGGAAAAGTTAAAATCCCATCAAAAACAATACTTGTCAAAAAAACCAAGTCGCGCAACTCAGTTGTTCTGCGGTAAAAAGTTGTGAGATCCAAGTAAATACAAGTCTTCAAATTTCGTTTCAAAATTCTTTAATGTTTTATATTAATATATTAAGACTTGGCCATCGCCTGAAAACACGCGTTAATTCAATCGCCTGAAAACACGTGTAAATTCAATTATTTAGTGCGATGGCCAAGTCTCAATATATTTGTATAAAACATTAAAGAATTTTGAAACGAAATTTGAAGACTTGTATTTACTTGGATCTCACAACTTTTTACCGCAGAACAACTGAGTTGCGCGACTTGGTTTTTTTGACAAGTATTGTTTTTGATGGGATCTCATTTCTTTTTGTATTTTGTAGACAGTTCTACCTTTTTCCTTTTCGGTACCTTCTACTTATTGTATATTATGTCCATATAATTTTCTTTTTGCCGGTCTAGATTGGATTTATTTATATTTTGCATTGTTATTACTTTAGTACATATTTCGTATATACGTGGCGTTGTGACAGCGCCCTCTATACCGGTATTTTCTAGATTTTTTTGTTTTTCCTTGATTCATACACCAAACACTACTTATATTCCAAATTTGAAGCTTCTAGGTCTGCTAGAAGTGCCTTAGAATTTTGATGATCGGTGAGTCAATGAGTGACAAAATTAAGAAATTTGACCCGTTATAATTCTTAAAATACTGGTTCAAATTAATTGAAATTTAAAATATAGCGTGTCTTTACAATGCCTGCATGGTTACTGAAAATTTCAGTCTTCTAGTTTTATCCACAACGAAGTTACAGGGGGTCGAAAATGGCCTGAATTGCTTCGAGAAAAGGTACGACAGCGCCCTCTATACCGGTTTTATCTAGATTTTTTAGTTTTTCCTTGATTTATACACCAAACACTACTTATATTCCAAATTTGAAGCTTCTAGGTCTGCTAGAAGTGCCTTAGAATTTTGATGATCGGTGAGTCAGTCAGTGAGTGACAAAATTACGAAATTTGACCCGTTATAATTCTTAAAATACTGGTTCAAATTGAATGAAATTTGAAATATACCGTGTCTTTACAATCCTGCATGGTTACTGAAAATTTCAGTCTTCTAGTTTTATCCACAACGAAGTTACAGGGGGTCGAAAATGGCCTGAATTGCTTCGAGAAAAGGATGGTACGGCCGTGCCGCTTTTTTGCTCGACTTGGTGGGGGCACTGCCGTGCCCCCAGATAAATGAAGTTTGAACAGCCCACACAACAACATCTAGCCCCGTGGTAAGCTCTAAGCTAGTGTTCGGGTACTAGACATGTGATAATTATATCAGGAAATATATTAATATATCCTGAATAATTTGCGCTCTATGGCATATTTTTTACACGTAAATGTCAAAAATTCCTTCTTTTCCTCACATCCGCCAGCTTCAAGTAAAACAGGAAAATTAAAAAAGATGCAAAGGCTACCCATCCTTCCTGGCTTAAAGATTTCCAGTTTAACCAGATGTCTCTTGTTAATATTTTTTATTTGTTTTTATTTGTAATTAATGATTGTTAGCTAATTTCTTTTAAAATTTATTTTATTTTATCTCCTATTTCTATATAATGTGTTTACTACTTCTATATCACTGTTACTAAATGTTATATTAATTAGTGTAATTGTTTTTTTTTCAGTCGTGCTAGTTAATAATAATAATAAATAAATAAATAATTTCTCGTGAACCCGTGGCTAAATCATGCATCCACCTGTAGGTGAGCATTCTACACTACGCTAGATTATCAGCGGTATCCAATCGAAACATTTCATGACATTTCGGCTCCAACGGTCACCGTTTTCCGTGGTCCGTAACTCGCCTGGACGTAAAGATGCCTTGACACCCAGATATTTGGATAGCTAAATACAAGCATTTTTTGATATATTGATGTTATTATAATTTCTAGGTGGACCTAACACCAAAAGGCAAGCAGATGCTGTCGAACTTCCTGTTCGACATAGCCGGTCTTACGCGCTCTTTCACACTGCGCTCGCGACGGGAGGCCTGCATTCAGTACATACGGGACACGGTCGGCGATCAGAAGGTTTTGGTGAGTACACTTCTAAAAGACGGGCTTGGTAAACCTAGACAAAGGCAGGGTGGAATGGAAAGACAGATGTTTATTTATTTATAATACTTTATTTGTACAAAAAGGTGGGCTTAATGCCTAAGCATTTTCTACCTGTATTAAACATTTTTGTTGGTTCTACACGTTTCTCAATACGAGTGAATATGCATGATAAAAATAAATCTTAATTTCATATTTTCAATCATCAAATTCCATTGCCTTAATTTCCTTTAAAGTAAAACACCATAATATTTAGTAATGCACGCGATGCTCTTTCATTTGGTACCCCACTCAAGTATATTTGCAGATTTTCGGTTTTCCTTCCCCACTCTCACCCCCATAACTTTTCAACAACGGCACAACCTATTTTCATGAAACAAGTCTAAGAACCACCGGGCTAAACTCACCTTTCATACAAAAAAACTCCACTCCAAATCGCTCCATCCGTTCGGGAGCTATAAGGGAGAAGTAAATTTATAAATTAAAAACAGTAATATGTATTAAATTTAATGACTGTAGTGTACTACTTTAACTATAATTAGTTTTATTTTATAATTACTATTGACCATTTATACATTACATACATAAGAGGTAAATGTAATCTTTATATTGTTATGAATTTGGATTATTTTATATTATACCTAATTATTTTTTGTATTTTAAATTATTATCTTATCAAAATTTGACATGTAATCATGAATTATTACCAATAAAACGACCATCTGACTATGATGTCCCAGACAGACAGACAGACAGACACGTCAAACTTATAACACCCGCCGGTCCCGGTTTTTTAACCCGGTCGCGGGTTAAAAAAGGCATTCTGGTCCAAAACTTACTAAATTTTTGGTTCTGGTACAGGTTTTAGTAAGCGGTGGCGTTGACTCAACAGTGTGCGCCGCTCTTCTAAGTAAGGCGTTACGTGAGGATCAAGTTATTGCTCTGCACATTGACAATGGTGAGCATATATATTTATTATTTATTCTGTCGCACAAAACATATTACAACCATAAAAAATTATAGTCTTAAAGATAAGTTAGTATATCTTAAGCTTGATTGTAACTAGTTACAAAGGAAGTTGTTGAGGTAAATAGTTACAAAGGATATTTTACTCTCAGTGCATCTATGCTAGGTGCGAGGCCATGGAAAATAGGAAAGTAACCAATGTTGGTTTTACTTAATACAAACCCATTAGGTTTTGACATGATATTTAAACATTTATTTTTGAATCGACTTTGTTGTTTTACATTATTACTATAAAAGTAGGTTTTGGGATGGAACATGTTGTGTATTTTAGTGGTACTTAGTATTGAAGTTAACTGTAGTTCCCGTTTGCAGGTTTCATGCGTAAAAACGAGAGTGCGAAAGTGGAAAGGTGTCTTCGCGATTTGGGCGTTCGCTTGCATGTCATTAATGCCACACATCAGGTAAGTTTGTTTGCGATCGTCCCTATTATACATTTTTTAGTAAAATAACCTAATAATAACTCGATTTGTTGCTGGAAGCTGCAGTAAAATTGTTGAGTAGTAAAAGGGTTCGAACATTTTTGTATGGAGTCTGGCATACCTACTAGTCCGCCTAATATCTCAGTAACCGTATCACTTAGGATACTTGATCATAGAACACTTTTTGTTTGTAATCATTTACTCTGTCGTTTGACATGAGTTTCATCACTGCCCGCCGAATCACGTTTTTTCAAAATGGCGGTCGAGTTGTAATGCCAACGATGTTCGATTCTCTTAATTATGTTTGTGTCTTGTTGGAACGAAGTTCCTTATCGCGCGTTGTGAAAGGGGGCTAGACGGAAAAAATTCTTACGAAAAGTTGTCACGACACTTTTTGCTATAGTAAGCTACTGTAAGCAGTGCGGCGTCGCATGTTTCTCTGTATGTCTCTCTCTCTCTCTCTCTTATAGAAAGCAAGCCAGATATTTTATTTCTATATCTCATTGAACAGTGTGGTGTTGCGACGATTATTTTTGTTGAGTGTATACAGGTTTTTTGTATATAATAAAAAATAATAAAACATCTAAGGCCCATATAAACATATACCTTAAAGACTAACATACATAAAAAATATAAAACTTATAAACTAAAGTGTCAGCATCGTGGATCATCTGTTACGGCGGTGTCGCCTTGCAGTGTAGGCGACCGATGAACCGTCGAAACTTAACCCCTTGCGGCCAAAACTGCTCATTCAGGAACGTAGACAGATGTTTAGTTGCAACCCGTACCATAAATGAACCGAAGCTCACATTACTGCGGGATTCCAACCTTTCGACCTTTCTTACCTTTTATCTTTTTTAGCACTTTCTCCTTGGTCTGGGTGTTTTATATGTATAATAAAAAATATCTATATATGTATGACTATCATCATCATCATCATCATCCTGCCCTTGTCCCACACTATGTGGGGTCGGCACATGTGTTTTTCTTCCATTTCCCTCTATCACCCGTCATCTCAGCACTCACTCCTTTCTTACACATATCTTATATATATGTATGACTATAATATTAAGTATATCAGATATCTAGGACCCGTAACACAAGATTAGAGCTTACCACGGGGCTAGATATTGTTGTGTGAATTGTCTGTAAATATTTATTTATATTTTATTTTAATATTTTATGTAATGTGTTGCGCAGTTCAGGCAGGGCAGCACGGTGGTGCGCGAGGCGGGCGGGCGCTCGCGGCAGACGCCGCTGCTGTGCCACGCCGTCGCGCCGGAGGACAAGCGCAAGATCATCGGCGACGTGTTCATCCGCATCGCCGAGCAGGCCGTGCAGGACCTCAACCTGCAGTGAGTACCAGTTACGACAGCTGCTACCTTGGATGGATAAAAAAAGTGTGTGTGTGTCAGCTACGACGCACGATTGGAGTTTACTCCTTACGAACGATAATTATGATATATATCGAATAGCAAAAAAGGGTAAATGAACGCATCTGCTAAAATGATAAGAGAAGCAAACATATATCTGTAAATATTCGGATTATTTATATTACTTCACTAAACCGTATTACATAAAGTATGTTATAAAATATTGTAAATAAAATACAGCAATACCTCTTTGCGCGATACTTCGTAGTCTCAACTACGAAGTATCGCGCAAAAAGGAGACCCCGAGAATGAGATACGCTGTATAATGTATTCCATCTCATTCATTTACAAGTTCAATCCTACAGATATTTATGTTTGTCTCTTTCTACGTAACGCCTCAACTTTCATGTTACACTTTTGATTTTACTCCTCATAAAATTTCCGTACCGGGCCTTATAACTCAAATCGTTTCTTAAGGAGTTAAAACTCCAAAAAAGTGTGTGTGTGTCAGCTACGACGCACGATTGGAGTTTACTCCTTACGAACGATAATTATGATATATTATATCGAATAGAAAAAAGGGTAAATGAACGCATCTGCTAAAATGATAAGAGAAACAAACATATATCGACTGCCTCAGTGGCGCGGTGGGCGAGAGTCCGCTTGCGGCGCAAGAGGTATCGGGTTCGATTCCCGCCGAGGGGTCAAGTGTTTGTATGTTCTGCAAGCACTTTCTCCTTGGTCTGGGTGTTTAATATGTATAATAAAAAATATATATGTATGTATGTATATTATATTAAGTATATTAGATGTCTAGTACCCGTAACAGCTAATAGCTTACCACGGGGCTAGATGTTGTGTGGATTGTCTGGAAATATTTATTTATTTTATCTGTAATTATTCGGATTATTTATATTACTTCAATAAAGTGTATTACATAAAGTATGTTATAAAATAATATAATTAAAATACAGTGAGACTACGAAGTATCGCGCAAAGAGAAGACCCCGAGAATGAGATACGCTGTGTAATGTATTCCATCTCATTCTTTTACACGTTCAATCCCACAGATATATATGTTTGTCTCTTTCTACGTAACGCCTCAACTTTTCGTGTTACACTTTGATTTTACTCCTCATAAAATTTCCGTACCGGGCCTTATAACTCAAATCGTTTCTTAAGGAGTAAACTCCAAAAATATTTCCGGACAACCCACAAAACAGAAATGAGTATATAAGAGGAACCTTGAAAGTAGCACCAGTAACAGAGAAGTTGAGAGGAAATCGGTTGGCATGGTATGGACATTTATGAGAAGGGATGAATGTCATGTGACAAAAAGAGTGTTAGATATGTGTGTTGATGGATATGTGGGAAGAGGTAGACCAAAGGAAAGATGGATGGACTGAGTAAAGTATGTGTAAAGTATGTTTTAAAATATTATAAATAAAATACAGCAATACCTCTTTGCGCGATACTTCGTAATCTCAACTACGAAGTATCGCGCAAAGAGGAGACCCCGAGAATGAGATACGCTGTGTAATGTATTCCATCTCATTCTTTTACACGTTCAATCCTACAGATATATATGTTTGTCTCTTTTTACGTAACGCCTCAACTTTCGTGTTACACTTTTGATTTTACTCCTCATAAAATGTCATACATGTGTTAGAAAGGAGTGAGTGTTGAGATGACGAGTGACAGAGGAAAATGGAAGGAAAAAACATGGTGTGCCGACCCCACGTAATGTGGGATAAGGGCAGGAGAATAATGATGAATCCACAAAACAACATCTAGCCCCGTGGTAAGCTCTAAGCTTGTCTTACGGGTACTAGACATCTGATATACTTAATATAATAGGAGATATACTTTGGCAGCTCCTCATTAGTGTAGTATAATCTACGTAAACAAACGTGGAACGTGCACGCTCTCACGCCCTGGAAGGCAATTCTCGCGCCTATGAAATACGAAAAACGAAATACCTATAACGAATTCGATATACTGGAGCCTAAATTACTTTAATTTTTTTTACGATTTTCTTACGAATCGTATTCTTCATATTTATATTTGCAAAGGTTGCCTAGAAGAGATCGCTCACAGCGATAAAGCCGCCCTTTGTACTCTGATGTACTGTTTGTATTATATTTGTGGTGTACAATAAAGAGTTATCGTTCTATCTAATCATAAGCACAAGAATTGTGCTCGGTATTCTCGTCATCCAATCCTTCTTAGCTTTCTAAATACATCCTTGTTTTGAACGTCTGATATAGTGATAATAATGTTGCCACGACAAACAAATGATAGCAGCAACAGTTTTTACATCTAATTCATAGGTGGTTTCCAACTCCTTTTAGCATCCCGTTAAAGTGTACGGCACGACTTGTGAGAACTTTCCACCACAATAGCGAGTTTCATATCAACAACTACTATAAACCTTTTATTTGTTTCAGAGAGGACCAAGTCCTACTCGGCCAAGGCACACTCCGACCAGACCTCATCGAATCCGCCTCCTCTCTCTGCTCGACCAACGCGGCCACCATCAAAACTCACCACAACGACACTGAATTAGTGAGAGTACTGCGCGAAAGGGGACGTGTCGTGGAGCCGCTGAAGGACTTTCACAAGGATGAGGTATTATATAAAAATATATATAATGTCGAGGGTGCAGTGATAAATACCCGATAAGTGCCAAAAATTAGTTAACGAGATCATATCACTAGAATTGACAAACAATTCTAATTCTAGTATGCTATTAAAACGTATTTACGATTTATTTGCATTTATAGGGGTTTCAACACTGCACCCTCGATATTTTAGTCAATTACTCTGCACTTACTTTCCTCTGGAAAGATTCCAAGTAACGCCCTCCCACCAACATGGAATATAACCAGAAGACACTTGCCAAACTGTAGCTAACTAACTCTTCATGCGTTTTCCCGTTTCCTCTTCCCGTTTTCTGCAAGAACGGTACCAAAAATGCTGAATCCAACCGAGCAATCCCACTAGTTTTGCTTCTACACGAAACATCATCAGGATGTCGCCACAACCCTCGACTTCACGGTACACAAACACACACCTCAGCACATTTATTACCGAGCCAGTTTTTTTTTTTTTTAGCCTATTTTTTCCCACTGCTGGGCAAAGGCCTCCCCCAACTCCCTCCAACAATCCCTGTCCAGAGCTGTTTGCCACCAACTTTCCCAAAAGTCCTGAAAGTCGTCTCGCCAACGTAGATATTAGGTCCTTACATATGAAATTGGCGTTTTGTATGGGAGGAACAAAAAGTCGAATATTTTTTAATATAATATATTTAATTAATCAAAGTATGAACCATTATTTTCTATGCACTTTTGCCATCTTATAGGTAGTTCATTGATCCCTTTACTAAAAAAACCAGTCGGACGGGAATCAATAAAATCTTTGAAGGCGATTTGGACTGCCCCATCGGAGTTGAATTTTTTCCCTTGCAAGAAGTTATCCAAATTTCGAAAAAAATGGTAATCTGTTGGAGCAAGGTCCGGGGAGTACGGAGGATGTCTTAGACTTTCCAATTGAAGCTCTTCTAATTTAGTAGCCGTCTGTTGCGCAGTGTGTGGTCTAGCGTTGTCGTGAAGCAGCAGTGGCGTGGAGCGATTGACCAGCCTAGGTTGTTTAGCCGCTAGCTTTTCCATCATGGTTTGCAATTGCTGACAATAGACATCAGCCGTAATAGTCTGGCCAGATTTGAGAAAACTGTAATGAACAATACCGGCACTAGTCCACCAAACGCTTACAAGTAACTTTTTTGGGGTTAATTTTCGCTTGGGGCAGGATTTGGCTGGCTGGCCAGGATCCAACCATTGCGCTGAGCGCTTCCGATTATCGTAAAGAACCCATTTTTCATCACAGGTAATGATTCGGTTTAAAATACCTTCATTATTGTGCCGGTTTAGTAATGTAACGCAGCAGTCGACGCGCGTTTGCCGGTTTGCTTCAGTCAATTCGTGAGGTACCCACCTTTCAAGCTTTTTAATCTTCCCAATTTGCTTCAAGTGAATTAAAACAGTTTTATCACTAACACCGCAGCCTGCAGCTAACTCGGACGTGGTTTGCGATGGATCCGCTTCCACAATAGCCTACAACTCTTCATTATCAACTTGAGTCTCAGGCCGTCCACGGGGCTTGTTCTGCAAGTCGAAATTTCCAGAACGAAAACGTTGGAACCAAAAACGAACTGTGTTTTCTTTTGCAACACGACCGCCATACACATCATTCACCCTTCGAGTTGTTTCCGCAGCACTAGTGCCACGGCGGAACTCGTACTCGTAAATAATGCGATATTTTAAGTTTTCCATTTTGTAAAATGAGTGACGCAAACAGAAAAAAACAGAAGAAAAAAAACAAATGAATGACGATCATCGAAGCACAAATACATGAGTAGAGATAGCTGTACAAATTTGAATTTGGAATTCCTTACCAAAGAGGAGAAATTTGTGATTAAAGTGGCCAGTACGAAAAACGCCAATTTCATATGTAAGGACCTAATATTTTAGTTAATTAAAATTTGTATGGTGTTCTTGGGCAAGCCGACACGTTTGCTAGGGCCAGCGGCTGCTCATGACTAAATATCTGATGGATTCTGGTTGCAGGTTTTCATGACTGTAACATAAATGCAAAAAATGTAACTGGTTTAAATAAATTTACTTTTTTTAGTCTTTTCGTAGGCCATGTATTGTATTGTGTATTGTATTGTACCACGCAATACCACGAGGATAATAACGTGTCTGTTTAGTAATTTGGGCAACTATTCCAACAAATCTAATATCTTCTTAAATTACATTGGACCACCTCTTGAGTCGAGTCTAAATGCGAAAATGCAGGGCCAACCTAACTATCTCATATCCTACTTACTTGCACACAGGTCCGCGCGCTGGGCACGGAGCTGGGGTTGGCTGCAGCCCTGGTCGAGCGGCACCCGTTCCCCGGCCCCGGCCTGGCTGTACGAGTCATCTGCCAGGATGAACCTTATCTTGAGAGGGACTTCGCAGAGACACAGGTATACTAATATACTTAACTTTTAGTGATAAGCCGGCCCATTGTTACACTATTATTTAATGTACTTTAGTTCTTAAGCATTGTTCTGTTGTATTATATTTTGTGTTTCAATAAAGAGTATTGTATTGTATTGTAACTTTAAGTCACGGTTGTCCTACAGGTACTGATTGATTTATGTGCCCTCTACGCATACTCTGATCCAATGACAGATACCATCTGCAGTAGTAAGGGTGTGGTAACCAAATATATCTAAAAAAAAACTAAGAAAGATCTAAGAACTAAGAAGAAGAGCTTTTCCCAGGTAAAAAATGGGCTTTTGACCTTAACTGGGAAAACAGCTATGTCCGTGCCAATTTTGATCTAAATTGCTCGCAATAATTTAATTTTTCCGCGAAATTTGTTATTCTGATATGTGTATTATTCTGTAACGTTGCGTGTGTTATTCTGATATGTAAGCTATATTATTGTAAAGATATTAAAATCCATTCAGTAGTTTCTGTACAGTACTATAGCAAACTTCTTAGGAAGTTAACCTTCTTTTGGTTGCTTATCGTATATATGTAGTAGAGTCAATACAGAAATCGGTATTGACTCTACTACAGATATACGAGCTTTAATACATACCATAGTTTTGTTTGCTTGCTTATTCGTCGAGACTATGTCCCTGTACAATAATAAACTGACTGTCTCTAAATTCCAATTGTAATATTGTACCCTTGTTTGTCAGGTTATAGTGAAGATAATGGTGGAATACGCGTCGATGTGCTCGAAATCTCACGCGCTACTGGGCCGCGTCAGCAACGCGAGCACGCCGCAGGAGCAGGCTGAACTCAAGCGCATCTCCAGCAAGTCGCCAGTTGCAGCCACGCTGCTGCCGCTACGTACCGTGGGAGTACAAGGTACGACCTAAGTAGCACGTATCTGTAACTCAAGCGCATCTCCAGCAAGTCGCCAGTTGCAGCCACGCTGCTGCCGCTACGTACCGTGGGAGTACAAGGTACGACCTAAGTAGCACGTATCTGTAACTCAAGCGCATCTCCAGCAAGTCGCCAGTTGCAGCCACGCTGCTGCCTCTACGAACTATAGGAGTACAAGGTACTATCTCATGTACAAATATGTGTTAAGCCGCTTTCGCTACTGGGCCTCGACACGAAACACGAGCACTACGCAGGTGCAGGCTTAACTCAAGCGCATCTTCAGCAAGTCGCCAGTTGCGGTTGCTGCTGCTACGGACTGTGGGAGTACAAGGCAAAACTTATCTTTACGAAGGAATCCACACTCAGATACCATCATACTTCATGAGGATGCATAATGAATGTAGGTGCCGACCCACTGTAACCTCCATGGTGACAAGCCTCCTGCCAATAGTCTCTGGATCATCAGATTACGCGGTGCCCCTCTCGCCTTTGAACTGAGCCCTCACCGGAACCGCTAATCAGAGCAAAACAAATATGTACTATGTTTTTACTTTTATCGAGTTTTTTTTATGTCACTAAGGTTCTCTTGTGGGACACGAGAACTCGTGTTAAAAGGCGTATCTAATAGCGCAACGCCACGTCTCAGCAATAAAGCATTTCATACTGATAACAAAAACCGAAGCTCCGAGGATAAGTTCAATTACTCGCGCGTTGCAAGTAAAAAATTTCGCACCCTCATTCGATAAAGTTTCGACTGCTAAACGTGACGCATTAGACCCGCTAATAACTGATAATTAAAGCGTATTATAATATACGTTATTTGTTCCAGGTGACGGACGGACATACAGTTACGCAGTGGCATTATCCACAGAAGAATACCCGCCAGATTGGAAGGACATGCACTATCTCGCCAAGATCATTCCGAGGGTCTGCCACAATGTCAACAGGTATATAATTATACACATGAGATTTTGTCGTTTTGCCTTATATAGTATAGATTTCTTCACTCTTCCTCATTATGCTCTGTAAGAAATGCTTTTACAGAACTATGACCGTCATTGTTTAGGTCACTGCAGTGCTTCAATCAAAGCTCGTGTTTACAGTTTACCGCTGTTGTTAGGACTTTCATCGCGTTTCTCTGAGATCTACAGTGATCGTTTCACAGCACTTCAAGGACGGGCGGCGACCAATAAGTGGCGACTGCGTCGGTCCATGCACAAATTGATTTATTTGTTTACTTTGATAGGATTTAAAACTGGTAACATACCATGGTTAGTCGGTTTTTTAGTTTTCCGATATTTCGACGCTGTTGCAAGCGCCATGATGACCCAAACAACTAAATTGAATATTAAATAATACTGTTAAAAACCATGATAATTTAAAAAGTTACACTTTGATAGGAGGTTCTCAATTAGACTGAATGTCTTTTGTATGTCTGATACGCGATATCTCCGTAAGTTGTAAAGTGATTTTGAGTATTCTTGTTTTATTTGAAAGGGTATGCTTGCTGAGTGGCCCATTGTCACCATGTCAAAATCGGAAATGGGAGCCCAGAGAAATTGAGAGCAACCCCGGAACTTTATTAGATGTTGAAGTCGGTTGTTTTAAAGAATGTTTATCAGTGTTATGCCTCATTGCTGGGTATTTATTGAGCATGGATCGGGAGTCGAATAGGAAATAGGATGATGATCTCTCTAATATTCGTGTAATATTCAAATTTTGCAGGGTTTGCTACGCATTTGGAGGTCTAATAAAGGAGCAAGTTGTAGATATCACACCCACTTTCCTCACACAGCAAGTTGTCTCGACTCTACGCCAAGCGGACGACATCGCGACACAGGTAATTTAGAGCTTACACAGGGCTAGATGTTGTTGTGTGCATTGTAACTTTAAGTCACGGTTGTCCTACAGGTACTGATTGCTTTAGGTGCCCTCTACGCATAGTCTGATCCAATGACAGATACAGTAGTAGGGATGTTCTAATTTTTGTTACTTATTTTGAATAGTCTCTTCTTTATTCTAGTTTATAAATAAATAATAAAATTTTAATTTAGTTTTTTTTTTATAAAAGGTTGTGTTTATGTTATGTGGGAACGTGGGAAAGAAAACCGATTATTTGAAAAAATGCTCGAGTGGGGGTCTCAAATGAAAGCGCATAACATGCACAATACAAAATAGAACGAATTTTAATGGAACCAAAGGTTTTGAAATAGTTTTTTTTATTTCGATTATTCCAAGATGGCTATATTTTGATATTTCGAATACAGATCTTGTTAGCGAGCGGCTGCTCGGGGAAAATAGCTCAAATGCCGGTGGTTATGATCCCGATCCACTTCGACCGCGACGCCGGCGTGCGCGCCGCCTCCTGCCAGCGCTCGCTCGTGCTGCGCCCCTTCATCACCTCCGACTTCATGACCGGCGAGGCCGCCGTGCCCAACACCGACATCATGCCGCAAGAGGTAACTCACAGCCGCCGATAAAGATAAAGATCATTTGTTTGCTCAAATCATATGTACAGAGTTCATCATCATCTCCCTATTAACGTTCCCACTGCTGGGACACAGGGATTTATCTCTTGGCGAGAGAGATTAGGCCTTAATTCACCACGCTGGCCAAGCCAAGTGCGGGTTGGTGAATGTCACATGTCCTCAAACCCGATAACTAATGACCAACTTTACATTTTCTATTGTCGTGGTTCTCTAAATAAGACAAAAGAGCACTCACTTGCTGGTCCAGTGAGTTTTTGTGATATTACAGTTTAAAATTCGCATCGCATGTGAATTTAGATAACGAAATGTGATAGTATGACGTATGACGAAGTTTTAAACTCAATTAAAAAATATGTTTCTCTGCAGGTTGTAGACAAAATGCGCACGGAGATGTTGAACGTCCCCGGCATCTCGCGCGTCCTGTACGACCTGACGCCGAAGCCGCCGGCCACCACGGAGTGGGAATGAGCACAGTGCACCTCGCACACTCGCGGGCAGTGGTCTCGGGTTAGGCTGGAATCTACCCTCAAATATAACTTTCTAAACTCATTAAAAAATAGATAACAAATACCTCCCACACGGAGTTAGTACAATATATTCGGTTCCTTATAGGTAGGTATTTAGAATGGATTTCCGCAGATTCTTTCAAATAGATAATAGTCCACGTGAGCGCTGAACGCAAACTGTGGCGGTTTCTCTGTGATCGTGATCAGTTGAGAACTTAGTAGAAATTGAAATATTACTGTGATATTTTCTATCGCAAGGTTATGTTGAGAAATTTAGAACAACAGTTTCTAGGATAGTTTCCACAACTACCCTCAATTTCTCTACTGATATTTTTTTACATAGCACATGTTAATATAGATATATCTCAATTCTTCGTCTGATATGCAATTAACATTATTATTAGATAGAGTTAATAGACTTTTGGGTGAGTTCATTTGAGAAATGTGCCCTAACAAATGACATTGTATTGTAGTCCTGCGAGGTGCAATCTATTCTCAAGTTTATCCATTTGAGGTTGTAGCCGTTTTCAATGTTTGCATTGATAGCACTAATGTAAATTTTATTTATACTCGTGTTATTTATTCTTTTTGAGCGTACACATAGTACGGTTTTTGATGTTTTAAAATACAGCTTCTATTTTTATAGATACACTATCATAAGTTATGATTGATGAATTTAGAAATTTATATTAGTAATTAATAAAAGATTTCAGCCTAAAAAGCATATTGTATAATAATTAATCACAGTAGTTCCTTATAACTGTGTGGCAATTGTTTTTTCTTTTTGTAATATTTTCTGGATTTCAAGTGCCTCTGTAAATGGATCTGTCCAGTGTACAATAACAATGTTTTTTTTTTATTTTCCCAGTGTACTTAGAAGAATTTTTTAATTGGTTGAATATATTTGATTTTGTAATTGTTAATCTAGTTATATGTATTATAAATCTGATTCTGACCACTGCCCAGTTTATGAAGTTTTTGTAAATACATTGGTATACCTTACTTATATGGTACTGCGAAACGGGGTGTTGAAGGGTTAAGATAAGATAATAAGAAGAATTTTCGTGATTGTGACACAGATTATGATTATGCATTCGTTACTATCACAGATACAATCTAAATGACATGTTTGTGATATGTTAACTCTCGAATGCGACATACTTATCACACTGGCGAGAATTGGTCTCCTGGGAAAGCATGATAATGAGCCTGCCGTGGCTTCTATCAAGTTAAAATTTAATCTTTATTCTGTCATGAATAATATAGAAACCTGGTATTGTATTTATTTTATTTTACTTTTTAAACACGAAACCTCTCGATGGCCGCGCATTCCTCGATTGTTCCCT
Source organism: Gymnoscelis rufifasciata (assembly GCA_929108375.1). Lineage (NCBI taxonomy): Eukaryota > Metazoa > Arthropoda > Insecta > Lepidoptera > Geometridae > Gymnoscelis > Gymnoscelis rufifasciata. The sequence continues at coordinate 12,377,534 of OV815318.1, read as the reverse complement.
TTTACTACCATTGGATTATTTTCATACAATTCATGCCAGTGATAATCCCTTCGCACCCCATTTACGGTACATTATTGTCACGTTATTGTTAGCTCCACTGATCAGTTTTGTAACATGTAGTAATTTATTGTGAAAGGCTGTGTAAAGAAATTTAAAAGCCCATAGTAAGTTACGGGTGAACTGGTTACGCAAGACTACTTACAAAGGCATAATTAACTCTAAATATAAAATGTTCCAATGTCGTTTCAAGCTATCGCGGTATAGATATATGTTGCCTCATACATACATTATAGCAGCGATCATGGGACGACAAAATTTAATTAAAGTTTCCTAGACTACCAAAGTATTCTGTAATACGTGTGCTATGTAATCTATTCTCGGCATTTTCGGCAGGACGAGTTACTATAAACCATCTCACGATTGCCGGGCAATTACTTATTTAATTTACCGCAATGGGACATTTTTTTGATATGGTAGTTCTTAGGACGGTATGCTGGACATTCGCCGCATTAATAAACATAATCTCATGATCTTAACTTCTAAATTTATCTACTACACTCAAGACCACTCACTTAGCCAATTTGGATTATGATAGTGTACATAATCCAAATTCCCTATTTTCCCTAAAAGTAAAGATTAAGGAGAGGCGTTCCCGTTGCGGATTGCAGATTATTGAAAGCGCATTTACCAAATTTATTGCTTTTATACTAAGGAATTGCTTAAGAGTCTTTGCATTCTACACATCAAACGTATTTACAAAACTGAACTGAACTATTTTTTAAATATGGTTGGTGATGTATGTACATGTATTTCACACTAAGAAATACTACGATTACATACAATACTCGCAACGCGTCTTAACATCTGGCTCCATACTAAAGCCTTTCTATGACAATAGGTACATTTATTTATACACAACACCTAATAAGATTTACACGAGTTTATAAGCGTTTATACTTGCAAAACATAAGCTGATTATATTTTTGTAAACATGTCATTTTGCGTACTAGTTTGTTCGTAACTTCGATCCGCGCGACGAGATTGTTATAAATGAATCTTGTCTGAAAATCTAAGACACTGTTTTATGGAATGGTTCAGTGTTATTGACTGGAAGTTTCGTAATAAAATTATATTATGCTTTATTTTTATGTGGATTTTTATTTACTTAGTATGTACTCTTATCATAATTATTATAAATAAATAATGCGATAATTATAAAATCAGTCATAGCCTATTGGTAATTATAGTTAAAGAGCCAGCTTAAATCTGACAACACATTCTTTACGGTATCTGAAATTTCGTCCAGTGAGACTTCTATACCCAGTTAACAAGCAATGGGTACTAGCTAACCCCGGCCGCGGTAGGTTTGGGGTCCCTCAGGTGCGTCAGGTATGAAAAAAAGTAAATTTTTAAAGTATTTTACGGCGTCTGCCGTTTTAATATGTTTGAATATATCTCTGGAAAAATTGAAAAATTATTATGGCTGCTGATTTTAAAGGTTGCCACTTTTCAAAATTCGAAAAAAAATAAAAAATTAAAGTATTTTACGGCGTCTGCCATTTTAATATGTTATCTATTGAACTATTTTAAGTTAATATTGAAAATGGCTGACATTTTTTCCGGTTGTAATTATCCGTTTTACAGCGAAACATTACTTGCAGTTTATGCGTAGAAAACATGTGGTAGTTTATGCTCTCTCTCTGTCTATCTCTTTAGTCAAATATTTTCTTCTTTTGTGTTAGGGCTGAGTGGTGGGGATTTAGTTCCTTTTACACACCTGGCCCGTACGGCTTACAGTAAAATTATTTTCCATGCTTGTAGCATTATTGATCAGTCTAATATTGTTATTAGAGGTTCAGATTATTTTAATAATCATGCTGGGCAATATGGTTAACTTGAAAAATCTTCTCACATTTGTATGCTAACCTGGACAGGAAACATCGAAAGGTTTATTGATGTCAGCAAAATATATACACAACTTGGACCACTTCTAGCTGAAAGCTGAAAGCTTAATTGGCTTCCACGCTTTCACTGGTTGTGATTTAAATCCAGCTTTTTATAATCTGAGAAAAAAAAACCTTTCATGTTACTAAAAAATAACGTTGAATTTCATAAAGCATTTGCTGCTTTCGGTGACATTGGCCTGACTGAGAATACCTTACGTGAACTGTTTGATGTTAGAAGAAAGTTCCAGAAGTACACTTGCAGTATGTACAATGCTAAAAAATCCATCGATGTTGATGATGGGAGATTTCAACTGTTCATTAATTCCTACAAGGACAGCCTTGTAGATATGAACGAAAATTTTAATTAAAAAGTCCGGAGCTTTGATGCAAGCTTGATCCTTCCATATATTTTATTTTTATAGTCACATGTCACCTTCTAAAGGTGATTCCGAAGATGAAAATTAATGATAAAATATTTTATCAATATAGATTATTTCCAAAAATAAATATATTCTGATATGAATTATAAATATATCTAATTAATGTTTGATTTTTTTACATCTTTAAAATATTTTTATATTTGTTACAGCCTTAGAATGGAACTTTTTTTTCCTTATTTTATTATGCACATTTAAAGTACGCATGTGTTCCGTATGTGTTCGTTTAATTGTATATTTATATATTTTTTAATATAATTTAACAGCCCAATTAGGTAGGTCCTATTTCGAGAAAGAGGTCAGTCGCCGAATCCAACTCGGATGGGTAGCGTTACCGCAGTGCCTCAAGACGAAAGTCTTCAATCAATGTGTGTTGCCAGTAATGACATACGGATCCTTAACGTGGTGCTTCACTATTGGTCTCATAAACAGGCTCAGAGTCGCTCAAATTATCTACGGGATCGAATCAGAAATGAGGAGATTCGTAGAAGAAAGCGGGTCACCGACATAGCCAAACGGATTAGTTCTTTGAAGTGGCAGTGGGCACGCCATATTGCACGCAAAACAGATGGTCGTTGGGGCCGAAAAGTTCTCGAATGGAGACCACGGATCGGCAAGCGCAGCGTAGGACGTCCACCAACTAGATGGACGGACGATCTGATGAAGGCTGCGGGCTCACGGTGGATGCAGGCCGCTGCCAGCTGAAACCACTGGAGGTCTTTGAGGGAGGCCTATGCCCAGCAGTGGACGTCTTACGGCTGAGATGATGATATAATTTTAATGTTACATAAATTTTACGAATGTAAAAATTACAACTGTGGACATACGTATGCACGGACTGCGGGTAATGTTTCGCTGTAAAACGGATAGTTACAACCGGAAAAAATGTCAGCCATTTTCAATATTAACTTAAAATAGTTCAATAGATAACATATTAAAACGGCAGACGCCGTAAAATACTTTATTTTTTTATTTTTTTTCGAATTTTGAAAAGTGGCTGCCAGGATGTTGCAACCTTTAAAATCAGCAGCTATAATTATTTTTCAATTTTTCCAGAGATATATTCAAACATATTAAAACGGCAGACGCCGTAAAATACTTTAAAAATTTACTTTTTTTCATACCTGACTCACCTGAGGGACCCCAAACCTACCGCGGCCGGGGTTAGCTAGTACCCATTGCTTGTTAACTGGGTATAGAAGTCTCACTGGACGAAATTTCAGATACCGTAAAGAATGTGTTGTCAGATTTAAGCTGGCTCTTTAACTATTAGAATAATTGGTGTTTAAGTGTCTGGTACCAATAGGTTAATGTTTTTGCCCGCAGCAATATTCCCACCAACAAATGTTTCTTCTTCCCCTCTGATGGAGAGACCATCTGATAGAGATGTAACTTTCTTTTCTTTCAGCATAGGAGCTTTGATCCACCTTGAGCTTCTGCAGTTCCCACAAGAGTGTAGTGGAATCAATTCAAGAGAAACAGTTCGGTTATTACAATCCTGGCACTTGAAAAATCTTTTGAAAGTGTCCAAAACCTTTAATGGATGCCTCTCATCTTTGCAGATTTGCGCAGCAGAAAATGCTGTATACTTGCATTTAGCACACCTGACTGCTTTACACGGTAATTTGAAGGTGTTGAGCATTTTCTCCTCCATTGCCTCCTTTTTCTCTAATTTGTTAAAGTATTTGCCCATTTCATCATCATCATGTTGTTCTATTAAACTCTGGTGGGCTGATGTCGCCTCCATTATCTTTTTAAACCTATCAGTCATTATGCCTTTTTGTTTGGTCTCTTCTGGATTTGGTTTAGGTTTCTTACAGCTATTTTCTTCAGTACTTTTATTTAGTTTTTCTAAAGCTCTTTTCTTTCCTGCATCTGTGCCTTTAATATTGTTTGGGTCTTCTTTCTGAAGTCCACCCCTTTTCTGTATTAGTCTGATAGCATTTTCCTTTGTTCTGTCAGCTGCTTTCTGTCCATAAGATATATTCAGGTCAATGGTGCCAGTTCCCTTTAGGCCAAAACCTTTTCCAAGTTTTGGTGAGTTGGCAACTCTTTCAGCCAAGCTAAGAGTGCTTTGGGGACTGGAGCCTGTGAGGTTACTTAGTCTATCTGAGTCAGTTTTTCTTTGAGTTGTTGGACTATGCAGTAATGTTGAATTATTTTTCAAGGAACCAGCCCCATAGGGAGCCTTATTTGTCATAAACTTATCTCCTTCTGATTTGTAGTAGTCACTTAGAGACATGAGCCTGTTTGAATCCTGTTCCTTTACTTTCTTGCTATTTCCACTAGGTAGAGCTGAATAAGCTTTTCCCCCATAGATAACAGTACTTTTTCCTAATACTTTATTTTGTAGACTGACTAAACCTTTACCCATGGTTGAGGATTGTAGCTCTTGTCTTCTGGAAAATTTTTGATATTCTTGTTTGACATGGTATATGCAATGTTCACATTGACTAATGTTGACAAATGCTGTACAAGGTTCTCCGTTCTTTTTGCTGCTCTTACAAGTGCCTAGATCTTTAGAATGACCTAAGATCATGACTCTATCTGTGTTATCTACACTAAGACATGCTTGGTCAGCACTATTCTGTGACCTGTCCAGCACATTGGGATTGAGTATAGCCACAACTGTTCCATTTGGTGTCTTCCAGAGATCACTATAGGCTTTGCGGAACAGAAACATTGACACAGTTTTCAGATCATCCTTCAAGTCACTGAGTGTCCATATGATAAAGTTATTGCCTTTTTGAGATTTTTTTGAATCACTTTTTCTTACAATAACACCAGCTGTAACCCAGTCTTTAGTAAGATCCTCGTTTTCAACATGGCGCTTGATCCGGAGCATGTTAATAGCTTCTCTACCTTGCATGCGATCCAAAAGGGCTGAGCTTGAAATTAGCGGCTTCACTATTCTTATTCCAAATACAGGGTCGCTGTATACATCCGAAGGCCCCTTGCTTTTAGCTGCTGGCGCACATAGTAAGTTATTGCTAATATTATTGTTTGTAGCTTCCAGTTTCTTAACAAAAGATGACTTCCTCTGTTCAACTCTTACGTCTATATTAGTCTGCCTGAGTCTTGTTTCGAAATCAATACGCTTATCTTTGATTTCGTGCTCTTTATTGTCCAACAACTTTTTAACCTCCGCGCCGTAGTCATTATATTTTCTTTCTGTATAATTTCTCTTTTCTTCATCATCTGAAGAATCGGTATCTCCCTCATGAATTGCTGAAGTAGAACCTGGGAGCTTTTCTTGCACAGATTTATCAATTTCGAGATTTGATTCAGACAAAAATATGTTAACTTCAGATACACAAGGGTCTTTTTTCTTCTCCTCGATAGCATCAAAATCTGAGCACAGCAACTCTTCAAGCTGAGATAATTCATCCACCTCCTCCATGGTTATTCAGAATTTACAATAAAAAAAACAAACTAATAAACTTTCTTTACGACACCAGGCACAGGCAGGAGTCGAACAAAAATACCGCGAAAACGAAAACCAACCATTTGTCTAAGTTTAGCAACTATCAAAAATGACAGCAAAGCAAAGCAGCAACGATCGATGTCATCGTATCAGCTGGTCTTTCCACAGATTCGCAAACCTGTCCTGTTCTTCTTCTTGTTCTGGTCTCCAAATGTCTCGAGTGTTCTTGTTCTTGGTTGAATGGCTTGTTGTGTTTGGGTTGTCACAACTCTGCCAGTGTCTATGTTTGTGGTTTCATAGACTAGTTATCTGGAGTGTGAGTGATTGATTAAATAATTTTGACGGCCATATAGCCAGTCACGAACGCCATCTATTAAAAGAAGAAGAAGATTAAATAATTACACAACGAAATTTGGGAGGGAGACCAGTGACAGAGTGACTTTTTTATATACTATAAATACCTATCGATTCTTCTTCTTTTAATAGATGGCTACCTATCGATTAAAACCCCATCACTCGAAGCTTAAAGATATGACAAAGACATTATAGCCACAGCTGTCTTGTTTGTCACTTCTGTGTGAAATAAAAAAAAACAATTTTCACAAGATTTTTGCTTTGCTTTGGTTGCGTTGGTTGAGTTTTCTTTCAGTCATAAATTCAGTTTCAGTATTAGCATTGCAAATAACATTTTAAATTTGATTTAAAATATCACGATTTCGATGTTACATTGATTAACATTTACTATATCGACGTATTAAAATTATCGTAATGGCCGGTAAGTGCGACGAAGTTTGCATGGTATGTTCTCTGTACATGTATTTTCTACTATAACTGCTATTGCCTCCAGACAAAAAGGATTCACACCATTCCCCTGATAAAGGCGTTGAAGCAACAATTTCACCGAACAAAGACACCGACGCCAAAGACACAGCGAGACCGGCCGAACCCCCCGCGGAGACCAACAAGGTAGCTCGAGTCTGTGAAGAGAGCCCAAAGCAGCCTGCCACACCTCCACACGAGGAGGTAGAGTCTCAGGAGCTTATTCCAGTAGATGAGCACACGGAGGAACTGGACCTGAACCATGGCAGGATTGGAAAGATTGAAAATTTAGAAAACCTTAATAATTTACAGAGGTACTGTTAATCTGTTTTATAAGTTAATTGGAAATGATAATAACTTGATAGCCTATTAAGTAAAATTATCTTAGCAAATCATTTATCATGTGTTTGAGTAGGCATGTAATGCCATAGAAAATGTTGTAACTCCTAATAATGATTTAGTGTATTACAATTAAATTTATAATGTCTTATTTATTACGTTATATTGTAAAAAAAAAAAATTATACCATTTTCAATTTTAGTAATAGAAATGCTAGTGGCTTATGTGTGTAAAGAAGTTAAGAATATTCTATATTTTTGTAGATTGTATCTGAGATGGAACCTCATAAAAAATATTGAAGGATTAGAAACACTGACTACACTCGTAGAACTTGAGCTCTACGACAACCAGATAACTGCCATTGAGAATTTGGATGCCCTTGAAAACTTGGAGTAAGTAACAATTTATATTTCTAGTATAATAGATATTATAGTATAATAAGTAAACTGACATGCCTCAGTGGCGCGGTGGTCGAGGGTCCGCTTGCGGCGCAAGAGCTAGCGGGTTCGTTTCCTGCCGAGGGGTCAAGTGTTTGTATGTTCTGCAAGCCCTTTCTCCTTGGTCTGGGTGTTTAATATGTATAATAAAAAATATCTATATATGTATGTCTATTATATTAAGTATATCTGATGTCTAGTACCTGTAATACAAGCTAAGAGCTTATCACTGATGGCTAGAAGTTGTCGTGTGGATTGTTGGAGAAAAAAAAAAGTGCATAGGATTAATTAGACTGCATACACTCCATTTTAATAGTACACAAAAGATTGAAAAATCTACCATTAGAAACATATTTATGCAGTCAGAAGTACTTATAATATGGGATTAATAGCAAAATCGGAGTGTAGGTAACAATGGTTAGTTATGTCAAGAGTTATCTAGCTTTCTCACATGTGACTGAACGAAATAGCTCTCTAACAACCATTGTCTAACTTTACTTGGAGATGTTAAAACAAGCCCTTAGACATACAATTGAAAACAATAATAAATAGTTTAGACAATAAATTTTATGTGTTCATAACACATTGCAAATCAGCATGCACGCACATATAAACTGAATCTGGGGGCACGGCAGTGCCCCCACCAAGTCGAGCAAAAAAGCGCCACGGCCGTACCATCCTTTTCTCGAAGCAATTCAGGCCATTTTCGACCCCCTGTAACTTCGTTGTGGATAAAACTAGAAGACTGAAATTTTCAGTAACCATGCAGGATTGTAAAGACACGGTATAATTCAATTTGAACCAGTATTTTAAGAATTATAACGGGTCAAATTTCGTAATTTTGTCACTCACTGACTGACTGACTGACTGACTCACCGATCATCAAAATTCTAAGGCACTTCTAGCAGACCTAGAAGCTTCAAATTTGGAATATAAGTAGTGTTTGGTGTATGAATCAAGGAAAAACTAAAAAATCTAGAAAATACCGGTATAGAGGGCGCTGTTGCAACGCCACGTATAAACGAAATATGTACTAAAGTAATAACAATGCGAAATATAAATAAATCAAATATAGACCGGCAAAAAGAAAATTATATGGACATATAAACAATAAGTTGAAGGTACCTAAAAGGAAAAAAGTAGAACTGTCTACAAAATACAAAAAGAAATGAGATCCCATCAAAAACAATACTTGTCGAAAAAACCAAGTCGCGCAACTCAGTTGTTCTGCGGTAAAAAGTTGTGAGATCCATGTAAATCCAAGTCTTCAAATTTCGTCTCAAAATTATTTAATGTTTTATATAAATATATTGAGACTTGGCCATCAATAATTGAATTTACACGTGTTTTCAGGCGATTGAATTAACACGTGTTTTCAGGCGATCATAAATCATAAAAAATCATAAATCATCGGTTTTTTTAACAAGTATTGTTTTTGATGGGATATAATTTTCTAGACATAACCCACTCAATTTGTTGACATTTGTTGTTAACATCTCCTATCAAGGTAATTAGTAGAATCCGTCTTTTATTTGCTCAACAATGTAAGATTAATCATATCACTAACTCATAGTTTCACTGCAAATTATTTAAACAAACCTACAATTTTGTTATTGTGTTTATTGCCTTTTTTCATGTTGAGACAATTTGTGAAAAATTAAATTACTGTTTAAATAAATCACTTGCCATCATAGTTCTGTTGGTTTGTGCCTTGTAAGCAGGTATGTATATGAATAAATATTATGTACTCTTTGATACTGCAGGAGGGAGTTTCATAGTGGTGCAAGTATTCACGGAATTATTAAACCTTTTATTAATTAAACCCTTTAATTTACCGCCAAATCGTCAATACTTTGTAAAATAACCACAAATAGCATAAAAAATTATGTTAATGACTTTATTGTATAAAATGTATATTTGATGTCCTTTACAGGATACTCGACTTATCATTCAACAGGCTCAAGGAAATACAAGGACTTGAAAAGTTATTAAAATTGAAAAAATTGTTCTTGAGCTCTAATAAAATTGCTGAGATAAAGAATGTGGATCATCTTCCCAACCTAGAATTGCTAGAATTAGGAGACAATAGGATTAGGGTAAGGTATTAATTATTTCTTAAATAATAAGTTTCATTGATTAAAAAAAATCTTTGGACCACCTCCGCGAATGAATTCACCGCCAGAGGCGCTGGTGTAGCGTGGCGTCTTGAAACCGTCGAAAATATTTTTTCTATGTTAGTATAGAACGGTTTAGGAGGAAATCAAATTAATAGGCATTAAATACACAACGCGACTAGAAAATCACCCAAATGTCTTAGTTTCTTCACTTAGAAACATCGGCCATAGCAAGGGCTTGGTGACAGATGGTGATGAACGAGTTATCTCAAGATCAGGAGCAACTCTTACATGATATGAAACATGCAACCAATCTGCTTATATTCAGCAACTGATCGTAGAGAAGCAATAAAATAAAAATGTGGATGCATAGATTTATTAACCCCCAACCAAAAAAGAGGGGTGTCATAAGTTTGACGTGTCTGTCTGTCTGTGGCATCATAGATCCCAATCGGATGGAGTGATTTCAATTTAGTTTATTTTGTATGAAAGGTGAGTTTGGCCCGAGTGTTCTTAGACATGTTTCATGAAAATCGGTTGAGCCGTTCAAAAGTTATGGGGGTGAGAGTGTGGAAGGAAAACCGAAAATCTGAAAATATACTCGAGTGAGGTATCAAATGAGAGAGCATTGCGTGCCCTAACTACTAAAAATTATGGTGTTTTACTTATAAGGAAATTAAGGCATTGGAATCGGAGGTTTTTCTTAAATTTTTCTGGTGGTAGGCTTCGGCCGCGACCCTCCGGGCTGGGCCAGTGCGTGAAGCGATTTTTTCATGTTTCGTAATGTGGCCCGGAGAAGCCATCTACCTTCTAGGTCTTCATGTCCATCTTAGACCACATCGTCACTTTACATCAGGTGAGATTGTGGTCAAATGAAGACTTATCGAGCATAAAAAAATAATAATAATAATAATTTTTAATTTAGATTTATTAACCATTGAAAACCAGCCTAAAACAATCACTACACCTTACTTACTACCTACCTTACAGCTACGCCCGATAACTTTTTAATTCGTTCTATTCTATTGTTTTCCAGGAAATCAAAAACCTAGGAGGCTTGAAAACTTTAAAACAACTCTACCTAGGCAAGAATAAAATCTCAAAGATTCAGAACCTGGAGCAGTTAATAGAACTCGAATGCCTAGTCCTTCAAAGCAACCGGCTGACAAAGATCGAGAATCTAGATAACCTAAAGCTTCTAGACCAGTTGTACATATCTGAGAATGGGATAAATGTTATTGAGAACTTGGGGAATCTTGTGAAACTGCAGACCTTGGATCTGGCGATGAACAGAATAACTGTTATTGAGAATGTTTCACATTTGGGTGATTTGGAAGAGCTATGGGTAAGTTAAGAAATAATCAACGATTTGAAATGAGTAAACAGATTATACAGAAAAATAACAAATTTCAACATTCATAACAAAGGTCGGCGTGGTTTCAAACTCCGCCGCTTGTTGGAAAATACAAGGTGTTTAAAAATAAGTATATGAAGCGGAGAGGGTGTGGATAGGTTACACCAGGCCTTTTTTTTTTTTAAAAACCCTCTTATTTTTAACCTATTCTAATCATCATGTTTAGTCAGTCTCATACTAGGGTATTTAATTTTTTTAACCTTCAGGGGTTAAATAATAATATAAAAAACGTTAACCACTGTATCATTAGTGAATATGATTCTAATACTAAATAAGATAGATATTCATTTAATAGTAACCTCCTTAAGGTCTTATTTTTTCGAAAAATGGGCTTCTAAATTTAAAAACTTAGAACAGGAACTACATACACGTCATGAGCCCACCTTTCGAACCTCTTCCGCTTTATATACCAATTTTGCAACATTATATTTTAACACCTGTATGTACTATGTGCTAATCGCATAACATACTATCTAACCAGAAATACATTTTTTTTCCAGTTAAACGACAACCAAATCGGCGATTGGATGTCAATAGAACATCTGAGAAATAACAGGAAGCTGGCGACAATATACCTGGAGCGGAACCCCCTGTCCGAAGACGCGGCGTACCGGCGGAAACTGAAACTGGCGCTTCCTTCGCTGCAGCAGATTGACGCCACATTGTGTAGATAAGAAATCTTTAGCTGTGTAGTGTAGAAGTTGTAGGTATCTACTACAGGCATACATTTACCTAGATATCGATTTGTATGGAATCCGTCTTGCGTGACGTCTTTTGCCTATTTATGAAGTTTTTTTTTTTTTAATGCTTTCATTTGACCACAATCTCACCTGATGTAAAGTGACGATGTGGCCTAAGATGGGGAATAAAGACCTCGAAGGTAGGCTTCTCTGGACCACATTACGAAACACGTAAAAATCGCTTCACGCACTGGCCCAGCCCGGAGGGTGGCGACAAGCCGCGGCCGAAGCCTCCCACCAGAGACTGTTCTTAGCACCACCCGGAGGTCACGTGTAAGGATACAGAGGGTTACCACTTACGGACGTGAACAGACAAAACCTCGTGATGCGCGACAGTATCGCTTGTTCCGATATTTATCGTCTCCTAACACACACACACGCGGCATCGTAATGTGAATATCCTACTACTATTATAAAGGCGAAAGTTTGTAAGTATGGATGTATGGATGTTTGTTACTCTTTCACGCGAAAACTACTGAACCGATTTAAATGAAATTTGGTACACAGGATCTCTAGAGCCTGAAAAATAACATAGGCTACTTTTTACCGCGGGAAAACGTCATTCCGCGGGAAAATCCATTATAACGCGGGTAACACCGCGGGGCACAGCTAGTTATTTAATATTTTATGGACCGTCCGAACGCAACAGCGGACTCGGTGGTCTGAAGTTAGCGGCGGCCAACCTGGACGCTTGGTCGGGGCTCGCACACGCGTAGTACATGCATTTGCGTTGTCTAGTGAGATGTATGTCTGTGGTATTTACTCAGTATTAGTAAATTGAATCATACCAAGATTGTGTGATCAATGTAACGGGCACGTTGACGCTACGTTTTGCTATGCTCACTCAGATGGGCTTGACGGTGTTTTAGGGCGTTTTTTCTACATTCTTACACTGTGTCAAAAAAACAAAATAGACTTACACACTCCTATTACGGATATTCTATGATACGCTTTAGTTTATAGCAAATACCTGTCCTTTTATCTACACTGGTCAGTCTGTACTCTCTGTATATATAAAACATTTGGCTTATACCTTTTAAACTAAACTCAACAGATCTTAATACATTTGTCAGTTATAGAGAGAGAGTAATAAGTAAATATTGCATTTGTGAAGTCCCGGAGCCATCCGCTAGTTTGTCCCAACACGACACGAGGTTAAGACTACAAATAAATATAAATTTTACAGTTTAAGTATTCATTTTACAGTTGAAGTATTCATTTTATAGTTAACAATTTAGAGTTCAGTACTTTACATCTACAGTTTCATTAAAACATTTAATTAAACCTCATTTAACTTAAATTTATAGTAAATTTATAGAGACATAAATTGTAATAGGCCATCATATTGGCTCCTGAAATACAGTTTTTTACTAGTTCGGGAGTCTATGGGTCTATATCTTTGTTTAAACATTTGTTTATGTCAATAAAGGAATTTTTACTTTTTACTTTACTAGCTGACAAAGTTGTTTTGCAAAATGAAAAATAGATTGTAGCCGATTCTCAGACCTACTGAATATGCATATAAAATTTCAAAATAATTGCTGAAGCCGTTTCGGAGGAGTATGGTAACTAACACTGTGACAGGTGAATTTTATATTATAAGATATTGGATTAAAAGGACAAAGTGTAATAAAAGTAGCTGTAGTAATGCTAGATTGTTCATTAAATATTCTAATCAAATCAATTAACAAACGATCCGTCAATATGTAAGTACACAGAAGTACGAGCTTATCAAAAATATATATTACACGCGAGTTTTCATATTTTGACCCATTTTTGTAATGTGTCTAGTAAAACACAAGCGTGCCTCTTGAATAGTAGGTTGTCTTTAGAAATATGATGTATTTATAGTTGAAAAACATACCTTAGCATTTATGTACTGTATTTAAAATTGTATTTAATATATTTTAATTTATACCTATATTGTTGTAGAAATATTTTTTAATACCTCTCCTTCTGTTATACGTATTTTAGTGCGAGCCTTTACAGATAGCTAGGCATACATCTGACCCAATGAGGGCCACCGTTTTGTGACCACTAGTGGGTGGGTGCTACTAGGGGTCTCAAGCAAAGCTGTGAATCATAAAATTATTATAGAGCATTGAACATCGTGCCGTGAGAAGCCGTGTTGGCTTAGTGGGAGGACACTTGACTTTCATTCCGAAGGTCGTGGGTTCAAACCCCGCCAGAGGTGCGTCCTCTGGATATTTCTTCTTAAGAAATTTATGTGCGCTTAAAACACGTGCTTTAACGGTGAAGGCAAACATCGTGAGGAAACCGGCATGTTCTGATAACTTTAAAGAGTTTGAAGGACATGTGACATTCATCAACCCGCACTTGGCCAGCGTGGTGAATTAAGGCCTAATCTCTCTCGCCAAGAGAGAAGTCCCTGTGTCCCAGCTGTGGGAACATTAAGTTTGCTGGGGTAATAGGTTGATGATGATGATTGAACATCGTAGCAATACCTACTCGACCGCCATTTAAAAAAAAATGTGATTCGGCGGCCAGTGATTAAACTCATGTCAATCGACAGAGTAAATTATTACAAACAAAGAGTGTTAAATGATCAAATCTCCTAAGTAATGCGGTTTCTGAGATATTTGGGTCTAAAAACTATAGAAAAAATCTGTCCTGTGAGCTATGTTCTACTTTACTTTATTTTTCTTTTTTCGGACCCTAATAAATTCGTGTTACCTCAGAAACAACAATTATTCAACACTAGCTTTGCCCGCGTTAAAAAGGAGCTTTTCCCTTTAACTAGGAAAACAGTTATGGCCGTGCCAAATTTCATTCAAATCGGGCTTGGTCGCAATAATTTATTTTCCCCCGAAATGTGGTATTTGACCGCGTGAAACAGTAGCCTATGTGTTATAATGATATGACTGTAAGCTCTATTATTGTAAATTTTTATCACAATCCATTCATTAGTTCTTGCGTGGAAGAGCACAAACACATTTACATCCTCAACAAACACGTTTACCAAAAAACAAACAAACACCAAAAAAGGGGTGTTATAAGTTTGACGTGTCTGTCTGTCTGGCTGGGACATCATAGCTCCGGAACGGATGGAGCAATTTCAATTTAGTTTTTTTTTTGTATGAAACGTGAGTTTGGCCCGGGTGTTCTTATACATGTTCATGAAAATCGGTTGAGCCGTTTAAAAGTTATGGGGGTAAGAGCGGGGAAGGAAAATCGAAAATAAAATATTATAATTTATTTGCCAAAAAACATGATTATAAAGGATATTGTTTGTTATTTTATACAGTTTCAACATGTTTCACCAGTTGGTGTGCAAAGTTTTAATTACAAAAAACAGTCAGAATTATAATTAAAATATAACATAAGACTATACACTTACATTTTATCATTAATAATTAAGTATTGGAATTAAAAATTAAATTAGATTACATAAAATCTGCAAATAGATATACTCGAGTGGGGTAGGTATCAAATGAAAGAGCATTGCGTGCACATTATGGTGTTTTACTTTTAAGTAAATTAGGGCATTGAAATCGGGGGTTTTTCTTCAATTTTAAATTTAGATTTATTCATTTATGAAAACTAAGGTAATAATAATGCTAGTTATTTTTACTTGGTAAAAAGAGAAAAGACCTCGTTAGGTAATAGATCTGGGGTAATCTAAAATATAAAATTCTCGTGTCACGGGGTGCGTAATCGAACTCCTCCGAAACGGTTTGACCGATTCTCATGAAATTTTGTGAGCATATTCAGTAGGTCTAAGAATCGGCCAACATCAATTATTCATTTTGAAAAAAAAAATTTTTTGCAAAACAACGTTTGCTGGGGTCAGCTAGTCCTACTATAAAAAAGTTCGCTAATATAAATCAAAGTAATAATATTATGTAGTAACAAATTATAACGCTAATTCCATATAATTGATAATCCTCACATGATTTAGTCAAGCCCCCTAATTAGAAATTCCTATTAAGTTTATGTAGATTGTGAGTGTGCCGGCCGGTTTCGTGGGCGGCGTGGCGCGGCGAGGCAAGGTTACCTACAGGTAGGTACATTTTACGTATACCTATGTGGAAAACATGTAAATTAAATAGAATATATCGTTAATAATGAGTTAAAGACTGTGACTATAAGACCATTAAAATACCTATTCCTAATTTTAGTAGTTTTTAATTTGACAATGCCACTATAAACCAGTAACAATTATAGATGTTTCTTATTATTTTATGATGAATTTATATTGGATTTTAATAGAACATTGTTTTAGTTGACAATGCCACTACTCGGCAGCTCTATTATTAAGTTACATCTCAAATTGAACGTCTTGTCTGCGTCTTTTGCTGTATGTTCTGTGAGTGTTTATAATAATAATTAGAAATTTTTAACAAAATCAAGTGTACAATGTTGCCTATGATGAATAAAGTACTATGAAACCAGGGTTAACCTAGAACTGTGTTTTTTAATATTTAATATTGTCATAAAATGACGGGTGATAGAAGGAAATGGAAGTTAAAACAAGTTGTACCGACCCCACGTAATGTAAGGTCAGGAAGATGATTGTCATAAGTTTCGTTCTTTTTAATTGAACTTGGATTGTTCATTGTTGCCTTGTATAACTCTTAACATTAAAAAATATATCAGGGATAAATATTCAATCCCCAGTTGGGAATATAACAGACTCCTACTTCCAAGGATTTCTTTTTATATTTATCTAATAAAAGCTACCGGAAAAGTCTACTACAAATATAGATTAACTCCCCTCCATTTCTGAAGTCGATTAAATTAAGTAGGTATCAAAACGGCATCCGAGTTTATAATAATCGAAGGAAAGCGAAAGCGAATACCGTGAGTGCTACGCGACAACAAAGTCTAACCTAACAACACTATCACTAGTAAACAAACCAGTCGACCTGAGATCAAACCACATGCAAACAACATAATAAAATAGCGTCACCAACTAGCCATAGTACAGAGACGGCAGACGCCACACGCCTCCTGACCTTAGCACACGCCACGATGAAGTCTTTCGTCGAATATTCCCCAGAAACTGACTTTCCCATCGAAAATCTGCCGTACGGAGTGTTTACTACACAGAATAATGTAAGTGATTGTTCTATTTTATGCCTTATTTTGTTGTATTTAAGTTCAAATTTGTCGTTTTACTTATTTTGACATTGTGCACGGTCGTTGAGCCGGTTCGCAATGCTTCGCGTATTTTTATTTTATTTTATCTGTGTTTTGTTTTATTATTTGCTTTTTAGAGATGGGATAGGGAGTAGTTGTTATATAATAAAAACCTTTCAATATTAGGATATGCCTTACCTACACAATACCTACATATTATATTGGGCTCTTTTTAAATAAATGATTATGATGTAGACCTAACGTTATCGTTGCAAGTTATGAATTTTAGGAGTAAAAGATAAGTAGTAAAGATAAACATTTCAAAATTTTATTTTGTTTTGTCATTTATACATTAGTTTAAGTATTATTTATTTCTATTAGATAATTACGTACGATACAACGTCTGCCACTGTATACTATGGCACCTATTTATTATTAAGGTACTGCGCTAATCGGCAATTAGATGGGATTTTTTTAAATATAATTTTAAGAAACTACATAATATGTAGATACACAAATATGTATACATAAAGGTAATTTAAAATTCAACTATTTTGAATTCATCAATAAATACTTCACTGCGATTCGCTATCAACATAGCTGCTATTTTGAACACACTGTTGGTATTTCAGACTCAAAAACATATTGGTGTAGCCATCGGCAATCTCATATTGGATCTAAACGCCGTATCGCACCTGTTCGAAGGACCACTTCTGAAGGAAAAACAGAATGTATTCAAGGTAAGTTTAATCTAATGTGTTTTAACTAAAAAGAAAATTGAATAACGTTTTCATCAAGCTTCTGTTAACCTGTAATACAAGTAGGTATATGCACATAATAAAAAAAATATCAATTTTTCGTTTATCAATTTTTATGTACATACCCATTACATATTATAATACATAAGTACATTTTTGTAATTTGCGTGTAACGTTCATTTAAACATGATTTCGAATTCAATTAGTTTGCTTAATAAGTACCTGTGCCCCAGAAATGGGAAGTATGTACCTACACACCTACCTACACGTACACATTTTAATTTTTATACTATGAAAAATGTTAATTGTAGTGTTCATTAATCGAATGAAGTTCCTTCGTACCTTCAAGTATCTAAAGATGTTATGCTAATGAGTTGTTTATCAGCTTTTCTGGTCCAGTTGACGGCAGGTTATGGAAATTATCTGTTATTGCTCAACATTTTACAAATAGCTCACTCATGGTTCAATACGGATAAACAATATACCTACATATAACTCCTGTATTATTCTTACTTAGGATGACATATTTTGTTCAAATTAAACTTAAAATCATTTAAGGAGAAAAAATACAATTTGGGATTCAAATCCCCGTCCAAATTAATTAAATAAATAAGAAGTTTTTTTTTAAAAAAAACTTAACGGTACTATGTTCCGGACTAACTTAAAGAATTACTGACAAATAAATGCTATTATAATATTAATGATTTTATGACAGATAAACTAGCTTTTTAATCAATTTTCATAATATTAAATCTTGACATTGTTATTTCATTTATTTATTATTATTTTTTTTTTTTTGTTATTGACTTGTATTAAATTTTATAAAATATTTGCATGCTATTTTTAGTAGAATATAATTGATACAATATTTTTGTTAACATCTGTGTGACCTACATTGTGTTCAAGCAAATAAATTATCTTTATCTTTGTTAGATTAGCCTTCATTTGACCACAATCTCACCTGGTGTAAAGTGACGATGTGGTCTAAGATGCCACATTACGAAACACGTAAAAATTGCTTCACGCACTGGCCCAGCCCGGAGGGTGGTGACAAGCCGCGGCCGAAGCCTACTACCAGAGACTGTTCTTAGCACCACCCGGAGATCTTACTATTAAATGTATTGTAGCTTTCATAAAGGGTTTGCCCCATCTATATGAAAAAAAATTGTATCCTAAGGGCATATTTCACTAAATCCGAGTTATCTAAGCAATGGTTAGCTAAGTCAATAATACGTGTCAATAATCATCTAATTATGTCAAGAGCAATCTCGCTTTGTCACATGCGATTGAGTGAAACAGCTCTATATTTTAACAATTTACTAATTACACTCGGGAGTTTGTAACGAAACTAACTAATATTAAAATTTCCCCAATAATATGTTTTAGGAAGAAACTCTTAACGCTTTCATGGGACTCACCAGACCGCACTGGCTCGAGGCCCGGGCTACTATTCAGAGTCTTCTAGATGCTACAAACCCTACGCTTCAGAATGACAGCAATCTTCGCCTAAAGTAAGTAATATTGTGTCTATTATTCTACCATCAGATTAGCACACAAATATTGTAATAAAAGTCATAACATCGATATGGTAAAAAAGTGACACGACAGTTCAATTTCTCTGTTACCTACATTTTCTTTAATTCATTATTTAAGTGCATATTAAATTAAAAAAACTAACAAGATTTAACACTTACTATAATCCACCTATTGATTCAGTACCTATGCAGTTAAGTGTTAGTTAGTTAAATTGATGGATAACTCTTTAATGTACACCACAAAAAATAATACAAACAGTCAACGTAACAAGACAACACATCGGAGCACAAAGGGCGGCCTTATCGCTGTGAGCAATCTGGCCGCTGTGTTGTTCTCTTTATTGCAAAATCGTAAATACCTACCTTAACTGTCTGGTTACGAGGGCGAAATTAGACAGGATTTATACGCGTTAAATTCCAAATCTAATAAGCTTTTCAACGTTTCGTCTTCATTCAGTCAAGAGAAGTCTTCATCGAAAGAAGTTTTGACCTCTGTCCAATTCGCGCGCACATTATGTCAGCTCTGCAAACTTGAAAAGTTATCAATTCTATAATAGTCCTTTATATAGTACTTTAGATCTTCTCCCAATCTATCTTACATTATCCAATATATAAAATTCTCGTGTCACAGTTTTCGTTGCCATACTCCTCCGAAACGGCCTGACCGATTCTCATGAAATTTTGTGAGAATATTCAGTAGGTCTGATATTCGGCCTACATCTATTTTTTATTTTGCAAAACAACGTTTGCTGGGGTCAGCTAGTGATATATAAAATATAATATAGGACGGGTTTAATAGTCTCTTTCTAATATTTTCAGAGCATTTGTCAAGCAGAGTGAGGCCCAGATGCACCTTCCCGCTCAAATCGGCGACTACACAGACTTCTACTCCTCTATCCACCATGCCACCAACGTCGGCATCATGTTCAGAGGAAAGGAGAACGCCTTGCTGGAAAACTGGTAGGAAGCTTTAATTTGAAGAACTAGCTAGCACTGCAATATAATAACAAAAATCTAAATGTAAAATTAAAGAAAAAAAACATCTTTAAAACGGCTCAACTCGATGAAACATGTCTAAGAACACCCGCGCCAAACTCACCTTTCATACAAAAAAAACTAAATTGAAATCGCTCCATCCGTTAGGGATTTATTGTGTCCCAGACAGACAGGCAGACACGTCAAACTTATAACACCCCTCTTTTTTGGTCGGGCGTTAAAAAAACCCGACCCCAAAACCTTAGTCCCCAGTTCTTAACTAAATACTATTTTGTAATATTGTGCGCTTTCATTTGAGTATATTTGCTAATTTTCGGTTTTCCTTTTACCCTCATAACTTTAAACGGTTCAACCGATTTTTATCAACCATGTATAAGAACACTCGCGCAAACCATATTAACTCAATGGCGCAAACTCACCTTTCTTACAAAAAGACTAATTTGATATTAATTCATCCGTTCGGGGGCAACAGTTACACATTTGAGTCTACTCAAAGAGCAAACGTTTTCTCTCAGCCATTAATATATGAATTTTGTAATCCTTTCTAAATATTGACATGAACCCATTTCAGGAAGCACATTCCAGTTGGGTACCACGGCAGGTCCAGTTCCGTTGTCATATCTGGAACTCCTATCACCAGACCTTTAGGGCAGACTTTACCAGTTGAAGGTAAATATTGCATCAGAGAATTCAATACTTTACATACCTTACATAATTTTGATTTAATTTTGTTAATTAGCATCCTCTTCAATGATCGTTCCATTATACGCTCCGCCTTAATATTAAGTTTTCTTACTTTGCTATATTGTTCTCATACATTTTTGTAGTGCACACATATGGTTATATTGCAACATAGGTTTTGGTAATAAACAGATTAGTCGTAAATGTTGTAATGTGCTTTGTGTGTCTAGTAAATAAATAAAGTATAAGTTTGTTCCCACATGATCGCGTTTTTGCGCGAGTGTGGGAAATGTAAGTAGGTCCAACATTTAAACAGTGGTAATGCAAAGTATAACTAGAAATGTAATGTTAATAATCACTCGCACTGTAGTGCGACACTGTAGTGTGTGTCGGTGTACCGAACAGGGCGAAAAGCATTCCTAAAAATGTTACATTACATAGAAATGTTTGAGAAAATGTTCTAGTGAAGTCTAGTGTTTCTTGAAAAATCCTCCAATAGCCCCACTATATCTTCATTCTAATTTAAGTGCTTAGTTCTATTAAAAGTAATAAAATAGCTAAGAAGTAATATGGATCAATTGGTACTTGTGCTAAGCTTAGTAATAAGATATTTGTAGTGCCGAACATGTTCTGACCTCATATATTTTAAAAGATTTAAATGTTACAACATTGTTGTAAGAAACCTTTTATGACGTAGTCTAATTTAGATAAATGATGATTATTTTAACAGGTGCCGCTCCTTTCTTCGGGCCTTGTCGCCTGATGGACTTTGAGCTGGAAGTAGCCGCGTTCGTCGGCGGCCCGCCCACCAAGCTGGGCGAGCGAGTGCTGGCCCAAGACGCGGGGGAGAGGATCTTTGGCTTCGTGCTCATGAACGACTGGAGTGGTGAGTCAGTGGTGACCTCAGTCAATAGAAATGACCAGTGCCAGCCAGTGCGTGAAGCGATTTTTTCGTGTTTCGTAATGTGGCCCGGAGAAGCCACCTTCTAGGTCTTCATGTCCCATCTTAGACCACATCGTCACTTTACATCAGGTGAGATTTTAGTCAAATGAACGCTTATCGATCATTAAAAAAAATGAAAATGAATGGATAAGGCAATGGCAACCTCTATCGAAACTACCTGGCTAGTTATATAGGAATCGCCAACTATAACTGACTACTGGAGGGTGTTTCGGCACCAATTTATCGGTCAACATATCGAATCGATCAGACATGACTGTATGTGAACTAGGTTGTTCTCTTCCATTATTTATTTACATGGAAAATCCACAGCTTTTAACAAATTATCCATAACACGATAACCTATTAGAAAACCAATTATAGGTCTTCACAAATAGGAAAAGAGAAATTGTCGTATGAACTATACAATGCTAACTTTATAGTTAATACTTATGTATTATTGTGTGAGGGTTATATATATCAAAGTTTTAATCATGTGTAACTTATAATTAGGTCTCGTCTGAAAACCAGCGCAAATCCACCTGACGGTGGATCTGCTTATGCTGAGGCGAGCCCTTTTGGCACAACACATTCAATTATTTATGCTTAGTATTTAGTATTATTTAAATATCTTTTTTTTTTGTTTTATTTTACTGTATTTTACTGGTTATGTGTGTGTTGTGTCAATAAATGTTTTCTCTCTCTCTCTCTTTATAAACTTAACTAAACTGAATGTTATATACTCCCAGCCCGCGACATCCAGAAATGGGAGTACATCCCGCTCGGCCCGTTCACGGCCAAGAACCTGGGCACCTCGCTGTCCCCCTGGGTGGTGCCGGCGGAGGCGCTGCGCCCGTTCGCCGTCGACAACTACGCGCAGGACCCGCCCCCCTTCCCCTACCTGCAGCACACCGATAGATTCAACTTCGATATCAAACTGGAGGTGGATTTGAAGAGTAAGTACGAAACAAGCCAATCAATACTTCTGTCTCATTCGTGCTTTAAGTTCTGTGTGTTTAAGCGGTCGCCCATTAATATACCATTATACAGAATACAGATCATTTATTTGCAAACATGGGTTAAATACAGGGTCTTGTTTATAATAATAATAAGATATTTATTTTCTCAACACTTATTACATAATTATCTCTAGGGTAAACATTGAAGGAGTGATCAGTGAATTATTGAGCAACTAGCTGACCCCAGCAAACGTTGTTTTGCAAAATGAAAAATTGATAGTAGCTGATTCTCCAGACCTACTGTATACGCATATAAAATTTGGTAAAAATCGGTAAAGCAGTTTCGGAGGAGTACGGTAACTAACATTGTGACATGAAAATTTTATATACTTTTGATAGATATGATCTTTGACGTTAGGAACACACCTACATTGCTTAGACAACAGTGAGTGCTTGTAATTTAATATGAACTTTATACCATAGCAATAAAGCTCAAATTGACTACGTTTTAGTTACAAATCATTTGTATGGGAAAAAGAAAAGGGCTATTTTTAGGGTTTTTCCAGCAATAATTCTAATTTTTCTCGCCGTAAAAACCATCCTTGAACTTCAACGAACATTTTAAAAAAAGATTTGGCCAAATTGGTCCAGGCGTTGTTGAGTTATGCGCTTACCAACACATTTTGCGATTCATTTTTATATTGAGCAATAAGTGTGAGACGTAAAACGTTTATCAATATTATAAGCACCATACATATGTGTATTGCCTTAGTCTGGGGTATGCAAATTACATAAATGCAAGGTTTTACTTAATTAAAAAAAAACATTTATATTAGAGGTATATAATTATCTATTAAATCAATCTTTGTTATCTAAGTCATCAGGTATTTTTTACATAAATTCAAATATTATAATATCAACTGTCAATGGGAATTATTGTAACGTATTCCCGGTATTAATTAGTAAAAGTGTTATTTTGTAACATCATCCCCATAGGCGCTACTGATTATCATGAATGACGCAGGTACTAGCGACTCGCCTTTCGCTTCGCACGGGGGTGTACAGTGTAGGTAAACTTTCCATCAACTTCCTCTTGACTCACGCTTTTTGTGCCGTGCGCGCTGTGCGTCTTGCGCGGGACAATGGACGCGTACCTTTAAATATCTAAGACAAACAGCGACAAGCGAGATTAACTCTAGTCCGTGCCTACACTCACCCAAGGGTTTGCCTGAAAACCAGCGTTGCTACGCATCGCGCATCGTAGCAACATAAAGCTGAGGCAAAACCTTTTGGTCCACACACGCAATGTACCAAGTTATTTTGTGATTACCTACTGAATAATGTGTGTGAATCAATAAATGTTTTTCTTTCTTTCTTCTTTCTTTAAAGTGTTGTAATTGTTTGTTTCAGCGGAGAAATCCCCAGTGGCAACCACAATCAGCCGCTCGAACTACAAGTTCCTGTACTGGACGGTGAAGCAGCAGCTCGCGCAGCAGACCGTTACAGGCTGCAACATCAACCCGGGGGATTTACTCGGCTCCGGGACTATTAGTGGCGAAGTGAGCTGCACACCACATTTTATTTTTGTTCCCTCAACCTCAGTCAGGAAGATCATTTGAAGTATTAATTTCTCTTGGGTGAACAGATTTGTCACGTAACGCGTAACGGCACCCCGGTACACCAAGTGCATTATCTACTTACACACAGTGGTTTTGTTAGAGAAATTGACGAATGATTCTCGATTTTAAAGATTAATTTATGACTGCCTCAGTGGCGCGGTGGGCGAGACTCCGCTTGCGGCGCATGAGGTGGGTTCGATTCCCGCCGAGGAGCAAGTGTTTGTATGTTCTGCAAGCACTTTCTACTTGGTCTGGGTGTTTAATATTTATAATAAAAAATATCTATGTAAGTATGTCTATTATATTAAGTATATCAGATATCTAGTACCCGTAACACAAGCTTAGAGCTTACCACGGGGCTAGATGTTGTTGTGTGGATTCTCCGGAAATATTTATATTTATTTATTTATTTTTATTTGAAAGTTGGATTTTTTATTATAATGCTTACATAGAAAACATCCAGGTTAAGCAATCTCTCATCGGGAAATAAACCCGTTACTTATTTTCTAGTTGCCAGACTCGTACGGTAGTATGCTAGAACTATCGTGGAAAGGAACGAAACCTCTGCGCTTGTTGTCCGGCGAGGAACGCAAATTCTTACAAGATGGCGACACGGTCGTGTTGCGCGGCTTCTGCACCAATGAGAGCGGGGCTAGGATCGGCTTCGGGAAGTGCGAGGGAAAATTGTTGCCAGCTGTGCCGTTGTAAATAATAATGAATATATGAAATGCATCTTTATTTTTTCTTTGAATTTATAGCATTGGAGTATGAAAACATATAAAATTGTGTCTTATTTTTATTAGTGTTAATTAAATATCTATATTGTTACACTTTTTAATTTGTTTGAATTCATATTTAAATCCATCCCCATCTCTTGCCATGGGCGCCGTAGAGCCCGGCCAAGGGACCAAAACTTTCTAGAAGATGGGGGAGTAACGTTTTCTAGGAAAATAACATTAAAAACTGCGCTTACAACCCGCCTTACCTAGCGTGGTGATTAAGACTACGCTCAAATATTATAATAAGTCATAGGGAGGATCAAATCTATGTACCTAGTGGATATTCTTCGTCTTATGAAATAATATTTAAATTTGTAAGATTACATTAAGATGATAATGTTTTTTTTTATTATTGATAAGCCTTTATTTGACCGCAATCTCACCTGATGTAAAGTGACGATGTGGTCATCTTAGACCACATCGTCACTTTGAGCATGAAGGCCTAGAAGATGGCTTCTCCGGGCCACATTACGAAACACGAAAAAATCGCTTCACGCACTGGCCCAGCCCGGAGGGTGGTGACAAGCCGCGGCCGAAGCCTACCACCAGAGACTGCTCTTAGCACCACCCGGAGGTCACGTGTAAAGATTCAGAGGGTTACCACTTACGGATGTACATGTAAGTAGGAGCTCACTCGTCTTTTATGCCGAGGATTGTTTCAAACCCCGCCACGCACCTGTGGATTTTCTTGAATAATCATATTATGCGCTTGAAAACCTTGGTTTAAAACACTTGTTTTTACAGTGAAGGGAAACATCGTAAGGAAACTAATAGTGAACTAAGACCTAATCATTCTTATCAAGAGAGGGCTCTATGTCTCAGCAAGAAAAAGGGTGCTTAAAGTTATGATAACAAAATACAAAATAATCACATGCATTCTCACTTTTGGAAAACTAAGAAATTAAACTTTAGTTCAAAAGAAAAATCGTCCATGAGATTAATAACAGGAGTTAGCTCAAAATTTGTTTAATGTGTCTAATAAACCTCAAATAATATTTTTTCTCAAATATAATTGTTAAAATAATAATAATAGCCCCGCTTCTCACCCAGCCAGATGCAATTTCAGTGCAATGTTATATGGATGCTGCAGCGCCGTGCAGGAAATATCAATGTGTCAAGACAAAGATATTACCTTAATCATTTTGATTTATAAAAATATTTTTAACTTTAAGTTGGCCCATCCATCCCAGTAAACGAACTTAAAATATTTTTTCAGAAGAAAAAGACGCCCTTGAAATAAAAGGGGAAGCCTTTTATTTCGAGGGCGTCTTTTTCTTCTTCTTTTATTAGATGGCGTCCGTGACTGGGCGTCTTATTTTCTCTTCTTCTTCTTCTTTTAATAGATGGCGTTCGGTGAAAGCTCTCAAAAATAATTTTACCACGACAATGACATAACTACCTCGAGCACAGATGTCTATGTTACGTTTGTTCATAGTTCCGATAAAATAGCATCAACCAGTGAAACTTCAAAAAACTATTTTGAAGAACACAAAAACTTGCTCAAAAGCAAATGTCCTGCAAAATACGTAATTTTAATTAAATAAGTATCGATAACGGTGAAACTTTTTACACTATTGTATTAGAATAAATAGCAACTTTCGAAATAAGGTTTACAACCATTTGAAAGCGATTTTTTTGAGAAAATTCAGGTGTGCAACAGCACACGGGTCGCGCGTGGTCGCGCAGTACAATGGACAACCAAGACAGCAGCAACAAAAACGTGTCGTTAAGCTTAATAGCTGAATATGGTGGTTCGGACAGTGAGTCTGACGTCGACGCGTCTAACGACACACCTCTCAGTGACATGGTGTTGAAGAATAATATAATTAATGCTTGTGCTCATGGTCCCTTGTCGCACGCAGCTGACGGTGATGATGATGATGAGGACGAGAATAGTGTGCGGCACATGATAATAGATCCTCAAAGTGAGAATGGATATGAGGTGGCTGTGTACCGGGAGGATGTGAGTGATTCCGAAGATTCCATATCTTCGAGTGATACGGATAGTGAGGTTGACTCTGTGAAAGATGTTGAGGAGGTCTTGTCTAGTGGGTGAGTTTTTAAACTGTAAATAAAAGATGTAACAAGCTTGAATATTCCTTCAGTTCAGTAAACTACACTCTGATGTAATTCTGTTTTCATTTGGAAATATTTGTGTGAGTGGCGCTATTCATACCAAATAATTATTTTAATACCCTGTATTCAATAGATTATTATTTGCCTAACCAGGCCCCAACCAGCCCAACTCCCTGATGTAGCGGAGTAGGACTTTCTAACTTTCTTAAGAAACTGGGTTACTAATGGACTAATATAAAGTGAATGTGGTTTGGTTAATTAAAAGTTTTTTTCTAACTACAAATGCATTGGAATGAATGAGCACTAAAATTTGTTAAGAATTTAGTTATTAGATTGGTGTAGTACATTGTAAAAACTGAAATAACATTGTTAAAATAATTTTAAAACAAAACTCTTATTTTCATGCATCAGACCTCCACCTGTGACCAAGAGGTAATTCAATTGGTATAGTATAAGTCAAGATTATTAGATAAAATCTTAAATTTGCTAGATACAACTATATTAGGCCGTTTTAATAAACCTGTTATTTTTTATTTACTTAATGCATATTTCACCGGAAAATAATACAAATTGTAAGTTGATCATTTTATGACGACAATATATGTCCTGGCACCGTCAGTTGATCAATTAACTTTCTAGTTATCAACTAACTAAAAAATTCTTGCATATAATAATACATATCAACAGCCATTGATGATTTGCGATTCATATTATTTTCTGGTGAGATAATACACAGTGTAACATGATTGACGGTTCAACAAAAGCTGGGAAATAGTTTCCCTAAATACCTATCGATTTTACCCCCTATATGAATATGTATTTTCTTATATGTTCCCTATATGTATGATTTTCACTGATTTTTTATAGTTTTGGAGATATTCAACTTTTTTAGTTTTGAGAAAAAAAACAATCGTAATTTTTGGCACAAACATAGTTGAGTAGTGGTCTGTACTTCCTTATTTACTTAATGGTTTTAAATAACAACCTTTAGAAAAAAACTTAAAAAATTTGTAATTTTTAGAAATTTTTTCAAACTTTTTTTCAAGATTTTATTCCCCTTACTTTTCGAAAAACTGTATGTTTTGTTTATTTAGAACGAGGGGTTCACATAAAAATAATCTTAAATGTTCGCAAGTACCACATTAAAACCGTAACTTTCTGAAGATTTACCAAAACCTCGTTTTAAATTAACCAAACTATTATTAGTTCTTGTGGCTCCTAGACCCAAAACAAGATTTTAACCTACTTTCTTCTTCTCGTCAAACTTAAAACGGATGTTAGTGAGGAAACTTCTGTTTAATAGTGTTACACCGTGTATAAATACTATTGATTCCAATGTAACAGTGGCTCGGTGGGCGGAGGTCCGCTTGCGGTGCCAAAAGGGTTCGATTCCCGTGGAGGGGCCAAGTCTATGTATGTTCTGCAAGCACTTTCATTTTGGGTTGCGTGTGTAATATG
Source organism: Gymnoscelis rufifasciata (assembly GCA_929108375.1). NCBI lineage: Eukaryota > Metazoa > Arthropoda > Insecta > Lepidoptera > Geometridae > Gymnoscelis > Gymnoscelis rufifasciata. The sequence continues at coordinate 12,348,963 of OV815318.1, read as the reverse complement.
TTATAGCAAAAAATATCTTTTTTTTTTTTTTAATTTATTTATCGTTTACAAAAATAAAACATTTTTTTTTAACACATAAATAGCACAAAAAACCACTAAGGTTTAAACCCGTGTATCTGTATAAGTATGTCTATTATATTAAGGAAGGTCGTGGGTTCAAACCCCGCCACGCACCTCTGGATTTTTCTTCTTGAGAGATTTATGTGCGCTTTAAACACGTGCTTTAACGGTGAAGGCAAACATCGTGAGGAAACCGGCATGTTCTGAGAACTTTAAAAGAGTTTGAAGGACATGTGACATTCACCAACCCACACTTGGCCAGCGTGGTGAATTAAGGCCTAATCTCTCTCGTCAAGAGAGAAGTCCCTGTGTCCCAGCAGTGGGAACGTTAATAGGGTGATGATGATGATGATGATGATTATATTAAGTATTTCAGATATCTAGTACCCGTAAGTTGTGTGGATTGTTCGGAAATATTTATTTATTTAATTGAAACTTAACTTTCCATGCCCTCCTCTTGTTTTCATGCTATTCCTAGGCCACCAGTTCTTAAAAGGTAAATTACAAGATTGCTATGAGTATTATGTATTTTGTTTATTGTTGTTTGCTCATAGTTAATAGTTAAAATATATTTTATAGCATGTTTCATTTATAAATGTCACGACATATAATACCTATATTGTTTATTTGTAGCAATGCAGACTGATTATCTGATAAGAAATTCAAATATTGTATCATACTACAATGTATCTCAAAATTTATTGGTTTATCAACCACCTCTTTAGAAACTATGCAAGGTAAAAATATGATAAAAACATAGAGGTTTTTATCAATAATAATATTCATTTATTGCAAGATACATACAAGATATTAAAATAGATTTCAATTAAAACATTGGAAAGTAGTAGAATAGACATACGAAGCTAGCTTGTATTCAAAACCTCGTATTTTTCCACCAATTTTGTGGCATCAATAATAAACAAACCAATAGGTAATCTTTATCTAAACAGTATTGCATAAATAAATGGGCGATTCTCTGTAAGCTCGTAATCGGCTGTCCTAAACGATTTTGAATTAAAGAAAGAAGCATTTCTTATGAAATTCTAACCCTAAAACTTTTCGGGCCCATGGTTTTTAGAGCCATAACTATTTTCATATTTTTTTTAGAAGTGATAGAAGCTCTAAATATACAGTCCCCTAGCTGTCCCTATCACTGTATTCCCACCTAGAAATTAGATTTACGAAGAAAATACAGAAACTGCATACATTTGGCATTTAAAATCATAAAGAAATAAAGTTAAATTAAATCAATGTCATAAAACAAGGCCTGATTTTGTATTTTATTTATTAGTACAGTCCTGTAAACTTTGTCCCCAGAATTTCTATACAGTCCCCTGCCAAAAAATTAAAGCCGTAATAAAAAAAAACTGTAATGTTTACAAACGTTTTTTTGAGTGAAACGAAACGCAACTGTCGTGAAGTTAGCAGCCTTGCCGAATGCGGCGGCGAGGCGTTCTTTGGATTAGTGTCAGAGCGTCATTAGCAAGGTGAACCCTCGTTTGAACCACTACCACACACAGTCCTCTGGTAAGTAATAATATTTATGTTCATTACTTTAATTAAGTCTTTATATAATTTATTGTTTATGACTAAATTAACTGGTAGGTTTATAAAAATCTTTTTTACATCAGTTTTCGAAACTTGGTTAAATTTAACCGAAATACACAGTCCCCTGGCAACAGTCCTCTGCCTGAAATGTAGCAGGGGCTGTTCTACACTACAGGGGACTGTGTATTTTGCATACTAATTATTATTTTTATGTATTGTTTGCGTTAATGTATCCGCTTGTTTCTTTTATTAATTTTAGATTCATTAAAGTATCATTTCTATCATTATTTTCCTCTATAAACTTAAATTATTTTACACAGGCTCGTCGAACATACACGATATGGCTCCTAAAAAGAAACAGTTATCCCGTGAGGAGTTACTACAGAAAAAAAGAGAAGCAGGGCGACTACAATACCAAAGAAGAAAAAAAAACCCTCAAAAGAAAGAGGAAATGAGGCATTATGTACTGCATAAAGCATTTAATTATTTTTAATAAGACTATGTTGATTTTGGATATGAATATTTATAGAAGGTTATGTTTTCTGTTTATTTATTTTTTAAGAAACTGTTGATTATTGATTACGCAAATACGTCATAAAAATAAAAGATTGATTACCTAATGTAAAATGTTTTTTTTTTTTTTCTAAGTAACAGTCCCCTGATACCTCGAACAGTCCCCTGTCTTAATATTTTGGAAAATACATATAAATTCAGTGAGCCTCCTTATCTAACTAAAATAATAGTTGATTTTCTTCGAAATAGAACACAGTTTTTAGGCAAATGTTTAAAAAAAATACCAGGACAGCATTTGTATGGGACCTGTACAAGCTTACAGAGAATTGCCCAAATATAAAGATTGTAAAAAATTAAGTCTCTTTGGCTGTCTCCTCAGATCTTTTAAACTACCGATACATCTTAATGCGGTTTTCAGCATTAGATCGAATTCTAGATTAAGGTAAATTACCTCGTAAATACGTATTCTCACGGGAAAATCTATAACGCGAGATGTATCCTTACTCGTTAGCATTATAGAGTTACTCAACAGATAAATAATTTCAGTGATGAAGGAACGGGAACCAAGACTGCAAAACCTGAGGCACCGAGAGTCAACGGTGAGATGAGTTTGGCTGACCTGCCTCCGATAGAAGACCTCGCGATCAGCCTACCAATCAGGGAAATAATGAAGATTGGGGTCATTAGCAGTACAGTTGATCAATTAGGTAAGTTTTATACTTAAACAATCTTAGTTTTTGATTTTCTCAGTGGCGTAAGTCCGCTTACGGCGCAAGAGGTAGCGGGTTCGATTCCCGCCGAGGAGTCAAGTGTTCGTATGTTCTGCAAGCGCTTTTTTCTTGGTCTGAATGTTAAATATGATAAAAATATCTATGTATGTATGTATGTCTACTATATTAAATATATCAGACCTAGTACCCGTAACACAAGCTTAGAGCTTACCACGGGGCTAGATGTTGTTGTGTGGATTCAAATTCAAAAAATTTGAATCCACACAACAATAAAACAACCTCCACACAACCCTAGCTTTGAAATCCGGTGGCCACTGACCCGGATCCTTCGAATAATCACGTGAACGCAGCGTAAGACGTCCATCTGGATATAGGCTCCTAGATTTCCAGCTTTTCAGTTGGAGTTACTTACCAAGTCCACCAATCAGACCATGTAGTTTGTGTAAGTCCAAAGTTGCGCTTACCAATCCGCGGTCCGCATAATGTCTTTGATTCTACTGTTAATATTTAAGGGTTGATTTTACAATGCATAAACGAAATCTAACTGACTATCATGCAGTTATGGAAATAACGTTGGTAATACACTGAAAAATCAGTCAACTTTAAGGTAATTTCACATTAATAAAAGAAAAAGGTGTGTGTGCGATTCACACACGATAGAAGTGAAACTACAGTAAATCGACAAAAGAGAAGAATAAAAAAAAAACAAAAAAATACTAGGTATGCAAAAAGATTTTGTTCGGGCGGTCACCCATCCAAGCACTGGCGTCGCGCAAAGTTGCTTAACCTTGTTAGCGTTTAAGATTGGCTTACCCGACAGGTAAGCCAATCTTATTTCCACTTTCGTTGCATCCGGTTTCAAATGACAACGATTCTAAAGAAGTTTCACTTCAAAAAAATAATGTATCTCCTAATCTATACTACCTAATATTATAAAGCTAAAGAGTTTGCGCTAATCTTAGGAACTACTGGTAGGATTTGAAAAATTATTTCAGTGTTTGATAGCTTATTTATCGAGGAAATCTATAGGCTCCTTTATATCGCGGGAAAATACCTAGTTCCAGCTTAAAATCCAAAACAACGGGCTTTGCCGTGGCTTGCAAAGCTAGTTTGATTATAAAAATACTATAGAAATACACAAAAAGCATCATATTTTAATACTAACTAACTAGCGTCCTTCACACAATGTTTGCACAACGCCCACTGACACACATCATGCCGTGTTCAAATCAGACCAATTGAAACAATAGCAACTTATTGATTTTCCACTCAAATGGTTTTATGGAAAAAAGCGTATTTGCATTCACGTGCCCTCTAGCGTCTGACCTTCGCGGCGAGACGAATCGATGTGACCTTCGAATGCGAATAAATGCTGTCTTGTTTGTTTTACTGTAATCCTTTAGGAATGAGTTAAAGTGTTATTTTGTTTTTTTTTTTTATTTTCGTAGTTATGTTGGTTGTGAAACTGCGGTTTATCTTTAGCCTAGCTTAGTTCTAGCCTCTCTCGATAAATAGGCTATCTATCAGTAATAAAATAATAAATGCTAATAAATGCTGTCTTGTTTGTTTTACTGTAATCCTTTAGGAATGAGTTAAAGTGGTATTTTGTTTTTTAAAATTTTTGTAGTTATGTTGGTTGTGAAACTGCGGTTTATCTTTAGCCTAGCTTGGTTCTAGCCTTTCTCGATAAATAGGCTATCTATCAGTAAAATTATTATTGAAATCGGACCAGTTGTACCTGAGATTAGCGCGTTCAAACACACAATCAAACCAAGATAGTCCAGTACTTTATAATAGTAGTATATAATATATAAGTTTAAGATGGACTCATACTAAATCTAGAGATCCGTGTACAGTTTTAAACACTATTTGCTATTAAAAATCCACAAAAAATTATGTAAGTTTTTTTTTTAAATGCAAAAAGATGCAGTCAGTGCGGTCACCTATCCAGATACTGGCCGCGTGCAATGTTATTTTACCTTATATAAATCATGAATGTCCCCTTTAACATTTATTTTAATTAGTATTTCCATGTTGTAAATGCGGCAGCAAAAATATATCATCCCGCATAATATCAACTCTTTCTATCACGTTTCTTGAGATACGGCGTGGTGACAGACGGATAAACAGGCAGACTGACGACCAATAATCAGTAATGGGCCCTGTAATACCCTTTGGGTACGGAATCCTAAAAATAGCTACATTAAACACAAACTTCCATATCTGTTTATTTAATATCTAATAATACGTGAGAAAAATGAATAGTGTAACTGTGAAAGTGAAATATTTAAAAGTCGTCTAGACGTTATAAATAACTAAACTATTAATAGTCTTCCTATCGCTATTAACGTATTATTGTGTTGTGATTAGCTGTTGGTGACCTTGTACTAAGAATTAATGTAAAATAGAGTGTAAATAATATAGCATTTTTCCAGTTTAACCCTTATGATTGTAGAAATTCATATTAACACTTTGCATTTCATAGATAAATTATAAAATTCGCTTGCATGTATTAAATTAAAATGCGCACATGTGTATACTTATACTTCTTATGGATACAAAGCATCCGTTATTGAAAGCGCATTTAAAATGTAACAACACTCGGTTCCAAAAATAACGGGTCAGTCAAAAACGAAATATCTCCAGAACTGTAAAAGTTAGGTCGGTGAATTAAATAACAAAATAAAGGCGTTTTACTTGCGCTTCTTATAAAAGTTATTTAAACAAGTTTTTAACAAAAAAAAAATGTAAGGAGTTTAGTGTAGAATGGGAAGGTATTCCTCAACACCGGCTCCGAAATTTGGTGTACAGCAAGGCATGCTGTAAACCAAATTTCGGCCTAAAATAATATTGCATATCGCGAATATCGCCTGAAAGCTTTTAGAAGAGCTCGTGGAGTCTATAATAAAGTACTTCAAATAAGAAAGTGATGAAAAACAGCGAACACTCAATAATAAAAAATATTTTTTTACTTTTTATCTTTATAATTAAATTCTCAATTGAACAGTCTTCTTTTCATTAGGATATCATACGTAGTTCTAGTGATATTCGGGTTTGTGTGACTGACTTTTTGGAGCGGAGTGTACAAAGGAGTACCACTCCACTGGCAGGGAACTGAGCATTAACCCTGACATGCATTTGGCGCATAAAGTCTATAACATATTCCGCTTAATGGGCAGAGCGGCGCATGCCAAAACTGCATGTATTGTACGAGATATTCCGTACAAACGAGAGACTAACGTGATAGATAGATTGATAATATCCTTATTGCACACCAATGCTTACAGACTAACTTAAAAATAACAATCAAAAGACACATTTGTTGTACAACGGCGGCCATATCGCTTAAAGTTTTCTCTTCCAGACAACCTTTGGATGGATAGGATCAGCTAGGTACACAAAAGACGACGAGCATTTATTAGTAAATGTTAAATTTATAAATGTACCAATATGTATAAGAACACCAAAATTGTAATAACTACAAAATTGTAAAAAACTGATAAAGCTGTGTTGTTCTATTCGCTTCTCAACTCAGTGTGGAAAAATTGAAGCGAACTGTCAAGACAAGGTTATTTACTTGATATTTTTATATAACAATTTTGAATTTAAATTACTTTAAGTTGACCTGTCCATGTATGCCCTGTGCTTCTTAGGAAATAAATGTTTATGACTTTTACTTAAAAACGCGGAGTTAAAGACTGAATTCGCTCTGCATGTATTGTACGAGCTGTTTCGTAAATCGTTATAGCTTATGGTGCTGTATTCGCGAACTTCTCTATTCAACGAGATCATCATTATAAAGATCTGAAGTTCATAGAACGAAGTTATGTTTTACATTAAATTGTAACGATATTTGTCTAATATGCACCACTGCGGATTCGGGGTAGAATTATTCACACGGGCATAGAATAATAAATTACTACGACACGGGTAAATATTTCGTCTGCAATAACTCTTATCTATATCCTATTGCAGAAAACTGCATTAAAATCCGTGGAGTAGATAAAAAGATCTATGCTATTTTTAACTCCGACGCATAAAGGGGTGATAGTGGTGTTATCACCCCTTTTTGCGCATACTTTTCTGTATTTCTGCCGATTTGTCTGTGGCATCGTAGCTCCCAAACGGATGAACCGATTTCGATTCTGTTTCTTTTGTTTTAAAGATAGGTATTGGATGGATATTATGATCGGAAGTTTGTTAAACATGCAAAATTGCTAAGAGGTCGTATTGATTATCTGAGCTGAAGGTTGGGGACATCTGCTGTGCCAAGGGCATGTACCGGCCGCGCGCCAAATATTAGGCTAAGCCTGTAAAACAATAAAGAGATTTGCAAAAATAATATTTTATACTGTAGCTTTAGTCCATAATGTTGATTAGAATATTTCTTATGCAATGGTCTGAATGCTGTCTAATATTAACATTACCGATTTCAAAGAAATAAATAGAAAGTCTTTATTTCTTCTTTAGGTTTAGTTTACGAAAATACTATATTAATAATAATAATAATGTAGTCTTGGCCGTTTTCGGCCTCGTCGACTGCGATAATTGGCTAATGGCTTTCATAATTATCATAATATTTACTGTGGATGTAGCTGTCGTATCCTTTCATGAAAAACTATACAATGATGTTAATGTGTTTTTATCTATTTAAATTTGAAATAAGAAATTGTCTCGAGCCTGTGTGGCGAGGTTACAGTGGATTCGCTTAAGTCCCTTACAGCCGTATAGTGCTGTAACGAAATATCGCAGAATTACTAATTAGCTATTCATGCCATAAGTTATTAACTACGTGCCTACTACTAAATATATAATTGCACTTTAAGGCCGGAATTATATATATACATAGTGGTACGTAATCATTGATTAATTTCAATCAATGATTACATGCCATCTGTAATTGCCTATCGCAAATTGTAAGCAATTACAGATGTAACCATAGATTGAAAATTTTCTATAATTATTTGCAGCTATCACTATGAATTCCGGATTAGACATGACCAGTAAATAGGTGTCTTTTGGGCAAACTTGCTTCGTCCTCACCCTCGTCTGAGCCTTCGGACTAGACTGCGTGCTAGATTGAACGCCTTTGATTGAATTCATAGTGATAGATAATTATCTATGTAGAAAGTTACTTGAGTACGGATGTCCTACATCATTTGGTTTTATTTCCAAGGCACTGTCTCGGTAAAAGTTATTCATAAGCACTTGAACGTTCCCACTACTGGGAACGTTTATCAAGAGACACAGGGACTTATCTCTCGACGAGGCCTTAATTTACCACGCTGCGCTGGCCAAGTGCGGGCTGGTCGGGGGTTGAAAAATATTAAGAAATACATTTTATTGATTCACACAATGATATTAAACATAAACGTAGTACATTGCGCGTCTGTGGAACAAAAGGATTGACTTTGCCACAGCTTTATGTTACTACGATGCGCGATGTTTGTATGTCTATTGTATTAAGTGTATCAGAGGTCTAGTACCCGTAACACAAGCTTAGAGCTTGATGTTGCTGTGTAGATTTTCCGGAAATATTATTTAATTTCATCATCATCATCATCACCCTATTAACGTTCCCACTGCTGGGACACAGGGACTTCTCCGTGACGAGAGAGATTAGGCCTTAATTCGCCTCGCTGGCCAAGTGCGGGTTGGTGAATGTCACATGCCCTTCAAACTCTTAAAGTTCTCAGAACATGCCGGTTTCCTCACGATGATGGCCTTCACCGTTAAAGCACGTGTTTAAAGCGCACATAAATTTCTCAAGAAGAAAAATCCAGAGGTGCGTGGCGGGGTTTGAACGACCATCGGAATGAAAGTCGAGTGTCCTCCCACTTAGCCAACACGGCTTTTTTAACTATATTAAATATATTGTTTTAATTCCAGTTGTTGTAAAAGCTACTCCGGGCTTGCCAGCGCTGGACTTGGATACCGTGCTGTTCGTGGACAGCGAGGATGGCCAAGCCAAGGCATTAGGGAAGGTGTTCGACGTTTTTGGACCTGTAAGTGCCATTCACCCCCTTAGCGTGCCATTCACCCCCTTAGCGTGCCATTCACCCCCTTAGCAAGCCATTCACCCCCTTAGCGTGCCATTCACCCCCTTAGCAAGCCATTCACCCCCTTAGCGTGCCATTCACCCCCTTAGCGTGCTTAGCAAGGCTTGTTACATTAACATTACTCCGAGCGGTCAAGTGTTTGTATGTTCTGCACGCACTTTCTCCTTGGTATGGGTGTTTTTTTTTATTTATTACTAAAGTTACAACAAACTTGTATATTTTACAACATTAACAAACATTTAAGACTATTATATAGAAGTGAAAAACAAATTATCAATATTATAATCGTTGTCCACGGCCGGCGTTATTGACAGATTACTTAATTAAATTAAAACCAAAAGTGCTATTGTCTGTTATATATTGACTTATTTACCTCGAGATGCTGAAATAGTATATAAATATATCAATAGTATATACGTATATATCATATATACGGATGTCTTGTACCCGTAACACAAGCTTAGTGCTTACCACGGGACTAGATGTTGTTGTGTGAAATTATCCAATATTGATTGATTTATTTATTAGATTTCCAACCTTACACGCCGAGACCGGTTTGCCCATGTTTTAAGCGTGAAAAAGTATTTTTAGTGTGGTAAATAGATGCCCCTATTTAAAAAAATAAATTTTAAAAATTATCTTAACCCGAACAAAGATTTATGTATTATGTATAGTTACCGATTTTGATTATGATTTACGATACCCCGTAGGTTATTTTAATTGTTTATGTTACTTTTCAATAAGAAAACTATCGCGACGTAGCTATTGCGTGGAATATACGTAGTTTAAATACGTTTTTTATTGATTTAATTGAAACTTGTTATGAAGTTATTATTGAGTCAATTGGATGTTTTATTCAATTGGCCTGTATTGAGTTATATTATCCAAAGGTTGCTTGGAGCATTTCTTTTAAACTACACTTTATTATCTTCACTACACAAATAGGGGTATTTGCGTTCCCAATGCTGGGACACTCTTTTAATGAGAGATTAGACCACAGGAAATTAATATTGTATTTTTTAACCATCTGTTAAAAATGTATGGCTCAAGTGATCAAGATTATTGTGTTATCGCCCACACAGATGACATGCTTTGCACACACCTACACACGGTTATTAACCGTGTGTATGTGTGTGTGTGTAGGGATAATCAAAAACAGCGCCGCACTACTTAGCAGACGATTAGACAACGCCTTTTACACACACAGGCACTATCTGTGAGTTATAGTCAGAGAGGAGTCGTAATTATCACTTTTGTCTGGCGTCCCTCTCAGACGCACAAGTTTTTTCAAGCATTTTTTTTTTCATTTAAAGTTAATTATCTTTGTATGTTATTGCAGGTGACAGAGCCGCACTACACCGTCCGCTTCAACAGTGACCAGCACATAGTGGAGCGCGGCGCGGCGGCCGGCGGCGCCGTGTACGTGGCGCCCAACAGCCAGCACACCAGCTACGTGTTCCTGCCGGACCTCATGAAGTGAGTAGCGCACCGCTTGTGCGTTTTTCCGACCCTCAACGCCGTCATGGCAAACAAAATAGCCAACGGTGGCTGAGGCACTTTTATATTTAGGGAGGTTTTGACTGTTCACGTCCGTAAGTGGTAACCCTCTGAATCCTTACACGTGGCCTCCGGGTGGTGCTAAGAACAGTCTCTGGTAGTAGGCTTCGGCCGCGGCTTGTCACCACCCTCCGGGCTGGGCCAGTGCGTGAAGCGATTTTTTCGTGTTTCGTAATGTGGTCCGGAGAAGCCATCTTCTAGGCCTTCATGCTCCATCTAAGACCACATCTTCACTTTACATCAGGTGAGATTGTGGTCATATGAAGCCTTATCAATAATAAAAAAAAGGGATTATATTTAGGAATCGGGGGTTTTTCTTAAGTCAAAGTCAAAATGTTTATTTCCTTAGACGCTTATGCATACATGGACAGGTCAACTTAAAGCTAATTTAAATAAAAACTAAGAATAATCGAGAAAATAACATTGTCTTGACAGTTCGCTTCAATTTTTTACACTGAGTTGAGAAGCGAATAGAACAACCCAGCTTTCATCTCTTATGTTGTTATAATAACAATATTGGTGTATGTACAGTATGCGTCGCTAACTGGTAACCCCTTTTGCATAGAAACTACTACTGCAAGAGTTAGAGACGCATACTGTACAACATGGTTACAATTATACATTTAACATTTACAAACAAATGCCAGTCAAACACGCACATAAATGAAAAAAAATGGTAGCGGGTTGCGGGAGGCCGAGGTCCAGCAGTAGAACAACATAGGCTGAAGGAAGAAGAAGAAATAATATTAGCATGTGCTATGTTTATTAATGCTATGTTTGGTATCAACCCTCAAAAGCTGAGCTAAGATACGTATTCGTACCCGTGACAAATTTTATATCATGAATCGCCCTAAATTACGCTACTTTTACTAAACTTATCATTAAAATTTGTTATTTTTTTATCCAGAATAAAAGGCTCAGACGCTTCCTGGAAGAACGACATCGAGCCGCCGCCCAGCCACGTGGAGTTCTCCGACGACGAGGAGGAGCGCCGAGCCAAACGCGAAGCCAAGAACAAACACACCCCGAACGAAACAGAAGACGGGGAAACCTCGCGGAACCCCAGAAAAACTCTAAAGAACCAACGGCCTTTCGAATCCAGCAGCAGGTTCGGCTCCGGACCCAGCCGCGGTCGCAACCCCTTCTCGGCGGCTGCGAGGAAAAACCCCAACCCCGCGCAGAGGCACGCGCGACCCTGGAACGTGGACGAAGTCAGAACGCCTCCACAGCACCCCAATGGAATCCCCCCCTTCGGCGCCCCACCGAACTACATGTATGGGCCGTTCAACCCGAATGCAGCCCCACCGTTCATGTACCCTAACTACCCGAGAATGAACGGGCCCTTGCCCCACATGGGCTTCCTGCGACCCAACGCGCCCATATTCGGCTCCAACTTCTGCAGCGTGCCCGGCGCGCCGCCGCAGTGGCTCAACACCGACCCCCCGCCTCCCCCCGGCACGTAAACGTTCAATCAATGTAAGGCTTGTATGTAATTTCTTTAGATATAGATGAGAGGTTGAAGTAACTAAAGTGTGGTTATCCAAATATCTACATATTTATGTAATAAATAATTTTTAATTCGTTTTTTGTCTTTCTTTTCGAAAACATAGACTCTCAGGCAGGAGTTTGTGTTTATATAGATGTAGCTACGTACGTCATAGGCCGTATTCCCTGGTCAATTCATTTAAAAGTTTGTTTGGCCACTGAGTGTCGAACGAGGAACGGAAATAGTAACGTCGGTTGACCGGCGATATGGGCTAATGACGTCTAGAGTTCACCTGAAAAATTAAATATTTTATTATGTCTGTCTGTTAGCTCGTACAAATAAACTGGACACCTATTTTTTGCTTAATCAATTTTATAAGAAAATGCCGTATGTAGAGCATCTAAGTACCTACCTAACTGCGAAATTTAAAAGCGATTTTGCGAAAGCGATACGTCCCGCGTAACTTTAATGTACTGTAACGCCTTGATTTTTCGTTTGCATGAAACGAATCTAAATAACGAACTTATCATTTTTTTAGTCATCTATGGGCACAGGGCATTAAAAAGTGGCGAAAGCAAAATGCCTATAACCAGTAGCTACTATGCCCACCAGTAGTTAGCCTAACTACGGATTTATTTTAAATATACCTACATAAATAATACATCAACAACATTAAATACTGCGTTTGCCACCCGCCTGCCAAGCTTACATATGATTTTAAGTTTTTCTACGTGGCGCAAATAAAAAAGTGACAGTGTCCCCCAGAAAATTGCAATTTTAAATAGAAGAATAAATATTAGTCCTAGCATAGTAAAACTATATACTAATAGCTGACCCGGTGAACTTCGTATCGCCCAGTTCGTTACTTACAACCTCTAATTTGTGATTACTAAGACGTTTCGTTATTTAATTAAATTTATTATATTTTTTAATTCACATATAAAAAATAGGGGTAGATCGTAGAATATGAAAACTAAGGGTTATATGTATTTTTGTATGCGTATCATTAAAAAATAAAATGTAGGGTTGGACCACACTTAACATTTAGAGGGATGAAAAATAGATGTTTTCCGATGCTCCACCCTGATCGATATGCATGCTTCGGATGACGAAAATCGGTCGAGCCGTTACGGAGGAGTTAGATTACAACACCGTAGCACGAGAATTTTATATATAAGATTAAAATAGGTATTCATTTCAAGAAGCTAAGCTAAGTAAGAATAATAATATTAAAATTATAATAACTAAATGTATTCTTTAAACTGTTGTGAACAGACACTGCTGCCGTCTCTTAACGAGGCTGGTGTCCTCAATATTAGTTCCTATTAAATTTAAGATTGGTGTCACATAAACAAAATTTAATTAAAATATGCAGATATATGTTATATTTTATACTTTTTTAATATGAACTTAGTTTTAATTAGTATGTAAGTAAATTTTGCTATGCCCTATACACAGAGACATTAAAATTGTACCCATGTTTGTAATGTTTATTGCAATAAAGAAACTAAAACTGAAAACCCTATTATTAAAATAACGATAACTTTATGTAAAGTGACGATGTGGTCTGTTGTGCGACATGATCACCAGACCAAAGCTTCAGATGGGGCAAGAAGACCTAGAACCTAGGAGGAATTTGCTTACAAACAACATCATAAAACATAAATACAGTAATAAAGTTTATTTATATTTAGAATCAGCTAACATTGATCGTGAGAAGTATTATTGAATGTGAGAAAGGTAAACATTCGGGATATAAAAAATATGCGCATAATTTATACGGCATACGCTGTGGGCTAGAGAGTGATAAAAGCGAACCAGTTCACCCTCCCTTATGAAGTAAGCACATATATACTCCCTTCTCTTTTTCAGGCTCCCAGTATTTATGCCCCAGGGCACTTGGTCACCTGGCAACGCAATCGAGCTCACAATAGGTACAAACTTAAAGATAAAGAAAGTTTTATGCATGAAACATCTGCATTACAAAACTATGTTAAAAATACTAAATAAAAAACACAGATGAACACAAAAGGGTCGTCGACTCAGCATTTGCTGCGACTGCTCTGGAGCGCTGGTTTTCAGTGACGCCCGTGTGCTGAGCATACCACTCTAAACACTCAACTAACAACTTCACCCCCCAAGGCTGGTTTAGCGTGTGTGTCAGGATGGCGTGAGACATGTCTGAATAGTCACAGGTTATGCACCAAATAACTGTACCTAAACTGTACCTATATGAAAAAAAACTGTACCTCCAGCAATTAGATATAAAATAAATTGTGATATGGACACGCCATTCTGACGTCAGCTTGGCGCGCATAATCATGTATCTCCCCAACGTGTGGGAACTATGCTCTGGAACATATATCAATAAACTGTACCAAAATTATACCTCATAAAACTGCCAACAAAAAAATTGTATTCACACGCGATATCTGTCAAATCAACAAAGAATTTTTTCACCTCAAGCAATGCTATGCTTCATATCAGTAACGCCGCCCCGCCCCGTTTACAAAAAGAGCGCAGAGTGCGTGCCTTGTCCTTTCCGTTGTTTTTCATGGACCTTTCATAGTAGCAGAAATAGGGCTCTTTTCTACTAAATCTTAATGACTTTTGATAGATGAACCTCACTTTGGTCAAACTATTTCAAAATTTATACAGAGTTAGTTTAGGTATTTATTTGCACATAAAACATTGCAGTGTAAAACACTAAGACGTTCTATGATAAAGAAAAAAGAGAAAGATTAAGGCGCATCCGTAACTCGCGTGCGAAGGTAAAGAATCCGTCTTAATCTTTTCTATATAATTATGTCATTTGGAATCAGAAACGTATGCCTTTACTGCAGGAACCACTGAAAGAACAAGTCCATTTCAGTCTAGCGAGACTTCAACAGTATTTCTTAAATACTATTTTCATTTATAGGTATTAGCACCCCTCTTTACGTTTCTACTGCTGAGACACAGGGACTCCTCCCTTGGAAGAGGAAGGAACGGAGATCATTAATATTTATCAAATAAAATTTTATGGATTTATCATTAACTTGTTTTTTATTGAAAAAAACAACTTATATTTAATATTTATCAATATTTAGATATTGGTTCTCTAGGCACAAAGAATTGGGGATTATCTAATTCTACCAAATAAAACTCAACTTTTTTGTGATTTCTTTATTAAATATTTAATTTCACTGTTAGAAATAAACTAACGATCGAATTTAATAGATGTTAAAATAAAAAAGTTACATTAAAGATTACAATCTAAAAAATACTGCTTCTGGACGCGGCAGAACAAAACGTGTAAAATCTGCTGCCCTTTTGACGAACGCCAAAACTGGATATAAAATAAAAATTTTGCACTCACTTGATCACAACGTAAAATGATAAACATTTCACAATAAAGGAATATAAACTTTCCATAGTATATCTAAAGGTTTATCAAATTATAATGGATTAAGTATAAATCTACCTCGCTCCAATTAATTAAATACACAATGTTACTTAAACGCACGACAACATAAAATAGTGGGCCCATATAATCTCTTGTTAGACGCTTATACGTAAATCAACGAGTAAACTTAATATAACTTAATAAGTAATTGAAATTACGTAAACTAATAGCTAGAACAGTGTGTACCTTTAAGATGTAACATATAAAATGGTACACTGGATTACAGTATTGCAATCATATGAAACGAAAAAAATCTTACTAAACACTAACAGAAAAAAAGAAAATTTTTGATATAATATTCATTTTGCCTGCTTAAACATGTTACTCTGTCACACGCGGTAAACATTATATCATAAATCGATAAAATATGTTGTAAAAAGTGGATTTCAACATTTCTGACAATACTCTGAATATAATTTCAATAAATGCAAACAAACACCGATCACATAATTAATAAAACAAACACTTGTTCACAATACCAAACCAAACGATAAAACGCTTGTCATGTGATCTTAGAAAATGTAAACTTAACAAGTAGGCAAACGTAAAACAAAAAATATATATATAATAGTTGCAAAGGTATTAACAGTCAATTGATTTTATATGTCCTTAAGTGGGATACGTCGAGAGGTAAAATGATTACATGGCTTAGGACTGAAACATCGCTGTCCGGCTTAAGCGCTCGCCTCCTGGAGCCTATACCGCGCAGTCTTCAACTTAAAACTTAATTAAAAACAATCGACATGCTATCAAAAGCAAAATAAATTGATCGCGTTACAAATTAATTCTAAAAAAAAAGGAATTACATCATCTAATCTAAGAGAGGATTACATTATCGATTACATTTTAGGAACTATTCTACTGTACAGATTAAAAATGATTTTTATTTTTAATACTTTCAATAGTAAACCGGCCATTACGGGCCGTTAGTAATTACGAAAGAAACTAACTAATCTGATCAAGATATTTGCCAATCGGCTGTCTTACAGCCTATTATGAAATTGGCTTATAATTAGCTGTCATTCCACTGAGGTTATTGCGTATAATAATAATAAACTACGATATATTAAACATTGCTTTTACAGGCAAAAGGATAAATAAATATAATGATATATTGTTATAATATAATGTCGTATCACTCATAAGTGTGGTGTTGCCGAATTGCATAATATTTAGAATATTAAGTTTTATCTAAGACACTACAACTACACTAATATTCACAGAAATTGATACAGTACAGAGTATGGAAAAGGCGATTATACACGTGCTTACTCTACGCGACGAATTTCACTAAATTATAACTTAAAATTAGAAGATTAAACGACAGCCGATCAGAAACTACTTTTGTTTCATTATGGCTCGTGGATATTTCGTTTTAGCTATACTGATCGCCAAATTTAACTGTGATTGCAGTTTATACTCGTAATCGTTTTCATAGCAATAATGAAACAAAAGCATAAATCACTCAAAAATATTTAAAACAAACAGCCTCCCGCTCCTAAAGAATCAGATCAATTTCGAGAGATTTCGTCAAGTTATGAAATACTTTTGAGTGCAAATCCCATACATGCAGACATTGAAGGCTTCAAGTGCACTACACCGCATATCTAACTATCATAACATTAATCGAGTAAATAATTACGCCTCTATGTAGATATTCGCAAAATATTACATATTCTATTCAAGTAAATCAATGTTCTACATGAAAATATAATATTTCTAATACTAAAATATATATTATTAATAATCATAAGTTTGTAAATCACCGATCACTGACGCCTATTACATTATATTGGTGTATATTGTGATGTTTATAAATATCTATTGGAAAAATACATTTCGACTATGGATTTTCATGTAAAACATTGTCATGATTATATAGATTGTGACTTAAATTTGTTCTGATATTTCTAGTGTGTTCTATTTCTATCACGAGTATAATATTTGTAAAGCTATTTATCATAATGAACGTTCTCACTTGCTACGGATAATTTTAATCACTTATAAAATGTACCGCTACAGATTAATCATATTTGATTATAATATACGATAGGTCATACGACATATTTCGCAAGTGGAAACTTAGACCTAATATAAGTTCACCGAGAAAATAAATTAGTTTCTTCGCCGCCAATTAAATGCATGTGACAGTCATTTGAAAAAAAAAGTATCATTTTAATATCATTAGTACAGGAGGAAGACAAAGATTGCTTTGTTATTTCTAGACGAACACTATTTCCTTTAATTGTAAATAAGTAATAGTTATCATCGCTTTATTGTTTGGTATAGTAATGATATTAAAATGATATTCGTCTACCCCAGACTTTAGCCCTGTACCATTCTGAACAAAGCTAGCTGGAACGCAGCTGTATTCTCAATCTGTTTTGTATAATATTGCGAGACACATAGGCTCGTAACACACGAGCTCAGACTTATAAAACTAATAGCTAAGAAGCACATCTTAAGGCCCGAGAACAATTTACACCTATTTTAATGTTTTTTACTTTTTGTTGTTTCACGGAGCTTTAGAAGAAAGTATATGCATACATAATGGCATATGTAAGAATATGGTATTCTTTGACGGTATACAATTTAATTTTAAGGTTACAACTGAGTATGAAGATATTCAAGGTTAATTTCTAATTTCTCATTAATTCAGCAATAGTTGCTTTCAAGTAGGATAAGCTATAAGTAAATTGCAAAAACATGATATAAAAAGATTATGAAATGTTTTTTTTTTAAATTAATGAAGAAGAGACAGAGATTTGTGAAATAACTTTAACATGGTAAGTTTAGTTTACGATTATATCTAAATATTTGCTTCTGGCTTGACGTATTTTACGCGAAATTTTAATATTTTCGCGTTTTTTACTAATATTACAATTGAATCCACGCCATTGATGTCATCCAATCCAATACATCGTTTTTTTATGGAACCGATACTTCAAATGTGTCAGTAGAATTGTATTATTCAGACCAAATAATAATCCCAATTCTTTATCCGGGAGTGCTGTCAATAGTAACATTTTTACCCATCCCAAATAGTACACAACGTCGCTAAAGAAATTTTTACTTATAAAAAAACACTCTTATATCGAAAAATCTAAATAACGCATGTATGTCATCCGATTCGACATAAACCGAGACCGATTAGAATAGTTTTTACTGTAGATTGTTATTGTGCCATAGATATCCGTAAAGTTATTCCACAAACAAAGTAATATTAAATGGAAGATCCAGCATGTGTCTACTTCTTATACCACCCAGTGAGCTTGCCGTTGCGTATGATGGGGTAGACGGGGACCGCGTACTAGGCGTTCTCCACGGGCCGTATCGTGCAGTCGCCGACCGTGGTGATGGGGGTTATGGTCACCGCGCTGTTGGTGGATGATGTCACTGTGTTTACCTGGGGACAATAAGCATGATGATTAAATAATATATAGTATAGGTATGTAAGTAGTATTTAGTCTCGATAGGTTAAGCAATATATATTTTTCTATACTTTTTCTATAAGTGGAAACTTATAATTGGCCGTCTCTGTGCTTGTAACTGACTGTTACAGTTGCAAGCTTTTATATAAGTGTCTTAAAATTTATACTAGCTGTTAGTTTTCCCAAAATTTTGTAAATAAATAAATAAATATTCTGTTTAGTCCGTCTCATAGCCTGTTCAAAAACAATGGAAAACTTTAAATGCCATTATCTTACAAATAAATAATTTATTATTATTAAAGTGCCGAAAGTTTGTCATATGACATTCACCAACCCGCACTTGGCCAGCGTGGTGAATTAAGGCCTAATCTCTCTCGTCAAGAGGGAAGTCCCTGTGTCCCAGCAGTGGGAACGTTAATAGGGTGATGAAGAAGATAAAGTGCCGAAGTGGGGACTTTTGAGGTATAAAGTTAGAACTAATCGCAAGAAAGCGAAAGTTCAATGCTCTGTATCCTCTTGATTTTTCGTTAGCAAAGTAAAAGAAAACATTTGTGTGCAATTGTTTTCGATAATATAATTGACGGAGATTTTTTTTGTAAGCTAACCTATTCCATAAATTCATATTGTTGGATAATCCACTAAACAGTGGTTAGATAGATAGATACAGATACAATATCTACAGAAGGAAGAAAGTTTCCAGCTGGGTCGTGGCTCATCAACTAACATGTAGTTTGATTGGACAGCTCACGCTATGAGCCGTGTCGTGTTATTTTTGTTCTTAGTTTTATCTGCGATCAGTATTTTACTTTGATACTATGAGCAGAAGTGTCGTGTTGAAATAGGAATATTGGCGGCCGTTAGTTGCATATAAAACTATAATTATGCTTAACTAAGTTAGTAAGATGCTGAACCAATCCTTGATATTGAAGGCAACTTAGACCTTAAGACAATAGATGTCGCTATACGTAGGTCCTAAGTAGTATACTCCCTCAGGTCGCTTGAGGTTAACCTATACTTAGGTGCTAGGTCTTACCTGTATTTATTTATTTACTTTCATTTATTAATAAATTAATTTAAGGAAAACCAACAGCAGCAGTAGGTAAGATTAACATTGTAAAATTCGTCGAGAATAACTCATGTTTTACATACCTCAGGCGACTGATCGGGCTTCTCAGTGTTCTCGTCATTATTAGCCGGAAGCTTTACAATCTGGCAGTCGCCCACAGTCATGATCTGCGTCTCCATGGCGACCGGGGGCACGTTGTCATCAGCTTCCACGCGCGAGTCGTCTTCGTCGGAGGAGGAGTCCGACACGTCAATGGTCCGGTCGTGCGAGGTTTCGTTTTGGCTCTGGTCTTCGGAGCGGTCTGCGTCAGCCTGGTGGGAATATAAGAACACGTTACTGACTGATATATAAAGAAAGAAAGAAAGAAAACACCTTTTATTTAGGACACACTAAACAAAGCACAAAAAAATATATATAACATACAAACACACAGCAAGTGTCCCAAAAAGGCTCTCAACTCAGCATGTGTTAATACTAATTATTGCACGTGACAAAATAACGCTGATCTTCCGTTGAAAGCCTTTCGAGTAACAGCCACATAAAAATACGATATAAATTATAGACTTAGTTATCATTTCAACAGTGGGGTGTCCTGTGCTGTACATTATAGGTTCTCTCAATGATTTTTAGCTTTCACTTCATCTTGTTGGCGATCGTCTAACGCTGCGTTTCCCGATCTGCGGTCTCCATTCGAGAACCTTAGGCTTCAAGGGCCATCTGTTCTTCATGTTGTTGAGCTATTTACCACCTCCACAAAGCATTTGTCCTGTTGATGGTGTGCCCATCATTCTCTTACGTATCTTCTCATTTCAGTAGAGAAACCTCTGACTCTCGACTTCAATTACCTGTAAGTTGAAGTTATACGCCATGGGGTTGTAGATTACGTCGGTCAGGTAGGAGAAATCGCCGAAAGGCAGGTTGGAAGCATTGTAGTTCTCGTTGGGGCGTCCATCTGTAACATTATATTGAAAAATATAAATATTTTAATTATTTTTGAACTCCTAGCCCAATTATACAGAACATCGGGACTATTGCGCCATTTTTAGCAGTGGAACAAGTGCGGATAATCAAATAGCGGTGGCCACGTGACGTGGCTTCTAGCGTGGCGTGGAGCTGAGCTGCAAATACGCAACGTCAATGTCGACTACGCGACAACTGCGTTGCGTTTGGCGCAATAGGCCCTTTTGTGCTTTGACTGTTAGTTATGCGATTGATAAACTACATAGATATGTGTACATAAATAAAACTATCGAATATGGAATCAGAAATCGTAGAAAGTATGTTTGTTACCATCAAATTGTACTCACAATCTCTTCAGAAGGATTGTGGTTAAACATATATAGAATATGTAGTTCAAAGTTCGGAAGTTACTTCACAGAACAGTTAAGTTGAAGTTTGAAGTAACAAAAGGACACCACAGTGGGTAGATTTAACATATTCTTTTGGTATAACACTAATTATTTCATAAGACTATTATACAGTCTGTCTATAAACAAACAGTATTTTGAAACAAAATTATATTTTTAAACAAGAGCAAGAGCAGGCATGTGGTTTTATAAATTGTTGCTTTTACTACACATGTCGAAATTATATACTTATTATACCTAGATCGTTGTTAGTAACCAAAACCAAAGCTAAAAATAAATAAAAAACATATGAAATTCAAGCAAACATAACATAAATGTGAGAATTAGTTTTTTGTTAGTTATTTTGACACCTTTCACCCATATGTATTGAGAAAGTGATGAAAGCGAAGTCATAAGCAAATCAAATTTAATATTTATTTGGCACATATAATATCAATTCAAATGACAAATGTGGTAATTTAGAAAACTCTATTATTGTGAACAATTTAATTAACAATTCGTCAGTAGAATTTAATAATATTTTATATAGTTTTTCATGCAATTTCTTGTACGTAATTTTAATTGGTTTATGCGATACACTAAATTAGTATTTGAAATATATGTGCGATAAATTTTATATACACTGGAATGGCAAGTGGCCATCAATAATTTATATTATGGAACAAAATAAATGTTACGAGGTTAACATTCGACCGTCAATTTAGTCTGAAAAGTAAATGTGGTTGGTTGTATGGATGATATTAAGCTGTTCCCATGAAATTTTGCCCCAAATTTAGAATGATTAGTTTAAGTATTTCCATGCCAATTGGTGAGAGGTATACTAACAAAATTTGCTTAGTTCCGCGAGGTGCAATTCCATTGGTATTGGGCCATCAAATTCCATACCTAGACAAAACAATAATGTTATAAACTTATCTATAAAGATTCCATATAGCAAAAACTTCTGTCAAAACCATAGGTTCAATAATGGATTCTTTATAAACAAATTGAGCCAAATGAGAAAAAAACAAAATAATTAAATACAAAATAAAAATAATGGTGAGATGTTGCATAAAAACGCACACAAACACACACACAAAAAACATAATTATATGCAAAATTTTTCAATTTAATATCTGTTACTAAATTTTTCTATGAATTTATTACATGCACTTGTCATGTGTCTTGTCATCTTAAGATTGGACATGTCAACATCCTTAGGATCATTTCGGTCATGGGACATCCACTGCTCAACATTTACCTCCATAGAATTGCAGGGTGTGCTCGAGCTCTCCACCACCTATGTTTTTAATTACCATTTGATTGATTAATAAAAACAGCTCTCGCTGCGTTACTGTTGTGCCGCTACTATGTTGTTTTCAGTAAGCCGGAGCCTTCAGTACTGAAAGTTAAAGTTACCGAAAGCAGCTCAGACAAGACACTCGTCCAAAGCAACTGATGACAGTAAACCTAGTGACATAGCGCTGTGCTGTTTTCGGTGGGCCCTTAAGTAGACTTAAGGGTTGTGTTAGGGTGTTTGACTGACCGGGGCGGGTAGGCATGAAGTAGTTCTTGGGCGGGCGGCCGCGCTTCCTCTTGAGCAGCAGCTGCTGGCCGGCCGGCGACAGGCTGGACACTGACTGCGGGGAGCCGCCCAGGACGGATCCGGCGGTGAGCACGCAGCCTTCCATGTCTGGAATCAAACATCACATTTATAAATAAATAAATATTAAGTTCTAAGCTTGTGTAACGGATACTAGTATGATATACTACATAGAATAGACATACATACAAAGATATAAGGGTTTTAGATGGTTTATAGGTTTTGCCTTCCCAAATCAGCGTTGTTTCGCAGCGCGTACCATAGTAACATAAAGCTGTGGCAAAGTCAGTCCTTTTGTTCCACACAGGCGCATATATAGATATTTTTTATTATACATATTTAACACCCAGACCAAGGAGAAAATGTTTACAGAACAAACCAACACTTGACCCCTCGGCACGTGGCTCGGAAGACTGTGACTCGCCGGTGAATGCACCAAAGATTAATATTGTAAGGCAGGCAGAGCTACTACAGGGCAGTTCCCTACACGCACTTCGAACAGAACACAGCAGAATTTAAACCGGGTTTAACGTCACACACACGTCGGAGATAGTGCTCTCGATACTCGAGAACGTTCTTATCGGCGATGTCAGCTGGGCTTTTGCTGCGTGTTATCAGCTGACCGAGGGGGTGTTGGCCCACTCGCCCCGCTTGGCAGAAGATTTGGCGCAGTATTTGCTGTTAACACTTGGGCAGTCGCGCCCTGTTTTGATACGCTAGGAGTCGCTACCGTGTCCACCGGACCCAGTTTAATATTGCTGGATTTTTCTATAATTACTGAATTTAATGTTATTGTGTATTTCCTAACGGTAATTATATTATAAAATAAAATTACAAATGGTATTAAACATTTATATTTATTACTTTTATTCATAAAAAAACGCAATCTAAAAACATACTAAAATTCAACTAACTTTAACGACACATTTTAACCATTATCATATATCTTAGTAAATAACGAAAATAACATTAAGTTCCTTTATTTTTCTAATACTACTATAATGTACTTATTCCAAATCACAATAAGAGACCCATCATTATTTGGTAAAAAAAACTAAAAAACTTCTCTAAAAATCAACAGTCTAAAAATACCTTATTTTGTCACTTTGCAAGTCAAATATTGTTATTAATATTGTTATTGCAGTTCACACATATTGCTTTAGTGAATTTTCAATTTTCTGCACAACTTGACTCCTTGCGGAGCTAGTTTCTTCAGGTCCCTCTGCATTTTGCATTTCTTCGTCGCCATCTTGTTCGGAAGCTGTTTCATGGTAATTTATTTCTGTTTCTGAGCATTCTTCATTATCTATTCCTTCGTTCAAGCATTCTTCAATATCCCATAACCTTAAAGGCCTATTGGTGTCCATTTTTTTATAATAAAAACAAATTTTAAATAATTAATAAGGGTTATAAAGTTATGAAAAATCACTTACGTATATAGTATATACCTTTTAAGTCCATAACACTCGAGCGCAGCGCGTCAACTGACTGCAGCGACTTTTATTCGCTGTCTCAATCCAACGTCGGAAGGTACTAAGAGCGGCAATGTTGCAATTCTTAAGATTCAATAGTTACCATGCAAACAATGGGCGACTGGGTCTGATAGACCCTTTAGCGACTGCTTAAGTGTTAAGTTCCAAGAAGACGCTAATGTCTGCTTATCTACAGCGGTCCTGAATGGAGGATCGTTTCACCCTGTATAGTAGCAAAAACATTGACGTGTTAGCTAGTGAAGTCATTGGCGGAAGTCCGTTTCTTGATCCCGTTCCCAGGAGTGCTTGGAGGTTTTTCTGTTCACGTCCGTAAGTGGTAACCTTCTGAATCCATACACGTGACCTCCGGGTGGTGCTAAGAACAGTCTCTGGTGGTAGGCTTCGGCCGCGCCTTGTCACCACCCTCCGGGCTGGGCCAGTGCGTAAAGCGATTTTTTCGTGTTTCGTAATGTGGCCCGGAGAAGCCCTACCTTCTAAGTCTTTATGCCCCATCTTAGACCACATCTTCACTTTACATCAGGTGAGATTGTGGTCAAACAAAGGCTTAACATAAAAAAAAGAGTGCTATTATCCATAGAGAAATCTCCTAGCCTATCTATCACCTAGTGCAGTCGATCTACCGAGAGAAGTCTTGGGCGGACGCTCGCGTCGCTTCTTGATCTTGGGCTTAAGTGATAAAGCCGTATTACGAGGACATCCCCGACCGCCCGAGGCGGGTCCAACATGTTCCCGGGAGTGCTATCCCTAGAGAAGTCCTAGCTATATCACCTAGTGCAGTTGACCTACCGAGAGAAGTCTTGGGCGGACGCCCGCGTCGTTTCTTGATCTTGGGCGTGAGAGGGAGAGGCGTCTTGCGCGGACGTCCGCGCCCGCGCCGCGGCGGGTCCAGCATGTTCTCCGGAGTGAGCTCGTTGCGGACCGGCTCTAGGCTCGCGTTGAGGACCAGAGGGTTGGAGGCGGACCGCGGAGGGAGCATCACGTCACCTGTGCAACATATTATAACTCTCATTTCACCTGTCATTAATTGTCATAAAACTACTAGCGACATGCTCCTTTGAATGTCGGACTAGATCACGTCATGGGTACTCTTAGTAATCATTATTATTTTGTGTTATCTAAGTGTTGTTGTAACTAATAAATGTTTTACCTATCTATCATGAAATCGACTTCCTTTAATTATATTGTAAAACAGTATATTGTAAAAAAAAAACAATAGTGGCGCTGCACGCTGGCTCGCCTTTCGCATGGTATGAACCAAAGAATTATGAATATAATAATAATATTAATAAATAATTATATTATTCGCTAGATGCGAAGGAGCGTGCAGCAAGCAGCAGGCTATTCAAACATAACCTATTATTTCGATCAGAGTAGCAGTTACACGCAAAGATACTGTTAGAAAAATCACATGATACTTAGAAAGTATTGTTATTTACCGCTGGGAGTGAAGACGAGATGTCCAGACTCGCGATGCGTGGTGCGCACCATGCCCGACATCACCTCGGAGTTGTTCTCACGCTTGAAGGATGTTTCGTTAGCCATGTCGACGGTGGGGTCCTCCTGTACATTAAACAGCATTAATGAATATTGCTAGGACACACTATGTTACATAACTTGCCAGCAGTACGGTTTTCTAAAGATCTGTTATGCTGGTTCTGAATATTGGTTACATGCAATAAGAAGTGGTTCTACAGTTAAACAAAATGAGCGAGGGTGGAGCGCCACAGAGGCGGGTGCCGGTGTCTCGTACGGTCCGTAGCGACGACAAGTAGTTATTAGCAGTTGTGGCGAAAATAGCTTTATAGGATACTACCCTGAAGTAGAAGTACATACCTTCTCGCAGATCTTGGTGTGCACTCGCAGCTTGTCGGAGCGCGCGAAGGAGCGCCCGCAGCCCCCGCACGTGAAGGGACGCTCGCCAGTATGCGTCAGCCGATGTAGAAGTACATACCTTCTCGCAGATCTTGGTGTGCACTCGCAGCTTGTCGGAGCGCGCGAAGGAGCGCCCGCAGCCCCCGCACGTGAAGGGACGCTCGCCAGTATGCGTCAGCCGATGTAGAAGTACATACCTTCTCGCAGATCTTGGTGTGCACTCGCAGCTTGTCGGAGCGCGCGAAGGAGCGCCCGCAGCCCCCGCACGTGAAGGGACGCTCGCCAGTATGCGTCAGCCGATGTAGAAGTACATACCTTCTCGCAGATCTTGGTGTGCACTCGCAGCTTGTCGGAGCGCGCGAAGGAGCGCCCGCAGCCCCCGCACGTGAAGGGACGCTCGCCAGTATGCGTCAGCCGATGTAGAAGTACATACCTTCTCGCAGATCTTGGTGTGCACTCGCAGCTTGTCGGAGCGCGCGAAGGAGCGCCCGCAGCCCCCGCACGTGAAGGGATGCTCGCCAGTATGCGTCAGCCGATGTAGAAGTACATACCTTCTCGCAGATCTTGGTGTGCACTCGCAGCTTGTCGGAGCGCGCGAAGGAGCGCCCGCAGCCCCCGCACGTGAAGGGACGCTCGCCAGTATGCGTCAGCCGATGTAGAAGTACATACCTTCTCGCAGATCTTGGTGTGCACTCGCAGCTTGTCGGAGCGCGCGAAGGAGCGCCCGCAGCCCCCGCACGTGAAGGGACGCTCGCCAGTATGCGTCAGCCGATGTAGAAGTACATACCTTCTCGCAGATCTTGGTGTGCACTCGCAGCTTGTCGGAGCGCGCGAAGGAGCGCCCGCAGCCCCCGCACGTGAAGGGACGCTCGCCAGTATGCGTCAGCCGATGTAGAAGTACATACCTTCTCGCAGATCTTGGTGTGTACTCGCAGCTTGTCGGAGCGCGCGAAGGAGCGCCCGCAGCCCCCGCACGTGAAGGGACGCTCGCCAGTATGCGTCAGCCGATGTAGAAGTACATACCTTCTCGCAGATCTTGGTGTGCACTCGCAGCTTGTCGGAGCGCGCGAAGGAGCGCCCGCAGCCCCCGCACGTGAAGGGATGCTCGCCAGTATGCGTCAGCCGATGTAGAAGTACATACCTTCTCGCAGATCTTGGTGTGCACTCGCAGCTTGTCGGAGCGCGCGAAGGAGCGCCCGCAGCCCCCGCACGTGAAGGGACGCTCGCCAGTATGCGTCAGCCGATGTAGAAGTACA
This sequence comes from Gymnoscelis rufifasciata, assembly GCA_929108375.1. Taxonomy (NCBI): domain Eukaryota; kingdom Metazoa; phylum Arthropoda; class Insecta; order Lepidoptera; family Geometridae; genus Gymnoscelis; species Gymnoscelis rufifasciata. Next base: position 12,321,497 of record OV815318.1, on the reverse strand, counting down.
TACCTTCTCGCAGATCTTGGTGTGCACTCGCAGCTTGTCGGAGCGCGCGAAGGAGCGCCCGCAGCCCCCGCACGTGAAGGGACGCTCGCCAGTATGCGTCAGCCGATGTAGAAGTACATACCTTCTCGCAGATCTTGGTGTGCACTCGCAGCTTGTCGGAGCGCGCGAAGGAGCGCCCGCAGCCCCCGCACGTGAAGGGACGCTCGCCAGTATGCGTCAGCCGATGTAGAAGTACATACCTTCTCGCAGATCTTGGTGTGCACTCGCAGCTTGTCGGAGCGCGCGAAGGAGCGCCCGCAGCCCCCGCACGTGAAGGGACGCTCGCCAGTATGCGTCAGCCGATGTCTGTTCAGGTGAGATGAACGCTGGAACCTGGAATATGGCAAACACGTATTAGTACGCATTGTTGAGGAAGTTGGGAAGAGGAAGAAAGCCGTGTTGGCTAAGTGGGAGGACACCCGACTTTCATTCCGAAGGTCGTGGCTTCAAACCCCGCCACGCACCTCTGGATTTTTCTTCTTGAGAAATTTATGTGTACTTTAACGGTGATGGCAAACATCGTGAGGAAACCGGCATGTTCTGAGAACTTTAAAAAAGAGTTTGAAGGACATGTGACACTCACCAACCCGCACATGGCCAGCGTGGTGAATTAAGGCCTAATCTCTCTCGCCAAGAGAGAAGTCCCTGTGTCCCAGCAGTGGGAACGTTAATAGGGTAATGATGATGATGATGATGTTGAGGAAGTTGGGGTAAAAGGGGTTTCAAATACCATCTTGAGACAGAATCCAACCTCGGCCCGTGGTTTCTGCTGTAGAACGAACGAGGCTCGGGCAGGGTGTGTCGCATTGGACCAGCATGGTGGATTAATGACTAACCTCTTACTTTTTATAGGGAGGCTTATCCAGCAAGAGTTTTTGACGCCGAAACAATACAATAGAACATGTTTATTTGTGTATAAAACCACAAACAACAATGATGAATAACCTTAAGGGTTGTGTTGTGTGGTAAATGTACAATGCGTAAGAGAAAAATACGGAAATATCACGGCGATGTCTGCATTGATTTTTCAATTTCAATTCATATTGATTGATTGGTTTGATTTATAAGTTACTTCTTGTAACATCATGTATTTAGTGAAAGTCCGGTCAAAATTGGCGCGGAACGCGGAAATCTCTGGAAACTTTTACTAGCAGATAGATGATTGTTTAAGCAGTAACTTACGCTACATTTACTGTAGGGCATGTACAATTTGGGATGATTTCAGTTAGGAAATTCCTTATTACAAACACCAATGAACATAAATAAGAAATAATGAATAGTAAGGTTACATTTAAACCTAGCATGTATAAGTTCATAAACTCCAAATAGAAAGTACCTGAGATCACAGACTTCGCAGACGTGCGGGCGGGATTCCTGCGGATCGGTGGCGGCGGAGTCTGAGATGGACCCGCTGGAGTCGGTCTCCTCTTCCTCGTCCATCACCAGCTTCTTCTCTGTAAAGAGGGCATTTGTCAGTGATGTCAAAGCCAAAACGTTTATTTCCTTAGACGCTTATGCATACATGGACAGATGATGATTATGGTGATTCCCTAGAGGTGCCACCCAGTTTGAGCATCCTGGTACAGTCAACAGTTAAAAACATCTTCTAGTGTGACGTGCCAGATGTATCAAGTTATACATAACAAAATCTCAATTTTATTTTAAGTTTGATTGGTCGAAAGAAAATTTTATAATAACACCGAGGATCAAATTAAATGAGATCAGTTACTTATGACACATTATAATGTTCTTTTACTTCTAACAAACTATAGTCAGTAACTTTAGACTAAATTTAATAATTATATTTTTTTGGCACCCTATTTCATCAGTTTATTCTGCTGTTGACTGTACATTTGTTCTGCAGGTACAAATGTTCTACAACAAGATTGGGTATGTGCGAGACGTGGAACTTATCCGAAAAGCTATAACAAGCTTTTCGGATAAGTTCAACGTTTCGCCACTTTACGTTTACTTTATGTCACTTTACGTGGAGTAGAACTGCAAAAAAATAACAAATAGGCTCTCATTAAACTTCGACTACGTTTGGTACCAGAGGTTCTGAGATGGCCAAACTACCTCCCGTTTGAGGAGATTTTAAAAGGTTCTATAAGATTTGATTTCTCATTTTAAGGACTCTCATTTCTGCAGGGGTTATGCGAGTCAGTAAAATAAGAACAAATCTTATTCAAAGTATTGAATTAGATCAAGTTCTGCCTCATAGATATCCTGAGTTATGCATAGAGTAAAGTAAAAAGTAATTTATTTAACAAAATACAGTAATTCATAGTTATTGGTAGTACGATGAGGATACATAAGTTTATAAATGTGGAGTATCCTCATCGCCCTCCTCCAGGCTCTATCAGAGTCACCTGAATAAATCACTGACCTAACTTATCCCTTTTATGACTAAATAAACAAGAATATACTTATCATTGTTATTAACGTTATATTTAATACAATACTCAATAAACAACTTAGCACAAATATAATTATAAAACGCATTATTTAAATTACGATTAATATTACAACTCAATTTAATTATAAACGCTGTTTATCCCCGATATTAACATTTTCACGTCATAAACCTATAATCTAGAATAGTGTTTATGCTAAGATGCTCTAAGCTAGTAACTAGTTTTATGTTACCCGTAATAAGTACATACATGTTAATTATTTTTATGCCCACTTACATACTTATCAGAACATTAAATATTTACGCGATATTTGTAGGCCTAGAATAAAACCACAAAGATATACTTGTTTTTTCTCGTATTCTATTGATTTAATTTGTAATAATTCCTAATTATCGAGCTTTTATTTGTGGTAAAATATTATTTTGTTCTATTAGTAAGATTTAATTTATTAAATATGTATATAAATTCAACCGCACAGTAAGTTAAGAATTACCCCCTTTTGAGAAATAGTCAAATAAACCTATATTAGGTAAAATGTCATTAGCATTCGTTGGTCCTTGTCACACACTAAGATATTTGTGTCTGTTAGAAGGATACAAAATTCATGCTAACTCAGACAGCTTTGCTATATATTTTGCATAGAGAGGTGTGATTTTAAATATTTGGGGATGTCGGTATACGATTGTGTTTAATTTAACACAGCGTCCAAAGTCATATACCGACGCTTTAGGGGTGCGTTCACGAAGAAATCCAGAATTAGTTTTAAGTTATTTATAATATACTTTTATAAATAAGTTATGTTAGTCTGTTTTTATTTATATGCCTTTGTTAGTTTTTTTTAGTTTATACATATGTATAAATGGTTTGCGGGACATTACCTCGCTGTAACAAAGTTTCTTACTAGCACAGGAGGTACAGTCCTAAATAATTTAATAAAATTAAACTGCAATAATAAAATTATGTACCTTAATTCTTTTTATTATTATTATTATGATGTAACATCCCACTGCTGGGCCTTTGCCCAATGAAAAGAATAGAGAATTCCCAATGGGGAGGCCGTTGCCTCCTCCCATTCTCTCCAGTTATCTCTATCCATAGTCACCGTCATCCAGTAGGCCAGAAATCGGTTATTTTAATTAAATGATTAGAATGAAGAGTTTGGTCAAACTTGCTGGCTCACGGTGGATGCAAGTGGCGACCGATCGGAATGATTGGTCGTCTTTGAGGGAGGCTTATGTCCAGCAGTGGGCGTCTAATGGCTGAAATGATGATGATGATGATGATGAATGAAGAGTTTTGCAACGCTGCAGAGACATTCTCACCATCGGAATCGTCATTGTCGTTGGTGGGCTTCTGCAGCACGGCCAGCTGGACCACCTTGATGCCGCTGCTTTGGCTCTCGCCCTTGTCGTTGGAACTGGGCGTGGAGTTACTCGGAGCTGGGCCTAAGGGGTAAAAATAGGTTAGAAATATCTAATATTATATATAAAGCTGAAATGTTTGTTTGTTTAAACGCGCTTATCTCAATTTGAATAATTATATAATACGTCGACTAGTGTTAAACAATAATATAAATTAACGACTTAAGTTTTAAAAAAATTAATTGTTAGGTATGATTATCGAGTATGACACGAGAACTGCGCGTTATTCTTAGGAAATTTAAATGGGATCAACTTGCAAGCAACAGCTTCCATTTATCAAAAAGTCATTTAGACTCATTAAAACCATATCTCTTACTAATTACTTCAATAAGAATACTTAATCTATATTGTACACATTAGTTCCAGGGCCAAGACCTCTTACTTAATGCTAGTATGAGAACCTTTTATTCATAATGTATAATGTTTAAAATCACAATTTATTTTGATACTACGTGAGCGAAACCTCGAAAAACATTGGTAGCCATAAAAATAATTCCCATTAGAAACATGGTACATGTTTTACCCTTTTTGTACCAAATTTTTTGCCCTATCTGTACAGTACTAGCTGTACGTCCGCGGTCTTGCCCGCGGAGGTTTTGTCTGTTCACGTCCGTAAGTGTTAACCCTCTGAATCCTTACACGTGACCTCCGGGTGGTGCTAAGAACAGTCTCTGGTGGGAGGATTCGGCCGCGGCTTGTCACCACCCTCCGGGCTGGGCCAGTGCGTGAAGCGATTTTTTCGTGTTTCGTAATGTGGCCCGGAGAAGCCATCTTCTAGGCCTTCATGCTCCATCTATGTATGTACTACTAATGTCCATGCCAAATTTAACTCAAATCGGGCTTTGCTCGTAATAATTGGATTTTCCCGCTAAAAGCGGTAAGCTATTTTATGTGTTATTCTGATATGTAAGCATTGTAATTGTAAAGTTTTTTCAAAATCCATCCAATAGTTTTTTTTATGATGCTTCGAAAATAATGTTGCTCCAACAATATTACAATCTAGCCATTTTAAATGCTAATTAGTAATTTTACATATGACTTAAATTGCTACGTAGAGTAAAATAAAGAATGTCATAATTTCAGGGTTTTTATAAGTTGTTGTACTTTTTTTTTACGGGTTTTTATACGTTTCTAACGCCAGAATAATTAGTTTTATAGATATACTTTCTATAACAAGTCTTTTTATTGCAATTTAGGTAATTCAAACGAAAATCAGCAAATTTCAGTAACTTTATAACTATACTTTAGGGCTTCTATTAAATAATTATACGCTACTAACAAGCTGAAATAAACTTAAAATATAGCCAGATTGCAACTAAGATTCTATAGCAGCGAGATGGGCTGAGGACATCTCTAAAGTAGCAGGACGCACCTGGATGCAATTAGCACAGGTCCGTAACAAGTGGCGAGAGCAAGAGGAGGCCTATACCCAGCAGTGGGTGAAGTCAGGCTGCGGATGATGATAAGCCTATTAAGTGGGAATGGTTGTTACGCAAGTTATTACGGGTTCGATATAGATCCTAAACACAACAAAGGAGTGGTAATTCCTATGCGTTGCGCTGTCGGGTGAAAAAGTTAATAAATCTAAATTTAAAATTTAAGAAAAACCCCCGATTCCAATGCCTTAATTTCCTTAAATATAAAACAACATAATATTATGTAATGTGGACGCGATGCGTTTTCATTTGATACCCCACACTAGTATATTTGCAGATTTTCGGTTTTGCTTCCCCACTCTCACCCCCATAACTTTTAAACGGCCCAACCGATTTTCATGAAACATGTCTAAGAACACTCGCGCAAGACTCACCTTTCATACAAAAAAAACTAAATTGAAATCGCTCCATCCGTTCGAGAGCTATGGTGACACAGACAGACAGACACGTCAAACTTATAACACCCCTCTTTTTTGGTCGGGGGTTAAAAAGGATCGCATTGTGGGAAACAATATAATCAACACTTATACTTTATTAAACTTTAGACCCTCGATCGGTTTTCAAGACTGTTCAAATAAATTTACTACGCGGAATACATTATGTTGGGAAAATTATCTATCCAAGACAGAAGCGTTCCGAACATAATATCCCCTCCGAAATTTCAGTGTCAGTTTGTCATTTGAGAAACATACAATAGAATAGAGCCATTTCATGGAAGAATGAGACGTAGGCACGTCTTCCGCTCGCTTTTCAACTCAGATACGAACAATAGAAAGTATTATTAACAATGTTGAATAAACAGCTTTTTTGCACTGTACGAAACGAGTTAATGCGCTATCGGAATCGACATTAAGAATTAAAACCTTCATATTTATTTGTTAAATTTAATTCGTTTGTCGATTAAAGTAGCTCAGATTATATAAGCCTTAATATATTTATTTAATGTTTACCACAGACTTCATGTCCATGCCTATTTTAAGAATCAGATATTCTGTTAAGATGCAAGAGGTCTCGGGTTCGAGTTCAATTTGATGTTCGATTGTTGTCTAGGTAGAGAAGAAACGCTGTCTTACTATATATACTAAACTTCTTGTTCATTCTAGAATAGACTTAATGTCTTGTGACATAACGTCTTTTAAATTTATGATTACTTGTGATTTAGAGTTTCCCGATATAACACACAGCACAGTTCCATGTGAATTTTGAATAGTGTAGAAAACTGTGATAGTTTTAAAAGTTAATAATTGAAAATTCAGTATAAATAATGTAAGCGAATTGACAAGACAAAGTTCTATCATTGAAATTTTTTAATTAAATATTTAGTTTTATTAATTTTAAGTTGACCTGTCCATGTATGCCCGATGCTTCTAAGGAAATAAACGTTTGGACTTTAAGTTTGAGTCATAAAACAGATAAGGGCATGTTATAATCCTCCAAAATTCTTAATCCAATTTCTGTGTTCTACTAATTCTGGTTCCTATTTTATGATACATAGAATAAAAACAGGCTTTTAACCACGACATATAGACCTCAAAAAATTTGGTATGTATGTACAGGATGTATTAGAATTATAATTATATACTATGATCATTATCATCATCATCATCACCCTATTAACGTTCCCACTGCTGGGACACAGGCACTTCTCTCTTGACGAGAGAGATTAGCCTTAATTCACCACGCTGGCCAAGCTGGCTGGCTGGCACTAACATACTATGATAAACCTCTTTATTAAACAAACTTTGAGTTAGATGATGCAGTATGAAAACTTTCGCACTGTTTATTATTTATTTATGTTATCATCTGTAAATCGCAAACTACCGTTGCAATTTTGTACTCGAATAGATATAAAACCACTGCTATGAAAGGAAAGCATATTCTTAGGAATGCCAAGACAACTGGTTTGTTTACGTTTCATTTACGGCCAGATATTCGCAAGAGAATCGCCATCTTTCCTTTATGTCGATTGACAAATGAATGCATTATATATATTTTATTCAAACAACTGACAATCTACATAACTGTAAGTTGTAGAGTTTACACGATATATTAGTGACTACTGGTCCAACTTGATTTATTGATAGAAGGCGACGTGGAAGGCCCAGGATCCATCCATCCATCTATCCATCCGTAATGACGGATACGGTACGGATGGAAAGAAATAAGGGAGACCTTTGCCCTGCAGAGGGACGGAATGGCTAATAAATAAATAATATATACACTCGAGAGCAATGAATCCGGGTCACTCAAAGAATCCAAAAAATCTCGGAAAGTAAGAATGCTAGGTTAATGCAATAAATTGTATTTAATAGACAATTTAATACTCCTTAAATGAAAGTTAAAAAAATATGAGTCACCATACATTTTATTTACACAAAATTACATAAAGAAAAAAAACTGCTGATCTCTCCTTAAAACAAAAATAGGAAACATGAAATTTTTGAACTTTATGACGATTTTCTTGAATTTCAATACTTCGTATTACCTCCTCGTGCTTCCATTACTGCGTTTACGCGGTTTGGCATGCTGTTCACCAAGTTCCTTATACGATTATGGGGAATATTCTCCCATTCCTCTGTGAGAGCAATTTTGAGCTCAGGAAGCGTGATTGGGGGAGGGTTTCGTTGTTTTACGCATCTCCCTAGCTCGTCCCAAGCATGCTCGATCGGGTTTTGGATTCTTTGAGTGACCCGGATTCATTGCTCTCGAGTGTAGTTAAACTAGCTGACACCAGCAAACATTGTTCTGCAAAAAAATTTTTTTTTTTTTCTAAATGAAATATAGATGTTGGCCGATTCTCATAGATACCGGATAAGCACAAAAAATTTCATCAATATCGGTCAAGCCGTTTCGGATGAGTTCGATTACGCACCCCGTGACAGAAGAATTATATATATAAAAGATAGAGTAGGTATTTATTGGGGAAGGCTATAGGTTTTTTTACCTTGGGTAAATATGTTGTTCTCGCGGGAACATCCAAAAAGCACGGGCAACGTGGTGGCGTGAAAATCTAGTTTGCATATAAAGCGAAGAAATTGCGAATTAAATTAAGAAAGTCGTGGCAAGAAAGCCTGTTTCCGTACAGTATCTTCATCTTTTTTTATACTTAGGAATATCATTCTGTCTAATCTATGTATTCCAATTATTGAACTCGCTAATAACTATTATTATTGTATGCTCAGATTGGGCAAACTGTTGAAACAATTTTATAACCCACCATCTATGTATGTACAAAGTTTTTTTACAATAAATGTTCTTTTTCGCAGGAAATTTCATACAAATATTAAGGTAGTCAAATTAATTGTAACTCAGCCAAATAATAATGTGAAATGTATCTGCCACTGCGAATATTTTAACCGTGTATGTATAAACACAAATTAACTTGAGTTAAAAATTGTTTAATAAAAATAGGACGCGTTATAAATAATTAAATAACCATTCATCCGTTTGGTGTTGTTTGAGTAAATATGTGTTTTAGTAATACGCATTTGTAGTAGTTTAGATAAAAGCTGTGACGACGTCATTTCATGTTAGCTATACGAGTATTCCATAATAAAAAATATATTTATTTAAGGTAGGCGTATGTTTTACATACAGAGTTGCAAAGGCATAACATTTACATATAATGATAATGTTAAAGCCTCCTATTAAAGGGTAGAATATCGTAAACGGGTTTTGCAGGCAAGATAATTATATTCTCCTACAAAGTAAGAACTTTAAAGTACTAGCTGCTAATAATATATTATATAGCTTTTGTTATTTACTAGGAAAACAGCTATGTCCTTGCTTCATCATCACCCTATAAACGTTCCCACTGCTGGGACACAGGGACTTCTCTCTGACGAGAGAGATTAGGCCATAATTCACCACGCTGGCCCAGTGCGGGTTGGTATTCACCAACCCGCACTGGGCCAGCCTGCCACCAAGTCCTTGCTTAATTTGACTCAAATCACGAATAACGCGGAAAGTCGCTAGATATTGAAATAATATAATAAAAATCTAAATTTAAAATTTAAGAAAACCCCCGATTTCAATGCCTTAATTTCCTTAAAAGTAAAACACCATAATATTTTAAATGTGCACGCGATGCGCTTTTATTTGATAACCCACTCGAGAGTATATTTGCAGATTTTTGGTTTCCCTTCCCCACTCTCACCCCCATAACTTTTTAACGGCACAACCGTTTTTCATGAAACATGTCTAAGAAACAAACTTACCTTTCATACAAAAAAACACTAAATTGAAATCGCTCCAGACGTTCGGGAACTATGATGTCCCAGACAGACAGACAGAGACGTCAAACATATAACACCCCTCTTTTTTGGTCGGTTAAAAAATGAACCGTTATTGAAATTCTCTATTTAACTTAATCAATATGATAAGTCGTTAAATATTTCCTCGCTAAGACCCATTGTGCATACGCTCGCACGATTCGTTTGATGTTATGTAAACATCGCGGCCAGAATAAATATACATTATAGAACATTGTTTTATAACTTTGCGTGAAAGGAAATGTTAAATCGTGTTTAACCTATTGTTCGTTTTCTTGTTGTAATTTTTTAATTTAATGCATTGTTAGGAAATTGAAGTGAATTGTATTGATCGGATGAAAATATTAGGTCCTTACATATGAAATTGGCGTTTTGTATGGGAGGAACAAAAAGTCGAATATTTTTTAATATTATATTAATGTAAAAGGTCGTTATGAACATTCACGTGTACAATTTATTATTTCTGTGGCAAATTGAAGACAACGTATTAAAACTATATAAATAGTTTTTTAATGAAATACTGTTTCTGATTAGGGATTATTATAAACATACGAAAAACAAGGCGTGATATCGAATTTAAAAATACAAAATACATTTTTGAATTCTTCAACAGAAATTGCGTATTAATAAAAATATGTTTCCTGATCCAATTTAAATTCTTTAAGTCTGGTAAAAAAATAAAACATTAATTCGAGAGCGTAAGAGTCTTAATAACCTTGGGTCAACGAACGTCTGCGAGAATGCGACAATATCTTAAAAAATATAAAAAAAACATCACGCGATAATTTGACGTTATTTTTTGTTCTTACATTTTCTTCAAAATACAATCACAAAAAAATACACTCGACAATTGAGATCGGAATCATTTTTAAAGGGCAACGAACGCTGACGTCACTAGGTATATTGACTTTTAATCTGATACATCATTCCAAATGTATAAGCCACGAGTACTTATTCCATGCTATTGTATAATCACATGGAATCCAAAGCAAGACCATTGTATTAATTTCGAGTTTGATACAACGTGCGGTTAATTTTCGTTACTGCAAGTCTCGGTACGAAGATGTTCGGCAAACTTCGGCCGATCGATATAAGCTCTTTCTGTCTCAGAAACTAGTAGATCCCTACAAGAACTGAAAATGTTGCGAGGGCGTGATAATTTATTAGTAAGACCTAACTTTTATTTACGGAAAACATAATTTATAAACACAAAAATGAGGTTTCACCGGTTTAATGTAATTAATTTCGTTTTATAGCTTGCGATCAATCATTATAAAGTTTATAAAATACCTATAAAATGTATTTAAAAACTGATAATTCTCCGTATGCGTGCAGCAATGTTGTCTTGCCAATTTAAGATTACGTTTTTTATTTTTCTTACGTTTAACCTTAACGCAAATGGAGCCGATTATCTGAGCATGAAATATTAAATATATTTTTATGGAAACAAAAATAATAAAAACAAAAAATATTCCCCGAAAAGTGTTTTGATTTCAGATCATTAAATATTTATGAGGTTAAGCGAGTGGCGGCCATTTTTGTGCTTTATTTTTTTATTATTTTTTGGAAGCGGTTTCAATAAAAACGTTAATTATAGAGAAGCTTTGTTTATGAATCACGGTTTCCGGGCAATGCACGCGGCGTTCCACACCTGGCTTCATACAAAGTCATAACTGTTGCAAGTAAAACACATTTCTACAAGAAATAGCACGCTCGGAAAGTAAGTACCCCGCTAATGCAATAACAAAATTATCATATTTTATCATAACCATTTTTCACTTCACATTTTTCAATATGAATTCTCATACATTGTCGAAAGTTCAAAGTACTCAAGACGAGAATGAAAAGTTTAGTTTTACTTTTATTATATTTTTAAATCGTTTCGCAGTATATTTTAAGTGAAGGGAATAATATATCAGCATTTTTTATTGCTCGTCGCGAACTGAGGCCGGGGGCATTCTTGACATTTAACTTTTGAGAGCAAAAAAACCTCATTATAAAACGAAACGCCGACGTCATTAGCAAACTAATTTAAAAATGTTCTGGCAAAAAAATGCGCAAAATTTTCAAATTATAATGTTAAAAATACATTAGTAATTTATCCACAAAAAAGTAAGCGAGCAAAGGTTAATAAACAGAATACGAGAGAATATTTTATTCGAAGATTTATGAATAACAACTTTATAATTTGATATTATAATTATAAAAATGAGAATGCTATTTTGCTAAAATTATGATTAAGGTAGTATTTGAACATTAAAACTTTGCCATTGCCTTGCCTGCCGATTTACATCATTATCCAGTTTCGAACTATGGTCTCGCCATACATTTTGAACTCCCCTGGCATCCATTGGTAGGGCCACCATCTTAGCGCATCCACGCGTATGGCGAACCCATGAGTTGAGGCCTTAGAAGATATGCAGTCAACAGCAAATAACTGACCAATTCTGTTGTCTCATTGGCAGTTTAGACAGAATGACTAAGTGCATATGGGACGAGCATAATAAGTCTAATGAGCTACCAGTTGACAAATCGCTTTATCACTGCCTTCAGCATAAGCTCATATTAAGCTGAATATCGAAGTAACGAAATAAGTGCAGACCTAAAAGAAAAATAGGCAGAAAATCCCATAATATTATTATTAATATTAATTCTTTATTGCACCACAAAATAATGTACAAAAGGTGGGCTTAATGCCAAGGCATTTTCTACCTGCCAACCATTACAGGTAATGAAATGTAAGTTGGCGTGCTATTACAGAATCACTTATAAAAATAGATTCTTAAATAATATTATTACTGTATAGTTATTATTACAAAAATGGCTTAAAAATACTAAAATCAACTTAACTAATCAACAACAACTTAAATAACTTAATAATATCTAGACTAGGAATATTAAAAAAAAGCTAAATAGTTTATTGCGCTAATCCCATGAAATTCAGAAACGGTATTAAAGAAATTTCAACGTTATTCATAAACCATTTATCGACGAAAGCTTTATGCTACTTTTTACTGCGATAAATTCCATAAAATACGGGAAAATGCCGGCAAATCTATAATTTTTCCATCATAATTTTCTTGCCCTTGTATAACGTTGGGATCGGTAAAACATGTATGTATTTTATTTTGTCACCAGTCATCTCAACAATCCCTATCTTACAAAAACACATGCCATCCAAAGAAGTCCAGAATTTTGACGCCTGTAAAGTGACTCACCAGGTGAAGTGAGCTTGCTCCTTTCATCTCCCTTCACGTCCTCCTGAAAGCGCACCGTCATGGGCTTCTTTTTGACCCTGAGCTTCTCGTCCTCCGGAGACAGTATGGAGACGCGCTTCTTAGGGCGGTCTTCTTCGTCGCGCTTGGCTGCGCTCGGGTCGGGCGTGCTGGTAGATGAGGCTTGGTGGGGTACTGTGGAGAAGTAACTAGTTAGAAGGGCTCTTTTTATGTGTTGCTAAAATTTGCTTAATGTTTTTCATAGGCAAGTAAAGCTGCAAATAAGCGATTGCACTATAGAACTAAATCTGAACGATAGGCATTTCAACTTTAATACTACTTCACATTGGACGGGTATTATTAATAGATCACTAGAAATCTCTTGAAAAAGAAAGAATATCCATAATCTTGATTCCCGAATCTTCCATCTCACTCAGCCCTGACCGCTAGCTTCTTCCATCGTCCCTGGCGGCGACCGCAAAGATGTTATTCACAGCAGTTAAATTAACTTAATTCAGTTTTGGAGAAAGATAGAAGGAAGAAAGAAAGAAATGTTTATTTGTCACAGAATCAAAACCAAATATAACTTAAAGTAAACAAAAATCAATAATGAATGTGACAAAAAGGTGATCATTCAGCGTTATGCTGTGATTGAGCGAGTCAAACCACAGCGCTGTTCTTCCATGATCACCGTGAGCTAATTGATCTTAAACTATTCAAACAATTAAAAATACAGTAAACCTTAAAGACAAATATTCATACTTATATATGGAGGTATATTCGCAGTCATTCCCTTGGTCTGTCGTAGTTGGTACGGTTGGGGTAGGAAGGTTCCTTACCTTGGTCTTGCTCAGTCTGTATACTGACGGCTCGCTCAGCCCTGGCCGCGTGCCTGGCTTCCTCCATCTCCCTGGCGGCCGCCGCGAGGATGTTGTTCACAGCGGTGTGTGTGTTCGGAGCGTCTTCGCGACGCCGTCGACGGATCTCCTCCGCGCGCATCATCGATTGTTGGTACATGTGGATCTGTTTGGGGTAGCTCGGTTTAAGACAGTTGAATATCTTTAGCACAAAAAGCTCAGGCCTTAATAACAAATAGAGACACTTTCTGGGGCTCGTCTAGAATAATCTGTAGCTAAACTATCACATGTGATTTCTGAGTTGTATATAAACGAGTTCAAGCAGTAGTTCTAAAATTATATGAAATGTAGTCTATTATGATGAGACAATTGATGACTTGGGCAAGCGGGTTCACGGTGGATGCAATTAGCTACCAACCAAAATAATTGGTATCTTTGAGAGAGGCAACGCAGACAGTAGTCTGTATTTTTAGTTCTACTGTAGATACAGAAGAATTAAGCAGGGCGTCTTAGGGGAACCAGAAAGAGGGTCCTCATGTTGCAGTTGGACTTTGAGCTCGACTGAGGTCACGGATATGTTTATGGTTAGGGTAAGATGTCCAGATAAAGATGACAGTAATTTCACAAAATAAGATCATTTTCTGGAACCATTATCTAAATATTAATTAAAGGAAAAAAGCAAGGAACTCCAAAATTATTGCTATTAATTGTGGTAAAAACAATTTGAATTGAAATTAGTAGGCACCTTAGCAAACTTAATTAAAAGTTAGTTCAATATGTGTGAGAACGTGTGTACTATTAGATAAATAAAATTATCGTACAAATGATTTTACTTGAAACTAGTGAGTTTTAACAGCATTGAAAATTAAAAACTCTAATTTGTTATCTAACTTGTATAGTCGTATACGACTATACAATTTTTGGTTTTGGTTAGCGCTTTTTTTTGATTTTCCCTCGGAAATTGCCATTTTCCATAATAAGGCCTTTCTGCGTAAGCTGGTTATCCAACACAAAAATATTTTTGAAATGGATTCTATAAATTACTAGCGGTCCGTCCCCGCTTCGCACCTTCACAGTTCACCGTATTGTGAATCTAAACCATTCTCGAACCCACTTAAGCACACAAAATATTTCATCAAAATCCGTTCAATTACTAACACACGTATAGAAGATTTATATATACATATAATGATATACTCTAAGAATATAAAATGACTATTACGAACAAACAGGATAATTAATTCAATTATATTATCTAGCTAGATCGTTATTTCAGAATATCAAATCACGGACACAATTTGTGCACAAAATAAGTAAATAATTGTTGATGTTTATTTTACTGCAAGTAAAATAATTATTATGTAATACTCGAAGTATATTATGTTGTACAATTGATAACAAATCAAATGAAAATTCCACTGTTGGCTAAAATAATAATGTTATCGTCGTCATTAATATATTTTATATTCACAGTCCAACTTATCTCGAAAGATTATTTATCTAGTAATTTTAATATTGTTTAATAAATTCACGTGATAAAAATGTGTGATTAATATTGTATACGAATGTTGTAAAAACAAGTTTTGTAAATATATTATTCATAATTTCAGATATAATATTTGAATATGGTATTAGAGGATTGGAGTGTCCGTTTTTTTAAAATTAACTTTATTCTATAACTATTTCATAAAAAAAAATCTATCTACGTATATTCTACTGATTGATTCCATGGGCGTTCGTAAAGCCAATAAAATGTAGATAAGCCTATTAGCAGTTATGCTAAAGCACGCTAAACCATTGTATAGATACATAATTAATATCTCTACGTGGTTTAATAGGAAGGGCTCAAAAGGGATCAACCGACAGTGTTCTGTTTATTTAGTCGAGGGTCAGGTAGAAACTTCGAAGGAAGGGTTGGGTTATTTCTGATATTTTAGCAGTAGATAGATATGTTAAGTTTTAACGTCGCTCGTGTATGATGAGATGAACTAGCTGTGCCCGGCGTTATAATGGATTTTCCCGGGAATCACATATTTTATGGTGGTAAAAAGTTGCATATTATGTTACTTGTCACGCTAAAGAGAATCTGTGTACCGATTAAAATAATTTTATTTTAATTGGTTTAGTAGATCCAGACATTACCCCCTACAACGTCATAAAGAATCTCACAAACTTTACGTCTTTATAATATTAGTATAGATACTAAATAAATTAGATATTAGATAAGTAGAAAAAAAAAGATTTTTTAATACAGCTAAATATTACGCAAAATTTATCTTTCAAAGTTATTATGAGTTACTTTTCATTGTCAAAAAAAAATGGTCCCGGTTTTTTTTTACAATTTTTACGCAGACGTTCGAAAATATTTAATATGTGACAACAATATACGCAACCAGTTTATAAAAAATGATTTGATGTTATTTTTAAATTAGTTTTCCCGAAATAGTAATTTAGTTCAAGGTGAGGCGATCGATTGTTCAACGTAGTTTGCCGGATAAAAAAGTTAAAGGTAAAATATTCTACACACAAAGGGCCAAAGCCAACCAACTCGTTCGAAGAGAACACTCAAGCCGCTAGTGCTGAAGCGACCAGTGAATGAACTGGAACCTTGAACTGCACAGCTGATTTCAATGCTATTGTATGGACATTATACATATTTATTAAAAGGAAAACCAAATGATTACATTTACAACTAGCGGCCCGCCCCGGCGTCGCACGGGTAAAAAAGTTCCCGGCACTTTTTCCTTATTTTCTCACCGTTTAGACCTAACCAAACACACGACAAACATTTTAAAACCAAAATCACCTTAATCGGCCCAGCCGTTCTCGAGTTTTAATCAGACTAACGA
Organism: Gymnoscelis rufifasciata; assembly: GCA_929108375.1. Taxonomy (NCBI): domain Eukaryota; kingdom Metazoa; phylum Arthropoda; class Insecta; order Lepidoptera; family Geometridae; genus Gymnoscelis; species Gymnoscelis rufifasciata. The sequence continues at coordinate 12,304,995 of OV815318.1, read as the reverse complement.
ACAACAATTCATTTTTATTTATATAGATACTAGCTGTGCCCTGCGGTGCTACCCGCGTTATAATGGATGAAGTACTCTTAACCAACAATATTTATTTGAATAAAGATTAATATTCTTATGTTGATACAACTTAAACAAATTATTTCGACCAAATTAGGTACCATAAAAACGGTTTTTGTTAGTTAATCTTAAAAGATAGACTATCGCGAACTGTTTTTTAGATCATTAAAAGAGCTATTATTCTTTAATACATATTTTTTGTGTATCTTGAACCGTTTTCACGGCGCACGCAACGGAAGGCTTCAAAGATGAACACTTTCTCCCGTTTTTTACACATTTACCACTATATCTTTGCTCCTATTGGTCGTAGCGTGATGTTATATAGCCTATAGCCTTCCTCGATAACTGGACTATCCAACACAAAAAGAATTATTCAATTCGAACCAGTAGTTTCGGAGATTAGCGCGTTCAAACAAACAAACAAACTCTTCAGCTTTATAAATATTAGTATAGATAACACAAGAAAACTTAATTGAAGGTTCTCAAGAATATAAAATAACATAGAAATACATTTATATAAGTAGTATTCATATAAGTAGGATAATATCCATAATTTTTATAATTTATTTATTAATTTGTAATTTGTTTATTATTTAAAACTTGACATTTGTGTTATTGACTATATTATTTGCAATTTGACATATTTATTAAGTAATTGAATTTGATGATTTGTTTGGTTTGACATTATTAGTACTGAAGAACCAGTGTTAACAAAATGTAATTGTGACGTTATAAGAATATTATCAATAAATGACTATTATTATTAATGACTATTTTAAAGATATCCTGAACTGTATTCACAGATTTTGTGAAAAAGTTACTATCAGGTATAAAAATGCTACATAAACCTGTCCTTACGATCCCTTCTCAGAAATCTATTCTGTATACTAGCGGTCGATCTTCTACTTCTACGTAATGTGGTAGATTCAAAAAAACGATTTAATTAATAAAATAAATAATTATTCCCGGACGATCCACACAACAACATCTAGCCCCGTAGTAAGGTCTAGGCTTGTTTTACGGGTACTAGACATCTGATATACTTAATATAATAGACATACATAATATGTCATATTATGTGAAAATATGCATAGATATATTTTTATTATAAATATTAAACACCAAGGATAGGTTGCAGAACATACAAACACTTGACCCTAGGCGGGAATCGAACCCGCTACCAAAATTACACATTGAACAACTGATTCTTTTTCAGATAATCCAACGCAATGACAACGTAAAAGGAAAAAAACATTCTCGTAGCATGTTTATGAATGTAAGCTTATGTTTAATTTATCCGATTCAACACAATTTAATTAAATGTGGGTGTGTACTAAGCGTTTAAGAATGCTAATTGAATAAACGTAGGTACACACAAAAGTTGATAAAATATATGAGTAACTCCTTACTGTGTCAGGTTACATACCTAATGGTAAACTTCCTGTGCTGGGCGATAAGCTTCTTACAACATTCTATAACTAGATGAAAAGGCCACCCAGGTTCTAAGGTAGGTAAACGGGTAATATTGTTTTAAATTAACTAGTTTACGGGTGATAGAGGAAAATAGAAGAATAAATATAAATTTAAAATTTAAGAAAAACCCCCGATTCCAATGCCTTCATTTCCTTAAATGTAAAACAACAGAATATTATGTAATGTGGACGCGATGCGCTTTCATTTGATACCCCACACTAGTATATTTGCAGATTTTCTATTTCCTTCCCCACTCTCACCCCCATAACTTTTAAACGGCTCAACCGATTTTCATGAAACATGTCTAGGAACACTCGGGCCAAACTCACCTTTCATACAAAAACTAAATTGAAATCGCTCCATCCGTTCGGGAGCTATGGTGGAACAGACAGACAGACAGACAGACACGTCAAACTTATAACACCCCTCTTTTTTGTTCGGGGGTTCAAAATAGAAGAAAAACACATGTTGTGCCAACCCCACATAATGTGGGACAAGGGCAGAATGATGATGATGCGTGTTTCTAGTAAATTTTAACTCTATTGTACCTTACACTGGCTTGCCTATGACAAGCTAACTTATTTGTGATTTTCGAATTATCACAAAATTGTATATATTTCGAAAACGACTAAATCGTTTTTGTTGATTAACGCACTTAAAAAATCTACTGACAGTTTCTACATACGTTCTCAATTTAATCATATTTAATGCAATGTTTCGAAAGTTATTGCATTACAAACATTGTAATTTCGCCTTACTTGAATAGTTCTACACTCGCTTCGCTTGTTCTTTCAATTACACACAGTCATAATTAAAAATGGGGCCCATATAATAACCTCATGTATGTTAGCCTCATGAGCCTCACTTATTAATTTTAATATAAAATTGTACAAGTAAATGCAATAAGCGATTTTGATTTTGAACCAAATTGATACTGAATTAAAGCAACATGGTATAATTATTTTAAAAACTTTCATATCGCTGAGTCCTAATTGCAAAAACACATTACTAAACCTTTTTTGAAAAGATTTGATCTGCATTCTGACACATTGAAATTAATAATAAAATTACATTAACGTAATCTTGACGGAAAAACATCTTTGTTGACAAGGCTGACATGTGAGGATAAAAATAAATTTGCACACATTTTTAGGTTTATCCCTATACGAGGAATAATTTAATAACTTGATTTGCTTGGCTTCATTCAGGTACATTTTGTTAAGCTGTTACAATGCATATTAAAATTGTTTGAACCGACGGACTTTAATCGGGACCCTATTTCTGAGACTTTGTATCGTCAGTCTGTTTGTCACAAGGCTGTATCTTTAGAACCATGATAGGTATTGAGTTGAAATGTTGAGGGATGAAGTATTTCTGTTCCCTCTATAACAAAAAATACAAATAAAAACACTTAAACAAATGTATAAGGTGGCTAACATACAAAACGTGAATTTTATAAAGTAAGGGAACGTTACGCGCGACCAGTACTTGGATGGGGGACCGGTCTGACCGCATCTTTTCGCACTTTTGAATTTTATTTATTTTTTTTACTTTCTTTGCTGTTTTTTTTTTAATTGAAAAAAGTGTGTAAATTGTACATGGACCCCTAGGTTTAGTATGAGATTTTTTTTTACATTTTTTTACAATTTTTGGCCAGCGTGGTAAATCAAGGCCTAATCTCTCTCTCGTCAAGAGAGAAGTCCCTGTGTCCAAGTGGGAACGTTAATAGGGTGATGATGATGATACTTTCAATACAATATATAGCCTGATTCAGACTATGCTACGGCCTAAAAATACTCAAACAAAACAATGAAAGTACATTCTAGACAATGTTTTCTTCTATGCTCATAAAAAGGTACTATAAAACTATATATACATAAAAGCAAGTAAGTTTAATTGTCTACAATAGGGCGGAGCTCGGTGTTGTGCAACAATACTTTCTAATGTCCAACAACTGTTTTGATTACAATACCACACACTGCTTACGGTATTCATAATATTATAATGCGAAAGTAACTCGGGCATGTCCGACTACTTACTACTATTATTATTATGATTTAATATTCCAATATTATGTATCGTAAGATATAAGCATTTAGGACCTTTATAAAAGTTTGAAAGTTATTTATTTATTTAATAAATAGTACAGATAACAAAATAACACTAGCTAATCTAAGTTATAACCCCGTAGGTAAACTTTACGTGTATTTTTTATGCTAGGTGCAGTTTTAATAGGCTAAATGATGGACTAACAAGTCCGTCATTTCTATTATTAATAAATCGAAATTTAAAATTTAAGAAAAACAACCGATTCCTATGCCTTAATTTCCTTTAATGTAAAACACCATAATATTTAGTAATGTGCACGCGATGCTCTTTCATTTGATACCCCACTCGAGTATATTTGCAGATTTTCTGTTTTCCTTCCCCACTCTAACCCCTATAACTTTAAAACGGCTCAACCGATTTTCACGAAACATGTCTAAGAACACCCGGGCCAAACTCACCTTTCATACAAAAAAAACTAATTTGAAATCGCTCCATTCGTTCGGGAGCTATGATGTCCCAGACAGACAGACTCACAGATGGATGGTCGGGGGTTAAAAAAAATACACATTTTCATTCTTTCTTGCAAACGAAAAATCAAGATGATACAGTGCATTGAAATACTTGCATACGATTTGTACAAAATTTGTTATAACCCTCACTTATAGCCCCCCACTAAGGAACATTGATGCTCCATATGTCTTTTCTTATTCGATTGATAAAGCGAAATATGTGTCCAGTATATTTTTTTATCTAGTCATCATGCTTAATGCCGGATGCGTCTTATTTTTTATACAAATTTAAATAACTTTAAAGAAGCTTATTGTTGCATAGAAAATTATAACGATATTTCTTTGTTCGATGCGTATGTATGACTTGGCATTTTTATTTATCTCGTTGAGAAGGATGAAACAGATACGATGCATTTAATATAATAAAATAAAATATTTTATTATAAAATTATTCGAAGAAACTTGGGTTTTTTATTTTAAGTGTATTTTAATGTACATTATTTAACTTTTAGAAACAATTATGTACGTATACTTACCTAAATAGTTACTACTTATAGGTACTTAGGTAAGTATTTATGTATTCTAACATAAGTAGTTACTACTTAGGTAGTAAAAATAATAAAAAGTATGTAATTTCAATTCTACGCCGACTTAAAACCCGTTTCGTAAAAGAAATCTCAAAAGCAATAAGTAAAAAGATCAAGTATTGTGGCCTTGGAGAACACTTGAATTTTTTAATATTAAATTGTATGGTGTGTTCGTATGATGAGACCATATTTATAAGGTCCCTAACTGAAGCCCAAGTTATGTTAACAAAGGGAGCAGAATAAATTAGGGGCAATTAAATAAATTAGCATTTATAATTAACAGTATGGCGCTGTCAATATTAAACTAAAAATGAATTTGTGTATATTTAAAGTAACATACAGTACCTATAGTTCTGTTAATTGGAGTCTTTGGTGTTGCCGAGAACAAATTTAGCGACTAAGACAAAACAAAAAAAACATCATCATTATCTTGCACTTATCCCACATTACGTGGGTCAACAACGATTTTTCTCTGACAAACAAAAAATATTGTGTCTAATTAAATTTATTTATTATCTACATCATTTTTCAAATACTTGGGTAGAATCAAACGGCAATTTATATTTTGCTGAACAACAGGCACAATATCTATTTAAAATATTCAATCTACGTTACGTAGGTAATAATATGGCAGTAATCTTAAGATATTTTCACATGATAATCTTACGTTACGATGTTAAAACGTGAGATTTGACGAGTCTAATTTAACATGTATCCGCACGGCATTACCTGTGAGCCTCTTATATATATCTTGCCACATATCTCGCCATACATATCTTGTGTAGATCTGAGTAGCTGGAGGCAAAATTTGAGTTTATACTACTTAAATTAGAGGATATGAAGCGTATTTTAAATAGATCTTCACTGAAAATTGTACTGAAAATACTTAATCTAATAGACTGCCTCACTGGCGCGATGGACGACGCCGACCGACGCCGACGGTCCGCTTGCGGCGCAAGAGGTGTGTACGTTCTGCAATTACTTTCTTCTTGGTCTAGGTGTATATTCGTATTATGTATTATTCTTTGTAATATTTATGTTGTTGGTGTTTCAATAAAGAATATTGTATTGTATTATAAAAAATATCAATATATGTATGTACTCGTATGTCTATTATAAAATGTATATCAGATGTCTAGTACCCGTAACACGAGATTACCACGGGGCTAGTTGTTGTTGTGTGGATTGTCCAGAAATATTTATTATTATTATTTAATACAAATTGTTTTTATTGTTATTATAATTTGTTTTTTTTTTCAACTAAACAGTAATGTTTATTCATTCAACGCCTTCAATTACTTTGCGACGTCGCTATTGCGAAGTACAGTGATGGGTGTCCCAGGGGTTAAACCTTAGCCAGTTTTCAAAATAAATAAATCGAAATGTTTACTTTTAAAAGCGGAGATGTCACCGAATATATTCGTCAGTAACGAGACCAAGAGTTATTTCTTAGAAGGTTCTTAAATGTGAAAGTTTATTTATTTGCTACTTACACTCAATCTTGCGGAAACGGGTGAAATTTTGTGAATTTCGTCATATAAATAGCTAATTAATATTTTTTTGTAATATCTCATTAAGTGAATTGTAATTCTTTTGAGACAATAAAGTTATTTAAACCGAATTAAATGATTATTTACTAATAATAAAAAATCACTGCAAACAGACATAATTACCACTACAACTAAATTATAGCGCCTCACGCTTCGCCATAATCTTAAACGACTAAACGGATTTCAAAGCGATTTTTATCAATAGATAGTGATTCAACGTCAAGATTCATGTTGATTATAATTTACTAGTGGTTCGCACCGACTTTGCTCCCGAGTATTCTATATATTAAGATTACAATTGTTAATTTTCTCCCGAGCAAAGTCGGTGCGGGCCACTAGTAAATTATATAAACAGCCCAGTTTATTGTCATAAACAAACATCTCTGTTTATTCAAAATGAGTTGCTATTTCTATTCTTCCCACATTGCCAAAACCTACACATAATATATATACACTTATCTTATTGTACGTAAGTAAGTAGGTACGTGTTTTTTATAGTAAGTATGACGCAAATCACACAAAATCATAGTCATTATTTTTTTATTTAAGTGTTACTCATAAATAATTATCGTAATTTCCTACTGTTGTACAAAAGTTTACAGAATAATGAAATATGTTTTTAATAATCTAATGTTATTTTAATAAACTCTGGTTGTTTGTAGTTAGTTACAACATATTTAGATATAAATCAGTAACGTGGACCTATTGTTTCGTGCTAGTGTAAATATATAATAATCAAGTTTTAATTTATCTCCATAACATAATATATAATGTACGTAATCAACTTTTATAATATTGACTTTAGATATTATATGCAAAATATTTGGGTAAGTTAGACAACGCAGTAATTTAAAAAAGTTTACGATCTCAAATTTCTGTTAAATCCGGTAAAACCTATCAGATAATCCAAGTTTCGGTATGAAAAATATAGCTCGAGAACTACAACACCTTAAAATTTAAGTACGGCAAAAAAAAACTAATCGGTTTGAGAACCTCCTACTTTCGGAAGTCTGTATTATAGCTAACATATACCTCTATAATGTTAGCTATATATCCTCCCGCATTGGTATTTCTGTATGTTAGACAGAGACGAAACTATATTAACTGTATTAAAATGCATGGGCTGATGTTTAAGAAAATTGGCTCATGTCCTGACGTCACGCGCACAAAAAGAATAATAAGCTCCGTTCAAAAGAGTGAGTCACGCGATTTCGACACAATTATTTAATTAATTAATTACCGTGAACGTTTTTATATCGGACGAAGATGAGACGGTATAAAAAAACTGTGTGTTAAGGGACGCCTGACAGACGTGATAACTTAATAATGGTTAGAGAGAGGAGCGGAGGAGGAGGAGGAGAGGAGGAAAGAAAGGGAAGAAAGAGAAACGGGCATGTTTACGCGATAGGCAACGAACCGGTTCGCCATCCCCTAACAAGATAAATTTAATAACAATCGTAATTTTACAATAAAATTGTGATCCGAGGAGTACCTATAGATAGAGTGAAATTATTTAATATTACATTTATTTTATTAAATCTTCACAGGCGCTGCGCCGAAATAATTATCGATGTAATTTGGCAAATTAAATCGAATTATAATTAGAATATTTAGCGGTTGATCTAGAATTCAACTAAATTACATTAAGTAGAAAATAACAGGAATGTATGCGGCGAAAACGAATTCATGCCACAACTATAACAATATTATTATTTTTTTAATTCCTATCAACACGTGTCTAATGACTAATTACCTAATAATGCAGCAATATTTATTAATATTTTCCTGTCTAAAGTTGGGCAGGGGAAATACATGTTGCAGACAAATTTATGAATAAACAGAGCATTCATTCATCACCGTCATCAAGGACAATATTGATGACTGCTTGATTGGCGAATAAGATTTAGTCAAAAAGATAAATATTATAGCATTAGCACCCTTATTTACGTTCCCACTGCTGAGACACAGGGAATCTTGGCGAGTGATTAGTCCTTAAATTACCACACCAAGTGCGGGTTAATATCGCATGCACTTCAAACTCTTCTATATTCTCAGAACATACCAGTATCTTCAAATGTTTGCACACATACATTTTTCAAGAAGAAAAATCCAGCGGTGCGGGGCGGAGTTTCAACCCACGACCTTCGGAATGAAAGTCGTGGGTTAAAAAAGATCCACGCGCTCAGACAGCGAAATCGTCTTGTTTTTAACCCTCGACTAAAAAAGAGGGGTGTTATAAGTTTGACGAGTCTGTCTGTCTGTCTGTGTGCCTGTCTGGGACATCATAACTCCCGAACGGATGGAGCAATTTCAATTTAGTTTTTTTTTTTATGAAAGGTGATTTTTGCCTGGGTGTTCTTAGACATGTTTTATGAAAATCGGTTGAGCCGTTTAAAAGATATGGGGGTGAGAGTGGGGAAGGAAAACCGAAAATCTGCAAATATACTCGAGTGGGGTATCAAATAAAAGAGCATCGCGTGCACATAACTAAATATTATGGTGTTTTACTTTTAAGGAAATTAAGGCACAATGCCTAAATTTCCTAAATCGGGGGTTTTCTTAAATTTTAAATTTAGATTTATATACTACTAGCTGACCCCAGCACACGGTGTTTTGAAAAAAGGAAAAATAGATGTTGGCCGATTCTCAGACCTACTCAATATGCTCACAAAATTTCATGAGAATCGGTCAAGCCGTTTCGGAGGAGTAAGGGAACGAAAACTGTGACACGAGAATTTTATATATGAGATTGTCTATCATCCCTTAAAATTTCATCTCTATATCTATCACGGTTCTTGATAAACAGCCTGTTGACTGACGGACAGACAGATAAACGACGAAGTCTCAGTAATAGGGTCCCGTTTGACCCTTTGGTTACGGAACTCTAAATATACTAATTTGACTAATAATGGACTAATTATATATGAAGTGCCTGTTAGTCTTAGGGTTTATTTAATGCTAGAACATAACCTTGGTGCCTTGTAAAATGTCCCTCAAAATATTATCTGCATTACAATGTTAATGAAAACATAAAATAAAGAAACATAACGCGTAATAACGTGTATCAAAATTAATTATTGATAATAATCTTTATTATAACACGCCTTTGTACTCGCGCGGATATAGTTAATAATACATTTGGGGTAAAAGTGGATCCCTCGATGAATAAATAACCCACTTAAGGTATAGCAACAAAGGGTAATATATTAATTATGGTACCGTAAACGCTGGGTTACTTGTTACCTTATTTTTCTTATATTGAATAAAAATATAGGGGTTCCGATATATCTACGTATACTTAATACGCATACGAAGTAAAAATATATAACTTATTAAATTATGATTGGTCTTAGCAATATCAATCTCAGGAAATAGTGGATCGATTTAAAGAATTCTTTCACTATTGTATGACCCTTATATCGAATAATGCGGAATCGCAACTTTTACCCTGGAAATATTACTTTTTCCCACAGGAAAAACTATAAAACACGGTAAAATATTTTGCCTAGTAGGTATTAAATAACATGGTTCGTTGGCAACCGGAACTCTAAAAGCTATTGTGATAAAAAAATTTATGTGTCTATTACTTTTCCGGAAGCCATATTGAAATATAAAATATTTTTATTAAATCCGTAAAAGGATGTTTAAATTGGACATTTTAGGAGTTAAAGATACTGTGGAGTTTTTTCCTTAAGATACATTTTTATCATTTTATAGACATATATTTTTAAGGGATAATAATGACGGTCAAGGTGTTAACTTAATTGTTATTATTATAGTAAAAAGGGTCGTACAGGGTTATTTTTATCATAAATAAATATAGCTATATATGAGTATAATGTACTTCAAAATTATTTTTGGATTTTCCCTGGGAAATTAAGCATTTTGTCGCAATATAAGGACATTTTTTACGATACACGGCTTAACAAAAATTAAATTAGACTCTATGAGATTCCTAATATTTGTGCTTTGATTCATCAATCAAACAAATAAATTCAATTTAATAAATCTTAATACAATATGTTTTTTAAACGAAATTCAACCGAATCCTAGATTCATAAGCCGAATAAAATTAAATAATTTCGGTAAAAATATTCCAATTAAGTAAGCATTTCTGATAATGATGAACATTGTTATTAAAATATTTGACGAAATAAGGATTGTTAAACAGAATTTTTTTTATTGGAATTTTCATGAGTCATTCCTTAAACAGGTATGGTTATAATTTAAACAGGTAAGTAACAATTTTAAACTTACTATCGAAGTATGAAAATAAACATTAATAAACATCACTAGAGAAATACCGTACCGATCATTATTACATTTTAAGTAAAATCAATTTGTAACTTGATTATTTTTTTATATGAAATCTTAAAAAGTGTGTGTGTGTCAGCTATGACGCACGATTGGAGTTTACTACTTACGAACTATAATTATGATATACTAGCTGTGCCCTGCGGTGCTACCCGCGTTATAATGGATGAAGTACTCTTAACCAACAACATATTTATTTGAATAAAGATTAATATTATTATGTTGATACAACTTAAACAAATTATTTCGACCAAATTAGGTACCATAAAAACGGTTTTTGTGAGTTTATCTTAAAAGATAGACATATACTATCGCGGACTGTTTTTTAGATCATTAAAAGAGCTATTATTCTTTAATACATATTTTTTGTGTATCTTGAACCGTTTTCACGGCGCACGCAACGGAAGGCTTCAAAGATGAACCATTTCTCCCGTTTTTTACACATTTACCACTATATCTTTGCTCCTATTGGTCGTAGCGTGATGTTATATAGCCTATAGCCTTCCTCGATAACTGGACTATCCAACACAAAAAGAAATATTCAATTCGAACCAGTAGTTTCGGAGATTAGCACGTTCAAACAAACAAACAATCAAACAAACAAACAAACTCTTCAGCTTTATAATATTAGTATAGATATTGAATAGAAAAAAAGGGTAAATGAACGCATCTGCTAAAATGATAAGAGAAACAAACATATATCTGCAATTATTCGGATTATTTATATTACTTTAATACAGCGTATTACATAAAGTATGTTACAAAATAATATAAATAAAATACAGCAATACCTCTTTGCGCGATACTTCGTAGTCTCAACTACGAAGTCGAGACCCCGAGAATGAGACACGCTGTGTAATGTATTCCATCTCATTCTTTTACACGTTCAATCCTACAGATATATATGTTTGTCTCTTTCTACGTAACGCCTCAACATTTCGTGTTACACTTTTTGATTTTACTCCTCATAAAATTTCCGTACCGGGCCTTATAACTCAAATCGTTTCTTAAGAAGTAAACTCCAAAAATAAGATATATAGACAATTTATGATTAACTGATTTTGAAATCATGCTTGTTTTATATGATTAAGTACTTCATTTAATAGTTGACTATTGATTTTAATAATATCAGAGTGCTGAACTAAAAATGGCAAGTAAATATAACCGAATGAACTTGCGCACTCATTTATTAGATTTCCCAGAAGTATTAAGACAGTGTGCTTATAGCTTTTGACCGATACATCATATATTGATTATTTTTATAACCGACCATACTAGTAAAATAACGATATTGTGCATATGCTCTATGTGTATATATATATAAATGTAATGACTATGGAATATTTTTGCATTTCACTTCAGAAATATAACAGTAGATGAAACTTTTATTTTTATTTGTCATAAGCAGGCAAAAGTCACTCGACCATAAAGCCAAGTGATATTATATTGCATACAGCCTCGTGTTCTGTTTTCAAAAAGTGAAAGAACCTTCTTTATTTTTAAATATCGTAAGAACAGCAAACAACCTTTTTATTTTTAAATGCCGTCATGGAACCTTTTTACAAGCAATAATTATGAGAAATGAGATACGCTGTGTAATGTATTCCATCTCATTCTTTTACACGTTCAATCCTACAGATATATATGTTTGATTCTTTCTACGTAACGCCTCAACTTTTCGTGTTACACTTTTGATTTTACTCCTCATAAAATTTCCGTACCGTGCCTTATAACTCAAATCGTTTCTTAAGGAGTAAACTCCAAAAATACGCGTCGAATTGAGAGCCCCCTTTTATAGAATCCGGTCAAAATATGACACTCCATAGTAAGTAGGTAATTAACGAAAAGTTTGACTTATCAATACAAGAATAAATACAATTCTAATAATTTAACAAAAAATAATTCATTACATACAGCATTATGTTCTGAAATTAAGATGAAATGATAAGTGTGTGAAATGCTCCTTTAAAAAACCGACACAATATAAATTAACATTATGCAAATTTTGTATGGTAGGTAACAGCAATTATTTTAATAAGAACAATTTTTCGCGTGTTTATTTTACACTTTTGTGAACATGTCATATCATTAAGGCGTGTTTTTTCTCTTTATTAAAAAAATATATAACATTATCATGCTGCTGTCATTATTACGATAAATTGAAAGGAGTAGGTATAAGTAATAAGTAATTATTAATGTGCTAAATTTCCTAAGAGCGTTATCAAAAAGTTTTGCCAAGAAGTTGCCCTGGAATAAGGTACTCGCTGCGACAAAAACCTTCTCAAAAACAGATCAACATTAAAAAAAAACCTATTAGTTACAAATATTAACCGCATTGAATATAACCATTTTTATTGAACCCACAGCCAAAGCTATTTATTTAAGTGATGAGTAAACCGTTTCGTTACAGTAAGGCGTTGCGGTGTCAGCCTGGCTTCCCTTTCCTCTCACTCCTGCGGCAGCGGTAGGCAGTCTCCGGCTCTCTCACTCTAACTTACAGCGCTAGACGTATTTAGGAAATATGCTTACGAAATTATCTCTTCTGTCGGGCGTCACAAGACGGTTTTAAAGTGTATGTAAGAACACCAAAATTGAAAAAACTGATACAGCTGTGTTGTTCTATATCGCTTCTCAACTCAGTATAAAACATTGCAGCCAACTGTCAAGGCAATGTTATTTATTATTTACTTGATAATCTTGTTAAAAAAAAAGTGTGTGTGTGTTAGCTACGACGCACGATTGGAGTTTACTCCTTACGAACGATAATTATGATAGATATCAAATAGAAAAAAAGGCTAAATGAACGCATCTGCTAAAATGATAAGAGAAACAAACATATATCTGTAATAATTCGGATTATTTATATTACTTCAATAAAGCGTATTACATAAAGTATGTTTCAAAATAATATAAATAAAATAGAGTGAGACTACGAAGTATCGCGCAAAGAGGAGACCCCGAGAATGAGATACGCTGTGTAATGTATTCCATCTCATTCTTTTACACGTTCAATCCTACAGATATATATGTTTGTCTCGTTCTACGTAACGCTCACTTTTCGTGTTACACTTGATTTTACTCCTCATAAAATTTCCGTACCGGGCCTTATAACTCAAATCGTTTCTTAAGGAGTAAACTCCAAAAATATTTTTATAAATTTTTAGTTGAACTGTCCATGTATGCTATGTGCTTCTAAGGAAATAAACGGACTAATAGATTGGCTCAATAATTAATATTTTGTTCTTATTTATACCTGAAGTAATGCATTAGAAATATCATAATGTGGAAAAAGCTGGGCGCATGGTTAGTCTACGGAAATGACGTAGGTTAGGCATTGATGATGATTCTGTGTGAAAAGGTAGACCGATAAGATAGACTGAAGAATGGTATTAGTAGGAAAGGAGGGAGTGCTGACCCCATATAATGTGGGAAAGGGACATGCAGTTTCAGATGATTATGATTACATTGACATGACAACATTTTAGCATGTTTTTGTGACAGTCGGAAAGCTGAAAGTTTCATTCAAGCAGATAACACTAAATTATCATAAAACCTTAGCTAAAATTAATGTTTGGATCCATCTGGGAGACACAAATTTGGCTCTCAGGCACAGTTGGGAAAAAATATTACATAAAGTGTATATTTAATTTGGTGCATATACAGGAACCATGTTCTATGACAGATTTATATTTCACGAAACTTTTCTTAATTTCAGAGCCACACCCCCAAAACTAACATTTTCCTTACAAGCAAAGAGTGCTACTGTTTCTGATCTACATTTTTATAAGTAGATAATATAAACTCATAATCAAGTAAGTCCTGTACAAACTTATTAATTAGCTTATTTAAATTGAACTCATCAATATGAAATCTTTTATGTTCTAAATTAATTAATAATTGCTGATCTTAAGTTATGTTTCTATAAAATAAATATAATTAAAACATGCAAAATATAAGTAGTAAACCTGTCCAAAACAAAAATCTGATTTATTGAAGTCCACCAAAGCCAGACCTATTAAATGTTCAGTTCAGTTCTTATTTTATTAGCATCTAATAAAACTCATTTTTGAATCTTCCAAAATCAGATTAATAAAGTTTTAAATAAATTAAAAAACAAAAGCCAGTCATATTGCTATTCAAAAACAAAATAATATCACCTTTTAATTTTTAATCTATTTCAATTTATAGCTTAGTGTTAAATATATTTAAAAAGATAAGAATGTCTTGTTTTTTTTTAAATAATCTGTTGACAACATCCAATCTAATGTACAGACAGCATTTTGTTATGCTTGTAACCGAAAGATTTAACTATATTGTTGTAACACTTTCACTTCTTAACCAGATAGCATATCTTTTATCCCATGTCAGTAAGACTTTATGGTGAAAACAATTGCATGCTACATGTATGTATACTAGGTATACATGTCTAAACTAGGTATAATGTATGTTTTGCCTTCAGTAAGGCTGGATAAGGAATAAGCTCAAGATATTCTCCAATAAATGTGTATAACAAAACTAAAACTACATTAAATAAATGTTGCCAAAAATAGTCTAAGAATATAACAAATCAGTATCTGGCTTTGATATATATACCTAACTTTGTTTGTTTTATGGATAAGGTACAAGTATTTTAAAAGAAAAAAAAATGGAAAGATATAATTATATTTGGCTATTTCTTACCTGCTTCAGCCTCTCAACATCGGTGCGCACTTGTGGAAATGGCTGCGGTTGTGGTGCTGTAGATGTCTGAGGGTATGCTGGATACTCCAAGTTAACATTGAGTAGCTGTGCTGCATTGTCCCGGGCTTCGTACGCTAGTCCTCTGATCTCAAGCTCAGAAGCTGTATGCATCAGCGACTGCAGATCTAGCTCTTGGACATCTACAGACCCTTTGTACATGAATTCCACCAGGAGGTTGATCTCCGAGAATGGAATGCCTTTGAGGATGACGATGGGGTGCTGACAAGGATTTTCCCTAAGGAAATAAAAATACATTCAAACTCACAGCTCTGTTTACATAGACAAAATTGTAAGATATCTTTGGTCTCAGATTACACATCAAAGTATATAAAAAAATTTGTTAATAAAAATATAATGCTGCTATAACTGTGTAAAAAATACCAGCTGGCTGTTTACTGTACATGATATAAATAACTTCACTAGAAAAATAATGATGTCATTATGACCAAATGGAATATTTTGATGTAAAATGTACTTAGTGATTAGTGAAATGATTAGTGGTAATTTGAGTTATTTACACCTATGGATGTGAAGAAACAAGAGAGACTTACTTGAATATTTGCTCGAAGTAGGGGCTGCATGCCGAGAGCACGAGCTTGTGCGCCTTGAGAGTCCCATCGCGGCAGGAGAGCGTTACGTCCGCGAGAGCCGACGAGGAGTAGATGGTAGTGAACAGCTGGCTCAGGTTCTGCAGGTGGTTGTTCCACTTCAAGTGGAACGTCTTATCGCTCGCCAACCCCTGCATCTAAACCACCACATTCACTCATAAAACACAAATCACACCACTTCACGTCCGATGGATAATCCACAGAAAACAGACTGCTGCGACCGCTACATAAAATTATAATTATTACAATTTATTTTTAGAACGAATGCCCGTAAAAAACACTATACGTACGCGGTATGACAGTGTAATATACCGTAGGTACGCGCCGCCGACGGAATTTACACTATGAATTTTATAAAATGTAAAAGGTAAGTTACGAATTTTCGGGTTGATTGCACCGGTACGATTTTCTTACCTTCTGTTAGCGATTCCAACTTCCCTATTTTTCACAAATAACACCGAAACATTTCACAAAAATACAATAATTATGTTACACAGAAAGCCGTGTCGTAAAAAACAGAGTGGGGCACGCCGAAGCCCCCTCTACCCCGGCCCCCTCGCACACAATCAATATACGGAATATGAGAGCGCGGCGCGCCCCCTCTTCCCCCGCATGCTTTATTATACCACCGTAATTAAATATACAACTTTATAAATTCGTATACGGGCTAAAACATTTAAGTACTGTTATCTTTTGATTTTATTTTGTACTTTGTACTATTTTCAGGAACAATCTAATTAAAGTATTTCATGCGCATAGAACAAATATTGTCAAATTACATAACTGCACACTATTTTTTTAACATTGTAAATCACTGAGAGTGTTTTCGTCTTTGATATAGATAGATCAACTAGCGTTTTGTACGTAGAAAATTACTATTCTTCAACACATTTATAAATTATAGTAGTATTTATTATTTCATATTTTGTATTAATAGTCCCATCCCTAGAGGGCCCCTTTTTTAATGCAAAAAAATAATAGACATTTTAGATGTGTGAGTGATATATTTCTCTGTGTAGGTGAGCCATAAAAAGTACACAGTGTCTCTGTGTAGATAGAGGAACTTCAATCATTTTCTTTCATTGTTACACACTCACACTAAGACACGGGAGACTGGGGCCGACGGACTCTAGTTTTGTTTTTATTAGATGCACCCACCACCGACGGGCAGGTTAGCTACCACCAAAGACGTTAGTAATATTTAAAGATCGTCTGTGATTTTGTTGTTCGATTTAAGGAAGCCTTATTTTGTAAATATCTTTGGACATATGATTAGTTAAAATGCCATAAAACATAGTAGGTACATAAATACATAATAATACAAATTTATTATGATTATAATAACTACCTACTTGTAAGATGTCTGCACAGTGTTTGCCGATATTTAAGTACTAGAACTACAGAAAGGTTATTTTATGTTATTTATTGATAGGTATTAGTTACATATTAATTTCAAATAAATATATATTAAACCAACTGCAAGAGTTATCCACTTGTAATAATTTTATCCAGTAGTCCTGTAAATAAGTAATAATTGCAATGAATCATCAGTTTATTGGATGATTTACAGTAAAAACAAGTAACAAGAATCAAGCAAAACAGGGGATAGAAATACATAATGTTAAATAAATAATTCAAAATGTTGCCGCCCGGCCTCGACACGATGGAACGAAAACGTTGCTAAAAGCCAAGGAAGCTGGATTATATTATATTGACATGTCATAGATTACCCATTTGTTACAAGTATTCAATGTCAATGTCAATTTAGACTATCAATGTCGCAATGCCAGATGATTTTGACATATAAAAATCGATCGATGTTTTCTACGTGTGCGTCAGCGTCAGTCAGTACCAGTACAGTACAGTTTGTTTGGTTCATTGAAGCGGGTTGTTATTAATCGTTTCGTTGGTTCGTGGTAGTTGAATTGAATTTATTATTTCTGGATACTCCGTTTTTTTACATTGCTGTCCTTACCCGGACATACGTCCGGGTAAGGACTTGGTCAATAATTCTAATTTCTACGTATTCATCCTATTACTGAATTGTTTTTTCAGTTCGTTGTCGACTACAATCATCATGGAAAAGCAAACGAATTTAATCGTTTCAAGCCCCAATGTGAAATACACGGATGACTATATCTATTCTGACTATGCCTACGAAGATTCCTTGGTTACAAAAGATGGGTCTAATTTGTTGGTAAGTTCTAGAAAAGTATACAAAATATTAGTTAAAGGAATTCTATTTTTATAGATTTGCAAACCTAACCTCTTTGCCGGCAACTGGACTCATGATTGATAATTGACGTAAAAATATGCTATTAGCCTTCCATCTCATTTTGTTCATCAAAATTTTATTCTACATTTGTTATTACTATTAATTAATCATTTTATAATGCTGATTACCCCCAAAATAATAAATAGACTTAGAACAATCAAAATTAAACAAAATTGAACCTTGTTTGTAGGTGAAGCCATTCCGCAAACAGTTGTCAATCCGTACAGGTAGAAAAATTGGGAAGCTTGGAGTGATGTTGGTGGGCTGGGGTGGCAACAACGGCTCCACATTCACAGCTGCAGTGCTTGCAAACAAACACCAACTGACATGGAACACAAAGAATGGTCAAATGGATTCCAACTGGTAATAAGTTAATGTTGAAGTTATAAAACATGGACAACCTCTGTGGCTCGGTGGGCGAATGTCCACCTGAGGCGCAGGAGGTTGTGGGTTCGATTCCCGCCGGCGGACCAGATTTTGTACGATCTACAATTTCTGTATTTATTCTTATGTATGTATTTACAAAAAAAAAATGTATCTATGTAGTATATCAGTCACCTAACACCCATAGTACAAGCTCTGCTTAGTTTGGGGTTAGGTGATGCTGTGTGAGTAGTCCGGAAATATGTATTTATTTAGTCATTTTACATTAAAATTACAAAAAATATGCGAGAACATAGAGGCTTAAAAATGTCAAAAATGGCAATCAGAATTTGCATAGCTATGTCATATTTTCCTAGAAATTAATTAATTGAATGCAAAAAGAACCCATAAATTCCTGGAAATTATGTTCTGAGAAACTTTGCAATTATTTAAAACATTTATTTATTTGTGCTAGGTTTGGATCTATAACGCAGGCTTCAGTAGTGAGAGTCGGAATGGATGAGAAAGGCCATGATATCCAGGTGCCTATGTGCAATGTACTGCCAATGGTGCACCCTGATGATTTGGGTATGTTTATTATTCTACAAGCTCATTATTGTCATATTAAAAACTTTTAGAACGAAAAATATAAATCTAATAGGCTGTTTTACTTATTTCGCAAAACCATTCTAAATGTTTCCTTAATACATTTTATAAACATAGCACATTAAAAAATAATGCATTGTATTTTATATGAAATATGAAAAATAATGAAATTGAATTTGCCAAATGTGTAAATAACGGTTGCCTCCAAAATGCCGCGCTTGTGACGTCATATGTCAGTAAAGTGCTCTAAAAGAAATACCTAGGGCGTTTTATAACTTTTCACTACACGGTGACGTCACACAGATTCAAACCAACATAAGACCAAGTATAAGAATCATCTATTTTTTAAAATACTGTGTTGGTTATTTCGGTTAATAATACTAGCTGACCCCTTGTTGCTTAGCTTGTTTAGCAAAATGAAAAATAGCTTTTATCATGGGGTGTAGTTTATTAAAACTTTGCAAATAGGGTAGTTGACTATCTTTAAAATATGAAACAATTGTAACTTACAATCTTATTTATAAAATTTCCAATGTTAGTTACCATACTCCTCTGAAACAGCTTAACCAATTATTATAAAATTATATATGCATATTCAGTAGGTCTGAGAATCGGCTACTATCTATTTTTCATTTTGAAAAACAACATTTGCTGGGGCCGCTAGTATTAGTATAGATTTGAACACAGATTTGTCACAGTTTTAGATGGATGGGACATCAGCCCTCTGAATCTGGCCGAGTCTATGGTCCGAGCCAAGGTCATAGATTATGATCTGCAGCAAAAGCTGAAGAAAGAAATGTCAGCTATGAAACCCAGACCTGCAATCTACGATCCAGACTTCATTGCCGCTAATCAGGTGAGTTTTGAAGATACTTATACATTTTCCTTTCATTTTAACACATTTGACGTTAAATAATAATAATTTATTTCCAAAACTGAAAACATAGCTTACAACATGTAAGTATGTAGACAATGGTTCCCAAATTAGGCATAGCCTGTACAATAAAAAATTTTATATATGTTTTAATATCCTTACCTCCTTCCATATGTAACATATCAATAGCACATAATATATTGCCATATTCAATAATTATCTATTGCACCATTTAAAAAGTAGTTATGTCTTGTTTCACACCTGCATAATTTCTATTAGGGTTTTTAAACATTGTATCCTAATTACAAAAGCGAAACTGTGTATATATCTCTTAACTTAGCTCTTTAAGCTTTAACTAAATAACGTAAATAAGTAACTGAGGAAAGGCAATAGGATACCAGGTGGGTAAAAGCCCTACATTCTCGCTGAATCTCTTAAATCGCGTGCAAAATTCGTGATAGTTTATGAGAGGATGAATGGTTATTGGTTAAGTAATAGTCATGATAACTAATAGATTTACTTGTAAATTATCCTTGTCCACCCGTGGTCTAATAACTCGTTAATCCCCAAGCGGTAACCGGTTACCGCTTACCTGACCTTATTACCTGAAGTAAGGGTCAAGGAGATAATTTGGAGTTTGACCTTCTAAGTATTGATTTTCCGCGTATTCAGGTCTCGGGAACGTGGCTATTGTGTATTGTGAATAAACAGGTTCAGGTTACAATGATTAGATATTTGGGAATGTGTTTTGAATGGTTTCTTTGGTTATTTAATGACTTTAAAATGATGTAAGTCAGGTAAGGGGGAAAAAGCCATGGATACTCGAAGGCGAAATGTCAAAAAATTCAACAACAAGAAATTCTATGTATTTCCGTATTTACTCTCTACGCTATATTGATAGGGTGACCCAAAACGATAGGAACTGCTATGATACCTATTGAAATTTATTACGAAAAATTACAATATTCTAGATATTGTAAATAAAAAAAGAAGAACATATAAAAGCTAAAATTAAAAAAGTTGGATGTCTATCAGAACTACCCGAAAATGCATGCGAGCTGTATTTATAATCTATGGAATAAGCAGTCCAAAGTTGCTTTAACGTAAATACATACTATGCACTAAGCTATAATAAGAGAATTAGAAACATTCGAACTAGATGCAACGGCTGCCAAACAGTGTGCCAATTTCTTCTATAATAATACCAGTGTAATTAGAATTAACACAGTGAATAAATAGGTGTGCAAAATCAAAAAAGTTGTAGAATTAAATTGTTAAAAAGCGCGTCTCGGGACGCCCGATCTGAGTGATAGCTTATTTATTTATTTATTAAAATAGGCTACACCAACAGAATATAAGTATAACAAAAAAAAAAAATAAAAAAAAATATATAGCTTAATAAGCGTCTGTTCTAAATATGGCTAGCACTGTAGATACAGCGAGAGAAGAGGAGCCTGCCTATCAATGTAATATGCGTAAGAGAAGCGCCGTAACGCGTTACGAAAAGAAGTTGTTTAACACCACATAAGAAGTTATCACTTGAAAAATATTAACTATGAAGATACCTAAGCCATAATTAAGCAACCATAGACATAACATCAGTACTCCTATCACATTTGTTGACCACACGCACGCAACACGTGTTGAGTTTCCGCGGCCTTTGTCCGGGTTCCTTTTTCAAAAACAATGCCGTACTATCAGCGTTTCTACCCAGTGTTTATAAAACTTTGTCTATGAAATTACCAGCCCCCTGGTAGAAAGGAGGTTTCTATTACCGAGTTTGTAAACTATGCGGTTGATCAAAAATATGGACTGACAAGTACACGAGAGGAGAGAGCGGTTGCATCGGCATGTGCATCATTGCAAGATGGGCTGATGATTGATATATACCATATCTTTAAAGCAACGTTCTATTTTTGGTGCGAGGGAGTAAATACTTTGTTCTAAATTTTGTTACTGCTAAGTAGCTTGTAGGCTTAGACTGTATGGCTCATATTAGTTATATTTTTACTATATAATTATAAAAAAATATAAAAGATTGATTCTGTACACACAAGATACACAGATTATGGTATCTACTTTGCATATTATAAAATGAAGTAACTTCCGCTCTCTGCCGGCACGGCGCGGCGATTTCCTTTCTATTCTATCCTGGAATTTAAAGGACAAGGACAGACGATGCGCTTTCTGCCTTTGCAGGAAAGAGATACAAGTACACTCGATCTCTTCGCGCAATTACTAACGCTTCACAAAATCTACGTAGTTTGTCTTAATCTCAAATTATGTAGAAAACGTTTCTATCTACGCTAAACGCAAAAATTAATAAAATTGGGTCCGACCTTCAAATATGCAGAGAAGTCTACATGTTTCTGTGGATAAATATTCAAACTCTCTTTGATTATGTCAATTTCAATGTTATTTCTTCCTAAAATTTATGGAAATGCACAAAAAAAGCAACAATTACTATTAAACTATAAAAAGGATTAACTTACGTAAATTCAGAAGACATTATAAACATTATTTCACGAGACAAAATGTCTATTCTACCTTGACAACATTTTTATTCTACAACTTAACAAACGCGTGTTCGCTTAGACCTTTCAAACCAATCAATAAATTTGAATGCAGTTTTTCAGCAATAAAGGACTAATCCAAGACAAAGTTTTATTTTATAATACTTATTGGCGTAAGGTGTAACCTTACGCCAATAAGTAGCTGGGGCGTCTAGTAAGCAATTAAAAGTTCATAAAAATAAAACAAATTGAATATTCTGAGGCGAGAGAGCCGCGTATAGACGACATCAATTAAGAATAGCATACCATAGATTAAGTGATGCTGATGAGTAATTAAGCAGCTATAATATTATGATGTTGTATGTTCGTAATGTCATAAGGATAATTAATAAAAACGAAGCGATAAATACGAACACCTGTTTTTCTTAATTAAAAAAAACTTCTGTTTAAATATTACTCAGTTTGTAGGATTCCGTACGACAATAACTCAAAACATTCATTCGATTCAGCTCAGACAATAACTTAAAACATTTCAATTGCTACCGATTATTTATTAAGTAAATATTAATTTTAACACAAACTATCACCTTTCTTATTCATAGGTATCAAAAGTTCAACAGCATTTGAATATGTTTATCCAACTGGCGGCGGTTGTTAGAGCGATTAGGCACGCTATGTCTCTGCTATGAAGATAGTTATTCTAGTCTCATAATGACTCAACATACCCATAACTAGTCTAACCTTGGTAAAGCTAATTGTAGATACGTAGAAAGGTATCTATCTACCATTTAGAGACAATCGCAACTCATATTATGTGACCATTTAAGATAAGGGTGAATGCATCACCTACCTTCATGACTCTTAAAACTATTCGATTTGAAAACGGGGTTTTCTCACGTGTAATTGCAACTAAATTAAGACATACCGACGTTTCTATTCCCCTTAAGAAGGAATCGTCTTCAGGGTAGCGTAAGCCTATCCTGCCTTTATTTATTTATTAGGACCACCAACAAGAAATACACTAAAATAGCTTAAAATTAAGGTACAAAATATTTATGTTCTAGTGTTTTCTTAATTAAAGGTAGCCACAGCAAGCGCAATGCAAGTGTGCAACTCAACTAAATTAAACTTAGTATCTAATAATAATAATTACTTACTTAAATTTAACATAACATTTTATAAAAAAAATCAATATGAAAATAACATAAGCAAGTTTTTACACATACAGGGTTAGTCATTGAGTAATAGAATATGAATTTTGTTATAAAGGCAGTTGAATGTGAGATGTGGGTTTGGATATGTGAGATTCCATTACTTCGTTGCAATTACATGTGAGCAAACCCGTTTTAAAATGAATACCTGCTAGACATTTGTGCAGGCCATAAAGCACTTAAAAAGAATCTCGAATAGAGATCGCGGATCGGCAAGCGCCGCATAAGGCTACCTACGGCCAAACGTACGCGCTAGCAACGCTGGAATCTGGACGCGACGCCAGAGCGTCTGAAAATGAAATTTATCGAAAAATATCGGACTAAAAAAATTATATGTTGGCTATTAAAAAAAACCGATTTAATTTTTTTTTTATGAAAACAGAACAGAAACGAAGAAAAAACCAGATGAAGTAGCATCTGGCTTTTTCTTCGTTTCTGTTTGAGTATTTTATTCAAAGTAGTCTCATTTGAAAGCTAGATAGTTTACCTAGCTAAGAAAATTAAAAGAAAATACAATTTCGGTACCAAAGCCTATTAAAAATTTATTTTGTTGTAGAAATTTAACAAAAAAATCGATTTTTATTTTATATTTGATCTGTAACTTTGAATCTGGATTATTGAGATGTACTTTTTTGCATGTTGTTTTAAACTTTATAATTTCTTCTTTTCGTTGTCATGTTATTAGCCATTTGAATTAGGTACTTTCTGCCTTGTACAAAGAACAACAGACATCAAATTATGTAATAAAACAAGGTAAGATAAGATGAAACGGAACGAAATCTTTTCCCAACAGTGGGATACTAACGGTGGATAAAGATAAGATTTATTAGTAATACAACATTTCAAGTTATTACCATCAATTAATTTATTAATCGAGACATAAATAATAATTGTAATAGGCCATCATATTGGAGAAGCCATTGGCTCCTGAAATACAGTTTTTTACGGGAGCCCATGGGTATATCTTTGTTTAATCATTTGTTTATGTCAATAAAGAAATTGCCTCAGTGGCGCGGTGGGCGGAGGTCCGCTTGCGGTGCAAGAGGTAGCGGGTTCGATTCCCGCCGAGGGGTCAAGTGTTTGTATGTTCTGCAAGCATTTTCTCCTTGGTCTGGGTGTTCAGTATGTATAATAAAAAATATCTATCTATGTATGTCTATTATATTAAGTATATCAGATGTCTAGTACCCGTAACACAAGCTTATAGCTTACCACGGGGCTAGATGTTGTTGTGTGGATTGTTCGTCAATATTTATATTTAATTTTTACTTTTTTACTTCAATTGTTTAAAATCCACCATTTTTCTCAATGCATATCGTTGCACATAAGCCACACTGCGCGTTGTTCACTTTTGTACATCGCGATCGTTTCTTGTTTCTTTTTTAATTTTCTTAGCTAGGTAAACTATCTAGCTTTCAAATGAGACTACTTTGAATAAAATACACCGTTTACTCAAACAGAAACAAAGAAAAAACCAGATGAAGTAGTTTTCATAAAAAAAAATATTAAATCAGCTTTTTTTTAAATAGCTAACATATACATTTTTTTAATCCGATATTTCTCGATAAATTTATGTCGACCCAGCAAACGTTATTTTGCAAAATGAAAAATAGATAGTAGCCGATGATCCGGAGGATTACGGTTACTAACATTGTGACATGGAAATTTTATATTAGATATATTTATTATACGGCCTTCTAGGAGATGACCAATTATTGTATATAAATATTAGAACATTTAGTTGTATTCTTTGTACCTGTCCGCCAAACCCTAAATGTTAAATATCTCATTAATTTTATTAGTAAATTGTATTTGTTTTTTTTAACAAATATAAATTCCAAAGGGATCGAGCCGGACAAACGAATACTACCTGATTTTAACCTATAAAAGGTTTAGGTGCCAATTCTGCATAACAAGGTTAGCCTCTAAGACGGGACATAGAAAAAACAGTGTCAAATTTCTTTGTGTTAAAGAATTCTTACTTAGGGACAGTTTAGGAACCTTTAGTGAAAACGGGCATAACACGTCCCTTTTTGCGACGGATGTTAAAAAATGTAGTCAAAGGCAGCAGCTCTAGACTTTCAATTTTTCTTGTAGTTTAATACCAAGTCTATAATGCGATTTTATCATCATAAAACATTATAACCTGCATACGCACGGTGCTAACCGTAGAATGTACCTAAACCGTTCGCAATATGTGCTATTATCGTGCAATGCCAAGATTGCGAGGTGAATACACCATCGTGTATTTATGGTCGCCTGGTACTTGGAGATGAAATATCGCGTATGGGAAACTTTGTATTTTATTCAACCGACATTAAAACCGCTTTCATTTCTTAACTCGTATTTCCACCATATCAATTGCGGGAAAGTAAGACATCCGAGGATACATTTATTCGCACCCAACTGATCAAGCCACTCGGGATCTGGTCGCGAATTAATGTAACTTCACTCCTATAATTCTTCTTATTAGTGTAAACTGTTAGGAATATGTGCTATTATAGCGCAATGCCAAGGTCACGTACGAGGTGAGTGCACTATCGAGTATTTATGGTCGCCTGGTACTTGCGGAATAATATCGCATGTGTTATTATTTTTCCATCTAATTTTAGACTTTCTTAACCTATAGTACCTATGTAAACAATGGCAGTAGATTCTACGCGACAATACATGTTAGCTGCCCATGACAATTGTGGAGAAACTATATTTGTCTATATAGTTTGTCATAGACAAACCCATTATAGGCTTGTTATCGCTCTTCGGAATGGATCAGTGTTTGTATTTACTTTGTCATGTTTCGTGTGTATAGTGAGTTATTATGTCTTTTAAGGACTAGCAAGCAACTGCTTAAACAAATAATTACAAAATCCGTCCACATAAAAAATTCTAAATAATATATTTCCTCTTTCTTTAATCTTTCTTCAAAATGATAAGCTCTGATCGAATGTGGTATTAGAAAATGATTACTTACCTGTGTTGTTGTTAATATTCTCTCTCCAACTTAAAACTCTTCTTGGACCACACTACCTAATTAGTAGAGTCCTGTTGTCTGTAAGCAAGTGTCCAATTGTATAGTGTCACTATTTCCCTGTACATTTGTTACGAACAGTCGACATAGGCTCGTGACTGAAAGAGAAATAGTTATTGTAATGAAGGCTCCTGACATTGTTGTTTAGTTTTTGTGTAAAATGTTTTTTTTCTCTTCTTCTTAATCTAAAAACCTCACACCCAGATATCGATATGGTTTGTAATATAGTTATAATATTTTACACACCTTTCCTTCAGGCTGATCGCGCAACACACCTGATCCGAGGCACTCGCCATGAGCAGTATCTCCAAGTCCGCGCTGACATCAAGAACTTCCGCGACAAGAACAAGCTGGAGAAGGTCATCGTGCTGTGGACCGCCAACACTGAGCGGTGAGTACACCAACACTGATCACTATACGTCAACACTGTGTACGTCCAAGAAGTTCGCGACCCAGTACCTGCAAGTCCGCGCTGACATCAAGAACTTCCGCGACAAGAACAAGCTGGAGAAGGTCATCGTGCTGTGGACCGCCAACACTGAGCGGTGAGTACACCAACACTGATCACTATACGTCAACACTTTGTACTTCCAAGAAACTCGTGACACAGTACCTGCAAGTCCGACCTGACATCAAGAACTTCCGCGACACCCAAAGGGTAATACCCTATTGCTGAGACTTTGTCTGTCGGTCTATCTGTCACCAGGCTCAAGAACCGTGATAGATAGAGAGTTTAATTTTTGAGGGTTGATGTATTTCTGTTGCTGCTATAACAACAAACACTAAAAACCACTAATTAATACATATTTAAGGGGGCTCCCATACAACAAACGTGAATGTCCGCTGTTGAACATGGGCTGCCATTATAGATATTCAGTTGTGTCAATTGGAAGATATTTGCCTCTATTATAATCCGAGACCAAAACCGAACACGCTGGTCCAATGCGGGTTTGTGAATGTGCCCTAGCGTCGTTTGTTGTTCGGCCGCTCGTGTCTCAAAGACTTGTATAAAACACCGCATATTCGAAAAACATTTGTAATGTGTGTATGTCTGTAGATTCTGCGAAGTACTGCCGGGCGTCCACGACTCGTCCGAGAGCCTGGAGAAGTCGCTGCGCGATAACCACTCCGAGATCTCGCCTTCCACCATCTTTGCGCTGGCCGCTATCGACGAGGGCGTAAGTATTAACAAGCTATATATAATTTCCATAAGCCGACGTTTGTCGTCTCTGTTATTAAAACAATCAAATCAATAATTTATTAAACACCAAAGATAGTATAAGACTAGGACTCCAGGACTTTACGAGTACCTCCTGTGCTAGTTACAAACTGTGTTACAGCAAGGTAATGCCCCAAAAACCACCTATACATATGAAATACCTTACAAAGCATCTATACATATATCATAAACCCGATATAAAAACCTAACCCCATTGACTTTGGGCTTATTTGATTCGTCGTCATTACTACGTAACGTCAAGTCGTTAATAAGGGCTTTTTAACTTAATTTATTAAAATACTTGTTTATAATAATCATCATCATCATCATCACCCTATTAACGTTCCCACTGCTGGGACACAGGGACTTCTCTCTTGACGAGAGAGATTAGGCCTTAATTCTCCACGCTAGCCAAGTGCGGGTTGGTGAATGTCACATGTCCTTCAAACTCTTTTTTAAAGTTCTCAGAACATGCCGGTTTCCTCACGATGTTTGCCTTCACCGTTAAAGCACGTGTTTAAAGCGCACATAAATTTCTCAAGAGATTTATAATAATAATTGTTGCATATTATTAAAATTAATCTAAAATTTATTTTCCAGTGTCACTACATAAACGGATCTCCCCAAAACACAATCGTGCCGGGCGTAGTGGAGCGCGCCGAGAAGCGCGGCGTGTTCGTGGCGGGAGACGACTTCAAGTCCGGACAGACCAAGCTCAAGTCTGTGCTCGTGGACTTCCTCGTGTCAGCCGGTATGTTAAAAAAAAAAGTGTGTGTGTGTCAGCTACGACGCACGATTGGAGTTTACTCCTTACGAACGATAATTATGATATATATCGAATAGAAAAAAAGGGTATGAACGCATCTGCTAAAATGATAAGAGAAACAAACATATATCTGTAATTATTCGGATTATTTGTATTAGTTCAATAAAGCGTATTACATAAAGTATGTTACAAAATAATATAAATAAAATACAGTGAGACTACGAAGTATCGCGCAAAGAGGAGACCCCGAGAATGAGATACGCTGTGTAATGTATTCCATCTCATTCTTTTACACGTTCAATCCTACATATATATATGTTTGTCTCTTTCTACGTAACGCCTCAACTTTTCGTGTTACACTTGATTTTACTCCTCATAAAATTTCCGTACCGGGCCTTATAACTCAAATCGTTTCTTAAGGAGTAAACTCCAAAAATATGGAGAAAAAGATCAAGACGCATGCGCAACCTTCCCACGCAGGATTCAAAACTGCACCTGCTACATTTTTCGGCATAAAATTTAAAATAGTTTACCCTAAAAATTGAGGTTTATAATTTGTTAAAAATCATTAAGATTTAAATAAAACAAAGTTTATTTTCCAAAATGGTAACATTATTTGAACCTTAGATGACTTATTGAACTTATAATTTTTGGGTTGTGACTAACAAGTACTATTAACATCTAAGGCCTGATGTGTATGAATTTTAGTTTTGGTTTAGAACTGTGTTACAGCAAGGTACTGCTTCATACCTCGGCTTCTTTACTAAGCTATTAGTACGGCAGAGTTTAACAATAATGAAATATTTACTTGCTTATATGTACTACAATTATTACTTTCTTCATTGACTTAAAAATATTGTATTGTATTTTATTATAAAAATATATATAAGTACCTAGTCGAGCGCACAGACATATGCAGTGTATTTGTCGCAGGGAACGAATTCAAGTCCGGACAGACCCCCAGTCCTGATGGTACATGTATTGCGGGTGGCAATACATGATGGCAATTAATGACAATTATTTTCAATTTCTCAGGTTTGGCAGCAGTTAGCCCACAGCAGATATAGCTGGAACCGTAAGATACAAAAATCATAATAATCTTCTGTGCAGGTTTGAAACCAGTTTCCATCGTGAGTTACAACCATCTCGGGAACAACGACGGAAAGAACCTGTCTGCTCCCAAACAGTTTAGATCCAAGGAGGTAAACATTATAGAGACTTTAGGGCGTATAAATGTGATACGCCCAAAGTCGAAAGAAAGAAAATTGCCAGAATACTTGTTTGGAAAATATGCAAATACTGCTGAGGCAGTTGTTATGTACAGGATTATACAGTGCGTAATATAACGAACCTCAAAATAACGATTTCCTTGATTTTACTAATTTTAGGTGATTCCTTGAAGTATGCTTAAAAATCCACATAAAATGAACCTATACAAAGCGAACATTTTTTGCGACTTACCTCCATTTAACCAATTTTCAACTCTTAGAAAAATTGTAAATACCCTTAACGAATTTTTTCAACTAAAATCTTAAAATAACTTTCCCACCAATCAAATTACGGGTATTTTATTAGTAATCTCTCTCTAAGAGATTTCTCTTGTGTTTGTCGTAGGTCCCGTGGGTAAAACAATTATTGTATTGACTTCAATGGTTCGTATTGTTGAGGTGAATACAACTACTTTATAACGAATTTTAAACCAACCTAACCCTAATATAACAATGCTTAGTTGAACAAAAATTTTCGTTGTTCCTTCCGACATTGAAGTTGCACTGTTTAAAACTATCGAAATACTATGTTATTTGATATGTATTAAGTTGACGTGACTTCGCCGTGACAAGACGTGTGCATCAAGGAATATAAACTGTCGCCGTGATCGAAGTGGATCGGACACACACACATTAAGTTAATAATTATGTTACTTTGTGACAGATCACCAAGAGCAACGTGGTGGACGACATGGTGGAGTCGAACCAACTGCTGTACAAGCCGGGGGAGAAACCGGACCATGTAGTTGTCATCAAATACGTGCCGTATGTCGGTCAGTATCGAACTTAATAAAAGTAACAGTAAAAAAAAACTTTATTTGACATAAAATGAGGTACAGTATCAAAACTAAAGTCCCATAGGCTCCCGAACTAGTCAAAAACTGTATGTCAGTTTAAATGCTAGGAATATGTATGTCTATTATATTATACCTGTCTATTTTATATTGTTTTTTTATTTATATTTATATTTCCAGACAATTCACACAACAACATCCAGCCCCGTGGTAAGCGCTAAGCTTGTGTTACGGGTACTAGATATCTGATATACTCAATATAATAGTCATACATATATAGATATTTTTTATTATACATATTAAACACCCAGACCAAGGAGAGAGTGCTTGCAGAACATACAAACACTTTCACCCTCGGCGGGAATCGAACCCGCTACCTCTAGCGCCGCAAGCAGACCCTCGCCCAGCGCGCCACTGATGCAGTCAATTGTTGCCTGGAAGAGATCGCTTTTTAGCGATAAGGCCGCCCATTGTACATTTGTTTTCTTACGTGTTGCCGTATTTTATTTCCCTGTGTGTACAATAAAGTGTTTTAGTATTTGTATTGTATTATGTATATCAGATATCTTGAACTCGTTTAACAAGCTTTGAGCTTACCACGGGGCTAGATGTTGTTGTGTTGATTGTCACGGCATGTTTATTTATTTAATTTATTTGATTAGTGCGAGATGGACGCTTACTACACCTAGGGTTCCGTGTATAGTTTATTGACTTTTGCATAAAAATACACAAGAAATACGTAAAATAGTACAAAAAGATGTAGGTGGTGCGGTCACCCACCCAAGTAATGACCGCGAGCAACGTTGCTTACCCTTATAGAAATCACCCTTGTTAAACGTTCATATTGATTTATTATGTGTTATTAGTATTTGTTATTATAGCGGCAATAAAAATACACCATCCTTCAAAATTTATATTCTCTAGAGATCACGTGTAAGGATTCAGAGGGTTA
Organism: Gymnoscelis rufifasciata; assembly: GCA_929108375.1. Lineage (NCBI taxonomy): Eukaryota > Metazoa > Arthropoda > Insecta > Lepidoptera > Geometridae > Gymnoscelis > Gymnoscelis rufifasciata. Next base: position 12,273,236 of record OV815318.1, on the reverse strand, counting down.
TCATAATCGGTTATCACTTACGGACGTGAACAGAAAATACCTCCTCGAAACTTATCGTCCTATCGGTTCTTCGCTCTGAAGAATCTGTAAACCTGACCTTTGGCTGTTCTAATTATATCTAAAATGTACTTTTTGTTTTATATTCTACTAGCGGCCCGCCCCGGCGTCGCATGGGTATAAAATGTTCCCGGAAATTATTCAAATTTTTCTCTCCGTAAAAACCATCCATCTCTCAAGTTGGATCGAACTGCACATGGTGTGCGAATTTTATTATAATCGGTTAAGTGGTTTAGGAGTCCATTGAGGACAAACATTGTGACACGAGATTTATATATATTAAGAAGATTATTGTTAAAACTATGCTATAATATTGTTACATACAAATTCAATGGCTATCTTGTAACTTTGCTTTTAATCAAGAGCGTAAATGAGTTATTTTATTATGTTGTTTTATTGTGTTAAGCTAGATAATACTTAGTATAAGTTTTCGCATTGTTTAATTTAAGGAAGTTTTTTTTTTTATTCTGGATAAGCCTTCATTTGTCCACAATCTCACCTGATGTAAAGTGACGATGTGGTCTAAGATGGGACATGGAGACCTAGAAGGTAGATGGCTTCTCCGGGCCACATTACAAAACACGAAAAAATCGCTTCACGCACTGGCCCAGCCCGGAGGGTGGTGACAAGCCGCGGCCGAAGCCACCAGAGACTGTCCTTAGCACCACCCGGAGGTCACGTGTAAGGATTCAGATGGTTACCACTTACGGACGTGAACAGACAAAATCTCAGAAAAAGTGAGCGTTTCGCTTTAAATAAGAAAAACATGAGTATTCTCTGTTAGGTGAACTGTATTGTTATTCTCAGAATAAATATGTTTAAACGTACTTTCCAGGTGATTCGAAGCGCGCAATGGACGAGTACACGTCGGAGATCCTGCTGCACGGCGCCAGCACCATCGTGGTGCACAACACGTGCGAGGACTCGCTGCTGGCCGTGCCGCTCATCCTGGACCTGGCGCTGCTCACCGAGCTGCTCACCAGGGTCGCCTTCCACCACCACGGAGGTACCCATACTATTCATAACTAGCGGCCCGCCCCGCCGTCGCAATGGACGAGTACACGTCGGAGATCCTGCTGCACGGCGCCAGCACCATCGTGGTGCACAACACGTGCAATTTTTCCTTATTTGCACATTTTAAAACCAAAATCAGCTCAATCGTCCCAGCCGTTCTTGAGTTTTAATCAGACTAACGAACAACAATTCATTTTTATTTAAATAGATATCATCATTTAACTCTACCTTATAGCTTGACCTTTATGTATAATAAAAAAATATCTATATATGTATGACTATTATATTAAGTATATCAGATATCTAGTACCCGTAACACAAGCTTAGAGCTTACCACGGGGCTAGATGTTGTTGTGTGAAATGTTTGGAAATATTTATTTATTTATTCTTCTATTGCAGAGTGGTGCTCGATGCACGCCGTGCTGTCCCCGCTGGCGTACCTGCTGAAGGCGCCGCTGGTGGCGCGCGGCACGCCCGTCGTCAACGCGCTGTTCAAGCAGCGCGCCGCGCTCGACAACCTGCTGCGCGCCTGCCTCGGCCTGCCGCCCGCGCACTGCATGCAGCTCGAGCACAAGGTACGTGTGCACGACAACCTGCTGCGCGCCTGCCTCGGCCTGCCGCCCGCGCACTGCATGCAGCTCGAGCACAAGGTACGTGTGTACTGACTAAGTTTTTAATGCTTTTTAGCTGTTTTTAGCGGCACGCCTAAGCTTCGCACGGGTAATTATTTATATCGTAATTTTTTTATTTTTTTTTAAATAAAAAGTATCCTATGTTACTTCTAATACATTCAAGAGTATATGTGCAAAGTTTCATGATGATCGGTTAAGTAGTTTTTGCGTGAAAGCGTAACAAACAAACTTACATTCGCATTTATAATATTAGTATGATAAGCCTTCATATGACCACAATCTCACCTGATGTAAAGCGACGATGTGGTCTAAGATAGGGCATGAAGACCTAGAAGGTAGATGGGAAAAATATGTTCTAATTTTAATAAGAACTAAAAATGATCAAGGATATAACATTGTCTTGACAGTTCGCTTAATTTTTTAACAGTGAGTTGAGTAGCGAATAGAGCTACCCAGCTTTCATCTCTTATGTTGTTATTTAAACAATTTTGGTGTTCGTAGCAATACAACAACCACTGTATACATACTAGCTGTTACACTCAGTTACGGTTAGTTAATGATTAACTCATTTGTAATTTGCAACTCTTTATAACTTTTTATATAATCATGGATTTGGCGGTTTTTGAAAAAACGAATCTGGCGTTTGGCTTCTTTTTGCTTTGGCACATTACTGGTGATGTGGCAATAAATAAGATGTACAGATATTTTCAAAAACATCCATTCCTGTTGTTAATAACAATATATCATTCACAGGTTCCATTCCTGATGTCAGAACTGAAGACAGGCGCTCTGTTCACCGACTCCCCGCCCTCGAAGAAGGCCAAGCTAGCCCAGAACGGCGACAAGTAAGCCCTAGGCCTTCCTTGCACAAAAGCCTACAACCCACTTTTTACCCTGTATTAAACTGACTGAAGAGCGCCAATCTATATCATGTATTCGCTCCCTGCTTTTGTATTTCCTAATTACTGTATTCAAGAACAGAGTGAATAGGTACCTTCTAGATCTATGTGATCCATCTTCGTCCACATCGACACTTTCCATCAGGTGAGATTGTGGACAAACATAGATCTATCTCACATAAAAAAAAAGTATAATGGTATAAAAAGTAAAGTAAAGTATTATTCAGTGAACGAAATTATCTCATAAGAGTAAGTAAATTATCAATTGTCCTAAGCTAAATTATTTTATCTTAAAAGTCGTATTTGGTTATTGTTCGAAAGTATTATTTTTCAGTGAACGAAATTATCTCATAAGAATAAGTAAATTATCAACTGTCCTAAGCTAAATTATTTTATCTTAAATGTCGTATTTGGTATTGTTCGAAAGTATTATTTTTCAGTATGATTCACGAATAGAAAATGATCTGTTTAATCCTATTACTATCACACTATTTAACATTTTATTTTATGGTTGTCTTCTCAAACTCATTTCACAGTACTAACTTAATATAGGGTATACATTTTTATCATCGATAAGTTATTGAGGCCACCGTTTATTCGCTCACCAGTGGGCGCCACTGAAAAGTGAGGTCTCGGTAACATGGTAACGATAACAATGTTATTGTTCCATCGTTAGGCGATTTTTTGAATTTCGTTTCCTGCCGCGGGACCAGATTTTGCACGATCTACAATTTCTGGTTTCGGGTCTGGGTCTTTTCTATAAAACATAGAAAAGATGTAAGTATTTACAAAAAAAAATGTATCTATGTAGTAGTATATCAGTCACCTAACACCCATAGTACAAGCTCTGCTTAGATTGGGGTTAGGTGATGCTGTGTGATTCGTTCGGAAATATTTATTTGTTTATTTGACATTTCGGACCTTACGCTACAACAGCAGCGCCCCTGGCGGCGAATTCACTCACGGTGTCCTTCATTATTTCATCTCATTTATTTGTATGGATTCTCATGATTATAAGATGTTTTAGTTTCTGTGATACGAGAAATTTTTTTTGTGATCGTCAACATTATGTTCCTGTGGAGTATTTTGTAAAGTTATCGTATTTGATACGTCAATTTTATATTTTATTTAAAAATCCCAGTGATAAGAAACATCAGATTTATGTGCAAGAATATTTGAACTCTGTTCATTTATACTGTATTATTGAAATAAGCGTATTAAGAAAAAAAAATATGTTATTTGAAACATATTTATGAAATTGAAAGTTATTATCAATGATTTCTATGCTTATTCCATATTTAAGTATTAAAGATCTGTATTGCTTTATATAAGTATCCATGCAATGGTTTGTAGTTAGTTTTTCATATATTTTAAGATTTTAGTGAGCATTTCAAGCATTGTTATTTGTGTTTATCTTGTTCGCTCGAAACGATCGAATATATACCTGTCCAAAGTAAATATAATTTATAACCTACGTATTCTGTGTGCATTTATCTTTTAATAAAATTGTTTGGGAATATTTTTTTCTTTTACTCTTACCTAGTTTTAGGCCGAAATTCATTGTAACACATAATTTCTTATTACTATGAATATATATTCATAGTAATAAGATGATTATATAATTATAATCATACAAACTGCGCTATTATGGTTTTGAAAAAATGATTATGGTATCTTTACTGCCTATAAGTAGGCAATTGTTAGTAATTGGAGATATAATCATAGATTGAGTAATCACTAATCAGAGATAATAGCAGCGTTTTATCTGAAATAAAACGCTTATTAAATAACTTACCTCACTGTATTTATATCGACTGAAGAGTTTAGTTTGAATCATAGAAATTAATTATATTATCGAATAAATCTGAATCGAGAAAATATGAATATGAATAATTTTATTTTTGATGTAGAATAGATTGTCCCAAACATAAAATTGTGTGTTCAAACAAACAAATTCCATAATAATAAAACAAAATAAAAGATCACAGTTAAATATTTTGTATAACAAATGTTCATCTTTTTGATTCGTATGAAAATAATAGTGAAGGTCGAGATTCTTAGGACAATGTAAAATGTTTTCCCTAGGTAGACTATGTTATTTGTTTTTGTGGTATGACAGACAAGATGGCTTGGTGGTAAGAACATGAAAGGGTAGGCTGAAGCTAGTATGATGACATGCTCGCGAAACATGTTTGATTTGGGTATTAGTAATTAATAATATAGGTAATATCTTTAGAAACTTTTTTTCTGTTCACGTCCGTAGGTATTAACTCTCTGAATCCTTACATGTGACCTCCGGGTGGTGCTAAGAACAGTCTCTGGTGGTAGGTTTCGGCCGCGGCTTGTCACCACCCTCCGGGCTGAGCCAGTGCGTAATAGGATTTTTTCGTGTTTTGTAATGTGGTCCGGAGAAGCCATCTACCTTCTAGGTCTTCATGTCCCATCTTAGACCACATCGTCACTTTACATCAGGTGAGATTGTGGTCAAAACAGAATACAGTGAACGATTATAGGTAAAAGTCAGGACGTATCTAATCCCTAACTGCTGCCACAAGTTTGTATTTGCAAAAGAGATATTGCAAGTATGTTTTACTGTCACCACCCGGAGGTCACGTGTAAGGATTCAGAGGGTTACCACTTACGGACGTGAACAGACAAAACCTCTAAGAATTAATATTGAACTGATCAACGCGTCCGCTTTTGGGAACGGATATATTGGTGAAACTCGGGGATGCTGAGCGGACGAGAACATTTGGATTATTTGCTTAATAATTGTGTAATTTTATGTACCTACCTAGTTTCTATTGATATAGCGCTGTGAGAAGAACCAAATTTGGAGAGCATTGGAGCGTCCATTTCATTTCCACAATCAGGTCAAGAAGAAAAATCCAGAGGGGCGTGGCGGCGTTTAAACCCACTACCTTCGAAATGAAAGTCGAGTGTCTTCCCACTTAGCCAACACGGCTCTCTAGTTTTGCCAACTCGGCTCGATAGGCACGCAAAATAGTAAGAGACTATGAAGTTAACTTTTTTGAAAAATTTGAATCGAAAACAAAATAAAGTTCATTAGTAAAATTTTGAATTAATCAAAATTCTAATTCAGAAAAACTCGACCCCTTATAAATAACATTGCGATACCTGCCAGCAGAATTATTTTTGTAATAGTATACGTTAAGTTAAAGCTGCATTGACGTAAGGTATCATATATTAGGTCCTTACATATGAAATTGGCGTTTTTCGTACTGGCCACTTTAATCACAAATTTCTCCTCTTTGGTAAGGAATTCCAAATTCAAATTTGTACAGCTATAGACTCATGTATTTGTGCTTCGATGATCGTCATTCATTTGTTTTTTTTCTTCTGTTTTTTTCTGTTTGCGTCACTCATTTTACAAAATGGAAAACTTAAAATATCGCATTATTTACGAGTACGAGTTCCGCCGTGGCACTAGTGCTGCGGAAACAACTCGAAGGGTGAATGATGTGTATGGCGGTCGTGTTGCAAAAGAAAACACAGTTCGTTTTTGGTTCCAACGTTTTCGTTCTGGAAATTTCGACTTGCAGAACAAGCCCCGTGGACGGCCTGAGACTCAAGTTGATAATGAAGAGTTGAAGGCTATTGTGGAAGCGGATCCATCGCAAACCACGTCCGAGTTAGCTGCAGGCTGCGGTGTTAGTGATAAAACTGTTTTAATTCACTTGAAGCAAATTGGGAAGATTAAAAAGCTTGAAAGGTGGGTACCTCACGAATTGACTGAAGCAAACCGGCAAACGCGCGTCGACTGCTGCGTTACATTACTAAACCGGCACAATAATGAAGGTATTTTAAACCGAATCATTACCTGTGATGAAAAATGGGTTCTTTACGATAATCGGAAGCGCTCAGCGCAATGGTTGGATCCTGGCCAGCCAGCCAAATCCTGCCCCAAGCGAAAATTAACCCCAAAAAAGTTACTTGTAAGCGTTTGGTGGACTAGTGCCGGTATTGTTCATTACAGTTTTCTCAAATCTGGCCAGACTATTACGGCTGATGTCTATTGTCAGCAATTGCAAACCATGATGGAAAAGCTAGCGGCTAAACAACCTAGGCTGGTCAATCGCTCCACGCCACTGCTGCTTCACGACAACGCTAGACCACACACTGCGCAACAGACGGCTACTAAATTAGAAGAGCTTCAATTGGAAAGTCTAAGACATCCTCCGTACTCCCCGGACCTTGCTCCAACAGATTACCATTTTTTTCGAAATTTGGATAACTTCTTGCAAGGGAAAAAATTCAACTCCGATGGGGCAGTCCAAATCGCCTTCAAAGATTTTATTGATTCCCGTCCGACTGGTTTTTTTAGTAAAGGGATCAATGAACTACCTATAAGATGGCAAAAGTGCATAGAAAATAATGGTTCATACTTTGATTAATTAAATATATTATATTAAAAAATATTCGACTTTTTGTTCCTCCCATACAAAACGCCAATTTCATATGTAAGGACCTAATATTTTCACCTTTTCGTTTGTTTCCAAGTCTATGAAACCTGGAGTTTGATTATACAATATCGGGGCCTATAAATACCTTACTCCTGACCAAAAAGTATATTTAAACGTAAGTCCTCACTTAGTATTTTCTGAGAACAGGTACCTAGTCCTGTAAAGATAAGCATCTTTAAATGACTTTATAAATATAATATTAATACCTGCCAGCAAAATTATTTTTGTAATAGTATGCGCAGTAAGGTGTCATATATTTTCACCACGGATTCTATGAAACCTGGAGTTTGATTATACAATATCTGGTTCTAAAATTATAATACCTTTGAAAAATTGTAAATTTAAAATAAAAAATAATAAAATATTTATGTATATATGTATACAATAAAGCATACCAGATATCTAGTACCCGTACCACAAGCTTAGTGCTTACCACGGGGCTAGATGTTGTTGTGTGGATTGTCCAGAATTTTTTATTTTATTTTAATGGAAATAAAACATAAAAACTCTGATTAATCTTCTTTATTTTTTAGTTAAGCATAGAATAGTACAGTATCCAAGTTCTCCAGTCTAATTAGACCCAAACGCGCACCAAGCATTTCACATTTAAACAAACCCGAGCTTTTAAACAAGAACTTTAAATAACATACTAAACTTAACACATTTACTATAACATACGTAACTTAACATATTTGTTCTATTTGCAACAATTCCGCTTAATTCTACTCTGTTATGTCATGCTGTTAGTTTAACTACATTTTTGGTCGTAAAACCTATATTGAACTTTACATTTCAATTCTGAACATATATTAAGACATACAAGTAGGTGTGATGTCAGAGGTATATTGGAATGTAAACTAAAGTATAATTAAACTAATTAATAGTACCAATACTGCTTAAAAATAAATTATAAATAAGGGTTTTGCAGGCTACGACGCGCAGTTTGCAACATCTTGCTTCAATTTGGGAACTTATTAACAATTGAAAAGTAGATTGCTATTGGTAATAGACTTCTGGGGTGGCAAAAGTTGCCAAAATAACTCCAAATTTAACCCAGAGTAACGTTTCTTAAGTGAGAAGACTCGACTCAGAATTGTCTTTAACTTAATAATTCAAGAATCATGAACTGGAAAATATTAATGGAAACCATAAAATTGTTAAGAACTATAGAGTAAGGTAATAAATATGGGTTAATCTTTGATAAATCGACTCTCATAAGTTTAAAAGTTTTGCATGCTCGAATGAGAAAGGGAAGTTTTAGAAACCAATTGCGTGTAATATTTCTATAATTTCGGTGCAAAATGTCTAATAGATCTACACACAACTATTCTGAATAGTTTGGGCTTTTGAGCTTCAAGTCTCGAGCGCCGCCGCTCATAGATACTTTTATATTTTAATATAATAAGTCTTGATTCTACATTTAACAATAATTTGTTTTAACCGATACAATTTCATAATTTACAATAATTTTCTTTGAGTGCTCAGTATAGTATTTATTAATTAGAATTCGTTGGCTACCTAACGAGTGTTTAGCTAGTAGGACGAACAGACTAAGTATATTAGGGAAATGGAATATATTTTTAGTGCTACAGAAAACCTTAATACCTAAGCTTTTAAATAAGTTAATTACATTTCGTGGAAGCGACATGATTTTTTGTAGCACTAAATTAAGTAACTATAGGTATAATTTAGCGTGTAAATGTAGCATAACATAGACCTACTTAGGTATAATTTTGTGCTTATTATTTAGGCATACATGCATTCTAAGTCAATTAGGTATAATTTGTCACATGATAAGGACACCGCTAGCGATGTTTCAAGTTTGCCAGTGTCAAAATTCTTCAGGCATAATTTTTACATAAGTTTAATAGATGTATGTCAAGCAACATTTGACGCATATCTACGATATCTAGCATAATCTAAGTGTCTAGGGAATGAAAATTTGAATAATATAACGTTTCTCTGACCATTCCGGTCGCAATAATCAACTACATTTAATTCCTTACGTGCCTTGAGCAGACCATCTGACTCCAATACGTTCAAATAGATAAACTTACATTATATAATTTATATTACATATAATATACTTAGTATTTAGAATATTTATTGCTCGAAGAACATAACGTCATAGAAAAGAGAATGGGCAATTTCAGGTGTGACATAAGTTTTGTACATTTTTTATAATATATTATGTTAGGTATATAAGTATTAGCTAAAGATAACGCCGATATTCATTTGGATGTACAAATAACAGTATATTTTCTACAACTCAACTTTATATTATATGTATCAGATTTTATGTACAAGTGTCTGGGTATTCTTGCCCATTCTATAGGTAAATTCTAGACAGGACATACATATGTTACATATTCTACATATAAATATTATGGCTAATTTGGATTTGACAACTACAGTTTTTTTAAGTACATGAAATTATGCATACTTATAAGTTATTAAAAAATTTTTAATCGTCAAGGAATTTACAAATTTCTGGTTTACAGAAACAATTAAAGATAGATACTACAATATTTTATATAAGTATTTTAGTTTTTATTTATATATCATATTTACATACAAGAATATCGATTGACATGTTTGAACGAAGATGACCTGCCGTTCCCCACCATTTCCAACCCTTCAAAAAGCACCAAAATAATAATTATTCCTTTATTAAGCAATAGTTTTCGTTTTAATTATTATATTTACCGGACTGTATGTGATCAATTCCTTTGATTTATCAGATCTAAATTAACAAATCTACATTTTCCACAAAATAGTATAACGAATCTACTTTAAATCCATAGGTATTTCAATATATAAGGAATTTCATGATATTAATACACAAAAATAATGTAGACACAAAGATAAGCCTAAAAATCAATTATACCTTAAAAGTACACACTCAAAGTCAAAATAAATAACAAAAATAGTTAAGTCAAGGCGAGATACAGATTTTTTTTCATGATTGTAAGTATAATTAAGTTATAAGATTCGAATTATATAAGCATACGTCTAAATGTTAAAGACCTCACCTCTTTTGTCAAAACTAGTTAACAATTAGAAGAAAACTTGTGTTTGACCGATTAGGTTAGTAAGCGTCCGTCTTAATAATCTTTATAGGCAGTCAGCTTCCTTTGCACAGCGGCCAATTTTTGGTCACTCAAGCATAGATTTAATAAGAAGATTCAGAGAAGTGCATTAAGCTGTTTTGATTCCATTAAAGTTATATTTAGAAAATTGGCCGACTCATAATTATAAGCAACCCTAATAACATTCCCACAGCTGATGCACAGGGATTTCTCTCTTTGGACGAGATATTATAAAATATTAAGACCACTGGCCATCCGTAGGTATATTGTACGTGGTGAAAATCAGAAAGGATCTGCTATCGCTGTTCGCTTCAGTTTGGAGTTATTGATATAATGATTTGAGAGGAAGGTTTATACTATTTCCACCTGTGTGTACGGTAGTGTACTATTAGAGCAGAGAGAGCAGAGTAGAGTCAAAACAATAGTATTTCATTTAACTTAGAGTTGACCTGGGTGTGTTTGCCCTGCCCTTCTAAGGAGATAAACTTTTTAACTTAGAATTTGACTTTATAATTAGGTTAACCAAACTTAGATGTGTACCTCCAGGGTACACACCAAAGTTTGGTTATAGAGTAGTGTAGTTTGGACTCACATTTAATTCTGATTGAGGTCGCTGTGAAAAGGGAAGCTTGAATATTGAACAAATATCACGAAGATATTTAGCTAGTCTCAGGTTTTAGAGGACGCTGGTTTTTGAACCATTAAACCAACCTATCGTTCGGAGGCGGGTCTCTCTTATGTCAGTTGAGGGGCAAACAGAACATGTTTTGAAGTAGCGTGGGTTTGCGCGGCGCGGCGCTAGAGGACGCCACTGAGTCGTAGTCAGACGACGAGGACTCTCCTGTGTAGCCGTATGCCTGCAAATATATGGTTTGTGTTAGACATGTGTAAAGGTACAAATAATCATATCATTATTTTTGAAGTGAAACTTCTTTAGAATCGTTGTGATTTGAAACCGGATGCAACGGAAGTGGAAATAAGATTGGCTGACCCGACAGGTAAGCCAATCTTATTACTTAAACGCTAACAAGGTTAAGCAACTTTGCGCGACGCCAGTACTTGGATGGGTGACCGCCCGAACAAAATCTTTTTGCATAGTATTTTTTTTTGTTTTTATTTTTATTTTTCTTATTCTTTTGTCGATTTACTGAAGTTTCACTTCTATCGTGTGTGAATCGCACACACACCTTTTTTTATATTATATATTTATTATATGTTTGTCTATAATATTAAGTATATCAGATGTCTATAACACAAGCTTAGAGCTTACCACGGGGCTAGGCATTTTACATTAAATATGACAGATTTCTAGTCCCTGTACGACAAACTTAGAGCTTGAACGATAGATTCAGGTGCGGAAATCCATTCTGAATATCTGTATGGAACCTAATATTTTGTACTAACTCCGCATCCACTACTCCCTGGCAAGATTCTACAAAATTATCATGCAACAGCGCATATAATTAGTATTTTTTTTAAATCAAATTTATAAGCCTTAATTTGTCCACAATCTAACCTGATGAAAAGTGACGATGTGGTCTAAGATGGGGCATGAAGACCTAGAAGATGGCTTCTTCGGACCATATTACGAAACACAAAAAATCGTTTCACGCACTGGCCCAGCCCGGAGGGTGGTGACATGCATAATACACCGTATTCAGTTTAAGCCGTGATCATGGCGCTTACAACAGCGACTAAATATAGGAAAACTTAAAAATCATCAAATCATGTTATGTTAACCATTATATTAGGTAGTAAGTTTCGAAGACATCATCATCATCATCATCACCCTATTAACGTTCCCACTGCTGGGACACAGGGACTTCTCTCTTGACGAGAGAGATTAGGCCTTAATTCAACACGCTGGCCAAGTGCGGGTTGGTGAATGTCACATGTCCTTCAAACTCTTTTAAAGTTCTCAGAACGTGCCGGTTTCCTCACGATGTTTGCCTTCACCGTTAAAGCACGTGTTTAAAGCGCACATAAATTTCTCAAGAAGAAAAATCCAGAGGTGCGTGACGGGGTTTGAACCCACGACCTTCGGAATGAAAGTCGAGTGTCCTCCCACTTAGCCAACACGGCAAATCATGTTATGTTAACCATTATATTAGGTAGTAAGTTTCGAAGACAGTTATATATTTTTTCCGACTCTCACAAAAAGGAGGACGTTCTCAATTCATGCTGCTTGTAACAAACGTATTCTTCAATATTAGTTGTCAACACTCACTCCAACGGCTTCATGGTTTTATTTTAAGGGTTAAGCATCCTTACACGTGACCTCCGGGCGGTGCTAAGAACAGTCTCTGGTGGGAGGCTTCGGCCGCGGCTTGTCACCACCCTCCGGGCTGGGCCAGTGCGTGAAACGATTTTTTCGTGTTTCGTAATGTGGTCCGGAGAAGCCATCTACCTTCTAGGTCTTCATGCTCCATCTTAGGCCACATCGTCACTTTACATCAGGTGAGATTGTGATCAAATGAATACTTATCGACCATAATAGAATTGTTTTATGTTAATTTATACCAATTATTATGATTCATTTAATATTAAAATAAAATAAATAAATAAAAATCAAAAAATCATTTATTCAGGTCCAATATACACAGAGAACTTAACTAATACGATACGATGACACTACCGAAGCTTTACAACTGTGTGGTAGTGTCAAATTGTTCAACGTTGATCTATTATTATTACTATTTTATTTTAATCATTATGAATTTGTTATTATTTATAAATATGTGATCGCATTAGGGCTAAACTGAAATAAATAAATAAAAAAAAAAAATAATAATAAAAAAAAAAAAAGCAGCAAGGCGAGTCTCGGTGTCATAAGTCCCCTCACTATATAAGGTAACATAATATACTACTAAGTGATGTACCTGCGGGTCGTGGTAGGGGTGCAGCAGGCAGGCGTGACGTCACACGCAGTCCTCCAGAGACATCAGGAGAGGGTTCACGTACTCGAAGCCCTCGAACTCAGACTGGTCGATGTCGGCGATCACCGTACTGAAAGAAAATGCATGTCATCTATATAATTCTAATATTTAAAGGATTCTTGCAAATTCCCAGTTATTGACTGCCTCGGTGGCGCGGTGGGCGAATGTCCGGGTTCGATTCCCGCCGAGGGTAAAATTGTTTGTATGTTCTGCAAGCACTTTTCTCCTTGGTCTGGGTGTTTAATATGTATAATAAATATATATATATATATATTGTATATTATATTAAGTATATCAGATATCTAGTACCCGTAACACAAGCTTAGAGCTTACCACGGGGCTAGATGTTGTTGTGTAGATTGTCCGGAAATATATATATTTTATTTATTTATTTATTCAAATAAAAAAAAGGTCCAATTGTTTGTACCTTTCCAGTTCATTACCTTAATAAAATAATAAAAAAATTAAATTCATTCATTTCAGACAGCAATTATAATACCTACTTCCCACATTTAATATTTCATTTATGGCAATTTCTAGTCAAGGGAGCGTTTATCTTAATAATTGGTTTTCTATGCTTGTTAAATGGTATTTTGATAGAGATTATATTTTCTAAGCTACTGTAGGTAAATCATACCATTCGATATTTTGTGTAGAAAGACTAGGTCAAAGAGTTTTCGTCGATTTCTGAGAGAAGTTAATTTAAAGAAATTGAGACGATGAGTGTAAGGTGCCTGTAGGTTGTTTTGTCCAATAATCCTATCCATTCAAGATTGTCTGGTAGAGATCGCTTTTAATCGATAAAACCGCCATCTGTCACATAGTCTTAAGTGCTTTTGTATTGTTTTGTGTTTTAATAATCCGCTAGTATATTGTAACCCGTGCGACGCCGGGACGCCCCGGCGTCGCATGGGTATAAAATTTTCCCGTAAATTATTTGAATTTTTCTCGCCGTAAAAACTATCCTATCTCTCAAGTTGGATCGAACTGCTCATGGTGTGCGAATTTTATTATAATCGGTTAAGTAGTTTAGGAGTCCATTGAGGACAAACATAGTGACACGAGATTTATATATATTAAGATTACCTGTAACAATAATAATACAAAACTGTGTACTCACTCGTCGTCGGGCGTGAAGTGCACGGGCTCGTCCGTGAACTCGGGCGGGAAGTTGGCGAGATCCCGCTCGCCCTCCAGCCGCGGCTTGAACGGGGGGACCACTTGCTTCTGCTCCAACTGACACACACACAGACATATTTATAATAATAATAATAAAAGCCTTTATTCTCCTTTAAAATTAATATATATATATATTTATATATTTATTATTATATATTTATGTAATGTATGTATTTTATTTTATTTGTACGCATATATTGGCATAAGGAGTAATTATAATCTAAATTATTTTATTTAATATTGTACACCCCTGCCTACTAATTATCTTATTAAAGTTATTTTTCCATCCAAAGCTTGCCTGGAAGAGATCGCTTTTTAGCGATAAGGCCGCCCATTGTACATTCTGTTTCCTACGTGTTGTTGTATTTTGTTTCCCTGTGTGTGCAATAAAGTGTTTTGTATTGTATTGTATTGTATTATTCAGACACTGACTGTACATTGGTAACTTAACCTACTGAGTTCAGTTGAGTCTATGACACCGTCTGTTTGCCTTGTCACATTGTCATCACTGTTACATTGTCTGTTTGCCCCGCTCTGGCCTCCTCCATATTTTTTCAGTCTGTTCTGTTTAATGCTTTCCGTATTCCATCATTTAAACAAATATATTAATAGAATAATTTAATATGAAATAAATTTTGGGTCGGTTACGGTCTTTCAGGTCGGTAAATTATGAATTAACCCACTTATTGTATTTAATTGGTCTAATTAATGAGATCTCCTCAGCTAACATATATATGTATACCTACAGTTCTATCTGAGAACCTTGCAACTCATGATACTTTTATTTTTTTCTGTAAGTCAGGCTGACGCGTCACGCCTTAGGTGAAAGTATTTAGTATTCAATTATTTAATTCTTTTGTTTACACAATACTTAGACAAGTCAAAACACACTATAATAAAGTAGTTAGTAGGTACATTCATTAATAATGAGAAAACACCATAGGGGACATGTTCAATTATTACTAACAGCCAGACAAACAATACGTAACTGAATAGCTCAATCGGTGAACACGGGACCGCCAACGCGAGATATAATCAAATGCTCTTCACTGCTAAGTATCTGTTCTTTTTACCACTAAGTGAAATTAAAATAAAATAATAGTGATATGTTATGCATCCATCTATAGTATACCAAATAAAAAAAACAAGCGTTAGAAGTGAAAACCCGTACCCGTATTTCCCGACGTACCGTATTTACAGACGCTTAGTGTGCGTCTGTCCGAAATACGAGTAGCGCTGTTCGTTCATGATAATGGGAAAGCTTGTCTACCGCTTCCGTATGCGTGCGACAAGGGAAGCCAGACAGATAAGAGCCGTAAAATGTTACGTAAAAAGGCTCTCCCATAAGAAGTTATAATTTCAAGAAGACTATTTGAAAGACGGCGCTTACCATCTCCCACTCGATGCTCTTGAAGAAGGGATGGCACATGATGTCAACGAAGGCGTTCTCCCCGCAGCCCAACCGCTCCACCGGGTTCTTGTTGAGGAAGCCTTTCAGCACCGACGCGGCCTTCACTGACAGCGAGCGCGGGATACGAATGGTCTTCTCTAGGATCACCTGCAATATAAACATATATTTCTGACAAATCAAAGATTTGTTGACTTGAAACTTCGCCAAAGTTGGCCGAAGAAGTTACAAGTTTACTTTGAGGTCAAAAAAATCAAAACTCTTTTAAACAATGATGATCAAAAGTCAATAAGGCAGTCTATGATTATATAGCTAGGTTTAATAGAATAACATTTATTTGGATACGTTATTTTAGCATTCACATCTCCTTCTTCTTCTTTTATTTCGACGGCGTCCGTCAGTGACTGGCTATATGGCCGTCAAAGTATTCACCTCTTCAGTTCAGTTTCTTGTAATTAAACTCTGCGCATGAACCGACAATTTCCCAGTGTCTAGCTAAATAAAATTATAAAGTGAAAAAGATCTTGCTCTTCATATAATTAATCAAACTTGGATGACAACTCTTCAAGATTTAGTCAACAAATTAAGTCCTAAAGCATGAAAAAAGCAAATTTTATATATTACCTCAATTAGTGTTCCATTCAAAGTTAGTGAGGAGTCTCGCAGAATGTTAATGTAGTATCCTAGAACGAACACCTTCCTTGATAAACGAACAGACTTCACCTAGAAAACACGAATCAAAACACTAACCTGGCAGAGATAGTCCTCCGTGTCCTGGTCGGGGTTGGATGGGAATCCCGTAGAATGTTGCTGGACCTTCCTAGATACCTAATACTTTCCTAGATAAACATTAAGTACTACCATAGCTAGCCATAGTCCAAAAGACGTGATTGCTCTTATCTGGATTAGATGGTAGTCTCGGAGAATGATGACACCCTTACCCGTTACCTTATCATATCTACCTGGAAGAGATAGTCCTCCGTGTTCTGGTCGGGGTTAGATGGGAATCCCGTAGAATGCTGCTGGACCTTCCTAGATACCTAATACTTTCCTAGATAAACATTAAGACTACCATAGCTAGCCATAGTCCAAAAGACGTTACCTGAAAGAGATAGTCCTGAGTGCTCTTATCTGGATTAGATGGTAGTCTCGGAGAATGATGATACCCATACTCGTTATCTTATCCGCTCAGGGAGCGGAGTGGCATTGGCATTAAGCTGAGACTGCTCCTTTTTTGGTACATGGCAGCACAGCCTGGCAGCTAGTTTTTCTGTTTGTGTTTTTTTGAAGTGAAACTTCTTTAGAATCGTTGTGATTTGAAACCGGATGCAACGGAAATGGAAATGACTTACCTGTCGGGTAAGCCAATCTTAAACGCTAACAAGGTTAAGCAACTTTGCGCGACGCCAGTACTTGGATGGGTGACCACCCGAACAAAATCTTTTTGTTTAGTTTTTTTTTTTAATTCTTTTTATCTTTTGTCGATTTACTGAAGTTTCACTTCTATCGTGTGTGTCTGCTATGCTGTCTACTGTGTTTGTTTATGTACCAAAATAAACGTATGTCATGTATTTCATTTCATATAACATATGTTACCTGGAAGAGATAGTCCTCGGTGTTCTGGTCGGGGTTGTCGGCGGCCTGCGCGATGTCGAAGGGCGAGCGGCCCGCCAGCATCTCGTAGGTGAGCACGCCCAGCGCCCACCAGTCCACCGAGAAGCCGTACTCCTCGCCGCGCAGGATCTCGGGCGCGATGTAGTTGGGCGTCCCGCAGAATGTTGACGTCGTGTCGCCGGGGCGGACGCCCTCCTGCATAAACCAAATAATAAATACTTCACAAAAGTGTGTGCGTGTCAGCTACGACGAACGATTGGAGTTTACTCCTTACGAACGATAAATCGAATAGAAAAAAGGGGTAAATGAACGCATCTGCTAAAATGATAAGAGAAACAAACATATATCTGTAATTATTCGGATCATTTATATTACTTCAATAAAGCGTATTACATAAAGTATGTTACAAAATAATATAAATAAAATACAGTGAGACTACGAAGTATCGCGCAAAGAGGAGACCCCGAGAATGAGATACGCTGTGTAATGTATTCCATCTCATTCTTTTACACGTTCAATCCTACAGATATATATGTTTGTCTCTTTCTACGTAACGCCTCAACTTTTCGTGTTACACTTTTTGATTTTACTCCTCATAAAATTTCCGTACCGGGCCTTATAACTCAAATCGTTTCATAAGGAGTAAACTCCAATAAGAAAACTTGTCGAGACATGTTGTGAAAACTTGCAATTGGCTTGCGTCGTTATAAAGTTGTAATTGAATTGCATTTAGCTGTAAGTTTATCTTTAAGTAAAAAAATAAATAACACTTAAAATTTCCTTAAAAGTTCCATGTTTGCAACAATGTCGATTGAATAAAGATGTTGTTAAAAAGTATGTCAAACATGCACTGGCATCGGGTACAGCAAAGTATGGTTTTCACAGTATAGTAAACTGATGATCCTAATATATTAATATTATAAAATATTATAAATGTGAATGTAAGTTTGCAAAAACTACTGAACCGATTTGAATGAATCTCTAGAGCCTCAGAAAGGACATAGGCTACTTTAAACCGCGGGAAAGTGTACATTCCGCGGGCAAATTAATTAAAACGAGGGTAACACTGCGGAGCACTACTAGTCGTTTATAGAATTAATTTCAGATAATGTCTCTTCCTTCGCTTCTCGGCCTTTTGGCAAAGTATAAAGTGTAGCACAACAACTTTATGACATAATCCTACTATCTCTCTTTCCAGGACAAGTAGCCACACGGCGTGTTAACATCCCTATTTATAGAATGATCTAACCAAAAGACTGAGGTCTTTTCTATCATCATCATCATCATCACCCTATTAACGTTCCCACTGCTGGGACACAGGGACTTCTCTCTTGACGAGAGAGATTAGGCCTTAATTCACCACGCTGGCCAAGTGCGGGTTAGTGAATGTCACATGTCCTTCAAACTCTTTAAAGTTCTCAGAACATGCCGGTTTCCTCACGATGTTTGCCTTCACCGTCAAAGCACGTGTTTAAAGCGCACATAAATTTCTCAAGAAGAAAAATCCAGAGGTGCGTGGCGGGGTTTGAACCCACGACCTTCAGAATAAAAGTCGAGTGTCCTCCCACTTTAACCAACACGGCTTTCTTTTCTATAACAATTCTAAATTTAACAAACCTTGCACATTCCATAATCTGTCAGTTTAATATGTCCTTCGTGGTCCAAAAGCACGTTGTCTAACTTCAGATCACGGTAAATGACCCCGCGGTCGTGTAAGAAATGTAATGCTAGCGATATCTCCGCCGCGTAGAACCGCGCGTGCTCCTCCGGTAGGCGGCGCTGGCGCTGCATGTGGAACCTTTGAACGAACATATACATTAAATAAACGAGAAAACAAACAACAACAACATTGACGATAATATGGATATCCGAAGTTTCTGTTTCACTCAAGCAAATTTTCAAAATAATTAAAATAACTTGCGTTAGATTTGAAATACAAATGAACGGCTTTGAGACGATGAGAACACATTTAGGTTAAATAAAATAATGTTTAACCACATTTTTGCTTCGATTCTTTGATGAATGACTGATTTAAAGACAGGATAATTATAATTATTAGATATTTTTAGTTTTCCAATATTTCACCCTGTAGCAAGCGCCAATGTTTCCGTGTTCATGTAACCCGTTACCCGTTTTAAGTCATAATATGGATATCTCAAGTTTCTCTAAAGTAAGTAAAGGTAACATTTACGGACCACTGATGTTCCTGATTTACAAAAAATATATATTTTTTAATAGTTAGCTATAGCCAAGGCAAAAGCTATACATATATACCCAATTTTAGAACCAAGATATAGAAAGTTAGTGAACCCGAGATTTAAATCATTGGGAGTGCTACTTGGGCCACTACTATTCCTTATTTACAAAAATGACTAAATCAATGTCTCTCAGTAACGGACACCGTAAACATACTCACATAAGGTCCCCGCCGCGCACAAACTCGATCACAAAGAACAGCCGGCTCGGGGTCTGGAAGCACGAATGCAGGCCCACTAGGAAGGGGTGGTTGGAAGCGGTCTCGAACACGTGCTTCTCAGTCTGCACCCAGTCTATGTCCTCGTCGTCTGTGACGAGGGACTTCTTGATCACTTTCATGGCGTATACGCGTTTTGTGCGTTTCAATTCCACCATCAGCACCTGGGGAGTCAAAGTCAAAGTCAAAACGTTTATTTCCTTAGAAGCACATAGCCTACATGGACAGGTCAACTTCAAATTAATAAAACTAAATTGCTTAAATAACAAATATCGAGGAAATAACATTGTCTTGACAGTTCGCTTCAATGTTTTATACTGAGTTGAGAAGCGAATAGAACAACACAGCTTTATCAGTTATTACAATTTTGTAGTTATAAGTATGTTTTTGATCAAAATAAGGCTATTTAATTAAACTAGGCAAAACATAAAACGAGCTTAAAGTATTTTTGCAAATTCTATTACTTAAGTAAAGTACGTTAAGAACGTACAACTGGTTTTATAATGAATGTTAGTTGTGTTGCGTAAATTTGACGAAAATGTTCATAATATGAAGTTTAAAAGTTTATGAATCTTTTTTAGTTTAAACATTTTAATATTATATTATACGAGCATAACATTATGCAATTTCTTAATCATCAACGAAATGAAGAGGTGATCTTTAGCTTTCCTTCTATATATCTTTTGTATACATCTATACTGTGTATTATATTATAAAGCTGAAGAGTTTGTTTGTTTGTTTGATCGCGCTAATCTCCGAAACTACTGGTTCGAATTGAATAATTCTTTTTGTGTTGGATAGTCCAGTTATCGAGGAAGGCTATAGGCTATATAACATCACGCTACGACCAATAGGAGCAAAGATATAGTGGTAAATGTGTAAAAAACGGGAGAAAGTTTTCATCTTTGAAGCCTTCCGTTGCGTGCGCCGTGAAAACGGTTCAAGATACACAAAAAATATGTATTAAAGAATAATAGCTCTTTTAATGATCTAAAAAACAGTCCGCAATAGTATATGTCTATCTTTAAGATTAACTCACAAAAACCGTTTTTATGGTACCTAATTTGGTCGAAATAATTTGTTTAAGTTGTATCAACATAATAATATTAATCTTTATTCAAATAAATATGTTGTTGGTTAAGAGTACATTATTACAGTTATTTATTTTCACCTTATATATAAATATAAATCGCATAATTTGTTGCTAAGCGCAAAACTTAACATCGCCTGGACCAATTTGGCCATTTTTTTTAAATGTTCGTTGGATTTCAAGGATGGTTTTTACAGCGCGAAAAATTTGAATAATTGCTTATAATAAAATATTTTTTTTACCCGTGTGAAGCCGGGGCGGGCCGCTAGTAGAAGCTAGTAGTATAAGAAAGAAGAATTCTATGTAAGAAGTAATACATAATTATACTGAAAATATGTGTACCTTTTACTTGTGAACCGGAGGAAGGAATATACAGTCGTGGTCAACTAATTAGGGACATGCAAGATAGTGAAGAACCGGTTATGTACATACAAATATAAAACCCTATTGATTTCTCAGTAACTATTATTTGCATAATTTGGTCCGATTATTATGCTTTAAATGGCTGTAAATAAAAGAATAAATAAATAGAAAAAAGTATTTAATATCAAAGGTTGACCATGTATTCAATTTTAAGGTATAATTCTGTAGCTGGACATTTAATTAAGGACAGTAAACTATAATGAAAAATAGAGTTAAACAAAACTAATAATCTGCAGTATTATAATATCTTTAACAGCTCCATTTTATTACGTGTAAAATCAGTACCCAGTAGCAAAACCTTTGTTAGTAATTACCGCTTGACACCGATGTGGCATAGACATTATCAGTTTCTGGCATGTTTCGACAGGAATGTTTGCCCATGCCTCACAAAAAGCTTCATTAAGTTCATCTAAAGTTGTGGTACGATAAGTGGCTACTTTTTTCTTGATTTCGTACCAAAGGTGCTCGATTGGGTTAAGGTCCGGGCTATTTGCTGGCCAATCTAGCACCGATACTGACTGACTGGTAAGAAACGATTTGACTGAACGGGCGGTATGTTTCGGGTCGTTATCATGCTGAAACGTCCATATAATAGGGAGATGCTCCTCAGCATAGGGAAGCATCGTTTCCTCTAATATTGCCTTGTATTGATGTTGGTCTAAGTTACCCTGAACTTTCCTCACAGGTCCCACTCCACGTCCAGAAAATGAACCCCACATTTTAATGTTTCCACCGCCATGTTTCACCTGCTTTTTTGTGAATCTTGGATTCATTTCCGCTTTTACTGGACGCCGTACGTATTGCCTTCCATCTGAAGAAATCAAATTAACCTTGGTCTCATCAGAGAATAATACATGTTGCCATTGGGCGTAGGTCCAATGTCCATATTTACGTGCAAACGCCAAACGAGCATTTCTATGTTCTTTCTTCAACAACGGTACTTTGCGAGCCACTCTTCCGAACAACCCTGCTTCTACCAGACGTCGTCGAACGGTTCTCGCTGAGACACCAGCTCTTTCGTCTGTCCCAAACACTTCGTGTTTAATTAAAATAGAGCCTAGAAACGGATCTTTCTTAGCTAACCTGGTTATCATTATATCTTCTTGCGGAGTTGTTTTTCTCGATCTTTTTGTTCTGGGCACATTTAAATCTGTGTTATTGCGTCTGACATGTTGCACTGCATTGTATACCATAGTTTTTGAACAATTTAAATGTTCTGCTATCCTTCGGTATGGCCAACCATGCTCGACAACAAACTTCATGATAATTTTTCGTAGTGTTGGATCGCAACTTTTATTTTTACCCATTTTTCTTCAAAATATTTTTCAAAACTTAAAATAAATATCGGGATTGCCGCCAAAACTACCACGAAACAATAAGAGAAGAAGTAAAAAAGTATTGAGATTCAAATTTTGGAAATAGAACGCAATATCTCAGTGTCCCTAATTAAATGGCCAGCCAGCATTATTTGAACAAATAGCACTACGATAATCTATCAGCTATACTGTAAAGAGGTTTAATGTTTAAGAAGTTGTTATCGTTTGTATAATCGGGCACATAAATTACTAATTATACTTACATGTAAGAGATATGGAATATGCTTTAGACTCGTTGGAAAATAAAAAATAAATTCACAATTCGGTTTAACCAAAGAGTGTCCCTAATTAGTTGACCACGACTGTATATGCCATAATACAGGATTTTCCTAGTTTGGGTATCTATACTTTCTGTTATGTAAATGCCACCTCTGTACCACGTCTCATCTGTAAATTACTATGCACTTGTAACATTTTTGTGTGAAATAAACATTTATTATCATTCCTAACTAGTGGTCCGCCCCGGCTTCGCACGGGTTTTTATTCAATTTTTTCCCCGGAAATTAATCGATTTTACTCGCCTTTTAAACCTTCCCTAGACCTCCACGAACATTTCAAGACTATGATAAGATAAATCCGTTCAGCCGTTCTCGAGTTTTAATCAGACTAACGAACAACAATTCATTTTTATTTATATAGATTATTATTCTTGAATCTCGGCTGATCATCAATCCTACCTTAGCATAGGACCCTCGTCCAATAACCCTGATGAGCTCGAAGTCCTCCAGCGAGTACTGCCGCTGGGCGCCCGGCTTCAGGTCCTCGCGCGGGGCGGGCGGCGCCGGCGCGGGCGGCGTCTCCGGCAGCGGCGGCTCGTCGGCGCGGGATCTAGAACTACAATTTCATACATTATTATAATATAAAATATCAGTTCAGTTCAGTTTATTGCAATTGGACTTTGCGCTTGAAGCGACAATTTGCCAGTGTCGAGTTAAATAAATCTAAATTTAAAATTTAAGAAAAACCCCCGATTTCAATGCCTTCATATCCTTAAATGTAAAACAACATAATATTATGTAATGTGGACGCGATGCGCTTTCATTTGATACCCCACACTAGTATATTTGCAGATTTTCTGTTTTCCTTCCCCACTCTCACCCCCATAACTTTTAAACGGCACAACCGATTTTCATGAAACATGTCTAAGAACACTCGCGCCAGACTCACCTTTCATACAAAAAAAAACTAAATCGAAATCGCTCCATCCGTTCGGGAGCTATGGTGCCACAGACAGACACGTCAAACTTATAACACCGCTCTTTTTTGGTCGGGGGTTAAAAAGATGTTACTCAGTTGAACGCCATTTTTCATATAAAAGAATTCAATTCAATTCCTTGTAATTGGACTCTGCGCTTGAAGCGTCAGTTAGCCAGTGTCAAGTTAAATAAAATTATAAAGTGTTAAAGATGTTACTCAGTTGAACGCCATTTTGCGTCCCCATATAAAATATCATCATGGTTTTTGGATGTTCAGTTAGATAGATAAATCATTTATTTGTTATCACAACACAGTCATAGGTAAACACAAATAGCACAACACAGTACGCTGGTAATAAAAGCGGAAAACACAGATTAAAATGGAACAATAAAGTAAAAATATTCACATAACTTCTACCACTTAAAATTTTATAGAGGGTATAAGTATACACCTATGTGTAACATGACAAAAATGCAATACTCAGCGCATATTCTGCTTTTAGCAAACACTGATTTTCAGTATTGCCCGTCGTTACGAGTCAAACAAATCACCAACTCAACAACAATTTTTTTTCTTGTTTGAGCAGTTTTATTTTAAATTGTATTATGATTACTATCATTGATTAAGAATCAAATTTATTAAATTTTTGGATCTTTTTTTTGAAGGATAGAATTTTTTTTTATTACTCTTAGTGTATTATATTTTAAAACTATATCGAATAAATGTCTTCCAAAACTTACGGAAGTTTACTGTTGGCAGCGTGGGCATTCACCGATAAAGAAGATTAATTTGATATATTTCCGACATGTTAACAAAAAAATATTCAATACATCGAAACCGTATGATTCTAACTACCTAAACATTCTTAAGTTTATACAATAAACGCAACAGATTAATGAAATAAATTTTGATTTGCTTACCACGTCCTCGCCGCCTCGCAATGTACGCCATTTTTTTTTCTTGGACATGTTAATATTAGCCAGTTGAAAGTGAGGCAGCCCGTTGAACAGATAGTTTCGGGACAGCTCTTTTATTTAAAGTCCTCGGTTTTTAAAATACCAAGTCTTTATTTTTTTCTAAACAAGATAATATTTTTATCACTTACCTAACAGAAGACGCGCGGCCCAGCGTACTTTCCCCATTGGCTTCATCCTTAGCCTCGATGGGGTCCACGTGTTCATTGGAGCAGGGCTTCTGCACCAGCTTGTGGCACTTCTTGTGCACGAGCAGCTTGCACTGGATGCATTTGAAGCCCTGGCGGCCCAGGCCCCAGATACGGTCCTGGCAGAAGGCACAGAAGGCTCGCTGGAAAGTGAAAGGACATTTTACAATATGTTATGTAGAAAATTGTACAAGGAACCCGAATGGAAGCCCGAATCTTATAGTCTTGTACATTATCTTATTGTCATTGTAGGAATACAATGACACTGACTGACTGACTACAGCAGATTGTTTTGTACAACAACCCCGTGTCAAACCTGCCTTGCCCTAACAACTTCTTGATGTAGTAGAGAAGGAACACTAGCTCCTTTTCTACAGAGTTTGTCCCCAATGTGTTAAACAAGGCGCAATACTAACCTAACGTAACCTTTTTAGTAGATATCTGAAGTAACATTTAGATAGGTACTTATTACTAATCTAGCTCTCAGCCCTTACTGAATAAGAGCAGGGGTGTTAAATTATAACATTTTACAATCCCTTGATATTATCTAATCTATTCATCATCATCCTCCTGCCCTTATCCCACATTACGTGGGGTCAGCACGGCATGTATTTTGCTTCCCTTTCCCTCTATCACCCGTCATCACAACACTCAAACCTTTCTTACACATGTCATCTTTCACACAGTCCATCCATCTTTTCTTTGGCCTACCTTTTCCCACATATTCATCTACTTACGCATTTAACCCTCTATTTGTATTGTCAATATTGTCTGATCTATTATGGTGATTGAAATATCGATCCTAAGGTAGGATTTATACCGAGTGCCTTTAATAGAATACTATTTTTTCACGGCCTTGTAAGTGGCGCTCGGCATTATTTAAGTCAAGCATGTTTATTGCATTAACAGCTTGAGTTTCTCACTACTGGACAGTTTCTTCATCATCTGCTTAGCTTTCATTTATAGTCCTTCTCTTTGTGTATTAAGAATAATGTTTACCTTTCAAACTATTAAAAGTATCTATCTATACTACAGGTTGCAACAACTTGTCCCAATCTCGTATTTTTTATTGCTTTATACAAATTCAGAAGTGTTGGAGTGCTTACTCTATTAAATCGTTTCGCTTGGAAGATGTGGCCGTTAACGCGGTACAGCTTGCGCCACCGCCGCGCGCCTCGCCGGTATATACTCCCTGGAAAGAGGAAATATTTTGAAGTTGGCAACATTGGAAAGTGGTTTAGCGGAAATGTTTAAGTACAGTACGCATCACTAGGGTATCCATTTAGCAAAACATTGTAATAAAATAGCCTTTATTCAGATCTTAAATCTATACACTTAAATAAACTAACTTAACTAAACTTAATCTAGTATTTAAAAATATTATTTTTCCAATCGATTCTATTTCAGTAAAAGACTGGAAATCTAATAAATTTCATAATAACTACAACAAAAATAATATAATTATGTCAGCAAAAAAAAAAGACGTAAAAATATTCGATTTGCATTTCAAATATGTATGCATGTTATCATTTCTTTTTTTTTTAGCCAGCCCAAAAGAAACAAGGGACAGAACGGCCGACCGAAATAAACAAATGGATTTTTCCTGATTTGTGATATTTATTTTTGCCCGAATAGCAGAATAGCTATTAAAAACTACTTTTCACTGCAAGAACATCCACCTATGGAAAAGTATAATTTAAATATATATAAATCTCGTGTCACAATGTTTGTCCTCAATGGACTCATATACCACTTAACTGATTATAATAAAATTCGCACACCATGTGCAGTTCGATCCAACTTGAGAGATAGGATGGTTTTTACGGCGAGAAAAATTCGAATAATTTTCGGGTAAATTTTATACCCGTGCGACGCCGGGGCGGGCCGCTAGTTATAATATAAGGCTGAAGAGCTTGTTTTTGTGTTTGAACGCGCTAATCTAAGGAACTATTGGCCCGTTTTGAAAAATATTCCACTGTTAGATAGCCTATTTATTGAGGGAGGCTACTTTACCGCGAGAAAATAAGTTGCTCTTGCGGGAAAATCCAAAACACAGGTCGTGGCGTGTTAAGATAGTCAATTATAAAGCGGGTAGCACCGCGAGCCCCTGCTAGTTAAATACATATATATATATATCTATATATATATTTCCATCCACGGTTGCCCATTACGCATTCTAGGTTTAGTTTTAATTTCTTACTGTTTTGTGTCTTTGTTTGGTGTGTAATAAAGTATTTTTTGTTCTATTCTATTTTATTTCCGAACAATCCACACAACAACATTAGCCCCGTGGTAAGCTCTAAGCTTGTGTTACGGGGGCAGATGTCTAGTATCTGATATACTTAATACTTAATATAATAGACATACATATATGGATATTTTTAGTGTACATATGAAACACCCAGACCAAGGAGAAAGTGCTTGCAGAACACACAAACGCTTTTACCGAGAATCGAATCCGCTACCTCTAGCGCCGCAAGCAGACCCTCGCCCACCGCGCCACTGAGGCAGTCAAATATATTTATGAATGTCAGTCGGTAAAACATTGTACAGATATAAAATTATGTCGCTCATTACACGTAACAGTTTGTTTTTAGATAATTATGATTATATAGGATGGAATTTTGAGAAGTACATTAACCGTTGTAGTTGCAATAAAATGGTCGTAGGAGACATTCATAATGTTTAAAGATAATTCTAAACTCCATTCACAGATTTATAATAGACTCTTGTTTGCATACTCGTTTAAGCTGTTACGAACACAAATCGCTTGTTAACATAATGTGGAGCGTGTATCGATTTTATAATCCTAGCACTTTAGTTAATCTTGAAAGGCGACTAGTCTACTTAATCAATCAGGAAAGTATGACATACCTGCCACACCTCTCCTAGGTTTACAAGGATATGTCAAGTTAACAGTGCTTTTAATAAGTTTAAGTTACAACGTTGTAAATAAAAAATAAAAATGTTTATTTTTTAGCTGTGTATATATTTGCAACTATTTTTGTTTTAATTATTGTTTGATATAAAAATATAAATATTTAATCTTTAATAATCTAAATATAAAATAAAAAGAAAACCGATTACCTTAGTTCTCCTAAAAATATAGAAACATATTATTTTGTCATGTTCTTCTAAATGTCTCTTTGAAAGACTTAACATAATGTTATGTTATGTAAATAAACTTGAAAAAGTATGAAATGGATTCGCACTACACCTGGGTTCAGTGTAAAGTCAATACACATTTTACAATAAAAAAAAGTGGAAGTTTAACTTTTTTATAAAGATACTGTCAGAGCGGTCAGCGGTGACCCATCCAAGTACATACTGGCCTCGCACAACGTAGCTTAACTTTATAAAAATAACGTTTGCTGTATGGAAGACCCCTTATATATTTATTTATCATGTGTTTTAAGTATGTTGTTAGTGGCAAAATAAAAATACACCATTGTTCAAAATTTCAACTCTCAATGTATCACAGTTATTGATATGTCTCAGTAATAAAGTCCCGATAGGTACGGAACCCTAAAAAGTAAGGGGTTTTAATTAATTATAATTATCTATTAATTTTACTTTTATAAAGTCAAAGTCAAAACGTTTATTTCCTTAGACGCTTATGCATACATGGACAGATGCATATATTCTTACACACCTCCCCCCATCGACATCTGAAAATATTAATGACACATTTCTAATTCTGTAAGTTAAACTGCCATCACGGCTGGTTGCCCATGACGCCCATGGATTATCAGCACCCTCAGCTGGAACGTCGAGGAAGATCCCATCCAGTTTGGATCAGCTCTTCTGCTTGAAATCTTGAAAATGATACCATACTACTCAATTTGCTTCCGTAGTTTTATTGGTATATGGTATAATGTAGCTACCTCGAGGTAATCGACGGTACAAAAAAATGTGAAACTATACAAGCGAAAACCTAGAGTTTTCGTCAGCGCGATCTAGAGCTAGCCCTTTTTAGCGTAGCGACATCGAGTTATAAAAATCTGAATTATTTCCGTTGAACACTGTATTTGTAACGTATATACCTTATAATAAAAGTATTCCACCTATTTCTCACGGCAGGAAAATATCTTATGACGCGGTAAAAATACATAAAACTACAATAAATCCGCATAGCGGAAGTGCGGTTTTCCATTAATAAACCAACACTGGCAATACACTCAGCTATTATTGCTGAAGGAAGCACATTTTACCCAATATCATATTTCGCATATTCCATTAGCGTACACCTAGCCGGAAGCGGTAAGCAGCAAACCCACCTCCATCGGAAGTAGGGATACCAACTACAACCCACATAGTGACAATAACCGCATTCACCCAGAACGCGGCATATCAACACAGAAATGGGGACGTTCGGGTAATCGGGCAACACCTCTTCGCCAGTCATTAATCTTGGTGCACGCGACAAAGGTGTAATATAATATACCACAGTATGACCTGATTAAAAGCAATAAGCTTTACCTCTTGTGGAAGTAGGTGCGAGTTGGATTGGACAAATCATTAAAAATAATGATCGAAACCGAATCTGGTCGAAGTGATTTCGTGTAGTGGTTAGTTCGTGTTGAGAGCCCTGTCTCGATCCCGTTTTTATGAAGATACTAGCTTATTTTTTTTATTTTACCGCGGTAAATTAGCATAATAGCCTCGATAACTCGGCTATCAAAAATTAAAAGATTTTTTCAAATCGTAACAGTTGTTCCTGAGATTAGCGCGTTTAAACAAACTTATTATTATAGGTATTAGGATAGATTTCATTTTATTGAACGGTTTTAATTATGTTTGGTAATTATTCCACATTTTAAGTCTAGTGACAATGCCAGATACAAATAATTAAACTACCGTTCATGAAAAAGAGAGTTTCATCCACAATAAATGACACAGCCTGAATGAAAAGAAATAATTAAATGCTCAGAAAAATCTCTGACAAAACAAAACAAAGGAATGCAAAAAGTTGCCAACTGTACCTCTTTGTGTTGCATTTAGATCTATACTATCTAAATCAATGCTTTCATCGTCTTCTTCTTCTTCTTTTTTGCTGTCATTCTTCTTGACACTTTTCACTAAATATTTGACAACTACCACCGAACACGACATGACATCTTTTTTTTTAATTGCTCATACACTAGAGCAAAATGCGGTCTCCATTCTGCCGGTCACAAAGATACTAAATAGTTGCACTGTATCGATATCTTACATTTTACGAGTTATCTATAATATCTTATCAGTTTTAACGAACGAATTGGTGACTGTTTATTTGTGGGAAATTCAATTTACACAGGGATTATGATGAATTATCGCCAGTTAATATTATTTACATTTGCCATTTTATTATCGCTGTGATATTGTAGTGTTTATCAAATTGGGTTATTTAGGTGTTCTTTTTACATGCTCTAATAATATACTTTCCTGTTTCAATTATCAAGAATTAAGGACAAATTCACCGAAAATGTTTTGAATATAAACTTTGTCACCTATTTATAACTTCGCTAAAAGTAAGACAACTTAACCAACAAACTTTTCTTTTACAATTTTACCAAGTATCCTTGTGTTTTAACGCGCTTGTAATATTTTTATTTTTTCCTTAAGTAGTTATAAATTAAGCAAAAAATAAATGGAAATCTGACAAAGAAAAATCAACTGAACAAGAAACATTAATTATAGAGTTTAACCCAATTTCTTAAGTTATTTAGATAGTCTTTTTACATGCTCTTTTTATAATAGATTTTTTCTCCTAATATTTACGATTATGACAAAAATTAAAATAAAAAAAAAAACGCTAAAAGCAAGATAAGAAATTACCTAAAGAATTTTTTATCGAGGTATAGAATAACTAGCAAATATGTTTGTCGCGACATTCTCCCGAGCCATAACAGCCGGTAACCGCAGATAACGCAGTAGCAAGGACCACCTACTCGCATGCTGGCAACATCCGATTGGGAGCATCCAACGTAGGTAAACTTAAATTGCGCCCCTCTGCGCAATTTGTAGGCGAAGATTGTAGGGTTGCCAGTTACTTACTCACTGATTTGATGAAATTTTCTTAGCAGAAAGATTTGAACCTTTTTTCGTTGTAGATTTTTTGAGACGTAAACAAAGAAGTTTTTTCAGTTCTTGCAACTGTATTAGGTATTTTAAATACAAGTTAAGTTTGTATTAAAACATACATTCATTATAAAATTAAGGGGCATAAAATATACCAGGTGTCAGAAACGCAAAAAAATTGCAATGGATTTAATTATTAAAATTACGATTTATCTTTTGTTTCGATTCCTACAAAATTTGACTGCCTCAGTGGCGCGGTGGTCGAAAGTCCGGTCCGCTTGCGGCGCAAGAGTAGCGAGTTCGATAGTCGCCGAGGGGTCAGGTGTTTGTATGACCATATTGTTGTTTGCAAGTACTTTTCTCCTTGGTCTGGACGTTTACTATGTATACAAAAATATCTCTAAATGTATCTCTACTGTATTAAGAGACATGAGATGTCTAGTATCCGTAATACGAGCTTAGAGCTTACCACGGGGCTAGATGTTGTTGTGTGGATTGTCCGGAAATATTGACTTATTATATTATTAAACATAATTTGCATAGAAAAACAAAATTTCTCAGGCCTGCCAGCCCTATCCCTCGCAGTAATACGGTGGGTGACCGAATACCGGCGAATTTGCTCAAATATCCGCGCAGTGCGAGCCCATTGATACCTACCTATTCGCAGGCAGGTCTATTTATCGAGCGGTAATTCACACGGCGAAATAGCTCGCAGCGAAAATTGAACTTTGTTTGTCTTTTCCAGTTCTTCTATTATGCCTTAACGAAAATCTATATGTTTTAACATAAGTACGTGTGATGATGATAGGTAGGTTCAAGACACAAAATATTTTTTTTATAAATAAAAAAAAATATATACATGTATGTATATTATATTAAGTATATCAGATGTCTAGTACCCGCAACATAAGCTTAGAGCTTACCACGCGGCTAGATGCTGTTGTGTGGATTGTCCGGAAATATTTATTTATATCTATCTAGAAACCAATGAGTAAGGCCTATGTTCAGCAGTGAATGCCCTACGGCTTAAATGGTAGTTATAATGTCAAAGTCAAAGTCAAATTATTTATTTGACTTTATATTATATTTATTCAAGGCATCACAGTCCCATTTAAACATATACCATAAAGACTAAAATATCTATGTTAGTTAAAAATGTTACTCGAATATTCTAAAATAATATAGGTACCATTTACCTAATAATTGACAAAACACCAAAAGCAAATCTATTCTAATGCAGTTAACATCTAGCTCTATTGTGATGCGCTTGTTTTCCAAATTCAAACCGAAATAACTTATTCTGTTCACGAAACACGACGATGAAAACCTCTTTGTTTAAAAGAACAATATAAGTTCAAACTCTTTGGTTGTAAAGCTGTGTACTCACTGTCCTCCCCCGTGCATGGCATCCCAGCCGCCGCTGGAACATTTGGGAAAACTGAAACAAGAATAATCTTATTAGCCTTCAATTATACCTAAAAGGATGTTTCGGAGTTTTGTAGGTGTTTGTTTGTCATAATTTGAAATCGTTTAATACATTTGTGTGCAAAAGGGTAGATGAGTGAAAATAAATAATTAGTCAGCTATTTATATTTAAAAAAAAAATTACACGTGTTTTTTCTTGCATACCATAAATCAAGACAATGCATTGAAGTTTTGCATGACGTTACGATTTCGTGCAATTTGCACTTAATTTGTACAATAAGCCCCCACTCCAAAACTTTGATGCTCTATATCTTGTCACT
Organism: Gymnoscelis rufifasciata; assembly: GCA_929108375.1. Taxonomy (NCBI): domain Eukaryota; kingdom Metazoa; phylum Arthropoda; class Insecta; order Lepidoptera; family Geometridae; genus Gymnoscelis; species Gymnoscelis rufifasciata. The sequence continues at coordinate 12,240,398 of OV815318.1, read as the reverse complement.
TTCTTAGAAAATTGATAAAACCGACAAATATATAATTTCCTTAAAATATTTTTAAATAAATTATATATATTTTTTCTTCTTCTATAAATAGGTGACTAGTATTTTTGCACGGGCTAACAGACATACTAAACACAATACCTATTTTTTTGTATGTAGTTATCATAAATTAGTTTTATATGTTTACTATAGGGATAAACGTATTTGTTTACTCCTTAAATTACGACACAAGTACCGTACTTGGCTACTATAGACATAATCAATAAAAGAATATGTCAAACAAAATAACGGAAAGACTTTTCTTGATATGCAGCACTAAATTATTTTTTAAAATGGTTTGTAAAAAGTGAAATTGCGCATACACCTAAACAAACCATTTAACTTTATATTATTTTATACTATAACAATTGCTCGTAAATACACTTGTATTACAATCTGTATGAGAATATTTTTTATTATATGTGCCATAATTACTGGTAAATAGTAAGTTATGTGTAAACACAGTTACATTCATTACCCTTAACAAAAACAAATAGCCGTTCCCAAACTCTAATCATGCGACTTACCCCCAATTAACAAAACTGTGCAAAACACTACCCCAGGGCACATGTCGCCATCCCAAATAGACAATCGTCGCGTAAGCTACAAAAACGGAACGTCGACGCCAGCCAGGCAAAACGTGGCGAGCTGGCAACACAAAACATAGGTCAAGGTATGTTGTTTTTTCGCACTGGCTGTGATAATGAGGGCAACTCACTTATGTCATTTGGGTTTTAAAATGGAACGTTATTTTGAGTTGTTGATTGCATAAAGGGCTTTGTGCTTTTTAAGAGTTTGACCAACGATGATAGAGATATAATTATTAAGCTCAGATGTGGAATAAGAGAACCTTGTTAATGAACAGTCTCGATTGGATACCAGTTGGTTTGAAGTCGTAACCCCACGGTTGATGATCAACCTACATAATATCTTGCAATTTCTAAGTTAAGCCAACAATATAATAATATTTCTAATTGTAGTAAAATTTTTATAAATTACTATACTTATTATATGCAATCTTCCAGCGTAAGTTCTAGGCATTTCCCGCTTTTACTGGATTATCAAAATCTACTTGTATTTAATTTATTTCGAATAAATTAAAGTATTATTTTCGTCGATAGAGAGCTCCGAGTCTATAATATATGTCCAAAAAAGTTTAGCTTATTTAAATAATGACCAAATGCGATAAGTAATATAAAAATAGCTTTAAATCAAAATAAAAGTATTTATTTATATATAAGGTTTAATTTTTTATTCTTCTGTATTATGTACATAAGTTGGTATATACATATACAAAACAATCAAGTTATAACAAAAAACAAAATACTTCAAGTCACAGAAGTCAACTAATATAGATGATTAATGATCATTTACGAACTATTAAGATCTTTATCAATTTGAAATAGGGTTTCTACGGAAGCGGCTGCTTCCAATAAATATAAAATCCTTTCATGTAAAAAAACATCTGGTAATAAGTAATTTTACTTACATTTTTAAATTTAAACTTAGCGAGACTTTACCCTTAATGTAATGTGAACCAATCGCATTTAACAAGAACACACGGACAACTTAAACTTCCGCACTCAGGCAACGTCTCAATCCAGTTCTCCACTCACCAAAATAAGCTTTTAACGTTTCTTTTACCTCTTATTTCCCCAAACCAAATTGCATTGTAGTCTTTCGGAAGAAAAATAAGCTAGCCAAAGAAGTTTACAATGAAATTGAACTTTGTTTAGTTGGAAATACTGGCACTTAGAAAAAGTTAATCGTAAAAATTGAATCTTATATCTTTGGAATAGGGTTGGGTGTTGAGGAATTCCATAGAAAAGTTTTTTTATCTGCAGAATGGTGAAGGCTTCCCGAGTGGCTATTGTTGTTTATGGTCGAGCGCTAAATAAAGATTTTTCAGAGATACAGCACACTTGTCCGTCAATGCATTGTGTTCGTGTGTAGTGTTTGTGAAGATGATACACGATAAATTATTTCAATTTTTGTTATCTATCGTATTTCCGAACGTCTCGTTGCTATATAATATTGAAAATATTAGATTCTATCTCTGAGTCAGGCGTTTAAAATGTTATATACACATATAATTTCAAGGAGACAATTCATCGTGCTTATGATAAAAAATTATATTTAAATTTTTATCATTTTACAGTTTACATTTGGTAAAATCCTTGATTACCTGTATTTTATTTATTATTCATTAATTTTCGACTTAATTTGCCCCATTAAGTTCTTGTAGTTAAGTTCTCCACTTTTGTTCTATGCACCGTAGGTTGGTGCCGAAAATTAGCGATCACTGATAATAAGTGAAAAGAAGATTCTTTCTCTGGGTCAGGCGTTTTTCCGCGACATTTCACCGCGCTCATGATCAAAATAAAAAATAACTGCACTTTGCGATATAACTTACAACGCTCTGTAGCGTTGACCGGTGCCAATTGGGCTGCCACTGCAAAGCCAGTTGGCACCCAACTCTAATGTGCATTTTCAGTTGAATATGTCCTCTTTAAGCACCTTCATACAGTAAAATATTTTTGTGACGAATAACCACAACAGTTTTCTTTTATTTTAAATTTAATGCTTTATTTTTGTATTTGGATCATTATTTTTTATACCACGGCATTGTTTGTGTTTTATGGATTTTAAAAGGTAAAAAGTAGCATTTATAGCCTTCCTCAATAAATAGGCAATATTCAAATCGGACCATTAGTTCCTGAGATTAGCGCGTTCAAACAAACTCTTAAGCCTTATAATATCAGTATAGATATCAATCATGTATTGCTAAATAAATTATCTAGATTACCCAACAATACGCACTCGTGCGAGTAAAAATATTGCTGTACAACTATAAGACATTGTTATTCTTTTCTTGAGACTACACGTGGTAGAAAACTTAAAACTGCAGCCGAGAAAATATAAATAAACTTCCCTTATATTGTTAACATATTAAAGTTTCATCCAATTACATTGTTTGCAGAAAGAAACCTTTTAATATAGCTAACAAAAGACGCAATATGTAATAACTTGGTAAATATAAGCACTTGCAAGATAGCATAAGGAAAGAAGTGAGTGCCCTACATATATATCGATACTAATCTAATAATTATATAATGTTATTGACTAAGCAATTTTCTATTTACAATTTGTCAAATTTATTAATTTAATTTGATAATAGGTATCTTGCTTTTATATTTTCTTTGAATTTTCGATGATTTATTTGTTTTGCAGTACTAAAGAAACCGATGTACCTAATTGTGACGTGTATTTATTTTATCAATAAATGACTAATAATGAATTTAAAAAGATGAAGAGTTTATTGTTTGTTTGTTTGTACGGGCTGATTTCAGGAAGTACTTATGTGGTTTGAAAAATTCTGTCATTTTTATTAGATAGCCTATCAATAGAGGAAGGCTTTTAGCTATTTTTCCACAGGTTTTTCCAAATTAGTTTAATATTCGTCCGTAGTAAATTTTTTTAATAATGATACAGGACGAACTAATCGGATATATCAAAACGAAATAATCTTCTTCTGCTTTTATTTGATGGCGTCCGACTGTGACGAGCGTGACTGGCTATATGGCCGTAAACAGCCAATGTACGTATGCTTTGATGGACATTGTTGATTCGTTAAGATTTTCAACCATAAACAATGGGAGTCTAGCAATCAAAAACAACAAAAAAACTTATATGTTTTTTTGTTTTAGAATCATAATTTGACTTGAAATAAGCCAGGCTGAAAACATCATTGTTATTTAATATTGAACTTCTTAGAATTAAGTTACTTTTTTTTTAATATGACAGTGTCACCTGTGAAATAAAAACTACTATACAATAAAAAAATAAAGCACCATTACTAACTCGAATACGTTAGTTCAATTGAACTCAATTTCTTATAATTGGACTTTGCGCTTGAAGCGTCAGTTTGCCAGTGTCGAGTTAAATAAAATTATAAAGTAAGACATTTTGCGTCACACACGAAAGTTAATGCAATATGCAATAAACAAAAACAATTTCATTTTAACAATAAAGGATTCAACTCACAATAAATGTTTCTCTCTCTCTCTCCCTCACATTTTATATATTGTTTTTGCGTCTTTGGATACAAGCCTTTTGGGCCAAAGATATCTTTATTACTCAAGCCTGCTTTGCGCCCATTATATTTATTCTCGCTTTATTTCCACCGAAATCGGAGAATAATTGTTCCCGACCGCTGTTTCCATTGAAATATTGGGACGTTCATCAATATTTTCTAAAGAGTTTGCACATTGTTGATTTTGAATGGCTCTGGTGTAGATTAATGTATTGGCGTTGGCTGAATTTTGGAGAAAATAAAAGAATTTGTGTTTCGTAATTTGAACACACAGGTCGTATTTTTTTTTGCGCGATTGAGCTTCAATAATGTATTGGGTTTCATTAATGCTGTTCTTCTTTGCATTTAAAACAATTTTGTCATAGTACAAATGCCACAAACTACAAAAAGTGATTGCTGCATTAAATTAAATTATTTGCAAATGTTTAAACTAATAATATAAAGCTAAGGATAGATTGTTTTTTTGAACGCGATAATCTTAGGAGCTACACAGATATTAAAAATATTTCACCATATATCGTGGAACGCTTTATTCTAGTTTTCTGTCGTACCTACTTATAAATATTAGCAAACATACGGACAGAATTTATAAATAGCGATGTAATTATTATAATATTATTTTCATAAAAGTCCAAACAAGCTTTCACGTAAGTTCTAACACGTCATATGACATCGGAAGTGGCTAAGAGCAAAGTTGTCCGAGCGCATTAGCCAAGGGATATGACGTCATTCCCGCGACAGGCCACTATATTTCTGTATACATTTACATGGCTATGAAGTTTCTCATAAACATGGGGTTTGTTGTGATATTTAGGTAAAAATATCACCAAATGGTTAAGATACGACCATGATTAATTTCATTTCAATTATTTCTACACTTGACCAAGTAACTGAACATTACAGTCTACATAACCGAACGTTAACATTAAACTTTTTAAGCAAACTTATTTTTTTTCTCGTTTCCTGAAATCAAGTGCCCTAACCGTATTACACTCTTAATCCGGCTCGAAAGACCAAACAGCACTCACAAACCACTGCAATCCGGCTCGAAAGACCAAACAAAAGTCTTGAAAACTCACAACCACTCACCAATTCGAGTGAGCTTTGCATCCAAAATTTCGTTAAAAAGAAATCTAGGAAAGCCAAACTATTTTCGACTTAGTTCGGAGAAGTTAAGGCTTATATTTATATTTGTAGTTGTCTTAAATGCTTTGTTTTATTCTAGAGATGGAGCTTGAATGAATAGTTTTGAGTCGTGAAATTTCTAGAAGCTTAATTGCTATTTTAAATGGTTTATTTAACTTCTTTGGTTCTGTTGGCTTAGAGTTGATAGTCTGTTTAATGAGTTAAGTTTCGGTAAAGACCTGTGCGTAGTTTTATTTCTATCGTAAGTAAAGTATTTTCATGGTATCTTCTAAGTTCGAGTACCTATTTAAAAATAAAATATTAAAAGTAAGATGATGCAGTGCACTAACGTTAAGTTCAGAATTATTATTTATTTATACATAATTAAATTTACGTAAAATCTCTTGAAAACACGCAATGACAAACCAAATAAACAATAACGTTATGTAATATTCCTTAATATCCTGTAAATTTTAAAACTAAAAAGGTTTTAAACTAGTGGCATATAAAAGTTAAATGTAGTTTTCGTCACAGTTGGGGTCCACTGATAGTTCTCGGATGCTGAGAGGAAATGGGCTTGGCCAGCCACAACTATGTTGCGAACAGTATGACGCCACTATAACACGGTCACTGTGACGTCATAGACTAAATATAAAATAAAGCTAGGTTACTGTGGTTTAAAATAGAGTTAGCGTTCTTAGAACGCGTCATAGTAGGCTAGGTCAGTGGAACGGTTATTCTGAATTCAAAGTATGACATAGATTTTATACAAACGCCATTTCTAGAGAAGTGTACATATTTTGGGTAAATATGTAATACTTTGTCGGTCACTTAATTTTTTCTTTCGATTTTTCTAATATGTCTAACTCGTTTTTTGAAGGTCAGATCACGAAAATCGATTTAAATATATGAAATTTTTTAAACAGACTTCTACTTTCATGGAGTCTTTTTAAAAATTGTTTGTTGTGACGTTATCTACAAAAAATAACTCTATTCACTTTTTGTATAATTAACCGGTTTTGAAGCAGAGTGCTGACAAAGTGATTAAAAATAATGATATTATATACCGGACAAAAAGGCATAAATTCCTAGGTATCAGATATAGGTAATTAAGTCACTTCAAACAGTAGACAAAAAATAACTCGCAAGAAAAATTTACAAAAATCAACAAAAACATTTGGATGATAACTGTGGATTATTAAATATAACAACAAGACTGATAACTACAAAATTATCAAAATCCGTCAAAAAAAAAATGTTCTAAGGTAATAAATGTATAAATAAAACATGCATGCTCCAACTTTCAAATGTAAAAACTTCCGACAGTTTTTCGTGTAGACGATTTAGCGAAATATCTCCCATTAGATTTTAATTTAATTTATTTTTAATAAGGTTGATAGATGTAGGTTTTGTAATAAAGTGTCGTAATAAACTTAAAAGCGCGTACTAAGTCACTGGCGTCCACAAGTATAAGATATTTTTTACAAACGATGACTCACAACCCAACACCCAAAGAATTAAGAAAATATATTATCTTGTTTATTTTTGTTTGAACTGATTAAGTAAATTATGCCAATGACGCAAAAGAAGTCACATTTAAAGCTAAAGAAGAATCATAAACTAACAGAAAAAATAACAGAAAACACACGCCAACAAACAAAAAATAGCCGAGAAAGCAATACTTACATAACTCTTAACAAAGTTGCCAAAACGGATCCCCTCGAATCCCCTCGTCTCCCTTGCACTTACCCACTTCCCCTATACGGGTCAGTACAATATGTATGTGAGCGGCTCTAATTCTATTACTTGTTCATCGGGGAACTGTAAACAGAATCTATTGGTTTCAAATAACTTCGCCTTGAGTTTGAAATTGCCAGACGGCAGTCCGCCGCAGCACTTCAGTTTATTTGAAAATGTACGGAACAACGGTACATTTACGGAACAATTTTAAATTTAACATTTTGTAAGATTTTTATTCTATGAATCGAGACGGTCATGTTCGTTTCGTTTTTTAATTGAATATTTTTTGGCAAAAGATTGTTTTTTTTTTAAATTTATATCCCTTAGACAAGTAAAAGCCATTTGATCAAACCGTCTTGCATTTTTTATATAAATATGTTAAATTAAAAAGTTCACAAAATTCTTTAAAGTAGGTATCGAAAATAATAAATTATGAAAAAATATTTTAGGTAAGAAATATTGTTTATTAAGAATATACTACCCGCAACTAATGCAAAAATTTAAGATAAAATGCCATAAACTGCATAAAACTCTCTGACTGACTTACTGATATATAGTTTTCGAGATTTTACTCGAAAACTATATCTACTCTCTTTCATGATTATGTTTAATTATGTACTCCATGTTTGACGTGTTTAATACGCAAAGAAACTTTTTATTATTATTAATTATGAGACTGACAACCGCAAAGCAAAAACAAAAATATTTCCAAGTAGGTAATAAATAATAGAGCGCCGAAAAAATCAGGGCCTTCCCGCCTCATTATAAAATCCAAAGGGTTGAAATGAAACGCGATTCAATTCTTATTTTTTTATTTCTGCCTCGTTGCGGTGACGGACATGAAAGCGCGCCAAAGAGGGAAAGACAAAGGAGGTCGTCTGCCGTCAAATCCAATCTGTGAGCGTCGGGCTTAAAGGCAACCACTACCTGTCACTGTCAACCGACAGAATCACAACATTTTAACCGTCAAAATAAATAAAGCTTTGGGATTTATTATGGGTTAATTCCTTGGTTAATTCTTATGAGTTTTTTGTATCGAAAAATGGCGTTCAACTGAGAGACATATTACACTTTATAATTTTATTTAACTCGACACTGGCAAATTGTCGCTTCAAGCGCAAAGTCCAATTACAAGAAACTGAACTAATTCTAATGAAGGGTTTATTTGATCACTAGCTGTGACCCGCTGAGTTGTGATGTAATTCTCGCAAAATGACATACTCCCGCGGTAAAAAATCGCCTATGTTCTTTCTCGGGCTATGGAAATCTAGAATTTGTGTACGAAGTTTAGTTCATATCGGTTATGTAGTTTTTTACGTGAAAGACAGACAAACAAACAGACACACATACACTTTCGCATTTATAATATTAGTATGGATATGCTTGCTTGAATATTTTTAACCTATCAGTAAAGTGGTGTTCAGCATATAACAACATGAATAAATAATATAAACAGTAGGACACCATATTGTTTTGTAATATGGTTGAAGCCAACAGAAGCTATTGTGAAAATTTATAGTAGTTAATAACGATTATCAGGTGCACATACCAACTTTATTATTTCTTTATTTTCTTCTACACAGAATAAATGGTACGCGAAACCTTATTTCCATGACGAGGGTTCTTCAAGAAAAATGATAGATATTACTTCGATAATAAAATCAGTTTTTATACGGGACTCTTATGTTAAGGAGTAGGGGTGATGTGGGTTCATGCAAATATGACCTTCTTTTAAGTGGGAGTATATTTTGGGGTCTTTCGTTGTGGTTTGAAAGTCAAATGAGACTTGCAAATGCAATGTTTATTGCTCGCTTGACGAGCTGTCCTGGTTTTACATATTAAGTAGTTAAATCAATAAGCCTATATGCTAACATTAGACTTGCGTGCCATTTATAGTGAATAATTTAAAAGACTAATCTATATCGATACTAATATTATAGAATTGTATAGCTGAAGAGCTGAGGAAGTGCTAGTCCTATTTGAAAAATTATTTAAGATAGCCCATTTTTCGGAACATTCGTTTTTTCCGCGGAAAATCCAAACATATGGAGAACGAAGTGGCGTGTTGTTGTGTTGCTGCTAGTATTAAAATAAACTAGTCGTAAATTATAGAATAGAATAGAAAAGCTTTTTTTAATTTATTAGGGCAATCTATGAGGTTTATATATGTTTTGTATACCTTCAACATGTGAAAGTGAAGTGCATGGATTTATTTGTAATATACATACCTACTTATTTCATAAATTCTTTACTGTACACAAAAAAAATACATTAAGGTTTAGTAACAATGGTCATGTACAAAGGGTTATGAGCTTTAACCCTATAAGAGTTTTATAGAGTTTATTTCAATATTGCTCTGTATACATTTTGAAATTAGGTAAAATAAGCTCAGTCACGTGTGACAAAGCGAGATTAACCATTGACACGTATTATTGACATACACTAATTATTGCTTAGTTTACTCGGAATACGTGAAATAAGCCCTTTTCAAGTCCACTGAAAACTGACAGTGACTGATTGACAGAGATTGCTCTATATTTTAACTGTTGGATATTTTACTCATAGAAACTGAAACATGCCGCGTTTTAGAAGACATCTTTACATTTTAAGAACTCCCCTTTAGAATGCTTCTTATATCCCATTTCACGGCAATACGGGATAGTAACTTACATAAATTATGATATTAAACTTTAATGCAATCAAATTTACATAAATTAAGACGAATTCAAAAATTAGAAATATAATGGTAATATAGATTTTTAATATTTGTTTCATATAAGTATGTATTATTATTACTATTTTGTATAAATTGTGTTTGTTAGGTGTTTATTTTTCGTTTACTTTTCGATTGTATGTTATATGTAAGGTGTACCAATAATTTCTTTTTTTAACAATTTATTTATAATACGAAACCTATTTGTTCACTGATGATAGTATTGAGATATCTGGACGGAAACATGCTCAAGCAAGCAGCAGTGATGAGCCTGCAGATAAAAGATAACACCGTTCCAATTGAGAAGGTTCGAATGGATCCCTTCCTTAAGATCGGTTCACTTCACTAGGTGAAGTTAAACAGTGATTATTTTAAGGTACTCGCCTTAGTATGAAATTTAATAGGCTACATAAAAAATAGGTATTCTGTTTAGTCCGTCTGTAAGTTCGTCTAAAAATACTGGACACCTATTTCTCGCTTTAACAATTTATACGATCATTATTTGACGACCTCTGTGGCTCGGCGGGCGAAGGTCCGCCTGAGGCACAAGAAGTTGCGGGTTCGATTCCCGCCGGGGGACCAGATTTTGTACAATCTACAATTTCTGGTTTCGGGTCTGGGTGTTTTCTATGTATCATAAGTATGTTTTTACAAAAATAATGTATCTATGTAGTATATCTGTCACATAACACCCGTAGTACAAGCTCTGCTCAGTTTGGGGTTAGGTGATGCTGTGTGATGAGTCCGTAATTATTTATTTATTTCAGCAAAATTCCGAAGTAGCTTTTAACGTATATACTATTTAGTAGAAATCGTACAAAAGCTTTCTGTCACGTGTATATTTTCTATTGATATAATTGTTAGGACTAATTGGAATTCTAATTGTAATTAAATTTTTTTTGTCATCTACTTTTGATGTTACTTATGATGTTAATCATAATCATAATCGTCGTAGAGGTCTGCTGGACGTAGGATACACTTATTTATATTTATTTTAACGTTCGCTTTTAATAAGAAAATTCAGACGAAGTAACGTAGCCTATTAGTTCAACCTTAAGTGGGGTTTATTACTTTGTAAAAAAAGAAAGGTTAATTGAACGAATCTTTATGCGATCTGCAATGGGTAGAGTGATACAAGGAGGGGTTTCGCATCCGAGCAAAGCCGGAACGGGCTAGCTAGTAATATTATAATTTATAATGTATGCTTCTTTTTATGCCATGCTAACTAATGTCCGAACATTTCTCTTACTGCTACGGATTGCTACTGCTACGGCGTAGCACTCTACCGTAGAGTGTCTACGAAATCTTGCTGTTGTGTTTTGAATCGATTGCGATTTCATTATCAGGGAATATGCACATATGTGTTTACTTGTAAACATTTCTTCTAGTTGTAAAATTACCTTAAATATATATAACACATCCAAATTATAAACCGTTTAGCTACAATATGTATTTTAAAATCACTATCCTTTTCGGGCGACTTAAACCCATTCGACTAGCCCATATTGACGAGCGTGTCATGTGACGTTAGTAACGAAGTGTTTGATGATTCATAAATTTACTGAAAGTTTGATAAAGTTTATTACCATGGAAACAAATATATTATGACGTCACATATTATTTCGGCCAAGCGATGCGTTTTGGAAAATTGCAAGGGAATATAAAAATAGTCACTTTTTGATGATCAGGTTTCACTATGATATTATAAGAATAATAAAAAAATTTGAATGTTTTTGAAACAATAAAGATTACAAGACCAAAAAAAAAACAGTCCTTTTTAAAGTCTCGTGCATATTGCCTATTATTTTAGGGACCTTATATTTCCTAATCTCAACTGTCAATCAGACAATGTCAGACAAATTATAAATTAACACAATCAACCTAAAACTAAACGCAGTAGGTATGGAATATTTTTTGATTTTGACTCAAAGAATTCGTGATAAATAATGTTCGTTCCGTCTATATAAAAAAAATTACACTATTATGCCAAAATTTCGGACAGACAACTTCGGTACCTACATTGATATGATGACTAGCCAGTCACGGAAGCCATCAAATAAAAGAAGACGAAGAATATATGATGACATGGATCAAATGAGTTTGTAATGGTAACTACAACATAATTATCTAAGGCCATAACAGTGAGTTTCACCCAAAGTGATCCCGTATTTAATCTGCAGCGAAAGCGAACAAAGCGATTTCGAAACGGAAGCATCTGCCGCTCAGCCGCACGCCTCTAGCGGCGAAATTTAGAAACTGTCTAAGAACGACACTTTGTTTGTTTATTTGATTTGTATTTATTATTTATGTTTTTCCCTGACGTTAATTGTAACGAAAACTGTCAAAGTGATGTTCTTAGACAGCTTCACAATTTTTACACTAGAGGCGCTAGTTAGAATCTTTGCATCGCCAATGGCTCTTTGTATACCTACGCGACCACAATACGGGACATTTTTAGGCAAATATCCCGCGTTGCAGACTCTCCCGCGTCGCGTACCGTTTCCCGCGTAAACTACAAAGGCTTTGGTTAAACCTACGCATCAGGCAGGTTTAGCCAAAGCCTTTGTAGTTTACTATGAGTTTAATTAATCCCAATTACACCATTGAACTTTGAGCCTTAAACTCTACAGCTTAGTAGTCACAATCGCATGCAGCAGCAATGGAAAACATTTTATCAAAACTATATTCGAAAAAGTTGAAATCGTCGAAGTAGAATTTTGATTGCCGAGATATCGAAACGGATTGTGTTTACTTTTGTAGGTTAGTAAAAGGATTAATTTCAAATCTGGGAAAAAGAGGAATCCTGAAAATGAAATAAATTTACAAAAAAATCCTTTTTGTTGAAAACTCAATATTACAAACGGCAACAGTGTAACAATGGGCTTATATCTATGTACTGGCTTATCACATCGCTTACAGACAACCTTTGGATGGCTGAAAAAATGTACGCGGATGATGCAAAATTTGTTAATTGTAATAAGACAAATGTTTAACAAAAAACATATATACGGTGGAATAAAGATACCTCCTCCATTTATAAAGTTGGTTATAATCAATTAAATAAATACCTACATAATACATCTTTATTTATTTAAAAAATATATATAATAATGGAATAATGTCTTCCCTCGGCTCTTCATTATATAATGACTGTTATCAATGATCATTCATCATTCTACACAACATAGAAGAAAAGAAAACACAAAGTAAATTACAAGTACCTACAATAGGCGGCCTTATCGCTGATATCGATTGCTTCTGAGCAACCAAACCGATTTTTTTTAAATAAATGTGTCTAATAATAGTTAGTGTACAAAAAAGATACTTACATATAAATACACAATATAATGCTAATTTCCCTCAACAATATATTAAAACACGATATATACGTGTGTATGTTGATCCAAAAAGTCGCAATGAGCAACAAAAATACGACTAGACAACTTCTTGCCTGCAACATGCAAATAATATATTAAGGTAAGGTATCAGAATAAAGATGCATTATTTTTTTTCGAAACTCCACCTAAAATTTTTAACTTGTTTTCAGTTCATAATCGAATAAATTTGAAATTAAAATAGCCGTATATCAATTTTTAAATCTGTAATTAGATCTTTGCGTGCCTCAAACATGTTTTAGCTCAGAACTAAAACTGGTGTAGTGTAAAATGGAACGTTATAATAATTTAATATTAATGTCGCAATGAATCAACTTGTACGTTTTATAGTTTTTTTTAGCATTTTTTCAACTGACTGCCCCGATTACGTTGAGGTTGTTTTAATGATGAGAAAATGTATAAGGAAATTTAGGCTTTGGCCAAACTTGCGCGACCTAAGCGATTGCGAAGCCGAAGCGATTCCGTTTGCACACCAACGCGATCCCATAGCGGGACGACTTCCCGCGTTGCAGACGATCTCTGCCAGTGTTTGTTTTTGTTTATTAATAATTTAAAATTTAAGAAAAACCCCCGATCCCCATGCCTTCATTTCCTTAAATGTAAAACAACATAATATTATGTAATGTAGATGCGATGCGCTTTCATTTGATAACCCACACTAGTATATTTGCAGATTTTCTGTTTTCCTTACCCACTCTCACCGCCATAACTTTTAAACGGCTCAACCGATTTCCATGAAACATGTCTAAGAACACCTGGGCCAAACTCACCTTTCATACAAAAAAAACCTAAATAGAATCGCTCCATCCGTTCGGGAGCTATGATGTAACAGACAGACAGACAGACACGTCAAACTTATAACACCCCTATTTTTTGGTCGGGGGTTAAAAAGGACACCCAACACACGGTAACACAAAATCCAAGATAAAATAAATATGACTAGAATGATTAAATGCGATGTGTTCTCGTAAGTCGCATCACATCGAGTACTATTTAAAATGGCAACAGACAGTTAAATAAGGAGTAGGTAAAGATCAAAAGTAAATAAATTTTAAAACTATAATACATGCACAAGATAATTAATATTATTTTACCAAAAGGAAACGAAAAAATGCTTTGCTGACTCGTAGGTTCAGTTGAAGCGATACGTTGAGAAAGACACTAAATTTATTGAACTAGAAACCAGCTCGACTTATGCTTAATAAATTATACGTTTATACATAGTGACTCATGAAGGTTTTACCTTCTTGAGTCACTCTAACGATTGCTGTAAACTGCATTGAATCCAAGAAAAACCTACAAGAGATATTGTTTTTGACGTAAAAGTCTGAGAAAACAACTACATTTCACTAAATCAATTTAATGAATTTGTAAAAACTTGTTCATAGTCTTTTGAATGGACGTATGTCCTTCGTTATTGGAAGGCCCATTACTAGACAAAATTATTAAATGGGATTTATTTCAAATTACCTTAATTTTTGCACCCCGACGCAAAAAGAGGAGTCTAATAAGTTTGAAGTGTATGTTGTGTGTGTCTGTCAGACTGTTTACCATCGTAGCATCAAAAAAACTCAATGTATTTATGCCCTGGTTCAGATAATGAATAAACAGGGAAAATGGCTGTCCATTTAACACGTCACAATAATATTAGCGGCAATGAAATCTGGGTGAATCTGGTAAATGCAATGATTCAATAATTTGTTCGCTGATTGCATGCAAATTAAATGGCAGGCTGGCAATTGGTATCGAACTTTAAATGAGCTGTTTTTTGGACATTTTTAATGAGACAGCTTGGTTTTGTGGATATTTCGTTATTTTAAGCTTCGGCACGACTGCGACGCGGGAGCATCTGCCGCGCGGTGGACGCTACCCATACATTATTTTATTGATTTATTTTTATTTTATTTTATTCTATGGCTCTTTACTTTGGCTCTTTGCACACCACCCACGTTGCGTCCCGCTTCCCGTGTGGCTGACGCGTAAGTTTGGCTGGACCCGAATTATAAATCTAAATTTAATGTTTAAAAAAACACGATTCTAAAACTTCAGTTTCCTTAGTATTCAATATACACGTGATGGATTTTCAGTTTAGATATTTGCAGATATTTGTTCCCCACTCTCTACCCCTTATAACTTTAACTCACAAAAAGCTTTTTTACATTCACAAATAAAAACGTATAAAGTCATGCTACGTTTTACAAGTACAATATATTGACAACTTCGTCTACGTTCAAGGTTGTCTGGTAGAGATTGCTCTATAGCCATAAGACCGTTATTTTTCACATAGTCTTAAGTGTATTTATTTTATGAGTGCAATAAAGAATATTCTGTTTTTACTGCTATGGTAATTTTAAGCAACGATTTTATCCTGCGATTATATCCGGTACACTAATGAGCCATTGTCCATCACTTTAAAACAAACAGAACAGTCAAATAAAGCCCGTATGCAGTGTTATTTACACTACTAGCTTTACATAATGTTTTTTAATTTTCCCGCAGTAAAAAGTAGCCTTATAAGCCTTCCTCGATTTTTATTATATTTATCTTTTACTAAAACACTATTTATTTATTTATCTTTTATAATTAAGCAAAAAAGAAAACCACAGGTTTAAACTAGTGATATTATATAAACTAGGACGCAAGTACTCACTAACCTATTAAGCTACACATAGATTATTTTAAAATAAGAACATCAATAAACACTTTGTAGCTATCTAAACTATTTTTAATAGTAGAAGTAGTAGCTAGTATATTACTTATTATAAATGAGCTATCTTACACTGTAATATTTTTTCAATTCAGACCAGTATTCCTTTAGTTTATCTCAGGAAGCGCATTCAAACAAACTTTTCAGCTTCTATAATATTAGTAAAGATGTAACGTAAATAAAGCCTTTCATTCAGTTGACTACAAAGGAACTGCTGTACAGATATCTTTTGAAACACAACGCGAACATTGTATGTAAGAGAAATTGTCTTTTTATATTCTATCTATACTAATATTACAAAGAACCGTTTGTTTGATTGTTTGCTTGATCTCAGAAAATACACAAATACTTTCAGTGCGATGTTCGATAGAATAGAAAACACTTTATTGTACACCACACATATTAATAATAAACTTTACAAAAACCTTAACTAATAGAACAGGGTACAAGGGCGGCCTTATCGCTATGAGCCTATTTATAGAGGAAGGCTAAAACCCCGGGCATCGTAGTAGCGTGAAAAGCGAGTGTTATATAAAATGAACTCGTTTCTTTTTGTTTACATAGATCTTATAACTATACAGCGGAATCTAATTTAGGTTTCAGCTATCAAAATCGTGCAAGACAGGGACAATCTAGACTCAATTATGGGGACTATTTAGATTTATAACGGGATATTAACCATGATTGATTGTCTTAGAGGTCCCGATATTTCAGCACAGTTGCATGCGCCATGAACACGGTTGAACTGAAGCTGCTACTTGGGTAACAGTTTTATTTGCAGAAAAAACCCTCTTTTTTTAGAAGTTTTCGAACAGTGGGTTTGGTCATTGATGAAATATGGAAGCGAATTCTGGGTCTAATATGTATTTTTGAATGCCCTCCTTGCGAAGCAAGCTCTTGCAAAAAATATTCGAAGTGGTAGGTAGGCCCCCTCTTTACTGTATGGGTATTTATCAGTAAACTTGCAATCGGCCTTTCCGAACCACATATTTCAAAGAACAATTCATTTATTTAAAAATAATTAATTTCTTTCATTCATATATTGCAGTAGTATAGAAATATGTCTCAATAATCTTCTCACATGCATCATCATCATAATATTAAATTAAGTTCTCAAAAAACTCCTCCGAAATGTATTTTTTAATGGACCAAATACAGGCTTACATTCGACTATGTAGTATCATCTAAAATAGATGTAGAGGCCCGACTCTGACTACAAAGCATGTTAACTGCTGAATTTTTTATAGCCATTGCAATAAAACATGTACAACGTGTTACAGGTGTAGGTAAAAACTGTCCCAGAGTTTGTGTAAATAAGTTATCAAGTTGTTGAGGGTTAAGCGGGGTTGCTCCACGGGATCGAATCATTTTTTTCAACGTATTTTATTCTTAGTTTGATGCGGGATGTGTCCGTTTTCTGTGCTAAGGATATATAATAAAAAATAAAAATTCGGACAATTCACACAATAATATCTAGTCCCGTGGTAAGCATTAAGCTTGTGTTACGGGTACTAGACATCCGATATACCAAGATGGAGACTAGGATGAATGGTAAAATGGTA
This sequence comes from Gymnoscelis rufifasciata, assembly GCA_929108375.1. Lineage (NCBI taxonomy): Eukaryota > Metazoa > Arthropoda > Insecta > Lepidoptera > Geometridae > Gymnoscelis > Gymnoscelis rufifasciata. The sequence continues at coordinate 12,223,027 of OV815318.1, read as the reverse complement.
GATGCTTCTAGGATTAATTCCTTTTCAACACATCGTTATTTTGTGCACAGCATATTAAATATACCAGGTGCATCTTAGAACGAACATTAACTAGCTAATCAAAGATAAACTTAATAAAGAAAATCGAAAAGTGAGAAGCATTTCAAAATTAATTGGATTTCAGATAAGTGAATAAAGTAATAGTAAATACATATTTCCGGGCAATCCACTCAACAACATCTAGCCCCGCGGTAAGCTCTAAGCTTGTGTTACTAACTTACTAGACATCTGATATACTTAATATAAAAGATATGTTTTTTTATGATACATATTAAAACCCAGACCAAGGAGAAAGTGCTTGCAAAACATACAAACACATGGCCCCTCGGTGGGAATCCAACCCGCTACCTCTTGTGCCCAAGGCGGACCTTCGCCTACCGCGCAATGCAGTTAATAATGTGTTTGTTATATATTCTAGACAAGTATAACAAAGTATATATTAGGTCCTTACATATGAAATTGGCGTTTTGTATGGGAGGAACAAAAAGTCGAATATTTTTTAATATAATATATTTAATTAATCAAAGTATGAACCATTATTTTCTATGCACTTTTGCCATCTTATAGGTAGTTCATTGATCCCTTTACTAAAAAAACCAGTCGGACGGGAATCAATAAAATCTTTGAAGGCGATTTGGACTGCCCCATCGGAGTTGAATTTTTTCCCTTGCAAGAAGTTATCCAAATTTCGAAAAAAATGGTAATCTGTTGGAGCAAGGTCCGGGGAGTACGGAGGATGTCTTAGACTTTCCAATTGAAGCTCTTCTAATTTAGTAGCCGTCTGTTGCGCAGTGTGTGGTCTAGCGTTGTCGTGAAGCAGCAGTGGCGTGGAGCGATTGACCAGCCTAGGTTGTTTAGCCGCTAGCTTTTCCATCATGGTTTGCAATTGCTGACAATAGACATCAGCCGTAATAGTCTGGCCAGATTTGAGAAAACTGTAATGAACAATACCGGCACTAGTCCACCAAACGCTTACAAGTAACTTTTTTGGGGTTAATTTTCGCTTGGGGCAGGATTTGGCTGGCTGGCCAGGATCCAACCATTGCGCTGAGCGCTTCCGATTATCGTAAAGAACCCATTTTTCATCACAGGTAATGATTCGGTTTAAAATACCTTCATTATTGTGCCGGTTTAGTAATGTAACGCAGCAGTCGACGCGCGTTTGCCGGTTTGCTTCAGTCAATTCGTGAGGTACCCACCTTTCAAGCTTTTTAATCTTCCCAATTTGCTTCAAGTGAATTAAAACAGTTTTATCACTAACACCGCAGCCTGCAGCTAACTCGGACGTGGTTTGCGATGGATCCGCTTCCACAATAGCCTTCAACTCTTCATTATCAACTTGAGTCTCAGGCCGTCCACGGGACTTGTTCTGCAAGTCGAAATTTCCAGAACGAAAACGTTGGAACCAAAAACGAACTGTGTTTTCTTTTGCAACACGACCGCCATACACATCATTCACCCTTCGAGTTGTTTCCGCAGCACTAGTGCCACGGCGGAACTCGTACTCGTAAATAATGCGATATTTTAAGTTTTCCATTTTGTAAAATGAGTGACGCAAACAGAAAAAAACAGAAGAAAAAAAACAAATGAATGACGATCATCGAAGCACAAATACATGAGTCTATAGCTGTACAAATTTGAATTTGGAATTCCTTACCAAAGAGGAGAAATTTGTGATTAAAGTGGCCAGTACGAAAAACGCCAATTTCATATGTAAGGACCTAATATATAGGTACATATATCTCTACTTAGGGTCCACGCCGAGGTGAAATTATAAGTACCGTCTGACTTAAATTCATGATCTCATTTATAATTCTTGTACAGTCGACATATGCAAGTTTGCCAAATGCACGTGCTGTCTGCATTTGGCATGGATTTATGAATAAAGTTAAGTTTTATATTTTATACCGCAATATCTAGTCTGGTACTAAAGTTGTGTTGAGGTGGTGATACTGTATAGTATTTACTGGTAATAGAACAAGGCCAAATTTTATATGTTTTTTGTATTTTATTTATAATAACATATGTTATAAAGGAAACATAAATCAAATGGTTTTCCGGAATTAGTTAAATCTCGTTTAAGAATTTCAGTACCATACAAAGTTTATATGTATATACCACCAGATTAGCTTAGATTATATGAAAAACCACGCCAGAATGCATTCATACGTTTATTTCAATAAAAACGTGAAAATTCAATAAAAAAAGATAAATAAAATCCTTTAATCGATCAATCAGAGATCAGAGTTATTTTCCGTATTTAAGTAATAGTGTTATTAAAAGCTCTTTTGTGATTGCTCAAACTTCCGTGTGAATTTTCGTTAGTTTATAAATTTACCACGAGACGTCTCAAATAAAATAAATAATGTAATTCTGATCATTATTATTTATTATAGCACGAATTGAAACCGCAGTGGTTTTGTTGCCATATTAGTTGTTTAAGTAAATGTGTTTTTAAATGTTAAAAAAAAAACATACATTTCCGAAAATTTTGAAGTAAAATAATATTTTATTATCTCGTTTCGATTCCTACATATATTATCCGATTTGTTATGTTATACATTTAGTAAGAAATTTATAAAACGGACCTGGTTATTTTCCGGCGCCATAAACATTGATATCAAGATATCTTGTTGATTGCTATATTCCCCGATGCTTAGCAACAGGCAAGCTCAAATTAATGTGTTGAGAAGCTCACAAGCAGTGGTAAATTGAATCGTATCGCTTCCCGCTCCAGATATTGAATCTGTAACCAGATCAGCAAAGCACGGTTGAGAGCATCAGCTAAACTATACAATAAACACGTTAACGAATTGCATTTGCACTTAAACGTAACTCAATTTGTAGCACTACAATCCTACTACTATTATAAAGGCGAAAGTTTGTAAGTATGGATGTATGGATGTTTGTTACTCTTTCACGTAAAAACTACTGAACCGATTTAAATGAAATTTAGTACACAGAATCTCTAGAGCCTGAAAAATAATTAGGCTACATTTTACCGCGGGAAAACGACATTCCGCGGAAAAATCCTTTATAACGCGGGTAACACCGCGGGGCACAGCTAGTAATTAATAGTTCATCTACATCATCAGCACCCTAACGTTGCCACTGCTGGGACACATAGACTTCGCTCTTGACGAAAGATAAGTAACGATACATAAAAAGAAAACAGGTTACTCAGTAGAAACATGACCCTTAAGACAGTAGCAGACTAAAAATCAACTAAAAATTAACAAAAATAATGAGAACAATAAAAACATTGGTCTATATATATAAATAAACATTAATAAACAAATAATCCATTTATCAGATCTTGTTATGTCACTGTTTATGTACATTGTACAAAATGTAATATCAAACACAGAAGATTACAAAGCTAAAAGATTTGCATAGAGGTATTCTCAATAAAGAAGCCGTGTTGGCTAAGTGGGAACACTCTTGACTTTCATTCCGAAGGTCGTAGGTTGAAACAGCACCACGCACCTCTGAATATTTCTTATTGAAATAATGATGCAGGCAAACATTGTGATTTAACCCGCATATTCTGAGAACTTTGACCCAGCAGTGGGAACGAAAATAGGGTTAAAGAAATTATGAAACAATAATGAAATATGTTTTGAAATCAGTCAATATCTCTTTGTATATAACCTTTGCCCTTCATGTATGTACAGATTGATTCTATTAAAACAAGTATGCAATAAAATAAGCGTTTGATAAAAAATTGCACGAGGAACGGGAAAATAGCGTCGCTTGTGGTGCCACCTCGAGTTTTAATTTGATTGTTAATCTAATTACTTGCTTCCTTGCGTTTCGTCGAGATTTTTCGAATAATGAAGCGATTTCAATCTGAATATTTATTGAAATGGATAATTTATGAAAGTGTAGAAGAAATTCAAGGACTTTCGTGGAAGAATTATTTTTCATTTGTATTTGAACGATACGAAAAATAATCATTCATCCTAAAAGCAAAAGAATCAAAGCTTTACAAAAAAACTTCTTTTTGTCCCTAAATAGTTAGTTGAGAAAATATTTCGTTTAATATAGTATTTGTGCAACAAGATAATATGTAAGTTAGAGAGGTTTTGTAATTGCTCCTTTAAGGATCAGTTGAAGCCTTAAATATATGAAAAACATAGTTAATGGTTATAAAATAATAATTATTAATACTTTTTTATATTATTAGGAAAAAAAGTTTATATACATATATAAAAGTTATGTTTATCACCTATATACCACAGTTAATATAAAATAATAATAGTCCGACAGGAAAGACTAACATAGACCTGAAATAATTGCATTTAAAGTTTTATTTTCTCTATCGTAATATTTTTATGAACTTACTTTAAAATGCGCGCCAGCATTTTTCACACAGCTACGCTCGCTTTTGTATAAAACTTGCCGTAAACGCTTTTATGTCTTGAGAAACATAGGGATTGACTAGAGCCAAACTTTTCACCGTAGGATAATCGGAATAATATGCAAACAATAACAGATCATAAACTATCCACAATTATTCACACAGCACAATAGTTTCACGAACAAACTCAATTGACACCGGAATGTTCGAACGATAATGATTATTATTGTTTGTATAATGAAATAATGTTGCCAGCGCTCGCGGTATTTTATTTCCACATTTCCCGCGCTGATTAAACTATACCACATTATTCATGAGGGCCCATTCGTGTTTCAGTTTTCGATTTTAATAGCCATAAATAACAATTGGTTATAAAAGACGCGATTATCATATTTCACGTTAACATTGATAAAGATAGGTAGTGTGAATTTATTTATGCTTTAATAAAATTGATGGTTCGGTCGTGAAAGTGTGAATTGTGGTGGTAAAGTAAATTACTACTTTAACGACACTGTAAAAAAAAACCATATTATGAAACATGCGATAATTTTCATACGCTTGAATGCCAATGCAGTACAAAGGCCTCCCTTCTATTCTCATCACTCTAACAGGTTATATGCCTAGCTTTTATCAAATAATACTGAGAAATATGGTCAAGAATTTGCACACAGATCCCCTTTCATATTAATAATAATAATCAATATTTCGGGACTAATCACACAGCATCACCTAACCCCAAACTAAGCAGAGCTTGTACTATGGGTGTTAGGTGACTGATATAATACATAGTTTTTTTTTCTTTAAATACTTACTCATAATACATAGAAAATACCCAGTTTAATGATCCTATAAATTCAAGGTTGTCTGATAAAGATCGCTCTTGAGCGAGAAGATCGCCAATTTACGCATAGTGTTAAGAATGTTTTTGTTATAATTGTGTGCGCATTAAATAATGATTATAATAAAATATACTAACATGCTTTCACAAAAGCAGGTCCAGCCACTATCACCTCCACGGCCGGATAAGCTGGTGACATCAATGGATGCGCCGCAGCGAGCCGCTCGCACACATCCAAGCCGCAGTATAATGCGCGACATGCCAACTCCCGCGCCCCTTCTACAGTCGCTGACCAACTCGGCGCCTTCATGGTGGCAACATCGACATCTATCGATAAGTTGATATCGATCTCATGACAGCACTAGTTCGATTTCACTGTCTTTGACGACCATAACGTAATGTTAAATGGCGGCACATGAGACAAAGGAATTAAATCAATGTTCTCGGGATGTGTGTCTTAATCCCACGTAGATTTTTCTACACTAAAATCACAGTATAATGTGGTGATATCATACTTTTTAATAATATCAATGTTTCCTACTCGTGAGAGTCTTCAGTGGTCAAAAAAAAAAACACTATCGATATTTTACCCGCGCTACAGTACAATGTGTTTTTTTCTAGCGTCTATTTCAACTAATTTCTTCTATTTCATTTATCAATATTTTCTCAATACTATTGACTTCATATCGATATTCTATCACTTTAAATGCGCAGTATCTAAGTTTATTGGCACCTGTTGATAGTTTAATTTAACTATTTTTATGATTAAGTAAGTACATAAGTATTTTTCAATTTCTTGATATACAAGAGATTAGATATTTTTATCACAGATATTTAAAGATGACTATTTCCTGTGATACATCTTAAAGATTGACACTTTATTTAAAGCGATACGTCACTTCGTTCAATATCCACTTATCTCATCTTAAAATGAAATCGGCACTGGCAACCTTAAAATCAAAGTAAAATCACTAAGTCATTGCACTCAAACTACTGCAACTTTATATTAGCACATAACCGAGTTATAAAATTAAATCGATCATATTTCTCGATTATTTTTACACAACACAAATCCAGGCCAAGGCGACCAATCACACATGATTCACACGTTACAACCCATTGATAGCATGCACAAAACTGTCGACAGACTCAATGCCGCGTGATTTCAACGATATCGATGTTTCTCTATCGATAAGATTAAGTTCAGGCGTCCAACTGTGCGGAAAACAACGGTACAATAAGGTTACTTGTGATGCGATACTTTTCGTTCCAGCGCTATCCTTATCAATGATAAGATAATGGAACCTCTTTTATGCTGCATATGTACAATAGATATGGAACACGCTTATTGAACGATATAGAATAATTAATTGACATTTCGCTCAAGGTCCCTTAAAGCGAATTCAGATGACCCAACGATTTCTTTGTCTTTAAATAGGCGCAAGTTTTCCCAAATTACTGCCGAATAAATGATTAAAAAGTTATTTCTGGTATAATGAAAGCGAATTTGACAAAGGAGGATGAAGTTTGAAATAATAATTTGGGAATTGGGTGTGCAATTAAGACTAGGGACATAACAGGGCGCCATCTTGTTTGTTTAGGCTAGTTGTCGTTGTTTGAGTTGGTTGTGTGTTGAAGGAGATAAACCTTGGGTATATCTTGGGAGTTTTATGAAATTATCCAGACTTTATTAAAAAAAGTTTTTATTAATATATTCTTTGCTTAATATTTTGTTAAATGGATTTTGCCGCGTATTTTGCATTTTTGTTTATTCCATGTTGTTTCGCGAATGTTTTATTATTGCAGCAGAGTTTTGTCAGCTTTATGGGAAAAAATATGCATATTCATATTCTAGTAGATAAATAGTGTACTTATTATAGTATGTAGCTTATTTTTTATTATATTGGCTGGTCTTACTGTTTTTAGAGATTAGAAGGAACAAACAGACAAATGGTATAAGTACATCCTTATACATCAAGTACAAAGTAACCTAATTTTAAATATATTTTATGATAAAGTTACAAAAACAATATATATGTGTATTATATTAAAAACCATTCATAAACACCAGCCAGTGCAGTTAGTTAAAAATATAACCATATTAAATAATACAAATTTTTAAACATTCGGTAGCTCATAAAGCAATTTAAAAGCATAACAGAATTTAATTTCAACTATTTTGTTTGAATGGTGTAAATATTGCGTGAATAATGTCAAACAAACAAATTTAATTAACGGAATGAAATTCATTTCAGCACTGATTGAATGATAAAGATTTAAAGCTCATAGTCAAATAATAAAATCGGTGTTTACCATAACTTTCCATATAAATTGGTGGCAGGAGATCAATAGGCACCACGGGATGCGAAACGACTGCATCTAGAAACTCATTCCAAAACGTGCTCATCGCTTCAACACGACACTAATCCATCGATAAAACTTATCACATCACTAAGTGCAAGTGCATCGACTTGACCTCTTCACTATTTCAGCGCGCGACATTTAAATAAAGAACGATAAATATTGCAAATATTATTTATGGTTTTTGTAAAGAGGTTTGTTTGATTGTAAACAAAGGAGTAAATAGCCGGAGGACGCTCGGCGTAGACTGGTTGGGTGTAGCGCGTTATCGTGGTATATCTAATGATAAGCCGCGCCTGGCAATTACTTCAAAACAGCTGATAGTAGATTGGGTTGTCGCTTTTTGTATTGATGAAATCTTTATCAAAGGGAATGGGATCATAAAGTTTTGTTTACAAGCAGTTTAACTGTAGAGTTTTTGTGTGTGCTTAGAGCTCTTTGTATACGATTTATCGTGGAAATAACGACTCCCTCCCAAATATCAGAATAAGATTTAAAAATGATTATATTGAGACATATATTCCATTATGTCCAAGCCATAAAAAATCACATTACATTCTTAGTTTAGGTACAATGAAGAACACTCTTAGAGCGCATCGAACATCGTTGGCATACCTACTCTACCGCCATTTTGAAAAAAATTATAGAACACTTTTTGTTTGTAATCATTTACTCTGTCGGTTGACATGAGTTTCATCACTGTCCGCCGAATCACGTTTTTTTTCAAAATGGCGGTCTAGTAAGTATGCTGGGCTCCATACAAAAATGTTAGAATTCTTTTAATTCAATCTATGGCTACATCGAATAGATTAAAACAGCAGAGAAAAGTTTTTATCTGTAATGTTCGACCACCAAAATAAAAACAAATAAGCGAGACACAATAAACATTTGGCACTGGCTGATAACAAAAATTAGCGCCCAAGAAAAGAACATTGTACAAGAACAAAGGTAGTTAAACTTTATCAAATAAACACTGACCTTTTTTGAACCGCCTCCTTTGAACAGCGGTCTTTTGATCGCAGAGCAATGCAAAAAGTTCAATAAAACAGTCCTCGTCTTTTTTATGCACCATTTTTGTAACACTTTCACAATATAACGGTTTTATTCAGAGTAACGTTTACGTGAAGCGGTTTCGTAAAATTTTGTGGTCTGAAACGCTTTTAAATTGAGCATTATGTCGGGTCTGCTTTCGGTTATATTAGTTTTTTAACTTCGTACTACTAAATATAAGGGTCATAGAAATGCAAATATGACATGGATTCGGCGGTTTGTAGTATATTTTGTGGCTTCATTGAAAATGCAAACAATAAACATTTTATAAATGCTTGCTTTCGGTGAGCGCAGCGTAGGACGTCTACCAACAAGATGGCACATGACCTGGTGAAGGCTGACGGTGGGTGCAGGCGAAATTACTGAAAACTTGACTGCTTCAGTGGCGCGGTGGGCGAGAGTCCGATTGCGGCGCGAGAGGTAGCGGGTTCGATTCCCGCCGAGGGTGAAAGTGTTTGTAAGTTTTGCAAGCACTTTCTCCTTGGTCTGGGTGTTTAATATGTATAATTAAAAAAATATCTATATATTATGTACGCCTAATATTAAGATTATCCGATGTCTAGCACCCGTAACACAAGCTTAGAGCTTACCACGGGGTTAGATGTTGTTGTGTGGATTATCCGGAAATATTTATATTTATTTATTTATTTCATATTTGAGCGAGACTTATGTCCAGCAGTGGGCGTCCTACGGCTGAAATGATGATGATGATGAAATGTTGGCTAGTAGATAAAGATGCTAGTCGATAAGTCGTTTTAAGGAGATTAAAAAAAAAGTTTTTTTAGTTAAACGGCTGATCTATTTTATATTTAGTGTACAGTACTACTTATATTAATTATATTCATTTGTCTATGTAGATACTGAGTATAGATTAAACGACAATTATTTTATACATTGAAATACACTTTCAATATTTTCTGCCTATTATAAATTATCTGCCTTAAGCCTTTACAAATAAATCATTACGAAATTATTTATAATTACTAGCTGACCCCAGCAAACGTTGTTTTGCAAAATGAAAAATAGATAGCAGCCGATTCTCAGACCTACTGAATACGCATATAAAATTTGGTAAAAATCGGTAAAGCCGTTTCGGAGGAGTACGGTGACTAACATTGTGACATGGAAATTTTATATTAGATACACCTGCCAAAATCAAAATAACAACTTTTAAATTAACATAATATCTAAAAAACGCCTAGTATTTCCCATTAAGAGTTTTATTCGGAGGTCTAGCTCTAAGACATTGTCTATGAATGTGGAGCACCGGATCGATACACACACGGCCTGGATACCTGCGTGCTACATAAATAGCAATGCTCAATCGACCGGCTGATCTCTGCACCCTGCAATAACAGTTATCTGATGTGTTGTGCCGCCTCTTTGGATACGTCGCTCTATGGATTTGAAATAGGAATTTATGAATTAGTTGAAAGAGTTCCAAAGAGGTTTTTATCTTTTTTCTATGGTTTGATTTGCGGAAGGCATCTAAATAATGACTTCAAAATAATACATACGTATCTCTATGGTTTGATTTAAAAGTAGTAAACTGAAAAAGTAAAACTAAAAGGAATTTATGAAACGACTGCAAAATTTTGAAGCAAGAGAATTTCTCTGTATGTGATTTAAACTCAGATTTTTGAAGGATTTGTATCAAAATATCGCGTTACCTTTATTGTGCAGGTTGGTTTACTTTTAATATTAGGTCCTTACATATGAAATTGGCGTTTTGTATGGGAGGAACAAAAAGTCGAATATTTTTTAATATAATATATTTAATTAATCAAAGTATGAACCATTATTTTCTATGCACTTTTGCCATCTTATAGGTAGTTCATTGATCCCTTTACTAAAAAAACCAGTCGGACGGGAATCAATAAAATCTTTGAAGGCGATTTGGACTGCCCCATCGGAGTTGAATTTTTTCCCTTGCAAGAAGTTATCCAAATTTCGAAAAAAATGGTAATCTGTTGGAGCAAGGTCCGGGGAGTACGGAGGATGTCTTAGACTTTCCAATTGAAGCTCTTCTAATTTAGTAGCCGTCTGTTGCGCAGTGTGTGGTCTAGCGTTGTCGTGAAGCAGCAGTGGCGTGGAGCGATTGACCAGCCTAGGTTGTTTAGCCGCTAGCTTTTCCATCATGGTTTGCAATTGCTGACAATAGACATCAGCCGTAATAGTCTGGCCAGATTTGAGAAAACTGTAATGAACAATACCGGCACTAGTCCACCAAACGCTTACAAGTAACTTTTTTGGGGTTAATTTTCGCTTGGGGCAGGATTTGGCTGGCTGGCCAGGATCCAACCATTGCGCTGAGCGCTTCCGATTATCGTAAAGAACCCATTTTTCATCACAGGTAATGATTCGGTTTAAAATACCTTCATTATTGTGCCGGTTTAGTAATGTAACGCAGCAGTCGACGCGCGTTTGCCGGTTTGCTTCAGTCAATTCGTGAGGTACCCACCTTTCAAGCTTTTTAATCTTCCCAATTTGCTTCAAGTGAATTAAAACAGTATTATCACTAACACCGCAGCCTGCAGCTAACTCGGACGTGGTTTGCGATGGATCCGCTTCCACAATAGCCTTCAACTCTTCATTATCAACTTGAGTCTCAGGCCGTCCACGGGGCTTGTTCTGCAAGTCGAAATTTCCAGAACGAAAACGTTGGAACCAAAAACGAACTGTGTTTTCTTTTGCAACACGACCGCCATACACATCATTCACCCTTCGAGTTGTTTCCGCAGCACTAGTGCCACGGCGGAACTCGTACTCGTAAATAATGCGATATTTTAAGTTTTCCATTTTGTAAAATGAGTGACGCAAACAGAAAAAAACAGAAGAAAAAAAACAAATGAATGACGATCATCGAAGCACAAATACATGAGTCTATAGCTGTACAAATTTGAATTTGGAATTCCTTACCAAAGAGGAGAAATTTGTGATTAAAGTGGCCAGTACGAAAAACGCCAATTTCATATGTAAGGACCTAATATTTTTGTGACTTTGACCTAAATCCTAAAGAAAAATTTAAGGCCGCGGATCTTCAAACACCATTGTTTATTAATAATGTGGATGGTGATACTACAGAAGAGGATATTGTGAATTATTTATTTTCAAAAACCAAAATTAAGGTGTCACTGCTGAAAATAAAGGCCAAGGTGTAGAGGCAATATAACGCATATAAAATGTTTGTACCAAATTCCAAAATATCACTTTTCCTAGATGACAATTTATGGCCGGAAGGAATTTATGTGAGAAGATTTATTGTGTTTAAAAAAAACCAAGATGGATTACAACACGATAATAAATAAATCTACTTTTACGAGTGTCACTAGTTTCAACTGTCGCAGTTTGAAGAGGTCTATTGATGGGGTACGGGCACTATGCAGAACTACTGACATTTTAGCTCTGCAAGAAACATGGCTCCTACCCCATGACATATCGTTGCTCGGCTCAATCGATCAGGAGTTTTCGTACACCGGGAAATCAGCAGTAGATACCTCAAAAGGCATGCTTCGAGGCAGAAGCTATGGAGGGGTCGCCATTCTGTGGAGAAGGAGTGCGTTCCAGTCCGTGTCGGTTGTCGAGTGCGCGAGTGATAGAATAGCAGCCGTCAAAGTTGTGCTAGCAGACCGTCATTTACTAATGATTACAGTCTATATGCCAACAGACTGTAGAGATAACTTGGCTGAATTTACAGACTGTATGAGTGAGGTGAGTGCGGTCATAGACAGTTGCGGTATCGACTCTGTTTTTATTTTAGGGGACTTTAACGCGGATCCTAAGCAGCTTTTTGGTAGAGAGCTTAAAAACTTTTGTGTAGAGCAAAAATGGTTGTGTGCAGATGTCGACTTTTTTGGTTCTACGTCTGATACGTATATTAGTGATGTGCATGGGACTTGTTCATGGTTGGACCACATTGTGACTACCGAAGCAGCACTAAGCACAATATCAGACATAAAAATTAATTATAATGTGACGTGGTCCGATCATTTCCCGGTTGAAATTATTTGTAATTTTAATACTTTAGAGCCCAAGATTGATAGCCATCGGCCATCTTATAATAATACCATTTGGGGGGAAAGAGACAGCTCTCAAATCAAGCTATATACGCAGCTGTGCTCAAGTATGCTTAGAGATGTAGATTTCCCTCATATTTTCAGAAAGTGTGCCGATTACGTTTGTAATGACATCGATCATCGAAGTGTAATTGACACAATGTACAATAAAATTGTTAAAATATTAGGATCTGCGGCGGCTCGTAGTTGCTTAAATAAAATTAATAGTGGGAATAAAAGAATCAAAAAGCCGCATGTAATAGGATGGAATCTTCATGTAAAAAAGGCTCATGGTGAGGCTCGGCTCTGGTTTAGGGAATGGGTTGCTTATGGGAAGCCATCGTATGGATCTTTATATGACAGAATGCGTGACTCACGGAGAGAATTCAAAGCAAAGCTTAAATGGTGTCAGGACCATCAGATTCAAATTAAAATGGACATTCTAGCTTCTCATCACTCTGCTAAAAATTTTAATAAGTTCTGGAAAGAAACAAATAAGTTAAATCCGAAGCCGTGCGTCCCCGTGAGTGTCGAGGGTAATAGCGATCCTGTCCAAATTGCCAACCTATTTAGAGATAATTTCAGAGTAAGGTCTCCACTGGGTTCTAGTAGTTCGGAGTCCGAAATTAGGCTTGTACAGGATGGTGATGAAATTATATTAATTTCAGCTAAGGAAGTGGCAAGGGTGGTTAAAGGGATGAAACGGGGTAAATCCCCTGGACACGATTCTCTGAGTATTGAGCACTTAAAACACGCAGGACCTCATTTACCTAGAGTGCTCGCCATGCTATTCACCTTCTGTATAGGACATTCTTACCTTCCTGAGGAAATGATGCGCACTCTTGTTGTACCGATTATCAAGAATAAAACCGGAGACGCCTCTAGTTTGGGCAACTACAGGCCTATATCGCTAGCTACGATAATAGCTAAGGTGCTGGATGGTGTGATTGATAATCATCTCAGTCATAAATTGAGCTTACACGATGCGCAGTTCGGCTTTAGGGCCGGACTCTCTACTGAATCGGCAATACTGAGTCTCAAGCACACCGTCCGGTACTATACGAGCAGAAACACGCCTGTCTACGCCTGTTTCTTGGATTTATCGAAAGCTTTTGATCTGGTGGCGTATGACAGGCTGTGGCCGAAGCTATCTGGCGATACAGAGCTGCCGCCTGAGATAATTATGCTCTTAAAGTATTGGTATGGCAATCAACGTAATGTCGTCAAGTGGGCAGGATCGTTATCGTCCGAGTACAGGCTGGAATGTGGTGTGAGACAGGGCGGGATATCTTCTCCACGAATTTTCAACCTGTACATGGATCGTCTGATCCATGAGCTCAGCGGCACCGGTATAGGCTGTTCAATAGATGGCATGACAGTAAACAACATAAGCTACGCCGATGACATGGTGCTGATGAGCCCATCGATCAGTGCCCTCCGCAAACTGGTAAAAATCTGCGAGAGCTATGCGGAGGCTCATGGGCTCAGATACAACGCTAGCAAAAGCGAGCTGATGGTTTTTAAAGCTGGAGCAAAGACGTATTCCGCAGTCCCATCAGTTTCGCTCGCAGGCACTGAACTCAAGAGGGTAGCCAAGTTCAAGTATCTGGGCCACTGGGTCTCCGAGACTCTCTCAGATGACCTAGACATAGAAAGGGAGCGCAGGGCATTATCGGTAAGGGCAAATATGTTGGCCCGCAGATTTGCGCGATGCAGTAGAGCAGTTAAATTAAGTTTGTTTCGTGCGTACTGCCAATCCTTCTACACATGCAGTCTGTGGGTTAACTATACGCAGAAATGCTGGAATGCCCTGCGCGTCCAGTATAATAACGCGTTCAGAGTGCTACTGGGGCTGCCCCGCTTCTGTAGCGCGTCCGGGATGTTTGCAGAGTCCCGCGTTGATGATTTTTACGCAATCATCCGCAACAGAACAGCATCACTGATGCGCCGGGTAAGGGCCAGCACCAGTAGCTATCTGAACGTTATAGCTGGGAGGCTGGACACAGACTGCGCTTTTATGAAGCACTGGACGCACATTCATAATGTCATGCGTCCGTAAACGCAGGATGTGTTCTTCCTTTTCTATTAAAAATAAATGTATTTTTAGCTGTAAATTACATACCCACATTAACTCTTAATACTCTATGGCTGTAACTATGTGAAGCTGAATTAAATAAATTGAATTGAATTGAATTTGACAAAGACTTATATTATTTTGGGAAAACAATGTATTATTTTGTTATTCATATAGGGAGATATAATAATAACTCCGAAAACGCGATATGCGTTGTTTTTCAATCAAATTGTTTAACAATTATTTATTGAACCATAAAATATTTCCAGCTCGAAAAACGCCCGTATACAAAAATGCTATTGTATTGAGCAGAATATTTAATTTTCGCGATAAACGAAACGTTTTGCGTTTTAAATTCAGAACGATTTTGCGAGTAAGGAAAATATGCGCAATTTAAGTGACCCGAATAATGTTTGTGCTTGTTTTCCATTTTTAATTAAAGAAGGTATTTTAACGGTTTTCCTAAGTTTTATGATTAAAGTCGATTAATTGTTAAGATTTTTTTTAATCTTAAACATGAGTAAACAATATCTTGACTTTTGTTGAGATATTAATTTGACACTGGTAAAAAAATTAGGTAAAAGTATCAGTTATTGACTTAAACTTGATAGCAATTAAATAAAAAAATATATATTATTGTTAGATTTAATTTCGACGATCTTACTGTGTACGAACGTCTAAAGTAATATTATTATGTCACAGAACCTATATTCACTATCACTAATCCATAAAGTCCATAATGTCCATTTTTTAACACAGCAAAACTATGAAAAATATCACTATAATCATTTTTAGAGTCTACGTATTGTAGCTTTTAAATAAAGAACACGGTAAAATAAAATATATTATCTATGGACCATGAAAATCCCTTTCAGTTCGATGTTTGAATTAACTCTAAGGTTTATTCGACGCAAAACAAAGCTGTGCTAGATATTGTTTTATCTGTGGCCTACTTTCTATAGATAGCGGGACTTATCTATATTGAATCAAAAATAATGTTATCTATGTCTTATGTCAATGAATGGTGAAATGAGTTAATAATTTGTTGATGATAAAACGCAAACGAATCATCATCATTATTTAATCCAAGTCATAAAATTAATAATATTTGATTCCATGAAATCCTAGGGATCCTCTGTTTAAGTCAGATAAAGTTAACATATTAAAATATATTTTAAAGTAGGAATAAAATTAGCTTAAATCTACACCTACACAAATATTGAGAAAAGCAAGGGTTTAGGCGAAATCACTTAAACAATCACCGTTAAAGCGAAATGATTTCCAGCATGTTCTGAGAACTTTAAAGAGTTTGAAGGACATGTTACATTCACCAACCCGCACTTGGCCAGCGTGGTGAATTAAGGCCTAAACTCTCTTGCCAAGAAGTCCCTGTGTCCCAGCAGTGGGAACGTTAATAGGGTGATGATGATGATGATGACTTAAACTAAAGGGAAGACGACTAAAAAATATACATTTAGTCTGTCATTTAGATTATTAATAAAATTATACCTTTTTTTTATTTACTTGCCAATGACAAATCAAGGCGATAAAATGCATTGAAATTTCGCAATGATTTCGAGCAAAATGTACTAAATGTATCAAGTTATATATCATAGTATATGTATATTAGACTGTGAGGTATTTATTCATATGGTACGGTATTAACTTGCTGTAAAACAGTTTCTAACTAGCACACAACATAAAGTTCTGAAGACTGCGTTAATTATGTAATACTTTCTTTGGTTTTTAATAATAAATGATTAATTGATTGACGTCAAAAGCCGCCACTTTGATGCTCCATATCTTGGTGCTTTCTTATTAATTTGATAGAGCGAAATGTCTAGTTTTTATGGACAGCCTATCAAGCGTACTAAACAGAATACTAAACTATTTCTTTATGTTAGCATCATGCCTTTTAAAAAAATCTCAGTGGACAATTCACACATCAACATCTAGTCTAGTAGGAAGACTTATGTATTATTTATTTATAAATATATTAATTAGTGTAATTGATTTGTAAGTCGTGCTAATTAATTGAATAAATAAATAAATTTATACTTTGTGCACAAAAAACAATGTACAGAGGAGGACTTAATGTTAGAAACATTCTCTACCAGTCATCCTGGGCGTGCAAAAAAATAAATTATTAATTAGACAGTTGCTATCCATAATATGTACAACATACATTATATTGAGCATAAAGACTCGCTCGCGCTCCAGACTTCATCTCAATAACTGTGGCATATGAATTAAAATAAAGCTTGTAAATCACCGGCGCAATAAAGCCTTAATGTCTGTCTGTTTATACCGCTATATTAAATCTTTTATTGTAACGTCCTTTATCTTTAGGCAGGTTTTTATTAAAAACAGCGATTTTGTGGTGCGCTTTTAAGGTTATATGGGGGAATTTGAGATCGTTGTGCCTGATCTTGGACCCTCAATTTTATATTGTTTATGTTATTTTTTAAGCGAACTAGAGAGAGGTAGAAATTACGTCATATTAATGTACCTCCAACAATGTATAAAATAAATACGTTGAAATTGTGGTGGTAAAAGAAGTGAAAAATACAAATTATTATTTTTGACTGTGCATCTTTTTGAGTTTGTGAGTTAAAACATCTTATTTAAAGGTATTATGCAAATTTGTACAATGTATAAACGTAATTTTTTTACGTCTGTAGGGTTGTCATTTAATTAATTGGACATTTTTGTATATAAAAATAAGAAAATGCATATTTTGGGACACCACAGATCAAGCCAGTTATTTGGGCAAAATAACGAGTGCGTTGCTGTGAATATATATTATTTGTTCAATGTTGTATATTACGGGGCCTTTCCCAACTTTAAGTGGCTATTAATCCTCCAAAAACAGAATTCGGTCAAAGCTGTCACTTCCAAGCACCTCGGTACAATACTAAACCATCGGTTCCTACTAAACGTCAAACGCAGGTGTCTTCTAGACATCTTTAACGTATATTTAACGACAGCAGTACACTGTGGTAATACCCGCGTTATATTGAATTTATCCGCGAAAAATATATTTTACCTTAGAAATAAGTTTCCTGCTTACGATTTAATTAATTTTGTCATTTAATTTTATCATTATTAAAATTTATTAAAATAAGGCCTTTCTCGTCTTTAAGTGGCTAATCGTTCAAAAACAGATAACGGTTAAAGCTGTCAGCTTCCTAGGGGTTGGCCTTAGGCTGTCTATCTATAGTCAAAGTCAAAACGTTTATTTCCTTTAGAAGCATAGGGCATACATGGGCAGGTCAACTTGAAGTTAATTAAAATAAAAACTTAAAATCAAGGAAATAACATTGTCTTGACAGTTTGGTTCCATTTATTTATACTTAATTGAGAAGCGAATAGCTTTATAACAACCAAGCTTTCATATCTTTTGTTGTATTTATATTATTATATATATCCATAACTTTGCGGAAGCACACATGATGGTTCCCGCGTTTTTTTCATAGGATACGATGGTATCGTGAGTTTTGAGTTAGTAGGAGTCTGAAATGTAGGGGTCGGGTCGGGAGGTATCCATGTAAGATTTTCACACGTCGAAAGAAATTGGGCTGTCTCAGATCACAATTTGACTACAATTGTTGTTTTGTCCAGAGCTTAAAGTGGCTACTGCTAATTGGGTCAAACACTCAACTCTACTATAACACGAATTGACTAGCACAAATTTTTCCTACTAATAGTGACATATTACATACGGGATAACATATAGGTGTATTTAAAAAAAACAGTTATAAACGTAGATAACATTTTTGAAGTGAAACTTCTATAGAATCGTAGTGATTTCAAACCGGATGCAAAAAGATGAAACGGAAATGGTAAGAGACACAAATACAATGCTTTATTTAAATTTCTTTGCGCGATACTTCGTAAGAGGTATTGCTGTATTTTATTTATATTATTTTGTAACATACTTTATGTAATACGCTTTATTGAAGTAATATAAATAATCCGAATAATTACAGATATATGTTTGTTTCTCTTATCATTTTAGCAGATGCGTTCATTTATCCTTTTTTTCTATTCGATATATATCATAATAATAGTTCGTAAGTAGTAGACTCCAATCGTGCGTCGTAGCTGACACACACACACTTTTTTTTTATTCTTCTTATTCTTTCGTCGATTTACTGAAGTTTCACTTCTATCGTGTGTGAATCGCACACACTCCTTTTTTTATTTTTTATGAAATGAAGACATTTTTTAAAGAACACTGTACCTTATTTTGGTTGAACTCAAGAAATGTCTAAAAGGAACATACAATTTGCGAGAACTACAACATTTTGATATTCTGAAAAGAGCACAAAAACCAAAGAAGCCGAGCGGCGGAATTCAACTACTTCCCTCAACAATAATCTTTCTTTCCTGCTACGGTCGGAAGGTAATATGCAGGGGTGTATCAGGGAAGTAATGTAAGGGTCTTTATAAATGAACGTTGTTTTGTGACTTTCGTCTTTCTTAGAGGCATCTCAAAATAAAAAGAAATACACTACAAGTTGATTAGTTGGTGATTAGACGTACTTTTTGAATTTCTGATAGTTTTTTGAAAAATCAGCTCTAAAAAAAAACGTACTGAATAGGACCAAGGACTTATGGGTCAAAATTACTTATTCAGTGGAACACCGCATATAAAAAAAATATTTTTATCATCATCATCATCATCATCACCCTATTAACGTTCCCACTGCTGGGACACAGGGACTTCTCACTAGGCGAGAGAGATTAGGCCTAAATTCACTGTTTTTATAATGAATTAAATAATTATATTACAGTAGAGAAATCAAAACTCAACAGGCAGCGCAGAAAACGGTAACATATTTATTTTAAAAATTAGAAAAGTATAAAATAGACTTCGCACCCTTTTTCCCGTTAAAAAATTGGTACCAATTCGTTAAGTAAATCCCATATGATTTTAACAAATTAAACGTTAACCAGTCATGTGGTGGAAGTGGCCTATTCAAACAAGAACAATACATTTAAAAAAAGACTGACAGCGTTACATGGCCCCAACTACGCTCAGCCCCAAGATGTGATTATGTTTATACTGAGTCCGGCCCTGGCCGCGGGGGAAACGGGATAACCCCTCAATGGATGTACCTGAATTACTAAGATTATGTAAATGTTGCTTTAACTTGTTCGGTGGACGGAATAGTCGCGAATTGAACGGGAAAGGTTCTAGGAACGCCGTTTTATTTGAATGTAATCGTATTTTTAATATGAATGTGGGGATACTTGCTTATTCTTATTGTGTGAAGGTTTTTATGTAAGGAAGAATCCTACTAAGCGATACGGCTTCTGAAATTATTATTTGCTGCGTTCATATTTCCTTTATTCACGATACTCACAAGTAGTGACCCTGACAGAATCTAAGCAATTAGCGAACTATGCAAGCTTCAAATCACGAAAAAAAAGACTAGAAATAGAAATCGAAGAAAATATTTTTGCTTTTTGGAGTTTACTCCTTAAGAACCGATTTGAGTTATAAGGCCCGGTACGGAAATTTTATGAGGTGTAAAATCAAGTGTAACACGAAAAGTTGAGGCGTTACGTAGAAAGAGACAAACATAGAGTAGGATTGAACGTGTAAAAGAATGAGATGGAATACATTACACAGCGTATCTCATTCTCGGGGTCTCCTCTTTGCGCGATACTTCGTAGTCTCACTGTATTTTATTTATATTATTTTGTAACATACTTTATGTAATACGCTTTATTGAAGTAATATAAATAATCCGATTAATTACAGATATATGTTTGTTTCTCTTATCATTTTAGCAGATGCGTTCATTTACCCTTTTTTTCTATTCGATATATTATATCATAATTATCGTTCGTAAGGAGTAAACTCCAATCGTGCGTCGTAGCTGACACACACACACTTTTTTTTTATTTTGACTAAGTTTGGGGACCGTCGCGTTGGAGGAGACAGGTAGAATGACCGACATTAAACCGGTAACCTCAGCGCATGCTTAGCCAACGCCTGGTTCGGCTCACAGTCACAATGATCATTTATCTTCCGGATGTGTTACTTAGATTTATATAATACTAGCTGACCCCCGCAAACGTTATTTTGCAAAATGAAAAATAGATAGTAGCCGATTCTCAGACTTGATGATGATGTGTCCTAGCCGATTTCCGCTATGGCGACTGTGTCACTGGTCAGGCATTTTAACCTAGATTTATGTCAGTTAGGGTGTGTACTCTTTTGTGTGATTCCGATTCTCAGACTTACTGAATATGCGTATAAAGTTTCATAATACTTTGTTTTGGAGGAGTACGGTAACTAATAATAATATAATAAAATTATTTTATTTCCTCACACAAACCTTAATGATTATGGATACAAGTAGGAATAAGGTAACATATAATATAGGTTTGTGGGAGACTGGTGCCTGAGGTAGGTATATCAATCTGTATCACAGGTCACCAGCAGCAGCAACTAACTTTGTAACATGGATATTTTGTATATAAGATTGTATAGTTTGGTTCCTTTTATTTCTTCTTTGTGATTTTCTGTAAAATGTATTTCTATTCTATTCTCTTTAATTGTATTGAATTAACTTTAAGGCACTATTGTTGAGCTGTGTAATTTTTGTAAAGCTTCAGAAAAAGTCGACATAGCGTAGCACTGTAGCTTCGTAGCACTGCTACACTGCGTAGCACTTTGCTACGCTATTCGGTACTGTCTACGTCTTATTTTTACTTCAGCCATATCTGCGTGACCAAAGGGATGTGAGTGCATCCTTTCCAGCTTTAGTAGTGACTTCCAGATAACTTATATACAATAAATTTTTACTCGATATTCTCGCTCGTAGGTTTTTAACCGAACACAAATATCGTTCTAAGGGTAATGCTGTAAGGGTTGACCAGTATGTGCGTGTATCTAGCAAAATAAAAATTATAAAGCTATTTACTTATCTTTTGCGTTATTGTCTATTGTTGTTTGTTGACCTGCCCATGTATGCATATGCGTCTAAGGAAATAAACGTTTTGACTTTGACTTTTTATTTATATTTATTGTAGCATTGTTAGCAATAGAGCAAAATATCATTTTTTATCTTTCTAGCTCTTCCGCTAGAATATGCTCACGTAAAGTTTACCTGTAGGCGTTCTATAACCATAATCACAAATAACATTAACGAACAAGCGGGACGCATTTATAACACCACTTGTCGTTAGAAAGAGCGCGATAACAACAAAACGTTCCAGAACAAGCGACTTTATAGATACGTAAACTTGTTAAAGAAGCCGGAAATTTAAAAATTTGCGCCACTGAGTGCCGTTACGAGACGGAATTATCAGAGAGACTCCATAGATCGCGCAATCAGCTGTGGTCACTCGGCCACAACTTCCGACAAGTTGAAACTGAACTGTGTCGGTATTTGTACGGGGATGATGGAAGACCTTGTATACCTTGTATACGTTTACAGAATCGTTACACTGTAAGTTTCGGTACAGGAAATTTCAATTGTTGAGCTATTAAATGATTAAATCTAAAAAACGTTGTAAGTCAACAAATTTAAATGACGCCATTTTTGAAGTGAAACTTCTATAGAATCGTAGTGATTTCAAACCGGATGCAAAAAGATGAAACGGAAATGGTAAGAGACACAAATACAATAGTCGCCTGTAATTAGTGAGCCAGAGCGAGAGAGCAGATTTCGGTGTGTATGTATATTCACTCACACTGTTTAATACTTGCTTACTATGCGAGCATTAATAACGTGTGTTAGTGTGTGTTAGTAGTGAAAACTACCGTGTTGTTTGTGTAGTATCGAATCGAAACAAAATGGCGATTTTATAAACAGTGCGTGCGTTTTTTTGTTGTGGTTTTAAAATAATTTTAGTCCTAGTGTTACATAGGTACCTAATTCAAGATGCATATGCTGCGTTTGCTGTGGTCAGCTCAAAATGAAAATGTTTGGCTTATACGCCACAAAAGAAGATACATCTCTCGGCAGCAATTGGAAAGTGTTGATGAAATACTAGAAATATTATCTAACTATATTTAAAAAACTTTGTCCCGATTAAGGTTTTTAACGTCGTTAAAAGGATCTCTAGAGATATCTCTGGAAATAAAGGTAAATATAGATGAAATATTTTTTGTTGTATCTGCCTATCAATACCCAATAATAATTGTTGTACTCTCAACCATAACAACATAATTAAAAAATGTTTTGTTTTCCCTCAAACATCACAAGAACATTCTCAAATCAAAGCACAAAAATATGCTAAATAAATACATCAGGTTTCCTGATATACCTGCTGCGAGGCAAACTGTTAGCATAATAAATTACTGCCAAAAGTAAAGTGGCAAATTAATAGAAAAAATTATGTGTATGTATAACTGGGCTATTTTATTTAAAAGTTTGAATGTTACAGGTTCTACAGGAAATATGGCATCCCCGGGGTTGTGGGGTGCAAAGACTGTAGCCTCTTTCATATATTTAAACGGGTACAATAATTTGTCCTTCATTTGGGGAAACAGTAATTTGAATGTTTATTTGCAGGAATTACATGCAGCTAGAGAAACTGTGTGGCTTTTAGGTATGTTATTACATAATTGTGATGTATATATAATATTGGCTTTGAATAGTTCACTACATTATAATTTTCTTCTAGGTGATTCTGGCCATCCACAGCGGCCCTGGCTTATGACACCTATTTCTAATGCAGTATCCGCTACACCTGATGCATATTACAACAAGCAAAACATTCAGGCCAGAGTTGTAATTGCAAAGCAAAGACTGGGTGCTGCATTATCAGCCAGACAAATGTGCCAAAATTATACAAGCATGTTGTGTGTTGTATAATATTGGGTTGGATTTTGGACTTGAAGACTATTCTGATAATATAGGTAGCTATACCTTATGACTTTGAATTAATAGTAACTACATTTTCTTTAAGAAGTGTGTGTGACTTCAAAGTAAATTAATTTGTAATTTGTTGTGAAAAATCAAAGTATTTTAATAAGAAATAGATGACTTAGTTGGATGATGATGATGATAGTGAATAAAATTTTAGCCAAAAGTAAGGTGGCAAATTAATAGAAAAAATTATGTGTAATGTTCTAATGCAGTATCCGCTACACCTGATGCATATTACAACAAGCAACACATTCAGGCCAGAGTTGTAATTGCAAAGCAAAGACTGGGTGCTGCATTATCAGCCAGACAAATGTGCCAAAATTATACAAGCATGTTGTGTGTTGTATAATATTGGGTTGGATTTTGGACTTGAAGACTATTCTGATAATATAGGTAGCTATACCTTATGACTTTGAATTAATAGTAACTACATTTTCTTTAAGAAGTGTGTGTGACTTCAAAGTAAATTAATTTGTAATTTGTTGTGAAAAATCAAAGTATTTTAATAAGAAATAGATAACTTAGTTGGATGATGATGATGATAGTGAATTAAATTATGTTTCTTATTCTTTTTCAGAACATATTGAGCCTCAGGAGAGTCACACTCCTCTGTCAGAAAATGATTCCACCACCGATTCCTGAGAGGAAGAATAATGAGGGATCAACTTGTTAGGAGGTTATTCCAAGCAAATTGAAATTCTGCTGTATTTTGTAAAAATAATGACAATGTTCAAGAATAATTTGATAAACTAAGTACAATAAAAGATTTAATTTATTTATTTAATTTTTATTTTATATTTTATCTGGCTTATCACAAATACCAAAAAGGTCATAGTGTGAGCGCCGGCCCACTAAACAGTTGCAACATCTTCTAAAACCTGTTAATATAAATTATATTTTAGTTACTGCTTCGTTAGCATAGCGCATTTTTTTTGTATCCGACGCCACGATATCGCCGACGATCTGCCATTGTCCAAGTTCACAACAAAATCCGATTCACACCGCAAAATCAAAGTCCAGAAAGAAATAATGTCAATCAGTCCATGCACAGTCCGGGTCGCGTAAAAATTGATAGAAAACCGAAAGAGCACACAAAACACAACCGAAACGAAAATCGCAGAAGTATTATGTCTGTCAATTCAATCTGTCATTGTCAAAAGAAAATGTAGTGCGAACTATCGATTCGATTTTATTTAGAATCGATCAACATTATAACGAATGTTAATAGGATTGCAAGTTGCATTCCTTTAAATTGCTGTAACGCCCAACAGGGTCCACATTGTGAAACATGCATACACAATTCAAAAAACTATGTCTTATATTTAAGTCAACCAATGTGTAAACAGCAATAAATGAATTGAGTATTGAGTAAATATGGCTTTAATATCAGGTTATGACAGATAAAAGAACCGTGCATTTCAATAACTATTGCAAACAAAGCTAACCCTTGCCGGGTCGATCGACCGATCGATTTTATAGATCATTCGCTTACCTATCAATTCATATTTCAAAAGGTTCAATCACTATTTTATAGTCATATTTCGAATGCAGATCATTTGATATGCTTTTTTAAAACAGAAATAAAACTCACACTACCTACTGTACACTTTATGCGGCTGCGTATTACAGCTTTTTAGTACGACGAAAATGAAAAAGTTTCACTTCTATCGTGTGTGAATTGCACACACACCTTTTTTTTTTGACATTTTATCGCGCCTATTCAAAAAAAAAAAAATTATCTATGTAGTATATCAGTCACCTAACACCCATAGTACAAGCTCTGCTTAGTTTGGGTTTAGGTGATGCTGTGTGAGTAGTCCGGAAATATTTATTTATTTATATTTATTTATTCAATAGCTGTGCCCTGCGGTGCTACCCGCGTTATAATGGATGAAGTACTCTTAACCAACAACATATTTATAAAAAATAATAAATAAAAATAAAATTCATTTATTTCGGACAACACTACAAATTAAAAAAAAAAAAAAAAATTACATTAAGATGAGGTCCATATCATATTAGTAACAATTAACTTATACTATGTTAGTCTTAAAAATTAGTCACAGTAAAATTTATATAAGTACAAGCACAATACAATAACAGAGGTAGAGGTATTCAGTTGTACACACTGCAATCGAACAACGATTAAAATAGGAAAAAATCCTATTTCATCATTATCCGATTACAGTGTATGAGCAACGGA
The DNA here is from genome assembly GCA_929108375.1 of Gymnoscelis rufifasciata. Lineage (NCBI taxonomy): Eukaryota > Metazoa > Arthropoda > Insecta > Lepidoptera > Geometridae > Gymnoscelis > Gymnoscelis rufifasciata. The sequence goes on along the minus strand of OV815318.1, from coordinate 12,197,156 downwards.
CAGTCACATCTACTGGCTAGTGCAGCCAGGATGCCGTTGGTACTTCCCTGCAATCTGTATAGTAAGGAGGCTACCTTTTTTCGCATGCAAGCGTGGAAACCGTCCGTACGCGCCTCTGCAAACATACCTGACGCGCTGCAGAAACGGGGGAGCCCCAGCAGCATCCTGAATGCATTATTGTACTGGACTCTAAACACGTTAAGCGATTTTTGAGTATATCTGGTCCACAGGCTACTAGTGTAAAACGTTTGGCAGAACGATTTAAACAAAGTAGTTTTTGCCTCTTCAGAACAACGAGTAAACCTGCGAACCAACATATTAGCTCTCACGCTCAACGCTCTCCGCTCCCTTTCTATATCTAATTCATCACTTAGATTGTCAGTTACAATGTGACCCAGGTATTTAAAGTGTGTAACTCTCCTAAGTACTTGCCCATTTAGCATAACAGGTGGCGCCACAATACTCTTTACACCCTTTGGGGGGAAAACCATAAACTCACTCTTTTTGACATTATATTGAAGACCATGACTCCTAGCATAGTCCTCACAGATCCCCAACAGTTTTTCAAGAGCACTGATAGATGGCGCCAGCAGCACCATGTCATCCGCGTAACTTATATTATTAATAGATACACCATCTATAGAGCACCCAAATGGTTGCTTGCTAAGACCATCTATCAGCGCGTTTACATATAGATTAAACAGGTGGGGGGACGTTACCCCGCCCTGTCTTACACCGCATTCCAGACCATATGCATCAGACAGTGCCCCCGCCCACTTTACCTGATTAGTCTGAGTATTGTACCAATACTCAAAAACAGAGCAGACATCCCCAGGCAAACTAGTTTCGCGTAGCTTTTTCCACAGAATATCGTAGGATATTGTGTCAAAAGCGCGCGAAAGATCTAGGAAGCAAGCATAGACCGGCGTCCTTCTATCCACATAGTACCTAACAGTGCTTTTAAATCCAAAGATGGCAGCCTCCGTGGATAGTCCTGCCCGAAAACCGAACTGGCCATCATGCATCTGTAAGTGTAGGTCTAAATGTTTGTCCAGAAGCCGGTCCAGTACCTTAGCTATTATAGTTGCTAGAGAAATTGGCCTATAGTTGTTAAAATCAGATATGTCTCCTGTTCTGTTCTTAACTATGGGCACAACAATGGTTTTCATGCATTCAGCGGGCAGGTAAGCATGGCTGATGCACAGGGAATAGAACATTGCCAGCACCCCAGGCAGATGTACCCCCGCATGCCGAAGGTGCTCAACACTCAGACCATCATGTCCCGGAGACTTACCCGTACACATATTTTTCAAAACTTTTCTTACATCACAAGCTGAAATCCGTGTCAGAGTAGCTCCGGAACAATGGCTGGACACAGTATCATGCACTCTGGGCCTGACCGCCTGTCCTAAGGGCGAATTCACCCTGAAGTGATTCCCAAACAAGTCCGCAATCTGTTTAGCATCAGAAACCCCCCCAACACTTAAAGGGTAGCTAGTTTTAGAATCTAGTTTCTTAATAGATTGCCAAAATTTTGAGAATTGTTTTTCTTTTCTGTTGTTTGCAATCACATCCATTTTTATCTGGTCTTGGTTTTTTTGGCACCATTTTAGTTTTCCTTTAAATACTTTTCTACTCATATGCATGTCATTTAATAAAGGTCCACTACTTGGTTTTCCAGAAGAACACCACAAATTAAACTTTTCCCTAGCATCTCTATGTGCTGCGTGGACATGCTTATTCCACCCAATTGTACATTTATGCTTATTAATTATCTGTTTTGTACATGTCATAATAGCACCCTGCTGTAAAATATTTACTATGTCATTATAAAGATTATCAATTATATACCTATGTTCTAAATTTTTGCAATGTTTGTCAGCACATAAAATAAATTCATTTGGAAAATTAATTAATTTTAGATTATCATGACAATATTGTGAATAATTATTAATTTGACTAGATTGCCTATTGCCCCATAATATTTTACTGTTTAAACTACTGTTATTCAATGTAATAACTTTCTTACAAACTAACTTTATATCACAGGTTAATAACAAGGGAAAATGGTCTGACCACATAACATCATAGAGTACCTTAATGTCCATTACAGAGTCCCACGCAGACTGGGTCACCGCACAGTGATCCAGCCACCTTTGCGATCCATGCGCATCACTGACAAAAGTATATTCACCAGAACGCATGCCTAATTTTTTGTAATCAGCACAACACCAAGTTTGATCGTCACAGAAACTAAGTAGCTCATTACTGAATAGCTCACACGGATGGGCGTTATAATCTCCCATCATAAACACTGTTTCTATACCACTACACTCAATAATAGCGCTCATTTCACTTAAACAGGCTGTAAATTCCGGAAGGTTATCCAGGCACTGAGTAGGCATGTAAACACTGAATACAATAAAAAACCTGTTTGTTATCTCGAACTGCACAGCTGATAGACGGTGGCTCGCACAATCAATCACTGTCACAGACGAAAAGGCATTTCTTCGCCACAACAATGCTATTCCACCGTACGGCCGGCCGCGTAGCAAACCGGTTGACGTATCTACTGATGATTTACCGGTGAACTCGAAGTCGGAGTGTAGGGTTCCTAGGAAGGGCAAATCATGCGGAAGAAGCCATGTTTCTTGTAATGCTACTATATCAGCGGACTGACACAGCCGATTCACACACGCAGCGGATCTTTTAACAGATTTGCAGTTAAAACTTATTATTTTACAGATATCCATATTAATTATGTTTCATTTGCCTCTTTATCGCTTCGCTTCAGAAAGCTGACGAAGCGTCTAAAAGTTATACCATCTGGCCATAAATTAACATCCATAAATACTGAGAGTTTGTTCTGGGGTATTAGCATTTTATAGGCGTCATAGTTGCGTACATGCTTGCTTCTTATTTTTTCTAGGCTAACAACAACACTAGTTTTTTGTAGAAGATAACTAGAAATGTCTTCCGCAGACACACTTTTATCAACATTATTTATAAACAATGGAATATTATTATCCGCTGCTCTAAACTTTGATTGAGGTTCAGGTTTAGCCTCACCTTTCGCTGTCTCAAGTCTATTCCTGTACCTTTTTCTCTGTACAGTTTTCCAATGTTCACTGGGTTCTTTATCCTTCCAAGTCTCTTCTCCCCTAGCTACCACTGCAAAGGGTTTAGGTTTCCGAGTAGGCGTCAAGACTGGTCTCAGAAGTTTTGAAGCTAAGGACGCTGAGTGTGTAGTCTGCGTGTTGTGTACTATAGGCCTAAAACGCAATTCATTATCACGAGAAAGCGCCGCTGAGTCAACGTCGCTTGCGTTTGGGGGTAGTGGCGATCGCCTTACATCAGCCACAGGCTCCTTTGTCATTATTATTTCTGGCACGGGAATGTGTAGTAGACCTATAGGTCCACTGTCAAATGTATCTACATTATCTACCAGTTTAGAGCTACTCCTAGGCAAGGTATTTACATGTTCCAAATCAAAGTTGTTTACCAACGACGCTACCTTGACGTTTTCTAAATCATTCTTTATTGTATTAAGTTCCTCCACTGTTGCATAGCTTTTCTTAATGCACTGGATATCCTTCTGCATAATCAAAATATCCTTCAACAATCTGGAGACATCTACGTGATCAAAATGAACTGCGGGTAGTTTGTTTATATTTTGAACCACGAATATTGGCACCTCGCTGGTCTCCAGATCGCGAAACACTCCAATGATGTCCTCCAAATCCTTCTGTGCTCTTCCTTCTCGTTTGCGTAAAACTTTCTTTTTTGAGCTCTTCACACAATCGTATAGAATAGTTTTAGCTTCCGAAATATCGTTTTCCGAGAAAGCGCTGGAGCATATTTGCGTCAAACTAATTTGATTCATAACTTCAATCTTGTTTTGAATAAAAGCTAGAAGTTCATTTATTACTATTTTACAAGTATCACACTGTTTACTCGTATTACTAGACATTTTGCAAAAATATACTCGTGACCTCGCGTGCGTCACCAATGCCGCGCTGCGGTAGACTGATTTATTTGAATAAAGATTAATATTCTTATGTTGATACAACTTAAACAAATTATTTCGACCAAATTAGGTACCATAAAAACGGTTTTTGTGAGTTAATCTTAAAAGAAAGACATATACTATCGCGGACTGTTTTCTAGATCATTAAAAGAGCTATTATTCTTTAATACATATTTTTTGTGTATCTTGAACCGTTTTCATGGCGCACGCAACGGAAGGCTTCAAAGATGAACACTTTCTCCCGTTTTTTACACATTTACCACTATATCTTTGCTCCTATTGGTCGTAGCGTGATGTTATATAGCCTATAGCATTCCTCGATAACTGGACTATCCAACACAAAAAGAATTATTCAATTCGAACCAGTAGTTTCGGAGATTAGCGCGTTCAAACAAACAAACAAACAAACTCTTCAGCTTTATAATATTAGGTCCTTACATATGAAATTGGCGTTTTGTATGGGAGGAACAAAAAGTCGAATATTTTTTAATATAATATATTTAATTAATCAAAGTATGAACCATTATTTTCTATGCACTTTTGCCATCTTATAGGTAGTTCATTGATCCCTTTACTAAAAAAACCAGTCGGACGGGAATCAATAAAATCTTTGAAGGCGATTTGGACTGCCCCATCGGAGTTGAATTTTTTCCCTTGCAAGAAGTTATCCAAATTTCGAAAAAAATGGTAATCTGTTGGAGCAAGGTCCGGGGAGTACGGAGGATGTCTTAGACTTTCCAATTGAAGCACTTCTAATTTAGTAGCCGTCTGTTGCGCAGTGTGTGGTCTAGCGTTGTCGTGAAGCAGCAGTGGCGTGGAGCGATTGACCAGCCTAGGTTGTTTAGCCGCTAGCTTTTCCATCATGGTTTGCAATTGCTGACAATAGACATCAGCCGTAATAGTCTGGCCAGATTTGAGAAAACTGTAATGAACAATACCGGCACTAGTCCACCAAACGCTTACAAGTAACTTTTTTGGGGTTAATTTTCGCTTGGGGCAGGATTTGGCTGGCTGGCCAGGATCCAACCATTGCGCTGAGCGCTTCCGATTATCGTAAAGAACCCATTTTTCATCACAGGTAATGATTCGGTTTAAAATACCTTCATTATTGTGCCGGTTTAGTAATGTAACGCAGCAGTCGACGCGCGTTTGCCGGTTTGCTTCAGTCAATTCGTGAGGTACCCACCTTTCAAGCTTTTTAATCTTCCCAATTTGCTTCAAGTGAATTAAAACAGTTTTATCACTAACACCGCAGCCTGCAGCTAACTCGGACGTGGTTTGCGATGGATCCGCTTCCACAATAGCCTTCAACTCTTCATTATCAACTTGAGTCTCAGGCCGTCCACGGGGCTTGTTCTGCAAGTCGAAATTTCCAGAACGAAAACGTTGGAACCAAAAACGAACTGTGTTTTCTTTTGCAACACGACCGCCATACACATCATTCACCCTTCGAGTTGTTTCCGCAGCACTAGTGCCACGGCGGAACTCGTACTCGTAAATAATGCGATATTTTAAGTTTTCCATTTTGTAAAATGAGTGACGCAAACAGAAAAAAACAGAAGAAAAAAAACAAATGAATGACGATCATCGAAGCACAAATACATGAGTCTATAGCTGTACAAATTTGAATTTGGAATTCCTTACCAAAGAGGAGAAATTTGTGATTAAAGTGGCCAGTACGAAAAACGCCAATTTCATATGTAAGGACCTAATATTAGTATAGATTGGGTTGTAAGAGTGTATGCCGTTGTTTCAAATTTGTATAAGCATGTCATAGATTACAAATATAATTTAATTATTTACAGTAAGAATTGTTCTGTCCTATCTCATCACTGCTAGAAACATAGCCTACTCGAATCATATTTTATTATAATTTCGAACACGAAACATTAAATGAAGATATTACTTTTGAAACTATCATAGTTATCGCCACTATTAAGATAAATAATAAGACATTCAACCATGGTGAATATCCCGTTATAAATATAAATTTGAAGACGAATATTTCGATACAAACAACACTGTTCGAACCTACCATCGAATCTGATATATCGATTTCGGATGTAATCCAACTAATCCATGGCTTGACAAAATGGCCCTTTTCAAAAAGTTCGGTAACCTACTTACAGAAACGTCAATGTTCTATTTACCCGGATATCCAAATTCCAGGCCCTTTCAAGATGATGGATAGCTCTTTGGAGATGGGAATCATTTGTTCGATTCTGACACGCTATCAATAATGATGCGTTTGTACTATCTCAATCTTCGACCTAACTTGACCTTGTCATCTTGTTAAAAAACTAAACTAAAAAAATATATCTAACGGACGCCATCAAATAAAAGAAGAAAAAGAAGAAAATATATCTATATATGTCTATAATATGAAGTATACTGAGAGCTTAGAATCTACCACAGGACTAAATATGTGGATCGTTCGGGATTTGTTTTTTTTGTTTTAATAATAATGAGTTCTGAAAACTTAAAACCATCATAGTTTATTACCCGTTTCAAGTTTGTAAGAAGAAGATATTTGTGACTCGATTAAATCTATGAGTGGCAAGATTAACTACCGTGAGCTTTGAGTATCTTAACTTCATATCTTTCATAGCTTCTTCATATTTTAAACGTTTTTGTACCTATAGTTATAAGTGAATTTTGTTAATATTTGAATAAAATTTATTTATTTATTATTTATTTATATAATCCCAAAACCGCAGTCAGTCGAAAACCTTTCGGTCCCAACGACCGTCTGTTCTACGTGTACTAACTAATCTGCTTGAATATGTCGGTGACCCTCGTTTGCAGATCTTAGAAAACCCCAAACTTATCCCTCTCCATTTATATAACTTGATAGAACTAAGCACAAACACATACCCTGGAATCGGTGTTCCATTTCCCATTAAGCAAGTTCACAGAATTACACCTAAGTTAAGATTAATATGTTGGTCTAAGCTGCCGAGTTGACCTAAGTTAGCACTAAGTCGTTTCATAGTTCAACAATGATTTTATACGGCTCGGTTGAACTTTAATAAGGTTATTTTAGTCGAATAAGCTTAAATAGAAGTAGTTTAATTTGATTAGGTACTTATAAAGTTTTATTAAATCCTAGCTGTCTCATTTATACATCTTTATAGAGTGTGAAGATACTCGTTGTATCTCTGTTTCAAATAAAATATACATTTTGTATTGTATTTATCTCAGGAAAATACCATACGTACGTAGACAATTTCATACATTATTTCTATAACTTAAACCTCACTTCCGCGCCAAGGTATCAAGTTAATTCTCTCGGGTTATATGGTAATGCACATACCTACTACATGCGCACCATTTTGAGACAACTTACATAAGATTCCATTTACGAAACTGTCACATAGCAGACTCGAACATATTTATACTTGCCAGGAGAGGAGACGCACTGAGTTGTTTACGCTTACCTGAAAATGAAAAGAAAACATCGTTAGAAAAACTGAACTGACTGTAAGTCAAAAGAATGGAAATAGGATAATGTGTTGTATTTATCATCTCGAGTGATTTACGGCAACATTGGCAACAAATGAGCAACGCTCGATTCGCACGCGACAACTTTGATAGTTTCTGGTAAAACTTATATCTATATTCTTCTTTATAAACAGCTTTACGAAGTGCCACGGCGTTGCACGTGTTTTTAATTTTCAAACGGGAACAACGTATTTTACCGCATTATAAAGTAGCCTATAGCCTTCCGTCATAACTAGGCAATCGAACAGTGAAATCATCATTCAGAGCAGACCAGTAGTTTCTGTGTTTAGCGCATTAAAACAAACAATCTCTCCAACTTTATAATATTAGAATAGATACAAGGTCTACCGCATACTTGCTAATTCAGCTTGATTTTGTTACAGTTTCCTTACACAACTCTACATCAATACATTTTCTTTAAAGGATGTTCTTTCAAAAGCATTTAGGCCCTTAAATCCATTACTGGTATTAGCTATTTGACTCGAACCGTACAATACAAGACAGATTTGCCTTTGACATTATTGTGATAGAGAAAACGTCGGACTCAAAGGGTTCGAAGGGCAAAAAAAAACAACTTACAGAACAGTTAATTGAATTTATTCATCATGATTTATTTTAACTTGGTTTTTCAAAGGAAATCAATGTAGGTTTTTATCAATACTTGACGAGTTGAATGAATGTACCTACTTAATGGAAAAGTTAAGTCATTAGTAAATTTTCCATCAATGTCGACAAAAATATATTGCAATTATCAATTAATTAGTCATTTAGCTGTTCTGTCTCACTTAAGGGCAAAGGCCTCCCATTTATCTTTCCATTCCTCTATATTGGTTGAAACTTTAGGTTAAGGTAATTGCAAATTATTCAGTAGTATAAAGAGATAGATAGGTAGGTTAGGTAAAGTTGTTTGATATTAATATTAATAAACAGCGAACCGAAAACATCCTAGGTATTAATTTTCAAGGGCATTTGTAAACCTATATTATTTTCGCTTCTTTTTTATTTTTAATGGAACTCTATAAACTTATTGCCGTAAGTCGTACAGCTCTGAAATAAACTGAACGAATTGAATCGCTTTCGCAAAAAAATGGATCACAGTTTTCCTTCAAAGGAAGAATCCTATTGGGAATGATCCTGTAACGCGAGTCCGAGTTTTAAAATACAATATCACAGAGTATTTCGTCGAGAATTTTAAAATACAAAATGCAGTCCGATAAATTCAGCATATACTTCCACCAGTACGGTGTTCTTTTTTTAAAACACTGCTGAATATGAAATTCCGCCATATTGCGCTGCGGCGTTTCCCGCTTAATTTTGACAGTTATTTTTTTAATCGACACGATGACGCGGCGACACGAAAACAATTTATTCAGCCTGTTTCCGAAAATTGACCGGGGATATTTATTATCTATGGCCGTAATGGCCTTTGGTGTGGCTGATAGAGCTGTCCGTAAATGACTCGTAGGTGAATTAATTTTGTTACAGAGTTGTTTAAAGGACAAATAGTGTAGTGAACTGCGGACATAGCTGGTTTTGATTTCGTGAGAGACGTTCGATGACAGATAATGAGCATTTAGGGTTTTAATCGCCTCTTCTCGCAATGCCAAAGTCGAAGTCAAAACGTTTATTTCCTTAGAAGCACATAGCCTACATGGACAGGTCAACTTAAAATTAATAAAACAAAATTGCTTAAACAAAAAATATCAAGGAAATAACATTGTCTTGACAGTTCGCTTCAATGTTTTATACTGTTGAGAAGCGAATAGAACAACACAGCTTTATCAGTTTTATTATTAACCCCCGACCAAAAAAGAGGGGTGTTATAAGTTTGACGTGTCTGTCTGTCTGCCTGTTACATCATAGCTCCCGAACGCATGGAGCGATTTCAATTTAGTTTTTTTTTGTATATAAGGTGAGTTTGGCCCGGGTGTTCTTTGATATGTTTCATGAAAATCGGTTGAGCCGTTTAAAAGTTATGGGGGTGAGAGTGGGGAAGGAAAACAGAAAATCTGTAAATATACTAGTGTGGGGTATCAAATGAAAGCGCACCGCGTCCACATTACATAATATTATGTTGTTTTACATTTAAGGAAATGAAGGCATTGGAATCGGGTGTTTTTCGTTAATTTGAAATTTAGATTTTTATATAACGTAAATAAACTCTATGCATAGCCATCTTCATAGTTCTTTGTTCGATTCAAGGTTCTATAAGGCTTTGTAATTATCATTTTTATGGAAGTTTCAAATATTTCGTCAATTTTTTTGATGTAAAAACTAATCAAAAGGTTTCCAATAATATGTCAAACAAAGTAAAGTACGTTTTCATATAATTATAAGTATGAATATTCCTTAATAAGCAGCTGAATCTAGTCAAGTAGGTAATTTTTACAAAATACGCACATATCATTATTTAACCCAAAACTACACCACGGCCTCAAACTAAGCAGAGCTTTTACGTGTGTTTAAATGGCCAATTATTGAAAATTGGTCCAAGCATGCAAAAACAACAAGTGCTTAATTAATCTTACCCCTTCACGGGTTTATATTGTAAATAAAGGTCGTTATAAAATATTTAATTAATAACAAAAACATGATTCTACTCCAACATTGGACTTTGCGCTAATTTTCTAGAGTTATTCCAACACAGCACTCGTAAAACTGAAAATACGATTAATTAAAAAGTCGTTTCCACGTTACGCCAATTAAGTTGGTCCTTGGATCATTTTTGAGAGGCTTTCTGACCTCAACCCTTTGAGGTTAGCTTTAATGCATCCTTATTGGAAGGACGATGGTGAAAATAAAGCAAAAAAGCCACAGTTCAAGTTTAGTACAAGAGTATAAATAGGATCTTACGGAAGACCAGCGTGGGTTGTACTGCATACTTCCCGCTTATGCTGAGTAAGGTCCATTTTGCAGTGCTGAAGACAAATTATTTGTTTAACTATAATTATAAGTTGTATATTTTTTATGTAGATGTAATTTGTGTTTAGCTGCAAAGAAATTATTTCTATTTCTATTTCTAGCTATTTTTTCTTTCTTTAGCCGTAGAATATCAACCAGAGGTTAATTCTTTCCATGTTGACTGAGAGTCATAATAAAATAAAGAAAGAAATATTGCTGGACAGTCCATACAGCAACATCAAGCCCGTGGTGAGCTCTAAGCGAGTTACGGGTACTAGACATCTGATATACTTAATAAAATTGATATACATAATATTTAATTTTTTAGTATTCATATTTAACACTCAGAACAATGAGAAAGTGCTTGCAGTACATACAAAATCTTTACGCCTTGGTGGGAATCGAACCGCGACCTCTAACGCTAATGTGGCTTGTTATACACGACTAAAAAAAATTAAGTTGACTAGCGATTTGTAATTATTTTTTTACGGCAATTTCGGAACTTTAATGAGCTATATCACGGGACTTATTCAATTGATAAAGCAAAAATCGGTGTCCAGTATTTTTGGATAGACTTTAAAAAAAAATTGTATGACAATTTATATTTCTGTGTCAGTATGTAGTCTTGTTTTTCTCTCGCGTAACACAAAAAATACCTATGCATCTAGTTTTTCAGCAGCGAGATGGGCTGACGACATCGCTAAAGTCGCAGGACGCACCTGGATGCAATTAGCACAGGTCCGTAATGAGTGGCGAGAGCAAGAGGAGGCTATACCCAGCAGTGGGTGAAGTCAGGCTGCGGATGATGATGATGATCTAGTATTTACTCTGAACAATATTCGCAATCAAATATCAAAGCGGAGTTCACAGACAGATTAACCATATTGACTTATATGCCAATATGGGTAATCTTGCTGGACAGTAATCTCAGTTGGACCAACTGATCTTCGCTGGCTTACCCAACTTGCGGGCTGGTAGGTCAAGCTTAATCTTGACGAAACCCGTTTGAAATTCTGGTTTAAATTGTAACGAAATCATTATCATTTATATACATATATATCTACCTCATACAAAAGATTCAAATTTATTGTAGACACAATTAAAACTCATAAAATTATCTAGATCCTTCTAGATCTTCATGTCCCATCTGAGACCGCATCGACACTTTACATCAGGTGAGATTGTGATCAAATGAAGGCTGAATAAATAAAATACTTTTAAGATTATGTGACACTTTCTTAAGATTGTGCGAACATTTGTGGTCACATTGTACAAGATTTTACCATAAGGTAAAATTTTAAGATCATTTAAAAAACCTTAAGTTGACCTGAAAGACCAAAAATTATTTTTCTGGTCGGTCATGAGATGTTTTATTACCTTTTTCAAGATTATCCATTCTGTACGGGACATTCTGTATAGATAGGTACTATACATGTTCACAATCAATAGTTTTACTTGTTTGAAACTGAACTTTAAAAAACATAACTAACTATACATACATGAACAAGAACTATATACACTGAACTGAATAAATTTCAAGTTTCCAATAAGTCACGTTGTCAAATTACCTAAAATGTCTAAAATCTTTTGAGATGGTATTTTAAGCTAAAAATCATTATTTCATCCCAGTCTGGATCTTATCATAAGGTTTTATGTTACGATTATGAAGCCTTGTTAAAATATTATGGTTGAAATCGGTCGATTACGTACGATTACGAAATCGAAATTTGGATAAACGATTGGTTTTCCAGGGAAATAGCTGGGGCTATTAACATATAAAAACGCTTCTTTTTATCTAACTAATAGTCTATTAGTATAATTATTCTTTTATTATAGCTCGTCCTTAAATCCGTAAATCCTTACACGTCGTAAATCCTTATCCATGGATATAGTTTAGGAATTATGTAAGTAGGTAGGTAGGAATTCTATCTCCAGAAGTGCTGATTTAAATAGGTACTTATGCCAAACGTAACGTTACTGCTAAATTTATTTATTTATGTTTAATATGTATTTAAATATATATTTATATATGTATATATATATACAGGGTGGAAAAATCGAATGCCACATGGATGGCAACTACCTTAAATATTGTAAATAGCACATTTTGTGTAAGGGAGACTTTCCTTTGTTTTTAAAAACAATAAATACTGACTGCATTTAAGGATTTATGAAAAATGGCTTGCCTCAGTCGGGACTCGAACCGGTCAAATATGACAAAAAATAATTTTCTGTATTTTATGATGCAGATTGAAAGGGTTACTCATAAGATTCATTTTTCTCTAAATAACAAATACAATCAGAATAACGGAAAGCCACGAAAATTGTAAACGAAAAAATTAAAACACCGCTAAAATGCGATCTCTTCCAGGCAACCTTAGGATGGAAAAACTTTACTTAAAATAGAAAGGAGGTAAGGGTGTACAATATTAATAAAATAGATCGCATTTTAGCGATAAGGCCGCCCATTGTACTACTTGTTTTTTATTTATTTTGTTTTAGGTGTTTATGTTCCTGTGTTGTGTACAATAAAGCGTTTTTGTTTATTTAATCTTAAATTTATTATTTTTATGGTGTATAAAAAATAGTTATCTTCCTATCTATCTATCTTTATCTAGGTAACATTTTATGAACTTCAACTGAATTCTGGTGTAACAATTACTGAAGATAACTGGAGCCCTATTGGACTAATCATGTCACTTTTGAATGGGACTATCTATGAAGAAACATCTTTAAAATATGATAAATCCGTTCTTCCCGGATAAACCCGAGATAGAAATGGGTGTCCCATGAGGTCCTGTTAATTTGAAGAATGAGTGGGACCACGAGAAAACGCCGCGATAATTATTCGACGACACTCCCAATTATGATTTAGTCACTTTCTGTAATTTCAATCACTTTGGTATGCGAGACGAATGCGGACTAATAATATTATGTGAAGCGTTAAGGATTTTTGATTGATTTGGGCTGAAAATCCGGGACGAATACGACATAAATCACAACAGACATAATCAAGACATTCACAAAATCCTAATAAACTAAACAATATGACAATTAAACGTGTCAATGGTTAGTTATGTCAAGAGATATCTAGTTTTGCCACTTGTGACTGAGCGAAATAACTTTATTTTCCCTAAGTATCAATAAAATACGCGCCGAATTGTGAACTTCATTCATTTTCTTGAAGTCTATAATTGACAATGACATATCCTAATTATTCCGATTATTATCCTCGTGCATTCAGTATTATGAGAAATAAAATAAAATATTTGCAACCATGTCTGTCAAAAGAATTGCACTGAGAATATAATTTAAATTTCGTACAGACGGTTATGAGGCGACACTACACGACATTCATTCGAATTCCATTTCGTAGTAAATGGAATGTAGCATGACTGATTCACAGATTAAATATACTCGGATTTCGTTCGTGTGATCTGCAAAAGGTAAGGTTTTGTTTTTCTACTCTATGAGCGTTTGACTGCGTTCTAAATTTGAAGAATTGAATTTTCAACTAAGACTAACTTGTCCCACATAGTGTGGGACAAGGGCAGGATGATCATGATGAATTTTCAACTAAGAATCGAGCTAGCTGCTATGTCACTTGAGTTTGAAAGGTCCAAATTAGAAAAAAAACTAGGGTATAAGTTTTGGAAGATATGCAGTTGGCATATTATTATATTAATATTCGTTTTCCAAATAAATAGAACCTAAGTTAAATAGCAGTATTTATTTCCTGCTATGGTTTTTCTAAGGTATTTGATTTAGGCACCCAAATAAGCCGACAGTTTAAAATTTACTTCACCCAAAATGTCCAAGGCATTCAGTCTTTGTTATTTCTTAAATATTTTCAGACACCTTCTTAAAGAATTCTTAAACAACTATTCGCAATAAAGTTATTCAACTAACTTCTAAGTGCAAAAGTATTTCCGTATACGCTAACTTCACACAGAAGAGAAAAAAAAACGGTATTGTGGATCAAAAAAACTTTATGCGAACTTGCTGTTAGGTACATTCAGTGAAAACAGACTTGAAAATGCACAAAGGGAAAGAACAGTGTTCCGTAGAACAATTTATATTTAAAACACGACGCGATTGCAATAAATATGAAGTCAGAACAAGCGAGAAGTCGGAAATTCGGTCGAGTTGCGGAGTATTAAAACCTGGCGAATGGCAGAATTCATAGACAGCAGAGTTTAAATTTGGAATAAAAGTGGAATAGTATATTATGTAGAATGGCGGGAAATACTGCTGCCGCTAAACGGGTCCTGACTTGACGTTAGTTATTCTTGACTAATAACTTGATTGAAGACTGTTAGCTTGTTCGCGAGAATGGCATAAAATAGTAGTGGAGACGCAAAATAGCGTTCAACTTAGTAACATCTTTTTCACTGCTTATAGTATTTAACTTGACACTGGCATACTGACGCTTCAAGCGTAGAATCCCATTGTAATAAATTACGAATAGGAATTATGACTACATAAAAAATAGGTATTTTGTTTAGTCCGTCTTTTAGCCAGTCTAAAAATACTGGACACCTATATTACCTATTTTATCAAAATTTCGAGAAGTTTATAAATCTAATCAAACAGACAACGGCTTAATCTTGAGGCTTCATAAATCGTTCTTTACATGGTAATACTGCGAGTAAAGCAGGGAAAACAACAAATTATAAAATATCGTTGGCAATTCAAACAGGCAGCTCAAAGATAATCACCGCCCGCATGTCGGCATAATTAAACTTTATTGTTTTTTGTTTACATTCGGTTTATCCCTAGAATAATTAATTATTTGGGACAAAGAGTTGAAATTGGTGTGTTTGCGGTGACCAGGTGTGGGGACGCTAATTCCCACATAAATTCCGTGGGCTTAGACCCGGAATGACGACCTGGGGCATATTGAAAAGGTTGGGCATTCGTGTATGAAGACTGAAAATTTACTTCTATACCAACCTCCACCATGCCTGTAAACCACAATCGCGACCCAGGGGCAGCAGCTGAAAATCAGTGGTTGCACTTTGTGCAACACTCATCAGCTCATCACTGAGCTGGTGCCATTTTGCTACACTACAACACACACGTTGATGAACGTGTGTGTTGCTGTGTAGTATGTATTAAGATTTATTAGTTTTGTTTGTTTTTATATATCTAGTGTTTCAGTGAAGGCCTTTTATTTCTTGTATTTGTTTATTGTCAGTGTGGGTTTTTTGTGTGCAAATAAATAATTTACTTACTAACTTTACTTTAACCTTATACAACTTGGAACGAATAAAATGGTATTTGTATTTAGCCATCTGTTCCTGGCGTCAAATATGATGCCGCGCGGCAGACTCCTGTTTAGCAGTCCTTTTGGTCGCGCGGGTTTGGCCAACACAAAAACTAAAGTATCTCACTTTAGTTTTTGTGCCTCTTTCTTACTCTGTCTGTGTCATGAGTCATGACAATAGTCAGTTAGTTTGAAGTGCTTCGGTTATCAATTTATTAAAATGCAAATTTCCAAAATAATCAATCTTTATGTGTTACTGTGCTCATGTGATTTTTTACAAAATAGGCACAAACTTCATGGTGCAGAACCTGTTTGAAAGAAAATTAAAGAAAAATGACGAAATTCCCTTAAGAAGTCTAGTAAGTACAAATAGTAGGTACTATTTATGTTTTCCGTACATTATTGTCCGTATCAAACTAATCAGAATCAAATAATATAAATTTAAAATTTAAGAAAAACTACCGATTCCAATGCCTTAATTTCTTTAATGTAAAACACCATAATATTTAGTAATGTGCAGGCGATGCTCTTTCATTTGATACCCCACTCGAGTATATTTGCAGATTTTCGGTTTTCCTTCCCCACTCTCACCCCTATAACTTTTAAACAGCTCAACCGATTTTCATGAAACATGTCTAAGAACACCCGGCCCAAACTCACCTTTCATACAAAAAAAAAACTAAATTGAAATCGCTCCATCCATTCAAGAGCTATGATGCCCCAGACAGACAGACAGACACGTCAAACTTATAAAACCCCTCGTTTTTGGTCGCGGGTTAAAAATACCTTTACCTATAAAAAAAATGGCTCAAGATTATGTTTAGAACCAATAAATGTTTTAACCGAAGCTCCCTGGACAAAAGGCCGCGAAACCTGATAAAATTAGTCACAGATCATAAAATGACGTCTTACGCTAGTGGAAACACCATAGACAATGGGCATTGCGATTCACATGGCGTCTAAAATGAGGTTGGCACTCACGGGACACTGCACAACCATAAATCACCGGACCCAGTGCGGGTCCAACCGTGTGATATAGTGAAATCAAATGACTACTAAAGGATTAACCCTTTTAGAAAGTCAGTACTTTGGGCAACTTCAGAAGGCTTGTGTGCTACGTAGTTCATAAAATTAATATTTCCGGACGAATCGCGCAACATCTAGCCGCGTGGTGAGCTCTAAAACTTGTGTTACGGGTATTAGACATCTGATATAGTTAATACACTACTCAACAAAGTCTAGGGAACAAGCAACAATACTTCAATTTTTGTGTGAAAACTCGTAAAAAAGTACTGGTCACTAAAATTTATAAATTAAGGCTGGAATAGGAATAAATTATTTGTTCGAAATTCAAAAAAAAATAAACAAAAGCGCGAAAGCTTTCAAAATAAGACGGAAAAACCGAACTTGGTCGCTGATCAAGGGGTCTGCTAGCATAAAGTTGTTGTGATTTTTGTCATGTATCGATTTTTTTTCTTGTGAAAAACCATTACCGCCAACTTTTTCGATATTTTTGAAACTCTAAGCGTTATGTCACGTCGTCATTTACCGCGGGAAGAGATGCTTAGGGCTGTGGGTATGTTGGAAGCTAGACGCAGTCAACGCGATATCGCGGCCGCTGTTCACACACAGCCAAGCTTAATTTGCCGATTCTGGACACGCTACAAGGCTACAGGAGATGTAGCCGAACGTCACCGAGGAAGATACACCCATAGACATCCAAACTACCCAGAGACAAGATCGATTTCTGCAAAATGCTGCAAGAAGGCAGCCCCAGATTACAGCTCGCCAGTTGGTAGGAAGACTCCAGTCCCAGCACCAAGTGGTTATCAGTGACCAAACTGTCAGAAAAAGATTACATGAAGTCAATCTCCGCGCTCGCAGACCATTAATAGTTCCAACTTTGCGACATGGAAATCGAGGGCGTCTTTTATTGTGGGCTAATGCACATTTGCGATGGACCGACAATCAGTGGGCACGTGTTCTCTTTTCCGATGAGTCTCGCTTCGGATTTCATCCTGATTCAAGGAGAGTGCGTGTTTGGCGTGTTCCTGGTCGCCAAAGTAGACTTCGAAATCCTCAGGAAGTTCATCCTTATCAAGGCGGAACGATCATGGTGTGGGCTGGAATTCGCCTGGGTGGGAGAACTGATCTCGTTCGCATACCAGGCAATTTGAACGCAGAGCAATACATTGAACAGGCAGTGCATCCTATGGTCACCCCCCACCACCAGCAGTTTGGCCAAGATTTCGTGTTCATGCAGGATAATTCACGCCCACACTCCGCAAGACAGGTGATGAATGTGTTCAGCGAGCACAATATCACGGTATTACAGTGGCCTGCTCAGTCCGCCGATCTCAATCCAATAGAGCATGCATGGGATTTAGTCGGAAGAAAAGCTTTCAGTGATTTTCCTCGAAATTTTAACACGGAAGAAGAACTTTTTTCGCATCTCTCCAGAATATGGAGCCTTATTCCACAGGCGACAATTGATAACTTGATACTCAGCATGCCACGCCGATGTAGAGCCGTGGCTAATGCCTTGGGGGGTCCAACGGATTCTTAAACAGCTGCAAATAATGTTTTTTTCATTTAATTTCCACGTAAGCGTCATATGTTTTTGTAATTTGAAGATTTTTTTTTTTGGTTTTATGCACTCTTTTAGTTTTTTTAATGAAACCTTATTTTTTTAAATTAACGCTTTTTATTTTATTGCATAACTGAAATCAAGAATAAATTTCGCTTCTTTTGATGTATAACATCTGGGACAAAAAAAAGTTGAATTAAAAGTATACACTAAAATATCCTTGTTCCCTAGACTTTGTTGAGTAGTGTATTATAAAAATTCATATATAGATATAGTTTATAATATAGACATTCATTTAAAGATAAAAAAATAAAAGAATATAAAATATATTTATCTTAAAGACTGCGTTAATTATGTTATACTTTCCTTGGGTTTTTAATAAATGATTAATCATACAAATTAACCACACCCAAGGAGAAACTGATTGCAGATCATACAAACACTTGATCCCTCGGGAATCGAACCCTCTACCTCTTGCGCCGCAAGTGGACCGTCGCGCCACTAAGGCAGCAATAATAAATAAAATAAATCACGTGTAAGCAAAATTAATAAACAAGTGTTTTATTAATGTAGGTAATTACTTGATCATTTGAATGGGTTTGAAAATTGTTTCGCGTACCCGATCTTTGTTAATAAGGCTTCGACAAAACCTACGCTTCAGCAACGCCGAAACGGGACGCGACGCGGGAGAGTCTACAATGCGGGACATTTTTGACTGAAAACGTCGCCCTTTGGTGTCGCGTAGATTAGCAAAGAGTTATAGTAAAGTTAGGGTAGAGTCCGCCGCGCGGCAGACTTTCCCGCTTCGTCGCGCGGGTTTGGCCGGAGATTCAGACCAACACAAATTGTAAGTCTGAAGAGAACTATATGTATATGTACCTCTAGTTAAGAAATACGTAAACTTGTAATAATTAAATAGTTTTTGAAGAATTAATGATTAAACACTGCATTGAACACAAATAAACAAAATACTAACTAATTGTGTCTAAAGATCTTTATCGTGTCGTGTCGTATACAACGAAACAGTATAAACAGCAACATCACTCAACGGAAACAATAAAAATCCCGCCCTTGTTTAACAAATAACCACAAGTCTATTGTCTATAGCTCATCACATTACCAAAGAGGTTAAACTATCTTCAACATGGAGTTCAACATGAAAACTCATTACAAAACGAAATAAAAAAACAATTTTGGCGCACGAAAAAAGTTCCTAAACGTCGAAAAAGGAAGCATCGCGTGATCGATTCTCACTAACCGATAATAGATGCCCACTTAAAACTTTTTTCACTTCAGAACTCATCAATCAGGACATTCCCTTGATGTTTTGAGCCCTGTTTTATATCGCGATTGGATTCTTAATTTCTTTATCAATAACTTTTGATCGCGGTTTATGTGAACGATTTTACGACAGTATCGCGATGAGCTCTGTATGAGGCGCAGGTAGTTTGTTTCCCTCCGGGGGTTCGGATTAGGGGCTATCTTAAACTAATAAATATTTCCGGACTAATCACACAGCATCACCTAACCCCAAAATAAGCAGAGCTTGTACTAGGTGACTGATATACTACATAACATAGAGGCATTTTTTTTTGTAAATACATACACATGATACTTAGAAAACATCCAGACCCGAAACCAGAAATTGTACATCGTACAAAATCTGGTTCCTCGGCGGGAATCGAACCCACAACCTCTTGCGTTTCAAGCGGACTATCTATACTTAGTCTTAGTATCAAGTTGGTGACTTTGTTTGTGACGTTGTATGGAGTATTCTCTGGATCTACTAACCGATTTGTATGAAATTTGGTACACAGATTGTTTAGACCTTTTAAAATGACATAGCATTTTACCGCGGGAAAATATATGCAACAAATTATACATCGAAACCATCGTCTTGAATTACTATACTTAATCCTTGAAACTCCATGAAGATAAGTTTTGTAACTTTTGAGTAAATCCCGAACATAAAGACAGACGGACGCGGCAAGGGACTATAATTTATGATAAGTATAGATACATTTGTTAACGTTATTGTTTGTGAGTAACATTGTTATCTTCTTAATACCTATATATAAATCTCGTGTCACAATGTTTGTCCTCAAGGGACTCCTAAACCACTTAACCGATTATAATAAAATTCGCACACCATGTGCAGTTCGATCCAACTTGAGAGATAGGATGGTTTTTACGGCGAGAAAAATTCGAATAATTTCCGGGAAAATTTTATACCCGTGCGACGCCAGGGCGGGCCGCTAGTATTTATATAAGGTTTACTCATAAACGTTTATTGTAATCAGGGAACCACGTTAAAAACCATATTGTGACTTAAAATGTATATTATCAATAAATTATTATTATGACTAAAATGCATTGCGATAACACTATTTCCTAAATAAATGGCTTAAATAAATATAAATAGATACCTAATATAGCACATTTCTCGTAGAATGGCACCCTCACAGTCCAATATTGTAACGGATCCTATTCCTCAATAAGCCTCGCACGTCCCAGCCATGTCGTATGCTAATGCTACCTTCCTCACTGTCGGCTCTATGGATCAATTATAGACAATTACACGACGAGTCGTGAACTTGTGACACGTCGATATTAGGTAATATGCTACTAAGGGTCGGTACATATCTGACGGAAGATGCGTCACGTATTATCGGTCGCGAAACGCCAAAACAAACAAATATATAATAAAACATCCATCCTTTCACACCTTACCGATGACGCGTTAGTGCGTCGAGCGTACAGCGTCTGTTCCGTTTCCGTCAACGCATTGTCGGTCCAAATAGCTATTATTTCGATGGGCTTCATTTTAAAATTTAATATCACACAACACAACCGCTCTGTAGATACTGAACGCAGAAACTGACTAGACGCCTAATGTAGCAGGTCTAATTTGACGGAATAGACGCGACCGATGATACGCTCGACGCATTTTCCGTCAGATGTGTATACCGACCCTAATATAAACTGATAGTATTATGCTGGGCAGAGTTGCAAGTATTATTCTAAACTAGAATTCCACCCGCGGCTTTGCTCGCAAAATAGATTTTCACGCGGTAAATATTGCTTTTTTTCTTAGCTTGGAACACAGCGATGTCCGTGTAAAATTTTATCCTAATCGGGCATCGCTCGCAATTGGATTGTCCCGCGATAAGTGCTATTTTACCGAGGAGAAAAGGGGCATTTGAGTTATTCTGATATGTACGCAATATTACTGTAAAGTTTCATCAAATCCATTCAGTACTTTTTCCGTGAAAGAGCAACAAAAACTTCCACAATTACCCACATCCTCAGAAGCTTTCGCGTTAATAATATTCGTAGGATAGTAGAATTCTGTAGAACAAATACGACTAATCACTTACCTTACAAGCAAATTTGAATATTTTGAGTGAATAAAGGTGTATATTTTATATAATTCTATGTTTTTTGTATATTGAATTAGAAGCAGCTGTCCATATTTCGCCTCGTAGGAAAAGAGTTGGTAATTGGAGCCGCATTCCATAAACACGAAATTCATATTGATTCATTTTGACAGTTCTTTCAGAATCGAATCAAATGCACGAAAGCATCGAGTGCTTCTCAGAACCAATAATAATGTCGTATATTGGATTGTTCGGGAATGTAGCAATTGAAACAAATGCAATGGCAGTTTACTGTACAGGATCGTCAGAACGTTCATGTATTTTTAATTTGCGATAGCACCGTTCCTGAACATTGAACGCGAATGGAGGGCGCTCTCTTTGAGTTCTCAGTTATACATACAAGTGTTGCTGGTTTATACATGGTGTAACACGGTCGACGGATCAACGAAAGCTGGGAGCAAGGTGATTTAAATACCTATCATACCTCCAATGAAATAAATAAATAAATATTGCCAGACTACTTACACAGCATCACCTAACCCCAAACTAAGCAGAGCTTGTACTATGGGTGTTAGGTGACTGATATACTACATAGATACGATTTTTTGGTAAATAAATACTACATAGAAAATACCCAGACCCGAAACCAGAAATTGTAGATCGTACAAAATCTGGTCTTGCGGCAGGAATCGAGCCCGCAACCTCTCCAAGGCGGACCTTCGCCTACTGAGCCACAGAGGTCGTCAATAATCATACCTATAATAAAAACCCCGATTTTGTATAGTTTTGGAGAACGTAGCTTCCGTTGATCCGTTGACCGTGTTACACAATTAGCAAGGAGGTGTTGATCGTGTTTTATTTATTTTTCCCGCGGTACAACGTATTTTCCGCCGTAAAATAAGATTTATAATCTAATCTTAATATATATAAATCTCGTGTCATAATGTTTGTCCTCAATGGACTCCTAAACCACTTAACCGATTATAATAAAATTCGCACACCATGTGCAGGTCGATCCAACTTGAGAGATAGGATGGTTTTTACGGCGAGAAAAATTCGAATAATTTCCGGGAAAATTTTATACCCGTGCGACGCCGGGGCGGGCCGCTAGTACCTTTATAAAATTTCCATGTCACAATGTTAGTTACCGTACTCCTCTGAAACAGCTTTAATTACTTATTTTTACCAATATGCGTATTCAGTAGGTCTGAGAACCGGGTACTATCTATTTTTCATTTTGCAAAACAACGTTTGCTGGGGTGCTGGGGGCTAGTATTTGTATAGATGTTAAGGAAAATCTTGAAGAAAGTGAAATAGATGATATTCATTTTCTTTAAGATATTATTGTATTTATAAATCTGTGTAAGCGCCACTGCTCTCCTCTTATTAACAAATTTCAGATCCGTCCGATTGGCCCATCCGACGATTGAGTGATTGGGGTTACGCGATGCTGTGTGATTAGTCCGGAAATATTTATTTATTCTCCTCAGTGCCTCAGTGGCGTGGTGGGCGAGAGTCCGCTTGCGGCGCAAGAGGTAGCGGATTCGATTCCCGCCGAAGGGTCAAGTGTTTGTATGTTCTGCAAGCACTTTCTTCTTGGTCTGGGTGTTTAATATGTATAAAAAAAAATATCTATGTATGTATGTATACTATATTAAGTATATCAGATGTCTAGTACCCGTAACACAAGCTAAGAGCTTACCACGGGGCTAGATGTTGTTGTGTGGATTGTCTGGAAATATTTATTTATTTTTATTTATTTATCTATCTATCATAATGATTGCGATAATACCCGTACGAAGCCGGTCGAATCGTCTCTGAATAAATACAATAAACCACAACACAACACCGTAATAAGCCACAGAAGTTTTTGCTGGAACTTTGCAAGTTCGTTGTACCCTAGTTGTAATATCGAAGTTGCGAAGTTGAGCCCGCGGTCGGATCGCTCCGAATCGAACGGAATTATGGGTTAGGTTCCTAGTTCCTCAAGTTTGCGAGGCAACTTAGTTTATAAGGTGTTACTTATTTACTTCTTATGTTTCTCATAGCATACAACGATATAGCGATAGCACTAAATAACTTAATATTAATCAATAGTTTTTTGAAATCCGGTCTGAAATCACAACGATTCTTAAGAAGTTAAGGTGGTTGTATGCGCTAACGCGACTTTTTCAAATTGATATATCTACTATATGAGTGAATAAATATGTATAAAAAAAATATATGTTGCAAAATAGATATTAAATTACAACTTGAACGTTTGAAATTATTGTATCTTCATTATTACTTAATAAAAAAAATATTCAAAGTAAGGCATTTTTTATCCGAAATTTGGATATATCTTTTAAACGGTATTGAGTTTGAGTATTTTTCTTTAACTTAAATATTTGTCAAAGTATTCCACACAAACTGTACGTTTGAAAATTAAAACAAATGATTTATACGACTACAAATAATTATTTTGTGTTTTCGGTATGAAATGGAACGACCGGGTCTGTGCGGGGGCGACGGGCGGCAGTGTGGCTCAGACTATCGGACGGGGAGGTTGTGTCGCGCGTCTTCGTCATCGGTCCAAATGCATTTTTCGATGAAACCGTATAACGATTATTGTTTGCGCATGGACTCTGTTGTTTAGTTTTATATTTTAGAAATAGGTATTTGAGCTCGGACTTTTGTATATTCGTTGGACAAGTTCATTAAGCAATTAGCAGGAATAAAAGTTAGTAATAAATAAGTAATGATTATACTTACTACCTACCAACTAGTGAATTAAGTAACAAGCTAATATAATAAGTACCTACCTATTAATATTTATAAACAAAAAAAAAACACTTATGAAAAAGTTGTTTTTTTTTTAATAGGGTTACCTAGTTAACTATCTCTGACTCTGAGTGCCTCGTAGGCGCGGTGTGCGAATGTCCGCTTGCAGAGCAAAAGGTAGCGGGTTCGATTCCCGCCGAGGGTAAAAGTGTTTGTATGTTTTGCAAGCACTTTTCTCCTTGGTCTGGGTATTTAATATGTATAATAAAAAATATCTTTAAATGTATGTATATTATATCAAATATCTAGTACCTACCCGTAACACAAGCTTAGAGCTTACCACGGGACTAAAATGTTGTTGCGTGAATTGTCTGGAAATATTATTTATTTATAACTAGCACAGACTTGTATAAATATAATTAAAAATTAAATAATGAATTAATTGTTATATATATTTTATGTCACCGCACCGTCCAGTTATTTGCTGTGCATTATCCTCTCCATCCTAAGGTTGTCTGGAAGAAATTGCTCTAAGCAATAAGGCCGCCCATTACGCATTTTTGTATTTAGCTTTAAGTCCCTTTTTGTATTGTGATATGGTGTGTAATAAAGAGTTTTATTATTATTATTATTACTAGGTAGATGATACAAACAAAGTATATACAATGTGTATTTTCGAACCTTGATCAAACTAAATGCGGATACACGACATACATTTATGGATAAATCTATACTATTAATATTATAAAGCTGAAGAGTTTGTTTGTTTGTTTGAACGCGCTAATCTCCGAAACTACTGGTTCGAATTGAAAAATTCTTTTTGTGTTGGATAGTCCAGTTATCGAGGAAGGCTATAGGCTATATAACATCACGCTACGACCAATAGGAGCAAAGATATAGTGGTAAATGTGTAAAAAACGGGAGAAATTGCTCATCTTTGAAGCCTTCCGTTGCGTGCGCCGTGAAAACGGTTCAAGATACACAAAAAATATGTATTAAAGAATAATAGCTCTTTTAATGAACTTAAAAAACAGTCCGCGCTTTAAGTTGTATCAACATAATAATATTAATCTTTATTCAAATAAATATGTTGTTGGTTAAGAGTACTTCATCCATCATCCATTATAACGCGGGTAGCACCGCAGGGCACAGCTAGTTTAGGATAAAAAAATTATATGTTGGCTATTTAAAAAAAAGCCAATATTTTTTTATGAAAACTACTTCGTATGGTTTTTTATTCGTTTCTGTTTGATTAAATGGTGTATTTTATTCAAAGTAGGCTCATTTGAAAGCTAGATAGTTTACATCATCATCATCATCAGCCCTTATCCCATATTACGTGGGGTCGACGCAAAATCTTTCTTCCTTCCATTTTCCTCTGTCACTCGTCATCTCAACACTCATTCCTTCCTTCAAAGTTCAAAATTAATTTATTGCGTAAATACAT
Source organism: Gymnoscelis rufifasciata (assembly GCA_929108375.1). Classification (NCBI taxonomy): domain Eukaryota; kingdom Metazoa; phylum Arthropoda; class Insecta; order Lepidoptera; family Geometridae; genus Gymnoscelis; species Gymnoscelis rufifasciata. Next base: position 12,171,290 of record OV815318.1, on the reverse strand, counting down.
GTTACAGCGTTGTTATGGCTTAAATTTTACATGGATCAATGTATTTTACCTGTCCAGGCATGCAATTATAAAATTGGCATTACATTATTGAATAAACTAAAATAATAAAAATCTAACAAAATACAGTACTAAATAAATTTTTATAATTATTAACTTTAAATTAATTTCATCAAACATTTATAACATCAGTAATCATCATAGTAAGCAAAAATTCAAAGTCATAAAACTAATTAATGTACAATTTAAAAAGTCATTATCTTAGAAACATTTTTGTCAGTCATTTTTGTTCTTACGCATGCCATCCTTCAAACAGTCCATCAATATTTTCTTTGACCTACCTCTTCCCACATATCCATCAACACACATATCTAACACTCTAAGCTAGATAGTTTACCTAATTAAGAAAATTCAAAACAAAATACAATTTTGGTACAAGAGCCCGCTAAATTTTTTTTTGTAGAAATTTACCAAAAATTTTTTTTTTATTTTGTTGTTGATCTATAATTTTTAAACTTTTTTGCATTATTTATTAAACTTCATAATATTTTTCAAAGGTTGTCTGGAAGAAATTGCTTTATGCAATAAGGCCGCCCATTATGCATTTTGTATTATGCAAGTCCATTTTTGTATTGTTTTATCTTGGTTTCTAATAAAGAGTTATATTATTATTATTCTACAAATTCTACAAAGAGTATGGGTCTACCTTTTTTCGTTGTCATGTTATTAGCCATTTTAATTAGGTACTTTCTGCCTTGTAGTGCCAAATATCAACAGACAACAAATTATGTATCTAAAGTTGCATTAAAATGATCACGCACGATTGTGGTGAAGTGAGCTGGAGCGTCACCATGAATCACACCAGCGAATGAAATAAGAAACGATCGCGATGTACTAAAAAGAACTTGTGAACTGAACGTGGGTTTACTTGCAACGATATGCATTGAGGAAAATGGTTGGCATTTTGAAACAATCAATAAATTAATTGATAGTACCTAATAACTTAAAGTGTTGTATTACTTAATCTTATCATTATCCACCGTTAATATCCCACTTTTGGGCAAAGGCTTCGTTCCGTTTCATCTTATCTTGCCTTGATTCATTACATAATTTGCTGTCTGTTGATCTCTGTACAAGGCAGAAAGTACCTAATTCGAATAGCTAACATGACAGCAAAAAGAGTTTAATTAACCTTTTTGGTACGTGGGCTACCCACCAACCTTAGAGTATCTATGGATACCAACAGTGTCAGTCGCGTAGTATTTCAAATAATTTTATACTATCTACCTGAAACTTAAAAGGAAAAGCAAAATACCACGAAAACTTAGTGACTGACCAAAACTCTGAAATTGTACTCGTCTTTATGCCCGATTTTCTAATCCTATGACATTATGAATATTGCAGATACTACCTAGATTCTATCAGACGATTGGCCTTCAAGCAAAAACCAGACATTATTCATAAAATTAAAACCCTTACTTTTTAGAAGAGATTTGTTGTATAAATTATGAAGTTTAATATGACATGCAAAAAAGTATACCTCAATAATCCAGTGTAAAAGTTACAGATTAAAAATAAAATAAATACCTATTTTTTTTGTTAAATTTCTACAAAAAAAAAGTTTTAATAGGCTTTTGTACCGAAATTGTATTTTCTTTTAATTTTCATAGCTAGGTAAACTATCTAGCTTTTTAATGAGCCTACTTTGAATAAAATACACCGTTTACTCAAACAGAAACGAAGAAAACACCAGATGAAGTACCTAGTTCTCATAAAAAAATATTAAATCGACTTTTTTAAATAGTTTACATAAAAAAATCTGATATTTATCGATTAATTTTTGTCATGTATCCGCAAATTCCGCAAATCCGCGTTTGATCAAGCTTCGAAAATACACATTGTATAGGTAACTAGCCTACCCTGGCAGGATTGGCTTAGGATCTTATTATTAGGTTGGTACTTAGTAAGTAAAGAAAACCTAGTTAAAAAAACATACTTATTATTTATATTTAAATATAAATATTTCCGGACAATCTACACAACAACATCTAGCCCCGTGGTAAGCTCTAAGCTTGTGTAACGGGCACTAGATATCTGATATACTTAATATAATATACATACATATATAGATATTTTTATTATACATATTAAACACCCAGACCAAGGAGAAAAGTGCTTGCAGAACATACAACCAATTTTATCCTCGGCGGGAATCGAACCCGCTACCTCTTGCTCTGCAAGCGGACATTCGCCCACCGCGCCACCGAGGCAGTCAATCCCACTGCTGGGCAAAGGCCTCCCCCCATTCTCTCCAGGCATCTCTTTCCATAGCAACCGTCATCCAGTCGGCTAGAAATCGGTCCAATTCGTTCCGCACATATATATACCTACTTATTTTATTTTTATTTATAAATTTGTGTAAACGCCACTGATCTCTCATATTAACAAATTTCAGATACATCCAAAGGTTGCCCTTTGCCTGGAAGAGATCGCTATTAGTGCCACTGCATGTAATATGTATCTCCTATGTATGTTCCTATATTGTGGTGTTGCAATATTGTATTGTATTGTATAAAGATAAAGGTTTCTTTTCTTTACTTTTTATGCTAGATAAGCCTTCATTTGACAACAATATCACAAGATGAAAAGCGACGATGTGGTCCAAAATGGGGAATGAAGACCTAGAAGGTATGTAGGTAGGTTTTTTAGGATTACACTAGTCTTATTAATTTACCATTAACATGGTGAAGAACTGTGTTGGCTAAGTGAGAACACACTCGACTTTCATTCCGAAGGTCGTGGATTCAAACCCGGAGCGCAGCTCTTGGTTTAAAATTAAGAGATAAGCTTATAATTGGTTCTCTTAGCGTGATATTTTGCGAATATAACTTTTTGCTGTTTTAGAAAAACGAGTTTGCATTCCACTGATGGCTTTTAAATATTATTGAAAGAGTCCTTTTTAAATAGGATAGTTAAGATAAACACACACAGCAAAATTTACATTGCACCAACACGGCCAGCCTTTGCGAGTAGAGCCGTACAAAAACTTCAATAACTCGAAACACAACTCACCCCGCAAATCCTCTGCCGAATTTTGCTTTTACAACTTACCTGCAACAAAATACGTCATGTTAGAAAACCCGGCGAAAACACGTGCTTCCCAGAGAACATAAAACCTGTATCTGGTTGGAGCAATATAACCGTAAACTCAGTTATAAAACCACAGAATGGAGGACCTACTCAGATACTTGAATATGGGACGAGGCCATTTCGAAAAATGGGCGCGGGGTTTAGTATCCTAGTAGGTTAGTATGCAAATGTTTCATTTTGTGCAGGTATGACAGGAATCTTGTTTCAGTTTGATTGCCGTTTGTGATCTACGCAACTAGCAAATTGATTCTCCGTGGGGAGATTTCCGCCATGCTGGCAATTAGCCGTTGGGTTGAAAGCAAGCTCCGCGATCGCAAACGCATCTACAGACTTTCACCAAAAGAAAGGACGAGTTAATTTTATTAGTTAAAATATGAGGATATCAATGTTTTTATAATAATTCTCTTTATTACATTTTAAACACGTCAAAAATAAAATTTATACATTAGATTACATAAAAAAAATCATATAAAACTACCTACTGTAAAAAATATATCAAAACGGAGAATCAGCGGCCGCGCAGCTAGGCTCAAGCGACCGGTGACTAGGGCTGTGGTCTATTACTATTATTATTAGTTAAAACTGCAGACACAGTGGAAGCCTTCGAAGCAATAATGGAACATCACTACCGCTGGATTTGTCTAATTGTGTGTTTGCGATAGAAATCTTAAATACAAACAATCGGAATAATTTAATAGAGTAATTAAATTCCACACGAAATAGGTAAAATGGGCAACAGTGCAAGGTTGGGGATGTTCGCCATTATAAATTATTATTATTATTATGTAAGTTTAAAAAAATGTTTAATGATTACTAGTTATCATTATATTTATACCAAATTTGTACAACAGTTATCCATAAAAGTTATATATTGATCGCTGAGTAGGTACAGTGATAGTTTGATATCCAAAAAGCTTTACTCCGCAAAAATAAATAATTTTAATACTAGGAAATAAATATGCAGCAAGGAAAGCTTCTGCAGTTAAAATAAAAATATAAAACATCACCAAAAGCCCTTAATTTTCTAAAATCTACCGCGATATGGCGTCTGGAAAGGAAGATAAAAGCCATATCTATCTGAAATTGAGAATATTGAGCTAATTAGTAGTTAGGAGTTAGGTAGTTAGGAGGGCGTAGAGTTGGCTGTAGACCTGGACATGACCCTACCTCATAGAGTTCCAGTTATTTCCAGTTTTCCGGCCTTTACTAAATAGTCCGTCCACCCAGTTGGTTAACGTCTTGCGCTGAGCTTGCCGATCCGCGGTTTCCATTCGAGAAATTTTCGACCCCATCTGTTCTACGAGCTATATGGGTTGCCTACTGCCACTTCAAGGAGCTAAACCTTTAGGCTATGTCAGTGACCCGCGTTCTTCTACGTATCTCCTCATACCTGATTCGATCACAAAAATCTAAGTTTTCCGAATCCTGCCGAGTTGGATACGGCGATTCACCTTCTCAGAGTTGGACTTTGAGAATAATTGGAGTATATATCCGGTGTACTCAAACGTCGTCGAATTAACGCATTTCCGTTGTACTAGTGAAGCATGGTCAGGCATGCGAAACACATAAGTAGCTTACACTGCAACGTAACGACAACGGGCATTCCGTTAATTATTTCAACATGAAGGTACCTAATATATTAAATGTATTACATATAGCATGTGAATGCATTATGTAGGTGTATTTTTAAGAATTTATTATGTATCAGTTAAAATATATACCTACATATATGTTTATTTTTTTAGTTTAATAATGTAATTTTTAAGTTTAATAGAAACGTTGATGTCTTAAAACAATTTACTCTTTTTTTTAAGGAGAATAATTTAAATTCGTTTTAAGGCAAAATACAGAATTATGCAAAAAAATATATAATTCATACACAACAGACGACAATGTCCATTCATTATGCGTCTATAAATTGCTAAGTAAAATAATTTTGTTTGTAGGTTTCGCTTTATTAAAATATAAATCTCTTACCGTTGTGATGTTAAAAGCCCTCACTCAGTGTAGCGCAATGCGGATGAGCTGCATTGAACACCTATTACAGTGAAATACGATAATCGGGTCACGTCCCGGCCTACCGCGCCGGCAAATTTAGGACTAAAGGAGTTGACAGTAAGGGGGATATTGGCACTCGGCACTCAGCGGTGTTGCAAGGTGTTTTGGCTTTTCAGGACTATCAGTCTGAGAGAAATGTAATTGTTAGTTTTTATAGGTTTTTCATAATGTGTAATTATTATTTTATCTCTATACATACTATAAAATACCACAGCAGCAGTCTGTCACATTCGCGATAATCTTAAAAATGACAAATCTGATTTTTATGTGAATTCTATAAAAAATACTCCCTCGGCGACTGTCAATATGTTTGCGACAATCTTAAAAACTACTGAGCGGATGTTTATGAGAATTTTATTATTAGACACACTCTGTCTAATAATAAATTTATCTTAAAAATCCGCAATTTAAAATTTAACAGGAATGTTTACGTGTATAATTTGCACCCTTGCTAAGCCGGCCGGACATTTTTAAAACTAGTTATTGTAACATTATACGTTGTATAATGTCTATAATAGGCGAGCACAAGTAAAATTATGAATAAGTTATTTACTATACACAACGTGGATAAGATAAGAAAAACATAATATAAATGACATGTTCTACATTATCGGACGCCCGTAATGCTGAAAGCCTACTAAGTGACACAGTGGACATCACACGGCTGTACTACTTTTGAAATAACAAACCATTCAATCACTCTCTAGTCATATTTAATTCAACATATAATTATTTCTAGTCCATCAATCTTTCTTCAAGCTATATATTAATATCCCATTATTATCAGATTTTTCTATACACGCTGTTTGGAGTTGCCTGCACCGGTCACGCCTTTTCGTCGTCGGCCCGTAAAAAGCGTTCGGAAACTTCGTTTTTTGCTCGACCCAAGCGCCTCTCTGTTCGAAGTTATTTAATCTGTGCTCTGATACGGAATTTATTGACGTTCTGTGTCGCCAGTCTGATAGAAGCTAAACTTTTACCTTCGTTGTGACCATGAATTTATTAGAACGCCGCCTTGATGTGGCGCCTTATCAGAAAAAAATACTACTTATATATAAATATTATTAAATAACTTATATTATAAATAAAGATTTTTCTCTCTCTCTCTCTCTCTCTACTTTTACTTTTTTGACCCCCGACGCAAAAATATGTGTGTTATAAGTTTGACGTGTCTGTGAAATCATAGCACCCGCACGGAGGAAGAGATTTCAATTTAATTTTCGTATGAAAGGTGAGTTTCGCGCGAGTGTAATTAGACATGTTTGGTGAAAATTGGTTGACCCATTTAAAAGTTATGAGGGTAAAAGTGGGGAAGAAAATCAAATATACTCGAGTGGGGTCTCAAATGAAAGCGCATCACATGCACATTAGAAAATAATATGACTTTAAACTTTACAGGGAACTAAAATTATGGATTCGGGTTTTATTTAAATTATTTAAATTTAAGCTTATTAGGAAAAGGCATCTGTGACTGGCTATTACGCCGTCAACAGCCAATATACAACTTGAGAACATCGGCTTAATACAAAAATAATTTAAACTTAATTATTTATTTATTTAACTACTGCTTACTGGAGTGATATTAGTATATTAAATTTTGATCGCGCCATCATGTCATTGAATATTTTATAATTTTATTTAACTTGACACTTACAAAAATGACACTTCAAGCGCATAATCCAATTATAACAAATTCATATTTTACACAAGAAATCTTTAAACTTTTGTTTAAATTCCTCTCGTTCGAAGTTAAAATCCTTATAACAAAAATTCGACCTAGACTAGACCAATACACCAATCAGTGTTGATAATTAAAGGCAGGTACAGTTGGCAAAATTACCTCTCACTGCACATCTTAGGTTTAACCAGTCTGGAGTTTCCTGCTATATTCGAATCCTAAAAATTCCATTTCCAAAATCCAACCTAGACCAGACTAATATCCGAGCCAAAAGTGCCAGCAATCAGTGTTGGTAATTCAAGGCAGGTACAGTCGGCAAAATTAACGAGTAGTCGGCTTGCGCAGAGGGGTCGGCTCTTAATTAGAACGCTAATCGTACCAATTATTGTCACATGGGCTTTCCGGATTGCGATTCTACGGAATTGTTACAATTGGGTCTAGAGAAGGTATTTTACTGTCAATCTGTAGACAACTTAGTTTTCTTTTTGTGTTAGCTAAATAGGCAATATGAAAAAAGCCGTGTTGGCTTAGTGGGAGCATACTCGAATGCATGCCATGGTCGTGCATTCAAACCCAGCCGCACACAATCTTCTTCTAATATATAAAATTCTCGTGTCACAGTTTTCGTTGCCATACTCCTTCAAAGCGGCTTGACCGATTCTCATGAAACTTTGTCTATTATTGCGGCATCTGAGCATATTGAGTAGGTCTGAGAATCGGCCTACATCTATTTTTCATTTTGCAAAACAACGTTTGCTGGGGTCAGCTAGTATCTCTGTATTTTTCTTTTTGAGAAATGTTTGTGTTACACTTACTTGAACGTTGAAGGCAAATATCTTGCTCACAGGCTCTTCTTAAGAGAACTTTAAGGAGTTGATGACTGTGACATTGACCAACCCGCACTTGGCCAGCGTAGTGAATTAAGGCCTCATCTCTCTTGTCAAGAGAGAACTCCCTAGAACCCACCAGTAGGAACGTAAATAGAGATGCTTATGCTCAAATAATCTTCATCATTATTTCAGTCGTGCCATGTCCACTGATCCACATGTTAAACCTCCAAAATAGATTTCCTATTATTGTCTATTTCATCTATCTAATCCGTCAGTTGAACCTTGCTATTTCACCGGAGAGCCGGTAATACGAGTGTGTCCTCACACCAACAAAAGCGTGAAAGGAAAATGAAAAACAAACGAGATAAGCGAATGAATGCCGCAGGGCGTTACTCATCGTTATAAGGCATTAGCTGTGGCCGGCTTAGGGGTGATATGTGTGTAAAGAGGTTAGTGCTGAAAAGAGGTAAATAGATCTCTATGGTACATTCAAGTAGTCTCTTTCGAAATAGCTTTTGTGTTTTAGTGAACATTTCTGGGAGAGAAAATGCGTAAAAAAAGATTTGTAATTTTTTTTAGAAGGATAATAATCTATAGTTAGTAGTTTGATTTGAGTGCCGAGATTTATTAAAGTAATGCTCTGAGTCTGGATGTTAAGTGAATTTTCGCCCAAATACTATGTAGACATAAAATTATATTTAAGAGACTTAAACACAGCATATGAAAAGAATCATTAAAGGCAAACCATGTTTTCGGCGGCTATTTCCTGGATCTCTGTTATTTTGTTTCAACGGTGGGTAAATCAAAAGTGTTCTTATCCATGTTTTTAAAAACCGGTAAAGTTGTTTGGATGATAAGACAATTATTATACATATACAATTATTAGATTTAGAAAATTCATGGCTATGAAAAATCTAATAAATTCGCGAGTAGTGAAACCTCACGATTAATTTAAGCATATTTGCCAGTCCTCACTTTTGCAAACTCAACTTCCTTTAGGGCCTGCTCTTTTATGTTATTCAGCCAATCCAAACAACACTTTGTGTCTAACTGTCTTTTCTTTGATATATAATGTGTTAAAATCCTGAAAATTTATAAACTCCGACCGAACGAGCGAAAGGAAAATATTGTGAAACCGCCATATTATTACCCATATCATACATTCGAATTGCAACCTTAAAATCAACACAACTAGATCCTTTCTCCTCTGCAGCTTTCTCCGATTAAGTCTAACCACTTATCACGGTAAAGGTATAGGGCCTCTTGATAGAAAGTCCTCTTTGAGCCCTTTTCGTAGAGGATCCGCGCTCCGAAGTGTTGCCACTCGAGAAAAGCATCTTTTAACTTAATCGGACGTTACGCCGAACGAGTGGTCTTTTTCTGGGCATATTTTTATCAATAACGCGTTGTGTTTGATGCGAGAGAAATGTAGAATTCCGACATTTAAGATCAAGAACTCTAGACGACTTTAATTTTAATGTCTTTTTGGAAATAGATAATGTGAGTTGGGCTTTCATAAATCTTTTACTCTACTACAAAAATATAGCTAGAGTTTCTTATCGCTTCTTTGCTCCAGTGTAAAAAAAGCGAAGCGACCAGATACGATAATTTTTTTTCCTATTTATCTTTAAGCACTGTGTTTATTTTTTTTGTTTTTTGAATTTTATTTTTGACGTTTCTAAGATTTGTAAAACCAAACAATGTAAATAAATTATTTCGTATCTTGTATTTACGAACAGCAAGATGTGAAAAATGTATGGGTCTTACAAATTCAATTAGTGTTTTTGTTTCATGTTTTATTTTAGTTTCCATTACCCACTTCTTGTTATGTAATATACCTTCACATATTTCCTTTTGTTTTACACTTTATTATGGTTATTAAATATCCTACTACTATTATAAAGGCGAAAGTTTGTAAGTATGGATGTATGGATGTTTGTTACTCTTTCACGTAAAAACTACTGAACCGATTTAAATGAAATTTAGTACAAAGAATCTCTAGAGCCTGAAAAATAACATAGGCTACTTTTTACCGCGGGAAAACGTAATTCCGCGGGAAATCCATTATAACGCGGGTAACACCGCGGGGCACAGCTAGTATAACATATTTGTAACCCTAGTTTTGAACTATATTTTGATAGTCATATGTAATATACTCATCTTGACATTGCTAAATTTTAATGGAAGCTTATTTTCAGTTAAGCAACTTTAACCTTTATTCGATACTGATATATGACATTATACACATTCTGCTGAGTTTGGGGTTAGGAGATGCTGTGTGAATACTCCGGAAATATTTCAATTAATTAGTTTAATGCTTTCACTTCACAAAAGACGAAAATAATCTAATTTTATATATAGAAACCGGAAATTTCGAAACATTCGGTCGTTTTCAACTACAAAGAGCGCGCACAAATGAATACCTCAGATAAAATGCCGAGAAATCTCGCAAAGTTTAGAATTCCTTACGGTTACAATTTGCGGAATTATGTAACTCTTTAATAAAACAGACAACAATGTCTTTCTGAATCGTAAAACGGATTTATCTGAGATTGGAGCAGATATCGCGCATATTATTTTTTATCTTCAGCAATTTCGTTTTTGTGGTTTTAGGGATGAAGTGTTTTCAATACCAAAATGTTTAAGGAGCAAGGACCTAAATTTTGTAAGTGTCGTGCACTTGTAGCAGTTTTAAAAACAATTGAGTTTTTAGATCCTCCCTGACGCTGCGTTACGCGAGCACGGGCGCGTTTCATACAAATATGTATGCTCGCGTGGCTTTCGACGGATTACTTTTGTATTTTTGACATTAAACTCGCGCGCGCCTTCTTAACGCAGCGTTAGGCCTTATAATACGACTCAATCTAGCTCTAAAATAAAATGATCTAAGAGCTTTACAAACTATATGAACCTAAGAATGTAATACTAAATACAGTTAGTTGTTCAATATAATTTGCTAAAATAAATATTAAAATAAAATTAATATCCACACAACAATATCTAGCCCCGCAATATGCTCTGTGCTTGTGTTACGGGCTTGTTAAAACAGGTGTTTGAACAAAATCTACAAATCACTTATTTAATATATAATTCTTATTTGTATATATTTCTTTAGCATCTTTATCAAATCTATGCATAAAACTCAATTTGTGAAAGGAAATATCCTGTACATATTTAGAAATGGCTTCTTTCTAAATGTCACAACAGCAATGCAATAATGTTATTTAAACATTAAGTTAAAGCACCCATCTCATTTAAAGTGCAATTAAATGAAATGAATGAAATGAGAAATAAAAAGAAGTAGAATTAATTAGTTAAGTCACATAAGGTGTCCCAAAAAGGCTTCCAGCTCAGCATTTGTTGACTTGTATGAAACAAGAAAACGCTGATCTTCCGTTGAAAGCCCTTTGAGTCACAGCATGCCATTAAATAAACAAAATAAATTAGAAATTAAAACTAGTCGAAACAATATAAATAAAGAACAAACCCCTTCCTCCCGGACCTCGATTACGAGTAGACGTGCTCAAGTGACTCTTGCCTCTTTTTATAAAACATTATTTACAAATTCATCAACGAAATACTCCAGCAAAAAATAGGACTGCATAAACGTAAGGAGGTTCAACTACAAACAGCAAGTGAGAACACTGCATTGAACTCGGACATCGTTTACCTGCGCCCGCGTGAGTCATCCCTTACTTACTAACGCACACGCTGACACTACACCCCGCGCGCGTCATCAGTTCAGTGCACACACACTGCTCTAGTGAACCCGCAGAGCGCTGTCGAACTTACCTGCGTACACCTATGCTTGCCTGGTAACCTCACTCGGCTTACTAGAGTTTTTCGTTGCTATTTAAAAAGTAACAGGGTAATTAATAGTCCAAGATTGCTATTATATTTGGTGAAGTGAACATTTAAATAAAATCTTAGAAGAACAACAATGTTTCACTCACCAGAAAAAGCAGGATCAGACTCTGAACTTCTTAAACTTATAGATCGAAAAGAGGATTCTTTAGAGCGTAGACAAGATAGAGAGAGTAAGAAAAGAAAAGTTAATCACTCTCCTATAAATATGACAGATAAAAAATTTGAGGATTTAGAAAGACGAATTACTGATTTATTCTCCTCTTTTAAAAATGATATTGATGCCAAGTTTCAAACAATTGAGAAAAAATTAACAAATATTCAACAGAATACAAAAGACTTGGAAAAATCTTTAGAGTTTTTATCTACTCGCTTCGAGGATATATCCAAAAAGGTGGACCAGCTAGAATTAAAAATATTAGAAAAAGAGACTCAAATTGATATGCTTCAGGATAAATTAGAAAGCATCGAAAGAGGTACTCGCAGCTCCATGATCGAAATCCGAAATGTGCCAACATCAGGAACTGAGACCAAAGAAATTTTAAGAGATTATTTGATTCAAATGTCTACATCCGTCAGCGCCAAGGTAGAAACTGCCGATATAAAAGATGTTTTCCGAGTTCCCGGCAAATCGGAAAATATTAAGCCGATAATTGTGGAACTAACCACGACTATAAATAAAAATCGAATTTTACAAGCTGTTAAAAAATACAACTCTGCAAACAGAACTAGCAAATTAAATGCCGCCCATCTGGGTCTTCGAGCTCATAGCAATACCCCAATTTTCGTAGTAGAGCACCTTACAAGTCTCGCGAATCGATTGTATTTCCTGGCGAGGGAACTAAAAAGACTAGGCCTCTACAAATACTGCTGGACCCAAAGCGGCAAAGTGCTTATTAGAAAGCACGATGGCGGACCCATAATTCACATTAAAAATGAAGCGCAAGTGGAAAGCTTAAAGAAAAACCCAATATGACTATTTATAGCGTTCCTCAAAACAATGTTTACGATTATTGTCATTTCGAGCTACAACTTTTTAACTTTAATTACTTTCTTTTTTTTAAAACCTTTTTTATATCATGAATGTTATGAAGAGATGATGAATAATCACTTTAAAACACACCACACGAAAAACACACTTTTGATACATACTTTATTTATTTATACTAATATTTACATCACACAAACAATATATACACATGCACACTTTAAAACATACTATTTATATTATAGTAATTTATTTCTCAGCCGACAAAACTTTGATTTGCAACCTGTTCTATTAAACCTAATTAAATATGAAAGATAAGCAATTAATGAATGAATTAGACGACCTATCTATATGCCGATCTTATCAGAGCTACCCAAGAGACTGCTTGTCAATCATAAAAAATAGTAGTAATTATCTTAAGGTCGTGACACAGAACATCAGAAGTATTAACAAGAACTTTGATGGTTTTTCTGTTATGCTTTCAGAACTTAATTTTAACTGTGACATAATAATATTAACTGAATGCTGGTTAAGCGCAGATCAAATTTTACCACCAGTATCTGGCTACACGGTTGAACGAAGTAGCCGCTCATTAAATAAGAGTGACGGTATTGTTATTTATACAAGGAGTGAAATACGCTACACTATAACTGAACCATACTTTTCTGAAGCCAACTGTCTAATCATGAAATTATCGGACCATACTGCAATAGTAGCTATTTACCGATCACCGTCGTTTAAAAAAATAGAAAACTTTCTTCTCGCTTTAGATTCCAACCTTAAATCACTTGCTAACTATAAGAACATCATTGTACTAGGTGACCTAAACATAGATATTAAACCGAATAATACTCACCCCCTTAGCTCCGAATATCTTTCTTTTGCTGCAGAGTATGGCCTTCTCCCTGCACATACATTTCCTACACGTTTTGAAAACTGCTTAGATCATATACTTCTGAAAACGAAATCCCCTGCTGTTTCTTTTGTAATCAAATCTCCTATCACTGACCATCTTCCAGTACTATTATGTCTTGAGAACCGACGGAACAGAATTAATACATATACTAAAATAGCTAAAAAAGTTGATTTTAAGCGGTTTTTAAACCATCTCCAACTTAGTTCAAATAATTTAGAACTTATTTTAAATATTAACGATGTTAACATTGCAACTAATAATTTAATTGATATAATAAGGAAAGCTTTAGAAACCTCTACAATATTGAAAACAATACCGTGTCGCCAAAGGATTAAAAAACCTTGGATTACTCAAGGACTACTGCGATGTATAAGACATAGAGACCGCATGCATCATAAGGTTAAGAAGGATCCAGCTAACATTATCTTAAAAATATCATATAACAGATACAGAAACTTCTGTAATAACCTACTTAAAAAACTAAAAGAAATGCATGAAAGATCAGAACTTGTCAAAGCTGGTAAAAACCCTAAAAACACATGGAAGGTTATTAAAAATATTGCTAACATCAATAAAAATAATAAAAGCTCTTCTTGTCTTCTACAAACTGAACAAGACTCTATCTCAGCAATTAATAAGGTCAATGACTACTTTGTTAATGTAGGTCAAAAATTAGCAGACAGAATAGCAATACAAAGAGCACTATATAATATACCTAGCAACATTAACAAACAGTATCATCCCAGATCATTTGTATTACTTAAAACAGATATAGATGAAGTGGAGAAAACTATTCTAAGCCTAAAATCAGACTCTGCTCCTGGCTGGGACGGTATCCCTACTTCAATACTCAAACTTTCTAAGAATCTAATTGTCAAGCCATTGACACATATAGTGAATCTTAGCTTTACAACTGGTGTATTTCCAGATGCTTTAAAACGTTCATGTATTATACCAATACATAAAAAAGGACCAAAAGAGAGTCCAACAAACTACCGCCCCATTTCCCTGCTTCCATCTCTGTCGAAGGTACTTGAAAAACTTTTAAACAAAAGGTTAACTTCCTACATTGAACAAGAGAAACTATTATCCGAAGCACAATTTGGTTTTCGTACCGGGAAATCGACAGAAATGGCAGTTTCGTCACTAACTAAATTTGTGGTTAATGCTTTAGATAACAAAATGAAATGCGTGGGAATTTTTATAGATATGGCTAAGGCTTTTGACACTGTGTCAATACCACTTCTTGTGTCAAAACTAGAAAGATTAGGAATTAGAGGTATTTCACTAGAACTGTTCAAAAGCTACCTTTCGAATAGAACACAACGTGTATCTATAGACGATTTACACAGTTCAGATCTACAAGTGTTGTATGGCGTACCTCAAGGCAGCATACTCGGTCCAACCCTGTTTACTATTTTTATCAATGAGCTATGCCTATTTCAACCACCTCATGGGCAAATTTTTGCTTTTGCTGATGACACTGCTTTGGTATTTAAAGCGGAAACATGGGAACGAGTACGTGAATATGCGGAACAGGGTCTTAATTCAACAATTCTTTGGATACAGGAAAATCTACTTACACTAAATTATGACAAAACTGAGTACATGTGCTTCAGCATTCTCAAAAATTATATTCCTACTGAAACATCCTTTAAAATCCTAGCACACAACTGCAACTATCCACAAAATCCGTTAACATGCAACTGTACACCAATCCAACGAGTTCCTTTCACAAAGTATCTTGGCGTAATGA
Source organism: Gymnoscelis rufifasciata (assembly GCA_929108375.1). Classification (NCBI taxonomy): domain Eukaryota; kingdom Metazoa; phylum Arthropoda; class Insecta; order Lepidoptera; family Geometridae; genus Gymnoscelis; species Gymnoscelis rufifasciata. The sequence goes on along the minus strand of OV815318.1, from coordinate 12,156,053 downwards.
TTGATAATCAATTGATGTGGACACAGCAAATTGACGCTGTAGCTTGTCGTCTCAGAAAGCTAGTCTGGATATTAAAAAGTTTGCGCAACGTAGCTAGCCCTGAATTACTAAAAATAATTTACTACTCCCTAGGGCAATCTGTCATCACGTACTGTATTTCAGTTTGGGGAAGTGCATGTAAAACAAAATTAATTAAAGTAGAAAGAGCGCAACGCTCTATTCTCAAGATAATGCTTAAGAAACCCTACCGTTACTCTACAGAATTACTCTACAAAGAGAGCCAGATCCTATCTGTACGTAAACTATTCATCCTGCAAATAACAATCTCTCAACACAAGTCCCTTGCATTCGATACAGAACGCTTTCTCAAAAGTAGAGGCAGTAAGCGAGTATGTGATGTGACACGATGCCATACAGCCTTTGCTAGAAGACACACATATTTTGTCCAATCGTATGTTTATAATAAACTCAACAATCTTCTAAAAATATATCCCATGATAAGCTATACATGTAAAAAGACACTAGAAGAGTGGTTGTCCCGACAGAGCTATGACACAATAGAAGACTTGATTACAATTCTAAAATAAGTTTAATAGTGCGTTTAATGAAATGATAGCAAATACATTTATGTATATATATATAAGTATGTTTTCATATATAGCACACACACTAATTTACAAATATTCACATTATGTTCACTATGCTTACTATCACACAAGTACACACACACACATACACATACACACACATACACACACATACACACACACATCTTTACATTCATATTTTTATTATTCCAAACATCTTTATTTCATTCATTTATATAGTCCATTTTTGCTTATGAATATTAAGTAATTAATAGTCTAAGAAATAATTATCATAGCACAATGATGCTTTATTACTGTATACATAGAATATAAGAAAGAAAATTTGTGTAACTTATACTTGTGAACCGGAGGAAGGGATAGATATGCCATAATACAGGATTTTCCTAGTTTGGGTATCTATACTTTCTGTTATGTAAATGCCATCTCTGTACCACGTCTCATCTGTAAATTACTATGTACTTGTAACATTTTTATGTGAAATAAACATTTCTTATTTCTTATTTCTTATTTCTAAAAATACAGCACTATAACACTCAAAACTTAACCCAACAAACAATAAATAAATAAGTTACACGGTTATACACATATTGTAACAATTGTATCAACAATTCAACAATAAAAATAAAGAAATCTTAACACAAAACATAAGCAAAACTTCATGTTTCCCGTCTATCCATCGACAATTCAAAATACTCCTTTCAATTTAAATAATAACTCGGGCAACATTACCTACAACAATAATATCGAATGAATTGAATTTCCCATCCGTTCGTTTTATTTCAAACCGCTCCGTAGTTTTTCTATTGCAGAAATTAATTTTTCCAGCATGAAAGGCAGATATTTTAAATGAAATCAATTACAATGGCATCTCGGAGCGATTCCAATAATACTCGGCAAATATTTATTTGTAAGGTCGTCCTGCAGCGTGAAACGGAATGCTTTTTAGGTTTCATTCAATAGCGGGCGATACACGTAGCTTGCTCTTATTACGTTCCAGTCTGCGTTTTTTAGGATTCTGATGGTGAGACAAAATAATATAATCAGACATTATTACGATGACCTCGCAAATATAAAAGTTTAGTTAACAATCAATCACTATATTATAAAAAAATGATGTAGGTTTTTTATAGCCGCCTGTTTTGGCCCACGGTTGGGCGTGGGGATCCGAAAGTTCATGCTCCATCACAGCATGTGCTTGTCGCTTTCACTGATGTCCTGTTATTACAAATTCAAAAAAAAAATTAAATTAAAAAGTTATGTTTGTAATCACATTTTAACGAAAAATGTAACCGCCGAAAATAAATATGTATTGAGTTACATAATATCTTATCACAAAACTGGAGTTCAACGCTGATATAAATAAGATTAGTGTATAATAATTAATGTTCACTCAATTATTTGCTGTTTGACTACCCTTACTTTAATTTCCAATTTTTCATGGTACCAACTTTGAGGTATACATCCATTGAAAATGAATTATCATAATCAGACCACTCTGTAAAAAGTTATGCGTCATACATAAAAAATACATACTCGTCGAAATGAGAACCTCCTCCTTTTTTTCATCGGTTTAATATGGTTTATTGTGGACTTCCTCTGTGGGTATAGAGGTATACACGGGTAGGGTACTTTGTAAAGTAATTATAAATAAATAAAACTAAACCTTTAAAGTTAATCCTAGGAAGGTCTTCATTCGTCTAAGTATATATGATTAGGTATGATTTACATTGGCTTGAACTAAAACTGAGCTATAAGGTGCACTTATTTTCAGCAGTACAGGATACAAAATCATTTATTTTCATTGTTTGGTTTTACAAAACTTAGACACATCAAAAATAAAATACAAAAAATAAAAACAGTCATTCCAGTAGTCGAAAAATAAATAAAACGAGCAATTATACGGGTATTCTTTAAGCTTACATTTCATCACTTTCACATTCAACTCAAACCTGTATCAAAATAACTAGGTTAAAAATCATTTATCCAAAGTAATTCAGCAGGAAAAACGTCAAAGAGTAAAAAACTCGCGCCAACATACATTATGTAAAACCAGGCCGAAATGCCTATCCCGTTTCCGACACAGTGTTTGTAGAATAGCTGGTTCACTGTTATCTCTAGCCCTACCCGAGTTGCTACTTATACACAGATAAAGATAAAATTTTAGTGGTAAAAATCTGTCAAATCGTAATCTCCAACAGTCGTAAGTGGCAATTCGTGGTAGTTACTGTTGTTATGATACTGACAAGATGATATTTTAGAATAAAAGATTTATATTTGTTTGTATGCTAGTCTGTAAGGTATAGGTTAATATGGGCCTGAGATGCCTGAAATAATGATTTTATTATTATAACAATGATAAACTACGTTTAAAAAAGCCGACTTCAACATCTAATAAAGTTCCAGGGTTGCTCTCGAATTCTCATCATCATCAGATTTTGACATGGTGTCAATGGAACCCAACAAGCATTCCATGTCGAAAAAAAGAAGACTTTTTAAAATCTGTTCACAACTTACAGAGATGTCGTAAGTTGCCTTAAAAAGCCGTTAATTTACAACTGGCTTACCAATAACAATCAATATCGAACCAAGGATACTATTATACGAGTATTTATTAAGATAAAAAAATATGAATCAAGTAATTACATAATTATTATTTTTTTTATGCAGAAAAAGATTAGATATATCCGTCACCTTCGCACACAGGATTCAATGAAAGCATTACGTAATAGTCGAAATTCTTCTGCACTCTGTAATATCGAGTGAAGCCCCGAAAAAAAATGTTTTAATAGTTTAACTTAAAAAGTGAGGTTTATCACTTATTATTAAATATCATTAACAAGTAATTTTCAAATGCGGATTGGTGAATGTCACATGTCTTTGAAACTCTTCAAAGTTCTCTGAACGTGCCGGTTTCCTCAAGAAATTTTCCTTCACAGTTTAAGTACGTGTTTGAAGCGCACATATATTTTTCTAGTAGCAAAATACAGAGGTACGCGGCGGTTTGAACCCACGACCTTCGGAATGAAGTCGAGCGTGCTCCCACTTAGCCAACACGGCTTTTTATAGAGAAGGCGATTATCACATATATCGGCATATCGGCTAGGCCACCTATTGTATATGACGGTGTGACGTCCTGGTTCTTCATTGTAGTGCATTTGTACTGAGTGGAAGTAGCATAGAATCAACTTAAAATGTCCGATGGCGTGAGCGCCCGCTCACGCCACTCGATCGCGCGATGTTTACCTGCGGCCGGTACCGGTCGGTGTCAGCCGACCGGTCTAACAGCCAATCGGGTGGCCGCAGGTGGAGGGGTTGTTTACAAGTTGCACTGCTATTTAAAGTACAGTTCCAATAGTCCGGGAGTCATTCTTTCTTAGGCTTCTGCTCTGTGCAAACGCTCTCGGAATACTAGTTGACTTTATCTATATCTTTGTTAAACTGAGCCTCAGATTATTTGTGTGATTGATATTGTTCGATTAATCCCGTAATTGGTTATTATTCAATGATATAATCTGTTTAAATCACTATGTCAAACCTTTCACCTACATATACTTGTATTTTACGTATTGTTGTAGATCCATTTTCCTGTGGGTTTGTATTATATCACATTGTAGTTGTGCGGATTGTCAGAAATGTATTTATTTTATTCGGATTAGATCTCCTAAACTCTGTATGAGTTGAAGAGTTTAAAGTTATGCAACTAAACCAAATATTTTAGAGGTATTTTTAAATTTTCTACAATTTTATATCGCCACCGAAATCCGCTGAAAGTGGACGTGCTATTTAAAATAAGGCTGTGTGAGGAGTACTTTAAAATTTAATCACATTTTGGACGGAATTTATTCTTGTGTATGATACACGTGCGCAAGTTGGCACGAATACCCGTTTTCGTGCAAGTGCTACGTCTGACAAATCTTCTGAACCTACCGTGGTTATTTCTTTACGAATATTATAAAAAAAGACTTTCATTCCGAAGGTCGAGCGTTCAACCCAGCCAAACACCTCTGGATTTTTCTTCTTGAAAATGTATGAGCGCTTTAAAACATGAGCTTCAACGGTGAAGGCAAACATCGCGAGGAAACCGGCATGTTCTGAGAACTTTAAAGAGTTTGAAGGACATGTGACATTCATCTGGGATGCCATCAGCAGGTCCTAGTTTCCTAATCATGTTACTGTAAAGTACACCATTGTACATCCCAATAAAGGAATATAATCGAAACACTTATTACACAGACACAAGGGGTATAGTAGGCTAAAAAATTCATTTGGATAACTTAAAACTTAACGTGGTGTCGAGGGTAAAACTTAACCAGGAAGGAACGAAGTTCCTTCGGCTAATGTAGAATCGACACGATTTGTTAATATGAAAATAAACGTGGTTACTCACAAGTAAAATGTATCTATAATGTGAGTATTCGCCACGTGCTTGTCCATGAATTCATGAGTAGGTATATACTATGCATTGGCGGGGTGGAGTGGTGATAGAGAGAGAAGGGATGAGAGAACGAAAAGAAAGAAGGAGGAAGAGATATGTAGGTATTATACACTATAGACTTGCTTGTGTGTATAAGACTGTCGGTTTTATTATACGGGCTTCTTCTTACGGTTTTATTATCACATTTTTTTTCAGTTCGGTCGCGCAGCAAATTCCTTATTTCCTCCAAGCCTGCCGAAACTTAAAAAACCTGTAAGAAACTTCGTTCCAAAAATGTATCAATATTTTATATTGATTTCTTGCAAACAAAAAATCAAGATGATACAGTGAATTGAAGTTTCGCGTCACGTGAGGTAAATGTAAACGTCACAACCCACTCCGGAAATTTGATGCTCTATATCTTTACTTGGCACTTCCTTATTAAATTGACAAAGCAAAAAATAGGTGTCCAGTATTTTACCAAACGGACGAACAGAATACCTATTTTTATGTAGTCATCATCACCATCATCATCACATTATCTTGCCCTTATCTCAGATTACGTGGGGTCGGCACAACATGTTTTTTCCTTCCATTTTCCTCTGTCACTCGTCATCTCAACACTCACTCCTTGCTTACACATGTCATCCTTCACACAGTCTATGTGTGGGATTCATCATGTATACTAGTTTAAGTATTTTTGTAATATTAGTGCATTTCTGAAGCCGAGTATGCTGTTAACTAAATTAGCATTCTATAAGCATTTAATTTATGAATTTCTTCCATTAGAATAATAAATTTCCGGTTCTTTGTTATTAATTACCGCGACGCAAATATTCTTTTAGGGATAATGAAGATCCTTTTAAGAGAATTCTTAATGTAAGGTTAAATGGGGTGCTTCTTTTTCTTAAAACCATTGAAGTAAATGTATAAACTATAAGCTATTTTAACGAAGTTTAAGAACATATTGGAAGCCTATAAATTTGTACAAACTACTTCATATGGAAGATCTTAAGCATCGGCCAATGCTTATTAAAAAAATATCTTTGAAAAAATTCATCATCATAATTTTTAATGTAGGACATCCACTGGACATAGCCCTTCGTTAAAGTTAATGCTTAATTATTTATTTTGGCTGTGTTGGAAACCCCCGTTGTGCCCAAATTAGCAACGAAATAATAAAAATAATTTGTGCTGTTCTAAAGGATGCCTCAGTACCGATTATAATTTTAAACATTTATTAAATAAGAAATAAATTTGATAAGTATGTGAAAGACTCATAATAGACTAGGGTTCCGTGTACAAGTTCAGTTTATACACATTTTGCAATGTTAAAAAAACACAAAAAATATGACAAAAAATTGTTGAAGTCAGAGTCAGTTAGAAAGGCTTCGCGCAACGCTGTTAGTGCCTCTTAAAAAATCACGTATGTTGTATTGGAGCCCCCTTGTCATACAAATGTATAAGGGTGCTCCCGTTTTATCAGGGGGTTTCATTAGGGGGGTCCTTTGGGTACAGAACCCTAAAATCTGTATTTATAATATTTTTGTTATTTATATTATTAAAATAAGATGTACTTAAATCATGCCTATAGCAGCTGCAGGTAAAATTGTTGTAATACGGGAACATGTATATCACAGAGTTTAATTATATTTTATGTGGCATAATAGTGGCACACCCTGTACCCCAGCCAGAATGCGAAAGTCAAGAATAACCTTATGCAAAAGACAGGGCGGCCCACAATTAACGGAACGTCGCCGGAAAACAAACGGGTTTCAAATTGAGACAGGAAAACGAAAACAAATGACTTTCAAATAAAAAATGGTTAAATTAACAAATTATCTATCTATATTATGAAATCATTAAGGGCTAATTTTATTAACTCCGAGTAAAGTGTTATGTAGCTAAGCAGTGGGCAAATGAAGAGCTATCTTGCTCACACATAATAGACTGAGTAAGACAGCATGCTAAAGTGTACTCTTTAGCTACTTGGGAGTTAAATTGGGCATTGGAAAGGGGGCTTAAAAGTCATCCTTCAAGAACTGTTGACTGGACGTCCGCACTGTCCCCCAGAAGTGCCCACACTGTGAGAAAATAAATGTCATAAAACGTTACAAGAAGAACAGAAAATACATTTTGAAATTACTCACGTAAACTTTGACGATATTGTACATATCCTCCGACTTTTTTATTTCCCTCCGAAGTGCCTCTGCTGTAAATATGAATCGTGTAACTTGCGCTAGTTTTGAAAGATAACAGAACATATTAACAAAAAACACGAGCAAAACCACGAGGCAGAATGACGCAGGTTAGATAATGTCAAATAAATATAGTACTAAAAGCAAAGTAAACGTTATATCTTCCCTTCAATATTCCAAAAATATAAAATCAACTCAAACATCGGGCGAATAAAAAGAAAACAGTTATAAAACCCCCTTCATAAGGGGAAGTCCCTGACATGTATACAGCCTTTATTTAAGCCCGCGTTCCTGCCTGTAATTATGCGTTGAACGGAACAAATTCTAATTTATTTTCAGTCCCATTCAACCCTTATCGCGGCGATAAGGTTGTTGTCCTACAGGTGTCATTAGATAAAGCTTGCGGTGCGCCCAGAGTTGAAGTGCCGCCACGCTCTTTAACGTTCTAGTTGGGTTTATTGAATATAAATAAAAATCTAAATATAAAATTTAAGAAAAACCACCGATTCTAATGCCTTAATTTCCTTATAAGTAAAACACGATAATATTTAGTAGTTAGGGATCGCGATTCGATCGGGAGCTATGATGCCACAGACAGACAGATAGACACGTCATACTTATAACACCCCTCTTTTTTGGTCGGGGGTTACAAAAGAAGCGTTACTTGTGGAAATGGGAATAATTAGAGCTTGTTTCAGAGCACTTTCTTTTTTTTTATAATGCCGGACTAATCACACAGCATCTTTAACCCCGAACTAAGCAGAGCTTGTACTATGGGTGTTAGGTAGGTGTCTGATATACTACATACATAGATATATTTTTTTTATAAATACATACACATGGTACATAGGACACAACTTTGTGGTTTTTGTATTGCAAACTAACAATTTAAATAACGGAAGAATCAATATTTATTATTCTTTACGTAATCTAGTGCTCATAAGGTTGTATATTTTATTATTCATTTAAAAAAAATAAGTATGCCAATTATCGCATTAAACTCCTTTATCTCAAGATACAATGACTGCCTCAGTGGCGCGGTGGGCGAAGTTCCTTTCTCCTTAGTCTCGGAGTTCTGTTTAACAATTATAATAAATTATATCTTTATATGTATGTCTATGTCTATAATATTAAGTTTTTTTGAATACCCAGTACCCGCAACACAAGCTTAAAGCTTACCACAGAAATAAATGTAGTTGTGTGGATTGTCCGGAATAATTACTCTTTCTTTACAAGTGAATTTATATTATGTATAATAAAATTCATTTAAAATTTTCAACTAAAACAAAAGTGGCAGTTTCTATCAACAGGCATCGCCGAGACAACTTGAATAGTTCGCGGCTGCTTTGACCAGAATCGGGATATTACAAAAGAGACATCTCTTTCAAGTATTCCAATTCAAGGCTTCAGGGCTACTCGCTATATGCCCTTAATATTTCTTGCACCCCTCCTGTCTTCTACTTCTTATTGTTATGAGAATTGAGGTCGCGGGGTGGAAACCGCCCCTTTTAGGGTCAAACACATTTTTCAAATTATTTGTGAAAATTTCAATGAATTTTGTGACAGTTGCTGTTTTATTTGGTAACGCGAGGGGTTAAATGGTGAGGCTTTTATTTTAAATGGGATTTCGAGTGGTACTTATATATTAAACTAGCGGCCCGCCCCGGCGTCGCACGGGTAAAAAAAGTTCCCGGCAGTTATTCGATTTTTTCTCGCCTTTTAAACCTTCCCTAGACCTCCACGAACATTTCAAGACTAAGATAAGATAAATCCGTTCAGCCGTTCTCGAGTTTTAATCAGACTAACTAACAACAATTCATTTTTATTTATATAGATAATGTTTGACGAATATCCTTTACCCGTAAGCGAGATCGCAGCTCCCCAAATTGGAATTAAGGTTACCTACGTCCAAATCTATTCATAAAGCGTCGTAGAAATTGTTATAATTGTGTTTTTACAGAATCAAATAAATAAATTTCTATAAACATCGTTATAATATATAAAAAGTAAGATAAAATCGTTTCCTATACAGTGGTTTGCAATTGTCACCTTATTTTAGGATACGACGATATGTTTGAGGTTTTTTTGAAGCTTAATAGAGGTATAAGAAGTTCTGTTTTATATGAATTTATAAAATTACGTAGAAATGCTCAAGTGTATGGCCCAGGTTAGTTGAATTCCAGACTTTTCGAGAACCTATAAGGTACTTGAGCAAGAGATTATTTCCATAAACTTATATAAACCCCTTCGACCGCCAGAGAGCTCTTGAAGAGCGTACCATGATTTCGTTATGCAAATCGATTCGAGAGGTAAATACGATTCTCGATATTTCACGATCTATGTAGGTATATTACAGCATTATTTCAGACTATTGTTAACATAAGATATTATTATCTATACTAATAAATATAGCTGCAGCTATAGTTGTTATTATAGCGGCGAGTGAAATACATCATCCCTCTTTGCTTTTTTTTTTTCTATTACCGTAAAGTCTTCATTTGACCACAATCTCACCTGATGTAAAGTGACAATGTGGTTTAAGATGGGACATGAAGACCTAGAAGGTAAATGGCTTCTCCGGTCACATTACGAAACACGAAAAAATCGCTTCACGCACTGGCCCAGCCCGGAGGGTGGTGACAAGCCGCGGCCGAAGCCTACCACCAGAGACTCATCCCATCATGATGACCATCCCTCAAAATTTCTACTTTCTATCTATCACGGTTCTTGAGATACAGCCTGGTGACAGAATGACAGACGACGAAGTCTCACGAACTAAGTAATACACACTACACACCATCATCAGTGTTTTTTTTTTGAGTTTACTCCTTAAGAAACGATTTCAGTTATAAGGCCCGGTACGGAAATTTTATGAGGAGTAAAATCAAGTGTAACTCGAAAAGTTGAGGCGTTACGTAGAAAGATACAAACATATATATCAGTAGGATTGAACGTGTAAAAGAATGAGATGGAATACATTACACAGCGTATCTCATTCTCGGGGTCTCCTCTTTGCGCGATACTTCGTAGTCTCACTGTATTTTATTTATATTATTTTGTAACATACTTTATGTAATACGCTTTATTGGAGTAATATAAATAATCCGAATAATTACAGATATATGTTTGTTTCTCTTATCATTTTAGCAGATGCGTTCATTTACCCTTTTTTTCTATTCGATATATATCATAATTATCGTTCGTAAGGAGTAAACTCCAATCGTGTGTCGTAGCTGACACACACACACTTTTTTTACTCTAGATACGCCTTCATTTGACCACAATCTAACCTGAGGTAAAGTGACGATGTGGTCTAAGATGGGACATGGAGACCTAGATGGCTTCTCCGGAACACGAAATCGTTCCAAGCAAGCCTCCCACCAGAGACTGTTAGCACCACCCGGAGGTCACGTGTAAAGGATTCAGAGGGTTAGCACTTACGGGCGTGAACAGATAAAAACCTCCCATATTGGTCTTTATTTTAGTCAAGTTATGTAAACTTAACTAAAATAAAGACCTATTTATTTGTGTTTCGCGACATTCTTAATAAAAAATATCATCTTTTTTATTACTAATCCAATTCAATTATTTTATGCCAGCATTAACCTAGTGTAGAACGCTAAAACATGTCTTATACAGTAGCAATAAAAGCTATTATGGAATGATCCGAGATGTATGACTTGATGGATTCAAGTGGGTTTTTACGATGCTTTTAGTGGTTTACAGCGCACACATAAAACATAATTTCATAACTTTATTATCATAGAATTTTCTAGAACATTCGTGATAAAATTTCGAAGTATGTGCACCTGATTAGGAATTAATATTACATAAACAAGCTGAAATTAAGAAAAAATATAACCCGCGACTGAGTTTTAACTTTTCTGGGAAGTTTTACAGTTTATACGACTATTTTGTGAAAAAGCCATGTTGGCTAAGTGGGAGGACACTCGACTTTCAATCCGAAGGTAGTGGGTTCAATTCAAACCCCGCCACTCACCTCTGGATTTTTCTTCTTGAGACATTTTATGTGCGATTTAAACACGTGCTTTAACGGTGAAGGAACCCGGCATGTTCTGAGAACTTTAAAGAGTTTGAAGGACATGTGACATTCACCAACCCGCACCTGGCCAGCGTGGTGAAGTCCCTGTGTCCCTGCAGTGGGAACGTTTATAGGGTGATGATGATGATGATGATGATTATGTGAAAATGATTGTTTCTCAACCTTAAATCGATGTTGATCCTCGACTGACGGAGTCGGATTAAAACATTTTGAAATAAAAATATAAAGGTTTTTTAAATTCAACGATACCCTACATCACATGCGCAGTCGGGTAAACATAGGTAAAATAAATAAATAAATATTTCCGGACAATCCACACAACAACATCTAGCCCCGTGGTAAGCTTTTAGATTGTGTTACGGGTACTAGACATCTGATATACCTAATATAATATACGTAGATACATACATAGATATTTTTTATTATACATATTAAACACCCTGACCAAGGAGAAAGTGAGAAGAAAGGTATTCGTTTAGTCCGTCTGATCCAAAAATAATAGACACCTATACTCAATTAATAAAAAAAATCCATAATACATTTAGTTCCAATAGCACAAAACCGTTACGTCACGGTAAACTTAAATTACCTACTACTTACTCTACGTGATCGAACGAGAAGTGAGGAGAAATAATGAAGAACGCGGGACTTCGACAAAGCCAATTAAGTTAGCTCACTACAGAGGCAAGGCAATGGGCAGGCCAAAAACATTCATTTAAATTCTAAAAACAGTTGAAATTGCATTACATTTTATTAAACGCCTGTCTGAATATGAATTCGAACAGACTATTTGTCAAAACAATATCACCTAGGCACAAACAATTTTTTTTTCCAGTGTAACATAGTTTCCTTAATTAGGCCCTGTAGAAAAAGTGGCATGGTTGTGGGACGCCATATATCGGATAACCTTGACGACAAAACTGCACGAGACGGAATCTGCTCAAACAACAAATAAAAAAATAGACTAACAAATAATCATTGTAAAGTTAATAACAAACGAAGCGACCAGATACGCTAAATTTATTTACTATTTATCTTTAAGTACCTATGTATGTTCAACTTGTTATTGACGTTTATAAGATTTTAAAATCAAACAATCGAAATATATGATTTTGTATCTTGTATACGTTTGTGTACCGTCCCCGGTCCATAGCAAGTTATAAACTAATCTCAAACAAGTTAAGAGTCGAGAGAGCCTGCCAACGCTATGCATGGCATTCGTGCCAAATTGGCTTCTGCGTCCTTTAAAACGATACCGTTTAGAATAAATGAAAATATATAATAAAATTCTGATTTCAACTTATATTAAAAATTACCTTTCTCCCGCGGCTTTGCCCAGGGTAAAAAGTACCTTTTGTCCTTTATTTTGGATCTAATTTGACACGGACATTGCAATAATGGAGTTTACTGTGAAATGTGGTATTTTACCGCGGTAAAAAGAGGGCTATGTGTTGTTCTAAGGCGGCGCAGGCGGCATCGTATGCAGGAAGCTAGGAGAGGGGCTTTTAAGACATTTATTACTACTCTGATGTAGTGAGGTCTATTAATGAAATTACTACAATTTCATTTCATATTAACAATCCATTCGGCACCCACACTTAGGGTGGTCATGTGATGTCATACAATCCAGTACAACCAAAATGTTCTAGCTAAAAATCTATATATTAAATAAAAATCTTTATTTCATAACTTAATTTACATTTAATTGTACAATCAATGTGCTTGAGGTTCCCTTTTAGTAAACAAAATACCTGTGTTAGGAAACCTCGCTCTTCCATGTACATACTAGCTACCTAAATATACTTCAGCAAGAACTTTGCCATTTTCGCTACCCGGTAACAATCGATTGTTGGAATCGATCCGGTTATCGCGACTTTCAATCACTAGTTCAAATCGGAAATCAAGTCAGTGCAACCTCTTTTAGGTTTTAAAAACATTTATTCGATATATAAAAGCGTCAAAGGATCCCAGCGTCGATAAGCGAAGCGGCTTGGGCATAGTGCCAAACATCCTATTTCGACCAGAAGCTGGTCAGCGCCGAAATGTGCTATACTAGTCATATACTAGTATGTTTGTGCTGTTTATTTCCCTATTTATTTAAATACACACAATTGAACTTACAGACTAGGGTCCAACACATTCAAAAGTTACAATATATTTTTCTAATAACAATTTCAATTAGTAATTAATAACAATTTAAGATAAAATAATAAAAAATCAAAATACAATTAATTATATTAAATGTCAAAAATAATAATAAACATTCCAAAAATAAAAATAAACATACAGGCAATAATAAAACAATAGAAAATATAAAATTAAGTTGTATACTCTTGAGTCAAAAATAAAAATAAAAATCAGTCTTATGATCTTATTCGGCTTGTCAGCAAATATGTCAACGTCATTATGTGTGCAATTAAGTATACTTTGCTACGGATGCTTTTGATATTAAATCAGATAGTTGAATGAAGCTCGGAGACGCAAAGTGGCGTTCAACTGAGTATCATTTTATTTAACTCGACATTGGCAATCTTTATAATTTTATTTAACTCAACCCTGGCAAATTGACGCTTCAAGCGCAGAGTACAATTATAAGAAATTGAATTGAAATAATATCTTATTTTATGGTATCTAAGCTTAGTACTGGTGGAAACGTATTCAACTAAGATATGTTTCTTTTTTATGTATGGATACGATTACACCTGAGGTAAATAAACCTACAATTTGTTTAGAGTACTTACTTGGATAATGACGTATTTTTTAAAATCGCTTTATACATAAGCCATTATTTTCGTTTATAAAAATAAGGTATTATGGGTGGGTGTCGGATGTATAAAACCTCACTTTTGTTTATCTTTTAAGGTGTACAATAATTTAGTACATTAATGCGATCTATCTCCTAGCTTTAAGACAGCGTTTGCAAAGAAAGAGCAGAAAATGAGTTTATTTACTGTCAGTGTTCCTGCACAATATTTCACTAATGTGAAACAGCTTTTTTTATGCTAGATAATTGGTCCACAATCTCACCTGATGTAAAGTGACGTTGTGGTCTAAGATGGGGCATGAAGACCTAGAAGGAAGATTCTCCGGACCACATTACGAAACACGAAGAAAATCGTTTCACGCACTGGCCCAGCCCGGAGGGTGGTGACAAGTCGCGGCCGAAGCCTACCACCAGAGACTGCGCTATATCAACACTCAACAGTCCCCCGTCTTCAGTGTAAATGCATCCGTTCTAGCAAAGTGGCGGGTATGCCGCTAGCAAACGTCACACCGAATATAATAAAGATATGAATGTCAGCGATTGATGTATGCGTTGGCTTTGTGACCCAATTTGTATCAAACCTCGGCTCTGGCTGATTGGATATTTATTATTTAGCCCACACTATCCCACTGCAGGGCACACAACACAGCTGTTACACAGTTTGTAACTAGCACAGGCGGTAAAGTCTTAAAGACTGCGTTAATTTTGTAATACTTTCTTTTGGTATTTAATAAATGGTTTATTGATTGAAAAGCCTTATTACCCTTCTAATTCTAATTCTAAGTGAGGGAACTGACATCTGCATTGGCATCTCGCCTAGGAGTGTTTTGTGCATTATTCTACCCTTCTTTCAAACTTCGCGACTTAACGATGTGATAGGTCACGTGCTAAGGTGAGTACCAAGCTCGTCCCGCCATCTCATCCTGGGCCTTCCACGGGGAAGACTCTTCGGTGGCTCATTTAATTGGATAACCAAGTCATATTTTTTTTATTAAATTAATTGCAAAGAGATGTATTTAGTGGGCCAGCGCTACCCATTCAATGGCCTCCGCAACAAGATAAAAGATACACAATCATTTATTCCCATTGATTTACAAACGTTTGTTGTATGTAAGCCTTTTATATGTTTATTTATTATGTGTTTATAGTATTTCTTGTTTAACGGCAATAGAAATATCAGATCCCTCAAAACTTCAAATCTTTATCTAGTACGGTTCTTGAGATACACCTTGGTGACAGGCAGACACGACAGACGAAGTCTCAGTAATAGGTCCCGTTTTGGTTTAGAAATACGGTTTCTTTCTGGATATTTGAACGACACATTACTATTTATGTTTTTAATTTCACAACACTAGGTATTTGTGTGACGCGTTCCAAACATGGCGCGGGTTGCCATGTAAGGAGCTGGCAGGGTCACCATGTGAGGATGGATGTCGGAGGCGAGTGAAGCCATTGAAGTCTAGATGATGACTATTCTTTATTAAATAAATAAATATTTCCAGACAATGCACACAACAACATCTAGGCCCCGTGGTAAGCACTAAGCTTGTGTTACGGGTACTAGATTCTGATATACTTAATATAATAAGTCATACATATATATGTAGATATATTTTTTTATACATATTAAACACCCAGACCAAGAAAAAAGTGCTTGCAGAACATACAAACACTTTCACCCTCGGCGGGAATCGAGCCCGCTACTCTTGCGCCGCAAGCGGACCCTCGCCCACCGCGCCACTGAAGCAGTCATTAGGATACATTATACACTCTTAACACAGATTAGGTACATGATACAAGATTTATATTAGATGCATAGTTACTAAATCTCCACGGAACCAAAAAATCGTTTGGCATTGGAGTATAGTTTTAAAAGAATTTGCCAACTGGCTGATCGCAGCACTGCAATGCGTAGGGTTGCATTATGCTAAGGTCAGGCGTTTTGGCACTGTTCATTATGAAGGTAAAGCAGCTTGAACTATTGCTATAAGTTTATATCATGACAGCAAACAATTGTGATGCGACTGTGTTACCAGGCCTTTCAGTAGGAAATATGATTAATAAAAAAAATACTCTTGTTATTATTAGTATTTCATTTATTAAATTAATTACTTGAGTACACAAAAGCTTAAAAATAATAAATAAATATTGCTGGACAATCCACACACAAATATCTAGCACAAAGACAAAAATTTAAGAAAGACTTGATAATAGTAAAGTTATTTAAAATCCACCATTTAGCGTACGAATTAATACGTCTTAAGTATATGATACGTACGTACGTAATACATACATTATGTTTATTTACTTATAGCCCTACTTATAACCAGAATACCCAATAAAACATTATTACTATTGAAATAACTATCAATAACTAAATGTCCCTCTTATTGGTAGTCGTCCGACAGTTAACCCGCGGCCTCAACTCGAGAACTTTCCGATCCCAATGGCCATCTTTTCTATACACTAGTATGGCCTGCCTTCTGCTACTTCAACGAGCTAATCTTTAGTGTCGTTAATTAAATTGAATTTCATTTTAATAGCAACCCGTATCAAAATGAAGGTAGCCGAGTTGGCTCAGTGGGAGCACACGCGACTTTCATTCCGAAGGTCGTGGGTTCAAACCCCGCCACGCACCTCTGGAATTTTCTTCTTAAAAATTGTTTGTGCGCTTTAAAACACGAGATTTAACGGTGAAAGCAAAACATTGTGAAGAAACCGGCATGTTCTGAGAACTTTAAAAGAGTTTAAATTGTGTCATTCACCAACCCGCCTTGGCTAGCGTGGTGAATTAAGGCTTAATCTCTCTCGTCAATAGAGAAGTCCCTGTGCCCAGCAGTGGGAACGTTTATAGGGGGATAATGATGATGATCAAAATAAAAATTGTAACCCGCGTTAGTTTTGCAAAATAAAATTTATATATTGATAAACTTACAAAAGCAATTCATAATTTATTTAATTTAAATTTTATTTCAGTATAAAATTTAATTATAATTCAAATACGAGTGTAAAATTGTTTATAAACCCGGCGAGCATCTGTCCGAGCGGAGTAGATTTAAGAATCAGCGCTGCATGCGTTTTGTTATGCAGCACAAAACTGAATTTATTCCTTTTGCTTCTATGATCTGTCGTAGCCAAAAAACTGGTTTAGAAATTTAAATTTAATAATTTCATTTTATCTATTATTTATTTATTAAATTAATTAATAAATGGATGGAATGTCGCGAGCGCGGTGTCATACAAAATGCTCCGTCGCGGGCGCCGCGATTATTCTTTCACCTGAGTTGTATGTATTAAACAGATAAACCCATAGAAGCCTACAGAAAGAACTTTGAACCGAAGAAACATGCCTTTCAGAGGTCACCGTCACCGTCTGTCTCGTGACTTCGGAATAAATCTGACATTACGTTCTGGAGGTATCAGATAAAAGATTAGGTTTCATTGTGTGTACAATGTGCTGTGAAATACAGCTATTGTTATGTAAAAGTATATTTAAATGCCAAAATAAGAGCAAGCTTACTTTTCGGCTGTAAATCCGTGGCTGATATTGGAATAAGCATAACGACAATTTATAAAATTACGTTACTTCGTCTTAATTTTGTCTAAACAATTTTATTATAATTATTATTTAGCCTCTACTGTCCCACAGCAAGGCAAAAGCCTCCTGTCCCTTTTTCCACTCTTCGCGGTATTGGATTGGAATATACAAATCTATAATATTAATTTATATAATGTCAAAATCACTATTCCTAATTCAAATCAAAGCGAACACTGACGCAATACTGGGTAAATGGAATGGATAAGCATTACGGGCCACAGAATATACTACAGTAAACTATGCCACAGAGTACCCAATAGAACGTAGATGGAGAAAGCAATAGATATAGCAAAATTGTGCATCTCTTTCAAGAAGTAATAATGCAATATTGATAAGTGTGAAAGAAATAGATACATTATTTTATTTTCGTTATAGCTTTACCCCCTGAATTCCAGCGTTTTGATGACTGATAAAAAAAAAGATTTTCGAAGATATTTAGTTATGGGCATATTTAATTTATGCGTCCGACCCATGATATACTTAAAAAAAATTAAAATAACGTATTTATATTGTGTTATCCCAGACACTATGTTTTAGAATGAAATAAAGTTATGGTATAATAAATAAGCTTTGTTTTAAGTTAGAATGTTACATTTTACTTACTACTTTGCTTAAGAGCGTGTTCTATACGTACGTTTTAAAAAAATATTACAATAACTTAATTAATTTTGTAAGAAAAAATTAGTAGAGACTTCCAAGTCTGTTCTAACGTAGGTTTATTAACAAAAAAATATTTAAAATATATCTCTGTTTTCTTTATCTGTGGCGAGTGAGCATTACGTGCCACAGAATATGCAAAAGTACTTATAGAAAATGCCACAGGCTATATACATCAGTACAGAAATACGCCACAGAGTAAACCACAGTACAGAAGCTCATTTTTATTCGAAAGCATTCGTTCATTATAAATGACTTACCGACCCTTCTGCGTTATTTTAATCTGGTTCTCTTTCAGACTTACCTGAAACGAAAGGGTTCATTTTAAAATAGACAGTAAAAATTAATTGATAATAACGGCTCTTTGGTTATTTCAATGGAGTTATGTAAGTTTAGAATTATTTTAGATAAATCAGGAATCAATTTAATTAAATGTCTTATAATTGCACTCTGCGTTTGGAGCGTCAGTTTGCCAGTGTCAAGTTAAATAAAACAATAAAGTGAAAAAGATGTTTGTTGAACGCTATTTTGGGTCGCAATGTAGAATCTAGAAAGGAAATTAAATATGTCATAGGCCTACGCACAGATTCAGTTTAAATTATAGGTTAATAACTAATCAATCATCGTTTAATTTAATCAAATGGACGATCGATCTGAATTATTGCAGACATATGACGGAGAGGTAACTATTAATTATCTAGTACATACCAAGTACATTTTGTATATGAAATTGGAGACATTGCTAACACGATAATTACTTTTCGTGTGCAAGTGTTGTGATATAGTATTTTCGTAATTAGTATGAATAAAGCAATAAAACAATCTTTATTGACTGCTTCAGTGGCGCGGTGGGCGAGGGTTCGCTTGCGACGCAAGAAGTAGCTGGTTCGATTCCTGCCGAGGGTGAAAGTGTTTATATGCGATCTCCTTGGTCTGGGTGTTTAATATGTGTAGTAAAAAAATATCTATATATGTATGAAATATCTATATTATATTAAGTATATCAGATATTTAGTACCCGTAACACAAGCTTAGAGCTTACCACGGGGCTAGATGTTGTTGTTATTAAGAATTCTTTATTGCACAAGAAAAATACAGAGTTGTACAAAAGGTGGGCTTAATGCCAAGGCATTTTCTATCTGCCAACCTCAAACAGGTTTAAGATAATAAGTTGGCGCGCAAGAATGCACAAAAATAGCTTAATCTAAAGAGTTACAATATTAAAGTGTACGGTGTACATTAATAACAATCAAAAACATAATAAAAAAAATGTTGTGAGAATTGTCTGGAAATATTTATTTATTTATTGAAAAACTTAAGCATATGCAAATTTGTGCTGATTATTATTCAAGTCAATGGGCATTATAGAGTTAGTAAAATAAATTTATTTATTTTATTTTAATCGGAAAACAAACAGTTATAATAAACTTATTACTAACACTAAATAAAAATACCTATGAACCATTTGCATGTGTTCGCATAGCGAATGAGACATGATGACATTATCAGATGGATTCATACTACACCTAGGTTTCCGTTAACAGTTTACATTTTGCTATTAATAAAATAACAAAAATCAAATAACAAACAGAACCCTAAAAATTACATCACGGTTATGCGATAATTTATAAATTATGCATTGTAGGATGAATAATGAAATGGCAACCGAATTTCAAACCGCACCCAACATTTACTTGAATCGGAAATAGCCACCATTTTGTAGAATTTTTAGCATGAAACGGATACACGGTTTGTAATAACTATATAGACTAATTCTTTCTAGAGTCTATCATGTGTCGTCTTCTCCTGGAATAAAATGTACGTTAAAATATTTATTCTTATAGAATAAGAAGGTAGATAGGTATGCACATGTAAGAAAAACACATGTTGTGCCGACCCCACATAGTGTGGGACAAGGGCAGAATGATGATGCTGATGAATAAAGATATACAGAGATGGAGAACTCTTTATTGTACTTTATTGTAAATTGTTTTGTTTTTAAACAAACAACACAAGCGTTCAGAAACGTGAAAATTTGTCGTGAAAATAAAGATATCCATACTACCATTATATTATATTACTAACATTACATGCCACGGCGTAGTCCATGTTTTTTAATTTTACCGCAGGAACATCGTATCTTTAAACGGTAAAAAGTAGCCTAAAGCCTTCCTCGATAAATGGGCTATCTAATATTTATATAGCCCCCGTTTTGGTTGAGAATTCGGTTCTCGAAGTTGTTGACGCGTATGTGTACCTAGGACAGACAGTCCAATTAGGTAGGTCCAACTTCGAGAAAGAGGTCACTCGCCGAATCCAGCTCGGATGGGCAGCGTTCGGAAAACTACGGCACGTCTTTTCGTCAAAAATACCGCAGTGCCTCAAGACAAAAGTCTCAATAAGTGTGTGTTGCCAGTGATGACTTACGGATCCGAAACGTGGTCCTTCACTATTGGCCTTATGAATAGGCTCAGAGTCGCTCAAAGAGCTATGGAAAGGGCTATGCTCGGGGTTTCTCTACGGGATCGAATCAGAAATGAGGAGATACGTAGAAGAACGCGGGTCACCGACATAGCCAAACGGATTAGCTCTTTGAAGTGGCAGTGGGCAGGCCACATAGCACGAAGAACAGATGGCCGTTGGGGCCGAAAGGTTCTCGAATGGAGGCCGCGGATTGGTAAGCGCAGCGTCGGACGACCACCAACAAGATGGACGGATGACTTAGTCAAACTTGCTGGCTCACGGTGGATGCAAGTGGCGACCGATCGGAATGATTGGTCGTCTTTGAGGGAGGCTTATGTCCAGCAGTGGACATCTAATAGCTGAAATGATGATGATGATTAATATTTATATAGTTGAAATATTTATTCCTATTTGAAAAATTATTACCAAATTATATAAGATTTTACCAATTTATATAAGATTTTACCAATTTATATTAAATTTTACCAGTACTTCCTTAAATTGGCTCGTTCAAGAAAACAAACAAACTCTTTAGCTTTATAATATAAGTATACATTTGACTAGATTCAAGTTTTTTTAAATATATTACGGGATATATTTAAAGTGTCATCTAGGTCCTTTAACGAGTGCTAAAACCGACTGAGGTTATTACTTCTATCCTTCTATCGGAAACGCCTCAGTCAGCAATATTATTTGTTGGTCCGGCCGAATACACCGTGTATTTCTAATAACAGAACCGATTATATTTCCTTAGGTTTGTTTTAAAACTAATGGCGGTTTCTGGGAAGCGTCACCGCATTTTAGAACGGCGCTTTCGCAGAATGCACTTAGCTGAAAGTGCTTATGGTTATTATTTGGCATTAGGAATATACTATCATCATCATCACCCTATTTACGTTCCCACTCCTGGGACACTGGGAAAAACATCTCAATTTACAATTTAAAAAAAAAACGTTTGATTCCAGAAGCTTGTTTCCCTTAAAAGTATAAGTCATATTTTTTTGTAATGTGCACGTGATGCGCTTTCATTGAAACCCCACTCGAGTATATTTGAAGATTTTTGGTTTTCCTTCCCCACTTTTAATACCATAACTTTGAAACGGGTCAACCGATTTTCATCAAACATGTCTAAGAACAAACTCACCTTTCATACAAAAAAAAATAATTGAAATAGCTTCATCCCTTTGGAAGCTATGATGTCCCAGACAGAGAGACAAACAGACAGACACGTAAAACTTATAACACCCTCTTTTTTGTCGGGAGTTTAAAATATATTAAAGTCCAAACTTAAATAATAAAAAATCTAAGTACTAAGCACATTCGGTTGATACATAAAGATTATCCCGAAACGGAAAGCCGCTCAGTGCTGTTTTTCAGATAAAAATTTTAAGTCTTAATATTGTTCAAAACCAACATAATTTATAAAGTTATCAAACAAAAACCATTGTTACAGTGTGGTTAAATAAATAAATAAAATAAAAATTAAAAAAAAGATGGATAGACGAAAGTAGTTGCAAAACACTTTTCTTTATGTGCTAATTAATATATATTATATCATAGCAATTATTTATCACATTTTAATTATATTTACATACATCAATTAATACCTTTGTATGCAGCAAACCATAAATAGCATCACCTGGATATCAAATGAGCAGTGTCATAAATCGTCGGTCAGTATTCGAGTCGCATCTATTAGTCGAATTGATCGCGGTTAGCATTAGTCGGATAGCAAACAGACGGTTTGCGGTTATTTGCACGTTAAATCCGTTCAACTTCGTGTTTGGATATCGCGAAATGGAAAATTTGAAGTTTGAATCGATTTCGGTCTAGTATTTTGTCTTGTTCTAGTATCGATCAGCGTAATATCAAAATCTACAAAGCTTATTGGATTGGCTTAAAGGAGCATTTTTCAGTTCAGTTCCTCTTCATGGCAGGTTTTTAAAGAACATTTGAAAATAGTAGTTGGTTTTGAATGCTGTTAACTGTCAAAATTAAATCATTTGTTCAGAACATCTGTGGTCAGAATTTAAAAGTATAAAGCTATAGAATTCCTTCAATGATCTTATGAGATCGATTAGATTAGATTAAAAAAAAATTACAGCACGCAAATAAAAATAAACTTAACAAAAATCTTAATAAAATGAAAAGCAGGGTACTTTAGAAACACCTTAACTAAGGATAGTTACTTTAGAAACACCTTATTGGTTATGCCTTACGAAAAGCTAACACATCCACACATACATCATAATTACTCATACCATTCGATATTTTCAGCTAATATATAAAACAAAGGATGGGGCTGAATGGTCTTATGACTATTGCCTGACCGCAGGGCGATTTATATTTAAAAAAATACTATTTTAAATCAAGAGCGACAGAAATCGTCCTACAAGTATAAACCTTTTAAATTGAATTTATATTCTATCAACATCGAATCGAAAGCAACATGTATCCACTTGTATAATCGATTCGACAGCTTCTAGTTAAGCAATCGAATCCAATCAATAAAATCTTTTCACGAATTCTCGTCAAAACAACCGCTCCAGCAAAAAACACGAGATCCTGACTCAAACAAACACAGTCATTGTTTTCCCCAAAATACCTCACAAACAGAAATAAACCCATACGGAACTTCAAAGGTATTGCATATCTAGTATTTGCTATTTTTATTACTACTTCGCAAATAGCGGGCCCTTTGCCAATGGAAAACATTTTCGAGGCATTTTGTTTGCAAAGCCTTGTGTAGGGTCTTATATTAACTTTGGTATAAGTTTGTATTAAATGTTATTTCTTGGGGTTGGATGGCTGGTGGTTGTGGTTAGGAACCATTTTGCTTGGGACGTTTTCTGGTGATTTTTGTTACATCTTATAGTTAAACCTAAAAAGTGAGGCTAATCACTGATTAAAAAGAATTAAGATCTTATACTGGGTTCATGCAAAATTACCGTTGGTATGGTCGAGGTCAGAATCTTTAGTCTTTTTAAATTAATAATAGTTACCTATAATATTATGAGAACTCCAATTGCAATAACCACAAATTTGTAAAAACTGATAAAGCTGTGTTGTTCTATTCGCTTCTCAACTCAGTATAAAACATTGAAGCGAACTGTCAAGACAATGTTATTTCCTTAATAATTTTTGTATTATCAATTTAGTTTTATTAATTTTAAGCTGACCTGTCCATGTAAGCATGTGCTTCTAAGGAAATAAATGTATTGATTTTGACTTATATTTTAATGTTTGCAGACGATAATACATAATTAAATTTTATGGTCGTTTTGCGTATAATGGACTTTAAAATAAACACATCCGTTATCATTTTGTAATTGCAATCTAGGTTTTTTTGGTTTATTATGCATAAAATTAATATAAATTAAAATTATTATTGGATATATATTTTTAGAAAAGATAGGTCGTCTTACAGAAGTGATAACTTCAAATATAATTAATAACGCTTTATACGTGAGTAGGACTAGAATATGAATAAATAATATGTCGCGGACGTCACGTATCGAATCGGTTGCCACAAAAGTGATCACTTAAAAAACAGAATATAAAGAATTGGCTTCAACAGTAACCCACTTCCATATATTTCTACCTCTGCGACCCATAAAACGTTCTTTATTCCTTCCTATCTCTTATCTCAATAGGATAGAGTCGATATTCCCATAAATATTGGATTCCGACGGTTACGGATCTTTTCTTGATATTCAGTGCGATAAAATTACAATGTATTTATTTCAGCTTATATTAGGACCATAATGTATGAATTAAGCTTGGTTGTTGGTTGGTCACGGCATAAACTCAGTTCATAGCACGCATTTGACACATTTCTCATAACTAAAATTATATCTTTATCCGTCAAATGTATTGGATTACATGTTGTAATCTCCAACTGTCGTAGTGGCAACTCGTGGTAGGACGACTGTTCAGATTATGCCGTGATCATGGCGCGAAAATATCAAAAAACTCAAAAATCATCAAATCATGGTATACTCGTTTTAAAACTTTATTTTATTTGTTTTGTTGACGCGTATGTGTATCTAGGTCAAAATAGAATAAATAAGTTCTTGGAAGGATTACAAATAATGGAGGTTACTAGTAAAAAAAAGAATTTACTCCTTCGTTTCAAATACTTTTACCCTATACAAGAACAATTTCAATTTCAATTTATTTATTTCACCAAAATTATAACACAGGGCGTTATATAAGGTATGTCAAGTTTTACAATTCAGAATCAATGCAATTATTTAAAACAAAATCTCATACCTATACAAATAATAATAAAAAATAAAAATTACAAATTATAGAGTCAGGAAGTATAAACTCAATGTCATAATAATTAATTAAAAATTAAAAAAAATGTCAATGTCTTTTAATACAATAACTTATTTGTACATATGAATATCATAGTTTATATCATTTAATTCCCTGATAGATTAAGCAGAATATTTGATGCGGCCCTAATGATTGGTAGCTCGTGAAACGGCTGGCTGATGCCGAAATCCATAATTATCGGCAATCGAATCGCGCGCTCGGCTGGCTTCAAACTAAAATGAGCTTTCAGGGCAAACTAACGTACTGTTATTCGGTTGCGATTAGGTTATCTGCTTTCTGCTTAAATCTATACTCGTTAATTATTTAAGAAATAGTAGATTTCAGATTGTGAAGGCTCAGCAATTAGGTTTGAGTAGATATTTATTAATGTTATGCAAAAAACTTATACTTAATAATAATAATCATCATCACCCTATTAACGCCCCACTGCTGAGACTCAGGGACTTCTCTCTTGACGAGAGAGATTATGCATTAATTCACTACGCTGAACACAATAACATAATACATATACTAAAATCCCTTTATTCAAATAATTTGTGTACCTCTGGACAACTTTCAAAGTGAATTGTATGTCAACACTTTATTATTCTACCCAATGCCTACGAAGGGTAATTTTTGTTTGGGTCAGTGTCTATCGTATTATTTATTCAGGGTTCTGTACCCCACCACTACCTAATATTAGGTCCTTACATATGAAATTGGCGTTTTTCGTACTGGCCACTTAAATCACAAATTTCTCCTCTTTGGTAAGGAATTCCAAATTCAAATTTGTACAGCTATAGACTCATGTATTTATGCTTCGATGATCGTCATTCATTTGTTTTTTTTCTTCTGTTTTTTTCTGTTTGCTTCACTCATTTTACAAAATGGAAAACTTAAAATATCGCATTATTTACGAGTACGAGTTCCGCCGTGGCACTAGTGCTGCGGAAACAACTCGAAGGGTGAATGATGTGTATGGCGGTCGTGTTGCAAAAGAAAACACAGTTCGTTTTTGGTTCCAACGTTTTCGTTCTGGAAATTTCGACTTGCAGAACAAGCCCCGTGGACGGCCTGAGACTCAAGTTGATAATGAAGAGTTGAAGGCTATTGTGGAAGCGGATCCATCGCAAACCACGTCCGAGTTAGCTGCAGGCTGCGGTGTTAGTGATAAAACTGTTTTAATTCACTTGAAGCAAATTGGGAAGATTAAAAAGCTTGAAAGGTGGGTACCTCACGAATTGACTGAAGCAAACCGGCAAACGCGCGTCGACTGCTGCGTTACATTACTAAACCGGCACAATAATGAAGGTATTTTAAACCGAATCATTACCTGTGTTGAAAAATGGGTTCTTTACGATAATCGGAAGCGCTCAGCGCAATGGTTGGATCCTGGCCAGCCAGCCAAATCCTGCCCCAAGCGAAAATTAACCCCAAAAAAGTTACTTGTAAGCGTTTGGTGGACTAGTGCCGGTATTGTTCATTACAGTTTTCTCAAATCTGGCCAGACTATTACGGCTGATGTCTATTGTCAGCAATTGCAAACCATGATGGAAAAGCTAGCGGCTAAACAACCTAGGCTGGTCAATCGCTCCACGCCACTGCTGCTTCACGACAACGCTAGACCACACACTGCGCAACAGACGGCTACTAAATTAGAAGAGCTTCAATTGGAAAGTCTAAGACATCCTCCGTACTCCCCGGACCTTGCTCCAACAGATTACCATTTTTTTCGAAATTTGGATAACTTCTTGCAAGGGAAAAAATTCAACTCCGATGGGGCAGTCCAAATCGCCTTCAAAGATTTTATTGATTCCCGTCCGACTGGTTTTTTTAGTAAAGGGATCAATGAACTACCTATAAGATGGCAAAAGTGCATAGAAAATAATGGTTCATACTTTGATTAATTAAATATATTATATTAAAAAATATTCGACTTTTTGTTCCTCCCATACAAAACGCCAATTTCATATGTAAGGACCTAATATTGGTTGCAAACAACCTTATTTTCTTGTTTTCTTTCTATATGGTTGGAATTTTGTTCAAAAACTTTATCTGAAACAGTTTAATGATTATTCATATTAATCATTCAAATAGATGATTGGGACATTCGACATCGATGATAAAATATATTGAAATAGTTGTTTGGACGAGTCTAGTAAGTAGTTTTTTTAATAGGTCATACACCGAAATTTGCCTTTTTACCTATAAAGATAAACGACGTTGAGAGATGATACCAACTAGGATTGGTGAGCGCTCTGACTGCAATTTTATGCACAATTTTTTTTTTAAATTATTTTAAAGTTGTTTGGACTACAATAAATGTATAGTCATATATATATGGTCATAAATAGAATGTATTACAAAGGTCGCCGTCATCGAAATCTACGAATTGGAATAATATAGACTATTGAAATACACGGAACCTGTATGAGACCATCAATAAACTTTATTTTTATATAATATGATTTTTTTTATGAAAAAAACTGTTGTAAGTAATCAAGCGTTTCAATTTACTCTAAAAAAGGAAAGGCTGTCATAAAAAAATATTTTATTCAATCACCGTATCGAGCACACCGTGTATTCGCCCAAAGGCAATACCATCTAGTAATATTATGTGTTATTTGGAGTGCGGCCAGGAATGTGCCTCGGAGAGCACTAGACCCGGCGAAATGAACAAGCAATCCTGCTTTTATGACTGCCTGATAAGGCAGATACAACCGTGTATGAAGGTTTTACTCGTATATTAGTGATGAGGTGAAGCCAACATAATATTATATACAATACAATACTCTTTATTGAAACACAAAAAAATATAATACAACAGAACAATGCTTAAGAACTAAAATAAGTGAAATAATTAGTGTTACAATAGGCGGCCTTGTCACTAAAACCTATTTATTATACCTATTGATCTATGTACAAAACCCAATTTTTTAACTAAATTTATATTTGATTTTACAGTTTGAAATTCCCACTTAAGTAAAGAAAATACCTATGTTAGGAAACCTGGCTCTTCCAACTACATAAATAATTCACATTTAATATAAAACTATTAAATTCTTACATCCTCTTTGGCTTGGTTTAATCAAATCCAAACTACATGGTTGCGCGCCGTCGTCATCAAATGAAGTGACCTCATGACAAGAACCTAAAAAAAAAGTTGATTGTTTTTCATGGAATATAATTTTTTTGGTAATGTAATAAAAACGATATAATGAACTCCTTCGGGTGGACTATTTTTAGTACCTTCTCCATTATGTGATGAAAAATAATAATATTGTGTTTCTTGCGAACTCTGTCATCGTCTGAATCGCGCGCGTTTTTTTTTCACAAATTTTGCGAGATAATAAATGAAAGTTTTACTTTTTTCTGTCAATGTAAAAATGTTTTAATGATAATGATTTATACATGTTACCAAAAAAGCATTTTCCAATTCAAATTAAGCTGTGGCCCTTCGAAAACTACTATGAATATTCAAAATGCGATATAAAGTACAGTACCGTCGTCTTCAAAAGTGAAGATACCAACTTTATTAGTATATAGGTAAAATTCAAATCAAAATGGCGGCCGTTAGAAATCTTTATTATTAAAAATTTTTTTTTTTTTAATTTTGGTACTATTGGTAAGTGAATCTGCCGAGACTTAGATCAAAACCAATCAGAGTTTAATTCCTTATTTTGTATCTTTTTATTGGAAAAATTATATATTACTATTAATATCATACGAACCAAAAAAAGTAGATAGCTCTTTATACACCACAAATATAATCATCATTATCATCATCATTTCAGCCATAGGACGTCCACTGCTGGACATAGGCCTCCCTCAAAGACTTCCAGTGACTTCGGTCGGTAGCAGCTTGTAACCACCGCAAACCCGCTACCTTCACCAAGTCGTCCGTCCATCTAGTTGGTGGACGTCCTACTCTGCGTTTGCCGATTCGTGGTCTCCATTCAAGAACTTTGCAAATATAATACAAACAGAAAATAGTAACGAGACAATACAACGGAGTACAAAGGACGGCCTTATCACTGTGAAAAAAGAAAAAAACGTTGTTTCAGCAAGAACATTCATCAAACACCAGCAAGCAGTAGAGTAAACAGCTATTAATTTGATGTTAATTTTAATTAATTCACTTTATGTAAGCTGAAAATAAATGATTTAAAAGCAATAACACTTGCACTGCAAGAAATTGCTTTGAGCAATAAACCCGCTCATTACGCATTCTATAGGTTAAGTTTTTATATTCATACTAGCAGACCCCAGAAAACGTTGTTTAGCAAAATAAAAAATAGATGTTGGCCGATTCTCATACCAATATGCTCACAAAATTTCATGAGAATCGGTCAAGCCGTTTCGGAGGAGTACGGGAACGAAAACTATTTATTTATTTATTTATTTATTTATTAATATTAATTAACACGGTTAGATACCAATTACATTAATTAATTTAAATAATAGCTTAGTACATCAATTCATAAATATCACAATCAAATAATTATTATAAAAGAGAAAAATTATATAATACTAGATACATTTAATAAGTCAAGTAAAATTTAAATAAAAATTAATCATAATTTTAAGTTAATTTCACAGAAACATAAACAAGCTCTTATTAGAGTACTCCAACTGTCAGAGAAGATGTCAGTGTCGGGGCTATTTTCCAAAAGGGCGTTGAGAGCCTTTAAAACACGTGGGATAGGTGATCTTGAACGCAGTGCAGTTCGAGATGTGGGTACTGCAAACAACCTATGTTTTCGACCACGACAATAATTGTTAGGCACATATAGCCGACAAAGTTCATTGTTCAAGTCTGACGCGTCAATCCTGCCATGTAAGACCTTGCACTATGTATTGTTTCTTTGTTTGGTGTGTGTAATAATGTATTTTATGTCTATCTATATAATAGAATATATATAAATATTTCTTGACAATCCACACAACGACATCTAGCCCCGTGGTAAGCTCTTAGCTTGTGTTCCGGGTACTACATATTAAACACCCAGACCACGGAGAAAGTGCTTGCAAAACATACAAACACATGAACATCAGGTGAGATTGTGGTCAAATGAAGGCTTATTTAGCATTAAAAAAAATGACCCCTCGGCGGTCGTCGAACCCGCTACCTCTTGCGTCGCAAGCGGACCGTCGCCCACCGCGCCACTGAGGCAGTCAATTTATCTAACACTTTTATCAGCGGCTGTATAAGGCGCACGCTACACATTCAATATTAACGGACCCGCCGAATTCAAGGTTCGAACAAAATGGCCTGTCTCATACTCTATTTGTGGTTTCCGATATAACAGGTTATTTCTATTTTAGTGTCTATTTTCGAACAAATTGGGTTGTCTGAATCTTGTAAACCAATATAGTGTAACCTTTGTTTTGTTATTTGTGACTTTGTAAAGGGCATTTGGACTTACATTGAAAAATAGTCGAACAAATTGAATAAATAAATATTTCCGGACAAACCACACAACAACATGGCCCCGTAGTAAGCGTGAGTTTCATAAAAGTTAAATATAACATCAAGCAACATTCACATATATTATCCTGAAATTTTAAGGACAGTCAGTGCTTGGCTTCTCTCGTAGATTTGCAATTAGTTCGGATGGAAGCGACCCCATCGACAAAGCGTCCTGAATGACCAGCACACAGATTACCGAAAAGTTCAAATTGGTTTACTGATAAAGTCAAAATACATTTAGCTATAACAGATAACCAAAAAGAAAATTCTGGTGTCAGATATACTGACAGACTGACGATGAAGTCTCAGTAATAGATTGCCGTTTTACCCTTTGCGTACGGAACCTAATAATATATATAATATATAAAGCTGAAGAGTTTGTTTGTTTGTTTGAACGCGCTAATCTCCGAAACTACTGGTTCGAATTTAATAATTCTTTTTGTGTTGGATATTCCAGTTATCGAGGAAGGCTATAGGCTATATAACATCACGCTACGACCAATAGGAGCAAAGATATAGTGGTAAATGTGTAAAAAACGGGAGAAATTGTTCATCTTTGAAGCCTTCCGTTGCGTGCGCCGTGAAAATGGTTCAAGATACACAAAAAATATTTATTAAAGAATAATAGCTCTTTTAATGATCTAAAAAATGGTCCGCGATAGTATATGTCTATCTTTTAAGATTAACTCACAAAAACAGTTTTTATGGTACCTAATTTAGTCGAAATAATTTGTTTAAGTTGTATCAACATAATAATATTAATCTTTATTCAAATAAATATATTGTTGGTTAAAAGTACTTCATCCATTATAACGCGGGTAGCACCGCAAAGCACAGCTAGTATATATATATTTGTATATATTCTCAAATCCCAATATACCTGCATACTATAAGGCGCAAACCCTTATTCTTTATTTACACTTAGCAAGGAGAGCCAGGGTCTATCCCGGAGAGCCCTCGACACGTACTCGCAGCTTCGATATGCAAATGTCGCACGATAGCCGCCCGCTGAGAAAACATTATCGTTGAATATAATATAAGTAGCTTAGGACTTGGGTAGATTAGCTTCTAGAATTTTCACGGATTATTTCAAAATGGTCAGCTTTGTGGATACAGTCCAAGATTCTTAATATAAATAATTCACGCTCTACAAAGTCAGATATGAGTTGGCCTTTGTCCACGACACATTAAAACTAACTTATTTGGTTTGTCGCGAGGATTTAAGTGGTACGAGTGTAAAAAGTAGTATTAAGCTTTATAATATTTAGATATTTTGTGTTGGAAGGAAAGAGATGCCAGATATACCTATGCTATCTCACTCTGAATTTAATCTACATCCACCCACCGTCTTTAGTCTTCAAAGCTTATAGGTAATAAAAATACACTTGCAAATTTATGCAAAAATTTCGTAAAGGTTGGAAAATCCGGCATTTTAGATTCGATTCATGTAAGGTTTTAATGGGGTTTAAGTAAGAAGTTACATCGTTTTGTGAAAGTGAAACAGTTCTAATTAGCTAAAAAGAAGTTCGCTCTCTTACAAAATTATTGAAATGTTTAAAGTATGTTTTCAATCATCAAAATAATCTTTATAAATAAAAATGAATTGTTGTTCGTTATCTCGTCGAGAACGGCTGAACGGATTTATCTTATCACAGACTAGAAATGTTCGTGGAGGTCTAGAGAAGGTTTAAAAGGCGAAAAAAAATCGAATAATTGCCGGGAATTTTTTTTTTATAAAAACCCGTGCGAAGCCGGGGCGGGCCACTAGTCGGTAATAAATACACATTATTTAAATTCTGTTTATTTTTTTGAAAAAGGATTAAATAATTTTGAGACCTAAAGAACTGACTTAAAGAATTTATGCCATGAACTTTTTTTTGACTAATCTCTTTTTTTCACGGCTAGGCAAAGGCCTCCCCCAATTCACTCCAGTAGTCTATCAAGGGTTATAAATATCCCTAAAAATGCCATGACCAAAATAAAAAAAAAACAACAAAATCCGTTGGTCATATGCCGTTTTCCTTCCGTCGTGGGTAAAAATGATGATATTTTGCAAATTTTCGTCCAGAATCGAGCCCCGATTAAGAAGACGTCTAAGTTAGGAACCAGGGCAGGTAGCGCGCATAAATCCAGCATCTCAACTACGCAGCTCACGTACTCAGTCACTTCGACGTAGCTCCGGGAAAACGTAAACTGAAGTGTACTTTTCAGATGACACCAGTTTACACCGATCGAATCGATCGATCGGCCGGCTAATGATAATTTCGATTAAGCTTTTTTTTTATATGCATCGATCATAAAATGTAGTAAGGCAAGATTTCAATGAAACGTTTCTAAGATTTGTAAAACCGAACGATGGAAATAAATGATTTTGTATCTTGTATCGTGTACTCGTACGTTAGTCTAGCTAAAGTTAATCTGAGTTCGCTATAGTGAACTATGTTCTTTGAAACTACTTGCGAAAAAATTCGTTCAATGCGTCCATTACTTTTCAAGATATTTTGTTTTGCGGGACGTCACGTCACAGCGTGAGTGTTAATTCTCGATCGGAATGATCTTAGTTTTTATCTTAGTCTCTATTATATCCCAGGGTCTATTATAAAAACTGTTTGGTTATGATAGAGCATTTGTTGGGATCAATGCTAGGCTATGTTACCGCGGGACAATACGATGGTGCCCTGTTTTAGTTTTTGTCCTTTATTTGTTTTTTTTTTTATTTCAATAAAAACTAATTAAATTTTATACATAAAGGCTTCGCGTTGCTGACGCGTAAGATTGGCCGAAGCCTTAGCCGGCAAAGTTCTGTCAAATTCAAAACCAACTCGCGCCGAGAAGCCATCCATGATATAGGAATAATTATTACCATCCAAAATCCTTCCCATTCTCATTTTCCAAAAATTTCATACAGGGAGAAAACTATCGATAAGGGATGCAAGTAGAAACATTCCGAAATTTACTCAATTACATAACATAGGACAACGAAGGTCTATGACGCATTATCTCTGCTTTTGACATTTTTCTTATCGCGCCTAACAAAGAGCTTGAGTGAGACAAAGCGAGGTTTCGTAACCCACCGCCTATCTCCCAGTTTTCGGGGTAACTTTACAAACGCATTTTATTTTAAGGATAAAAATTTGTTGTGTAATAATAAACAATGAAGATAACTCGACAAATACTAGGTTGGATGACTAAAAAAGTGATTAGTCCTTCATTTAGATTATTTTAAAAATTATAATTAACAATAATCAAGAAGATTCAGAGCAGTAACGCTTTCGATTTGAACTAAATTTATACGTCAAAAGCCGACACTTCGGAACTTGCTGCTATATCTTGGACTTTCTGATTTTAATCAGAACATGTTTAATACTATGTTTTATTGTTTATATTTTTTTCAAAGATTCACAGGTTAAAACATAAATAAATACTAGTGACACTGAAAATAAGTTCAGTGTATAAATTCGTGCGCTGGCGTGAGTGGCGACCCAAATGTATATAATTATATATAAATTTAATTTTATTTATTAATCTACTACAGACTGGCCCGGCTTCGCTACATCCTCTCGAAGATAAGCCGTAGAAACTTGTACCCTTAGTTATAAAAAAAAACCTTTTGTACAACAGTTTTCAATAGAAAACCAGTTAGTATACAATTATACGAATAATTCGACGACCTCTGTGGCTCGGTGGGCGAAAGCCCGCCTGAGGCGCAGGAGGTCGCGGGTTCGATTCCCGCCGCGGGAACAGATTTTGTACGATCTGCAATTTCTGGTTTCGGGTCTGGGTATTTAACCCCCGACCAAAAAAGAGGGGTGTTATAAGTTTGACGTGTCTGTCTGTCTGTCTGTCTGTCTGTCTGTCTGTCTGTCTGTCTGTGTGTCTGTCTGTCTGTCTGTGTCACCATAGCTCCCGAACGGATGGAGCGATTTCAATTTAGTTTTTTTTGTATGAAAGGTGAGTCTTGCGCGAGTGTTCTTAAACATGTTTCATGAAAATCGGTTGGGCCGTTTAAAAGTTATGGGGGTGAGAGTGGGGAAGCAAAACCGAAAATCTGCAAATATAGGTACTAGTGTGGGGTATCAAATGAAAACGCATCGCGTCCACATTACATAATATTATGTTGTTTTACATTTAAGGAAATTAAGGCATTGGAATCGGGGGTTTTTCTTAAATTTTAAATTTAGATTTATCTTATTTCTATGTATAATATGTATCTATGTATTTACAAAAAAAAATGTATCTATGTAGTATATCAGTCACCTAACACCCATAGTACAAGCTCTGCTTAGTTTGGGGTTAAGACTAATCACACAGCATCATGTGATTAGTCCGGAAATGTTTATTATTATTTATTTATTTATACAAAATCATATTAAATAAACTCTCGCCGTAAAAACCATCCATGGACTTCAACGAACATTTTATAAATAAACGAATTGGCCAAATAAGTCCAGGCGTTGTTGAGTTATGCGATTAATTTTTGTATTTTTATATTTTAGATGTAATTTTTATCCTCAAATATACAATTTCTATTCTAAATAATAATATTACTGGCAAACCAAAAAAAAAACTAACCCCGTGATAAGCTCCAATCTTTACTTGCCTCTGCTGGCAACATAGAAAATATATTCCATTGTTCCAAAGGATGAAAAATATTATTCATTATAACAGGAACATTAAAGTCTATCTCACGACAAAAACTTAGATAATGACAGATGGAATGAATGAGCAGATGGGAGCGCTCGTTAACATCTGTAGTGAATGGGCTGCATAATTACATTCACTCTAAAGCATTCTCGACTCTTTCATTCGTTCATTTCTCTTTTCAAAGTTTTCGCTAGCTACGGTGGCGAGGTTTCCACTGCTGTTTGTTTGTACTTTAGATAGGTCAAGTGTGGGGGATACGTTAGTTTTTCCTGGAAATACGTTTTTATAGTATTTTTATTTTTAAAGTGGAATATAGAAATCATGAATTATTCCTCTTTCCCCCAGTAAGGCCACACCACCAGTGGGGTTCCGTCGACACCTATTTTATTTCAGTCAGATTTTAAAAGAAAAGCTTTTTATCTTTTTCTATTTATTTATTACGATCAACGATCCATTTTGTTTTTAAAAATAGTTTATGGCAATGAAACTGTTTGTCAGTCAACATGATTAAGTTTTATAATAAAATTCGTAAGAAAACCTAAACAACCAAAAATCTAACGTGTTGTTTCTTTAGAAGAACATTATCAGCAAATGGCTCAATCTAGTTAAACAATAATTACACAACATCTTTTAAGAAACCATTTTAATATAAAACACCGTTCACCATTAAATAAAATTCTAAAATTAAAACTTGGGCGGAAGTAAAAATTAATTAACACCAATCAAGCGCTCTCGCTAACCTTTTGACCGATTAAAAGTAAAGCGTTCCATTTTTGAACGCACCAATAACAATTCGAGGAAGTGGTGGCAAACGAACCGTCATTTTTAAGCCAGAAAGTGTGTGCGAAATACAGGCGATAATCTGCCATAAGGATGATTAAAATTGAGGGTGTTAGGGTGATATTCGCTTGTGGACACGCCGCGCTACATTAAGCGCTAAATGAAAATGCGATGCATGCCAGCAAAGGGATGCCAACCTCGCTATAGAGCTGCTTTATGGGGCTGACAGTTCACGGAATATTTTATTTATTCTGCAGCAACTTTTGAGTTTGAGGGTGGTTTGTATATATAATTTAATGTTTGTAAATGTTTAAGTAAGAAAGTATGTTTTATTATACCTAATATTGTTTTAAATTATGAGTATTTGTATTGTTTTCTTTTTCAATACAAGGAATTTGCATTTTTTATTATTTTGGAATTAGCAGCTGCATAAGTTCTAATACTAAGCATGCTTGTTACATGTACAGTGTTTTTCTAGAGTATTGTATTCTCAAGCCAAAGTATGGTTTTGCAATTTTTTTTATAATTTAGGATTTGAAGCTTTTATATTAGTAATGCTTATTTCTTGTACTGCATTTTTGTGCAATTAGGGGTTGTTGGATATATATGATTTATTTCTTAAAATGTATGTTATGAGCTGTTGATGATGATATAGAAATTAAAGCTCAAAAGTAGCTAATATTCGTAACGAATATTATGTTGCCAGGGAGAAGTAGGTACGTACGGTATAAGTGATAAGTATTTGGTTCTATGTAGGTATTTATAACGGTTTTTAATGGACGATTGATCTTTGTTTGTCCACAATCTCATCGGATGGTAAGTATCGATGTGGACAAGGATGGATCACAAAGATCTAGAAGGTACCTAATCACTCTTGACTTGAAGATACTCAGGTTGTTCTAAACGATTGTTGTTCCAAACCGACAACCCAAGAAGCAAAACTTAATATTATCACAATCACAAAATGGAATATTATCTTACCCGGAAAATAAATATCATGCGCTAGTTTTTCCTGCTAACGGTAATAAGTCCGGGAAACTTACACGTCTAAACATTATTACCGAAGTTGGCAACACCCAAATGGCGAAACTGGGTCGGCGCTACAAAATACATTAACAGATAGACGAACTTTTATAATTAATGTAACACAATACTTGCGAATTAATAAGTTTAATGAAGATGAGAAGTTTCAGCTTATGGACAGTTATATACGTCTATGACGAAAGACCCGGAGATGGTAATATTAAAAAGTTATTAAGTTGAGTGAGAAAAAAGTTTTTGTTTTGTTTTAATAGGTAGTTAAGTGACACCTTTTTAGCCAACTTTCATCATCATCATAATTCAAGACTAAGTCGTCCACTGTTGAGGCATAGGCCTTTTTAACCCCCGACCAAAAAAGAGGGGTGTTATAAGTTTGTCGTGTCTGTGTGTCTGTCTATCTGTCTGGGACATCATAGCTCCCGAACGGATGGTGCGATTTCAATTTAGTTTTTTTTGTATGAAAGGTTTGGCCCGGGTGTGCTTAGACATGTTTCATGAAAATCGGTTGCGCCGTTTAATAGTTATGGGGGTGAGAGTGGGGAAGTAAAACCGAAAATCTGCAAATATACTCGAGTGGGGAATCAAATGAAATATCATCGCGTGCACATTACTTAATATTATGCTGTTTTACTTTTAAGGAAATTAAGGCATTGGAATCGGGGGTTTTTCGAAAATTTTAAATTTAGATTTATATGATATACTAATTAAGCCTTTGGCTTCGCGTATTAATAGATTTTCCCGCGGTAAAAGTAGCTTTTGTCGTCTGGCTGGGACAACACTATGTCCGTGCTAAATTTGATCCAAATCGGCTTAGCTCGTAATAAATATATGAGTACGTTTTGTTCACACGAGTTTGAAATCTTATATATAAAATTCTCGTGTCACAATGTTCGTCCCCGTACACCTCCGAAACGGCTTGATTCCGTTTCTCATGAAATTTTGTGAGCATATTGAGTAGGTCTGAGAATCGGCCAATATATTTTTCATTTTGCAAAACAACGTTTGCTGGGGTCAGCTAGTTAAAATATAGATTTCTATTTTAATTTGTTACAGGCCCATTCTACAGAAGAAAAGTAATTAATTAAAATCATTAAGTCAACCGGCACCGCGGCTGGGTTTTTGGGGGTCCGGTCTACTGAAGAGCCGATTTTCCCGCAAAGAGATAATATAAGGTTTAATATTTATTAAAATGTTTGCGGCAACTCGGACAAAACGTATTAATAATGAAATAGAAGTAGGCGAATGTCGAACGTATCGTACGAGTTAGACCTTGTCCAGAAAGGGCGAATTCGCCGCGAATCGTATCGCGCGAATTCATACGCGCGTTTTCGAGGTACTAGACATCAATACATCGCGTCCACAAGCACCGCGCGAATTCAAAATTCGCGCGTAAATCACGTGCAATACGCCAGACTCTCGACTCGCGCTTGATTCGCGTGTATTGCGCGCGAGTCGAGATACTAGGGACGCCTTGTTGCGTCCAGTTAACGCGCGAACTCTAGAGCGAGTGGACGTATCGAGGGAAATGGAACGCCAAAATTTTGATACGGAATTGTTTATAGACGAAATAGAAAAAAGACCGGCGATATGGGATTTGGAATCACCTGATTATGCTAATAGGATTTTAAAACGTAACGTAACGTTTTATTTTTAACATACTATGTGTCATTCTATCATTAAGAATTGGATGTACAAAGTACATTCTATTTTCCCTCCGTTTCTGTCTCTTCCAGCGGCGGTAAGCTAAGCACAACGTGACCGCTTCGTTCAACTCCATGTTCCGTACTGAATTCCTCCCCAAATGCTCGCGCGTTGTAACGCAACTTGTGGACGCAACGGTCGCGCGTAATACGCGCGAGAGAATCGCGGCGAATTCGTCCTTCTGGACAAGCTCTTATAGTACTCGTAGTTAGAAAAGAGTTTCCCAAACCACTCGTATATCGCATTTTTAATATCTGTACTCCGTTTTCTGTTTGTCTGTGTACAACACTTTTTTCTGTTTCTCAACAAAGTTATCTGTAAAAGCAGAATTAAAACTCACCTGTAGCATACGCCGGCTCCAAATCATCCTCATCATCAGTGTGATGTCGACTGGACGCGTGCGAGTGCGAGTGCGAGTGGTGCGCCACGCCCACGTGCACCGGCTGGATCGGCTGCTCGTAGTGCTTGTGGTGGTCCACGTACACCCTGTGGTGGTGGGGACACGGCGTCACCGGCAGATAATCCGCCAATGTCCCCCCACGAGTCAACGTGGACCCCGCGGACAAGGTCCCCCCGCCCGAGCACGACGCCAAAGCACTTCTTACTGATCCTAGATCTAACGAGGGTCTTCTAGAAAGATCGCCGTAGCTATCTCCGAATAACGCACTGGCGGGGACCGCGTGTCGAATGTCGTGGTGGTGGGAATGCCCGCCGTTGGATGAGGAGTGGGGACTCGCTGAGTGTTCTCGACTGTCTCTCGATGTGGATGCTGTGTGTATGATGCTCTCGTCTGCTTCTATCTCCCTTGCTGTCGGCGGGTTCGGGTGGACCGGCGCCGTGGTCCCCGCTCGCCTCGGGCTCCGACCTCGGTCCGGCATCACCGACGACGCTGACCAGTACCCCCACGCCATTTTTGCTTTTGCGACGCACTGTTATGTCTTAAAATGCCATTAATCTAATCTCCTTTGACTGGGAATGTTATTTGGTGTTCATTAGTAGCACCGGTTAATACGCTTTCGGGTTGTGATAAGTTCGGATTTTGTATAGAAATTGCGATGGTAAAAGCTATTTTATCACTATAACGAGTTCATTAATGGAAATGATTTAAAAAATTAATTTCAATTTACATTATTATTATTTAATTTATTATTTCAATTTATTTGACATAGATTAAAATAATCCATTGTTGACATTCGTATCCATTGTTAATAGTAATTTTAAATTGACATTATTTTTATTTCTTGTTGTTAATGTATTTCAGATTTTGACATTTAATAATAATTATCGCATTAGTTATTTTGTTTTGAATAAGTTGTGGCATTGGGAAACCACGTTAAAACCCATATTGTGACTTATAATTTATATTATCAATAAATGACTAATATTACTAATTGCTGGCGATAACTGAGTATAAGATTATTTGTATTAGTAACGTTATGAAGTATTTTCTGTAGCATCCTCACCTCATGGTATATACCAAATATAATATAGCAAACGAGTATTACAATTTCAGAGGACAGCTATTTTTTTTGTGTGTACCAAACGGCACTTGCACGGAAAGTAATCATAAATGGTTTTATTATGAAGAATAACAAGAGAGAAAACAATTTTTAATAAGTTATTTGGAAAGAAAGAGAGAAGAAAATAAATGCTACTTTCAAAATTTATGCCACAACAATTGTCGTTGAAGTTCCCTGCACAATAATTATCTGACATTCTAAATTCAAACAGCTTCTAACACAATTTTGCTCTAAAATCACCGAACAAACGCGCGGGATTTCATCCGAAAACACGCGGAGCGTCCGGACAAGTCTATCCGTAAACCGTTACCGTATTATTCCGTGTTCCGTATCTCATTGCAGATAGGATCGAGCGACACACCTAATTCGCTCGCCTCACGCGCCAAATGAGACGGAAACTGATACACTGACACACAAATGTGTGTGTGTGTCGCGACAAGCGAGTAGTTTGGTTATTCGATTTGAGCCCCGCTTTCTGTGCTTGAGAATAGATGCGACAAAGTATTTGTGATATAAATTTTGAAAATATCATGGTTTTTAAAACTATTTAGATTTATAACGGGAATTCGGGATCGGGGGAAATATTGGGAGACTCGAAAGAAAATCAATCATGGAAAATATGCCGTTATAAATCTCAATAGTGTTTATAACCATAATAGTTTCAAAATTTATGAGTATTTGTTATTTTGAGATTTTTTCTATGACGCTGTGGTGTCAAATGCCCTTGGCTTTAGATTCAGTCTTTGAGGTCAAGCACAATATATAATGAATCATAATGAAAAGTTGGTAAGTATATAGATTTCAATGAAATATCCGTAAAATCATACACGAAGAGAATTAGTTGTTTTTTTGCAAAAGCAATGGATATGACAGGATAAAATCCATTGTGAAACAAAAAAATTAAATTGTATTATTTTAACAACCAATTTGGATCCATTGTCTTTATTTCAACAAAAGGGTAAAATAATTTAAATGTTGTTATTTTAACACCCAATTTGGGATCCATTGATATCGGTATTTACACAAAAGGGGATGGCACTTACGTATATTAAAAATTTTAAAATGGGATTCGAACTTGCGGCCTCACATTTTAGGTGGTCCATCGCACCACTTGGTAATTACACAGAACTTAGTAGCTGATCTTTAGACAATCCACAATCAACATAGTTGCGAAACGCAATTAGATAAATCAACACTGTCAGACACTACTGTATAACAATTATGCACTGTCCAATCGATATTAGAATTAGTGGCATACATTGTTTCTAATTAGTTGAGATGTTAATTGTTTGGGAGATATATTACTGTGAGTGATGGGACTTTGGGGATTTGAAATAGGTTAGCTATAAACACGCATACACACTTAGGTTAAATCTACTAACAATTAGGTAAAATTATATTTAAGTAAATACAACACATGGAAATAATACACACTACAGGAGGAACAGCAGAACTATTATTGTATAATATTTGGTGTTGTCTAAGTATTTCTAATTTGACATATTTATTCATGGATTTTTTTTGTTGATTTATTTGTTTTGACATGATTGTGTTAGTACCAAAAACCAGCTGTAAAGTTGTGACGTATAATTTTGTTATCAATAAATCACTATTAATTTACATTTACAAGAAACGGGTATATTATCACAGCGCGCCACTTGCACCAGTCTAGCTCATGATAAGAACTAACCTATCACTTAAATAACCGAATCTTTCACTGAAAACTTACAATCCATCGAGCAGTTCAAAATATCTAAACGAAGACTGTAGAAGTCTTTAAAAATGAATAATACACAAAAACATTCGTCATTACACAAAGGAACACAACGAAACATGAAATCTCTTATTTAACAGAAAATATAAACCCACCCTAAATAGGTATTAGAAATAAATCTTCGCTTAAATGCCTTCAAACTCCCCAGTGCTGAAAGCTGAGAAATGTATTGAAATTCTGGTATTTTGTCAGCACATCACGAACCGATATTATAAGCGGCTTTGCTATCGGGACGTCTCAATTGATAAATTATGGTGTTTACCTCCAGTCAAAATACCACTCAACGCATTTTAGACAAATGCTCAGAAGTATTGTAAGCGAAAACCACAGCAAAAACTAAAGTAGGCGTCGATTTGTCATTATTTTAATGGTTTTATTTTTTGTTTACTTCATTTTGTTATACACTTCCTTCTAGGTATTCATGCCCCATCATATACCACATCGTTACTTTACATCAAGTGAGATTGTGGTCAAATGAAGGCTTATCCAGCATAAAAAAAAACTATACTTTATAAAATCTTTGATGTATGTGAATAATCTTACCTATATAATGACATTAGTAACAGAGTCAATTATAATGAAAAAATTTTGTTACTCTATTGCATTAGGGAACAACCAATAAAGATAGAGTAAGCAATATTGTTGCATAAATAAATCTATAAGATTAAAAATGAAGGTTGAGCACAGAAAGTATTAATACACGAACTATTGTGTAAAAATACTGTTCTTGTTTAACAAGATTTTATCTTTGTGAATATAAATTATTATTTATAAGCCCTTATTATGTATTTAATGTGAATATTTATTTCTCTGGTGTAGATTTATAAAAAACATATTTTAGATTCAAGACATCACAGGCAATTTATAT
Organism: Gymnoscelis rufifasciata; assembly: GCA_929108375.1. NCBI lineage: Eukaryota > Metazoa > Arthropoda > Insecta > Lepidoptera > Geometridae > Gymnoscelis > Gymnoscelis rufifasciata. The sequence continues at coordinate 12,113,170 of OV815318.1, read as the reverse complement.
ATCATAATTATCAAAGATAATTAAATATAAATACCTATGTAGTTGGCGAATTTTCGCTTCGCCATCCCCAACAAGAGACTTGTCTAACAGGAAGATGTTTGCCTATCAATATTGCTACGCGAATCAGAAAGCTGCCCCCTTTAGGGTACGAATAGGGTTCTTAGAGGGAACGAAAAGGATATGGACTGTCAGCACTTCAATAGAATGTTCTGAAAGTCGATCGAAGAGCATTCCTTTGAAGGTTATTTCTGTTCACGTCCGTAAGTGTTAACCTTCTGAGTCCTTACATGTGACCTCCGGGTGGTGCTAAGACTCTGGTATTTCTGGTAGGCTTCGGCCGCGGCTTGTCAACATCCTCCGGGCTGGACCAGTGCGTAAAGCGATTTTTTCGTGTTTCGTAATGTGGCCCGGAGAAGCAATCGACCTTCTAGGTCTTCATGTCCCACCTTAGACCACATCGTCACTTTACCTTAGATGAGACTGTAGTCAAATGAAGGCTTATCTAACTAAAAAAAATCGATACTTTGTGGTTTTGGAAGTAACTGGAAGGTGGTCTTTATTATATTATTAGGTTGTCTGTCTGTCTCGATATTTAGTAGATTTATTTGTTTCGCTCCTGTGATGTTAATATTTGGAGTCGAAAGCATAGATAGATAGAAAATATATTATTACACACACCAAACAAAGAAACTAAACCTAGAATGCGTAATGGGCGGTCTAATTGCTCAAAGCCATTTCTTCCAGACAACCCTGGATAGAGACAATTATTACAAAACGTAATGGTGGTTTTAACATGAAATAAACACATAATATTTAATGCTTCTCTAAAATATATACTTAATAACATTTATCTTCATGCTACAAGAGAAATACATAAATCATACATTAACTGTCAATTTTATGTTTTTTTATATATATACATTTTTTTATGCAATTCTTAAAAGAGTTGAGAGATGGAGCATGTCTAATTTATGTAGGCAATGAGGCATATACTAATTATTTGTGAAAATATGATTTCCATTTTCCAACTCGATGAATGTATCACCATGTGTCACGATCGGTTTATCGCCGTGGGCGAATTAGAATTAATATTATGCATGCACGGATTAATATTATGCATATAAACTTCCCCTTAAATCACTCATTTATGCTAAAAACCGCTTGCAAGTTCAGTACGTTCAGTACACCTTAAGCACCTATATTTATGCCCCCACTGCTGGGACATAAGGACTTCTCTCTTATCGCGCGACATAAGTAGAGAGTTGAGCAGTTTAAAAGATAACAAACAGACAGCGAAAGCCACTTCCATTAGCGGCCTATGGAGAATATTCGTGTCAATGCGATGTGTGTGGCTGGGTACGTCGTTGGTACGCGAAATATTCGGGCGAAGACGATTGCGTCGGCGTGGCTACAATAACTTTACATCAGAATCTTGTAGCGTACGACAAGAACATCGCGTATACCCGTTCGATGATTTTAGCGAGCGAACGCGGCACGAATCCGCTCTCGCTACTGCTGCACGAACTAATCGATTCCAAAATCGAATGCGTACCTTTCAAAATCGTGTTTACCTAAATAAAAATCGAATAACTCGACTTCTGTAGACTTTACGACTGATGTAGGCGGTTCGGTTCCGAGCGTATCGTTGACTCGTAGAATTCGTTACGGATGGTATATGGCTGTCGTAACACGGCGGGTTTGTTACCTGTAGCCCTACCACGAGATGCCATTACGACTGTTGGAGATAACAACATGTTGTACGCCATACATTTGATTGATAAAGATAAAATGTTAAGTTGTGAAAATCTGTCAAATGCTACATGTTGTAATCTCCAACAGTCGTAAGTGGCAACTCGTGGTAAGGCGTCTGGAGTATGCTTTGACTTCGTTAAACGTTGTTTGCCTCGATTTTATTAGCCTTTTTTAGGATACTTTCGCCTTAGAGCTTTTAAACATCTATATTAGCTGATTTACACGATGGCGGATGTTAACTCCTGTTGGCGACATGAGACTTTGTTAGATGGCTTTTGTAGATAGTCAGTATACAAAATTAAAGCAAACTGTCACAATTTTATTTTCTGGATAATTTATGTTAAAAAAATAGTTTTATTAAGTTTAAGTTGACCTGTCCATATATGCCCTGTGCTTCTAATAAAATAAACGTATTGACTTTGACTTTGAGATACAGAAGTTTAGAAACTACGTATACTTATAAATAGAGCCTGAAAAATTGTTACCAAAAGTGCTCTGTCCTATAGTTATTAAACTATACTAATTATATGACAATTTGTCTCCGCTGTGTCTATTTTTAGGTTCGCAATAAATTAAAAAAAACATAAGGTATTTATATACGGTTTCGCATTAGAAAGAGTGATTTTAGAGAAAAGTTTGCATTTGCCGTCTGGGCGGGGCGGGTTGTACTTCTTTACTAAAATAATAAAATGTTTCTTTTATTAAGTGGATTTTTATCATAGATTCGCATACCAATACTATTAGTTAATAAAGTTTTAACTAAAGACTTGTCTATGACTTTAATTAGGTTTAAAAATAGCTTATTTACACTACTAGTAGTGCCCCGCGGTGTGTCCCGCGTTATAATGGATCTTCCCGCGGAATGACATTTTCCCGAGGTAGCCTATGTTCTTTTTCAGACTCTAGAAAATCTGTGTACCAAATTTCATTTAAATCGGTTCAGTGGTTTTTGCGTTGAAGAGGAACAAACAGACAGAGTTACTTTCGCATTTATAATATCAGTATAGAAGTATGGATACTCAACAGTCAAAAACTAGCTAATATATTTTGACATCGAAACTTTACTTGAACATTTCTCAACAGCACTAAATTTAAAAAGCCAGCATTTGTCCCCAAACATTATTTAGTCAGAAAACAAATGGCTCGAATGTACTTAGGAAAGAAGAATAATTACTCAACGTCCAGCGGGGTCCACATTTGTCAAGGGCCCTTCTCGTGATGTCAAAAAATTAAAACGATTGTCCTCACTTGCAGAAAGCTAATTAGGTTGTCTGTCTTGTTTGTGTGATAACTGCACTTTTTTTACTGTGAAGAAAGATTATATTTTATTTTGTGAATAATGTTGAATATTTTCGTGTTTATTGTTTGTAATACCACTTTGAACGCAATATATTGAAAAATGTTGACATGTCTAATTGCTTAAGTATAATAAGTTCATAGATTAATAAATTACTATTATGAATATTATTAAGGCAAAATGGCTGCCTTATTTTATAACGGCTGCTAGCTACTCTAAATATATGTAATTAGATTGCAAAATAAACTCTTAAAGCTTATATTAGTTAATATATAATAAAATATTTTTTTATGAGTAATTTGTGAGCCGGCTATAGTGTTTTTGGTGTTAACACTTATCATAGATATAAAGATAGATAACTCTTTACACCACAAATATACCTCTAATACAAACAGTAAACAGCAACAAGATAATACATCGGAGTACAAAGGGCGGCCTTATCGCTGTGAGCGAACTCTTCCAGGCAACCTCTGTATGGGCAGGAAACAAATAAAACGACATAGACAGCTCGTAGTTTCTGTTAATTTTATATTTCAGAATCCTAATTTTAAATGACGAGCACGACCGCTCTGTCAAGAGCGTAACGGAAAAGAAGCAGAAATTTATACAACATAAAAATTAACTGATTTTTTTTTATATTAAAATCAGGCAATATTTTAAATAAAGAGATTTTTTTAGAGAGATAGCTCTTGACATAACTTCTGACTGTCACACATTTATTGACGTAACTAACCTTTATTGTTACTTGTCAAACAAGCCTTTAATGTTACTAGCGTAGGTGGCGTCGACAAACTTTTATATTTCGTCGCCATGAAAACACATTTCAAATATAATCCCATCGAATCATTTTCGAATCTCGTTTCGTTTTTAAAAGCGTCATATTTATGTGTCGCGCCTTTGAAACCCGGTACGCGTCGATTCGAACAACTGTTCGAGAAACATCAAAGAGCCCAATTTTAAGGAAATTGAATATGAAGGTAAATACGTAACGCGTGGATCTGAAAATCTTTTGGACTGTGAAATATTTTTGAAAGTGATGAGACTTCTACGGAATTATCAACGTGGGTGAGGCAGGTTAGTCAAAATCAAATGATATCGAGAGCATCAAAATCAAGAGGTCGTATAGAACTTTTTGTAATTTTACAGGAGGAAGAAAAAACTGTATAACTGTAATTGGATTTAGCCATAATTATGTTATGATATTGACACAAGTATTATGTAAGTAAATTAGGTAGGTATGACAAAACAATAAATAATGTCGTGTTTGTTAGATCGATTGAGAACGAATATTTAGGTATTTGATTTATCGGATTTTGTCTGTCTTGAATAGCAGAATAACTACTTAAAGCATTGAAACTTGATTAACAAATTAATACATTGTAACGCGACAAACACCGCGGGGTCCGTATGGCGCTGCCATTTCTACACAAATTTTGTTTGTTTCAAATGTCATATTAAATTAAACTCACATAAAACGCAGACCATTTATCTCATACAGTATAATTAAAAAGCAACATGGCTTTATACAACCACAAATTAAAATTTAAATCCGACGTAATCCTAAAACTGGTCACCCGAATCAGAATATATTAGTGCAAACAATATTAAACCAGCCGACGCGAATAGACGGCTGTTTGCGTTTTAATTAACCGTCTTGTGAGATTTCGCCTGAAAACGGCAACCATGGGTTCTTGTGGACTTGAATAAATTATACATGAGCTTTACAAGCGGATTCCTGATTTGATAACTTTAGTTACGACAGCCTGTTTGGCGAGCGAGACGAGAAAGACCATAGAGAAAATGAAAACTTGATTGATTTCAATTATTGTTTTATATATGGAAAGAGTAATATATAATATAATATATATAATTTATTTCAGGCATCTAAGGCCCATATAAACATGTAACTTATAGACTAACATACATAAAAAAATAAATCTTATAAACTAAAGTGTCATCGTGGATCATCTGTTACGGCGGTGTCGCCTTGCAGTGTAGGCGACGAACCGTCAAAACTTGACCCCTTGCGGCCAAAACTGCTCATTCAGGAACGTCGACAGATGTTGAGTTGGAACCCGCACCATAAATGAACCAAAGCTCACATTACTGCGAGATTCCAACCTTTCGACCTTAATGATACTAATAGGCGGATTCATAAGTAATAGGACGAGTTTTTCACTGTATCATTGTAAATGTAGTCAATTGTTCTCCTACCCGAAAATGGTAACATTTCAGCCGTGATAATGGCGCATCTCAAATTGTGTTATGTCATCAAAGTCAAAACGTTTATTTCCTTAGAAGCCTAGGCATACATGGATATCCGTTTGGTCTATGCTTTTAATAGGCGTGATGAGTACATAAAAAACCGGTAGGTATTCTGATTAGTCTGTCTGTAAGCCCTTCCAAAATTACTGGACACCTATTTTACGCTTTATCGATTTAATAAGAAAATGCCAAGATAATGAGCATCAATGTTCCGGAGTTGGTGTTGGAGTCCGGCTTGTGACGTATAAAATAAGTACATTTTGCTTGTAAGCGTTCCGTCACGCGAAACTTCATTGTACTGTATCGTCTTTATTATAAGTAATGAAAATTACGGAGTTATTATTATGTTTTAGTAATTTACCCTATCACATCGTTAACATGGATCGGTCAGGTAACGTAGTAACGTCAGGATTAATTCACCAAAGTCTACATACACCCTATATCATTATTTATAGTAGTCGGTTAAAATAACCTATTTAGGCATAAAATCTGTCGTGCGTGACTGCTCCTCGTATTATATCAAGCGGTACTTCCCTGTTCTTGGGGTCGCCCTACTTAAATATTAATATATGATAAGAAACTACTTGGACAATTACGCTTTTCGCATACTAAGTACCGCTAATGCACATGATTTTCTTGCCATTACTACGTTTTATTAGCGTAGCTTTCTGTTTAAATATGAATTTCCGGGTAAATTGTGGTTTACATGGCAATAATTTCGGTAGCGTTATTATACTCGCAATGTGAATGACTTCTCGAGATATTCCAATCGGTAAAATAGCTTTACAATTTAAAAAGTAGAACACCGTTTAGTTGACAGCCTAATCCGAAAGATAAATTCGTTTTGACAGGTGTCACAGAGCTGTCAGAATGGTACTTTGGATGACAGATTACGAGGCGGTTTCCTGAAGGTCACATCTTGATGGATTACAAGTTGATTTAACCTTTAGTCGCGATTTTTCCGCGGTTGTAAAATGTTATGGGATGTACACTTGTACAGGGTAGTAAAAAAGATTGTTGGAAACTTTCCTTATAATACTTCCGTAACATCCGGGTCAAAAGAGAAACTAATTAAAGCATACTCCCTTATCATCGGGCGTAAGAAAGATTAGAGCCATTTTATTAAGAGGTTTACCGAAAATCTCGTCGGATTTATAAGAAGCATGGTTTCTAGAGTATTTTAAAAATATTACTTTTACTAAGGTACGAATATTCGTATCACATAAAATATGTAAGTTAAGATAATAATGTATAACAACCTTACGTAACCTAGTCGAGATGTAGGTACGAGTAGAGATGCCCTCTTGACTAAATTACTTGTCTAGAACTTAGTTTAGTACGAGGTGTCGAAACTAATGTCTGTTAGCCAAGGTTTTTAGAATCACAATAGAATTAAACAAATTAGTAATGTAAGACCTTTCTTGAAATAAAACTTTATTTTTTTTTTATTTATTTTATGGCTTGGTTCACAAATCACCTGCGTTATGTTGGTTAGTTATTTATGTTTTACGATTTTTGTTGACTTATCCCATAGCAATCAGATACTTCAGAGCAAGGGGAAAAGTGAACAAAAATATGATTATTGTAACTACAAATCTCCTTATACTGATAATTACAGTACTCACTACAAACAACAGCCCATTGAATTATTGCCTTAATGGTATTCAATAAATTTAGGGGCGGTAAACATAATTCACCTGAATTAATAAACCCAGGTGCATTAAGTATACTTTTAGTAGACTTTATTCACCCATACTCCACAAAACCTTTGCGTAGTCTGGTTTAATAAAACGTAAGGCTTGTTTTCACAAAATCCGAGAAAAAAACAATAGTTTGTCAATACGAATAAAACATGTCAATGGTTAGTTACGTTAGTTTATTATTTCATAAGTGTACAAAAATCATGTTGAGACAATTCTTTCAGACAGCCTCAATGATTACATTACTCAAGCAGATGCCAATTTATACTCGTAGTATGCTATAAATCGAGAAGACTTATAAATTACCTCCGGGAAAATCTTTTAAAAATCTCGCTAATTTCTTTGCTGATTGGCAAAATTTCGCCGGCGATATCCGCTAAGTAAAACCAGCTATAAAGTAGCGAAGGCCCAAGAAAAATATGACCAAGCAATTTTTTCTTCCAGGTCGTAAACCGGAATATTCCGTAAAATTCTTAATTCTTAAGCGTGTCGAGAGTCATTAATTAGCAAGAAGAGTCATTAAAGACGATTACAAACGCGATGAACCATCAAAGAATATAAATAAGACTACATTATCCGAACTTCAATAAATATTTGCGGGGTTCCGGAGAGGTTCGGATAAAACATTTTCAGAAATGAAATTTACGTCGTCGGGCCGCCGTTACGAGGGAGAGACATAAATACCAAGTTACAGCCGAGTTACAACTGTAAACAATTATAGCTCTGAATATTAATTCCAAGAAAACACACGCAGCGAATTCAGCGTACAACACCTAAACAAACCCTTACGCTTAATGATAAGTGACATTCTATAAACAGTTTTATAGGGGCGTAAACAAACCGGGTTGTTACTAAGGGCCCGGTTTTAAGGTCAACCAGCACTTTCGCCCTACAGCTGCAGGGTCGGGAGACGTGAGACAGGGTCAGGCACCAGCTCAACCGCGCCCGGCGTAGACCAACCGGTGCAGACAATCAGGCATATGAACACCAAATAAACATATCTATTATGTCAATAGGAGAAGAGATTCGGAGTTTCGCGACTTACGCAACAACACGTGGGGTTTTTATCACAGGGGAGTGTTGGGTTGGGGAGTGACGGGCGGTCGCGACGCGGCGAGGGCTGCCGGGGCCGCGAGCACGGGCGGACGGCGGCGCGGCCAGACCGAGACTGGGCCGCCGGAGACCACGCATGCGTAATGCTCACCCCACCCCGATTGATGTAATATTTATCTTGGATTAGGGTACAACTTTCAAACCTAAACAAGACCAGGTCCAGCATAGATCACTCATTAACTTACATAAATTTATGTAGAGGTTACATGTAGTAGGCGAGGGTTAAGGTTTGAGGTCGGCAGACCCGGGCGTCGTCGAGTGACGTCACGCGACGCAAGCGCGTCGCGACAGGTGGGCGCAATGCGCACCACATATCATATGACTAGGTGAAGAAACCCATAGGTAGAAAGTGTAGAACTAAGGTGGCTTGGCGCCTAGCTTGGTAAGTATGGAGAAGGAAACTTGCGGCCTTCTACTTACCTACCAATGCACATCCTTATCAGCGCTTATTATAAATGTCCTTTGGCTTCTTGATTAACAATGTCGAGCCGGACTGTGTTTTGATCTTCTCTTAGGGGACTTATTCACAAGTTCTATTTTTAGAATACTCTCAAGTTAGTTAGGAACCTAATTTCTAAAGATGAAGTAATGAAGTAAGAGTTTTACTGACTTTCTTATTATTATTAGCTTAGGATTTTTGAATGAATACCACCACGATAGTCGAAACAACCGTCTACCTTCACTTTACATCAACAAATCTAAAACATTTATAACTAAGTTCAAAGTAATGAGAGTAAAAGCGAAGTCCCTTCTCCGAAGGTACGTAACGAGATTACGGGCGTTCTATCATTTTGAGAAGTTTGTTATTTCGTTACGGAGTTGCAAGCGGTCCTTCTGCCTACGGCGATGTAAGGGCTTGCAGTTTTGGGGGGATAACAAGGTAATCAACAAATTCATTGTCACTGCTGTATGTCATCCATTAATGGGCATAAGCCAATTCTATTAGTTAAATATTATACAATTATATTCGCGTCTCAACTCAGTATATGTACCTACTCGTATGTATTAAATCGAACTGTCAAGACAATGATATTTCCATCATAATTTTTATTAAAAAGTTAGTAATAGTTTAGTTGACTTGCCTATGTATGTCCTGCGCTTTAAAGGAAATAAACGTTTTGTCTTTGACTTTACAATCATACTGAAAAGAGGCTGTCGATACTCGCCACGCTCGATAGAAGATCTGGCAAATGCAGTATTTGGTATTGAGGTCCTAGAAGATGCTGCCTTTTCTCTTGGCAGAGTCTTGTTCAACATCATTTCAGCCGTAGGACGTCCACTACTGGATATAGGCCACCCTAAATGACTTAAAGTTATTTCGGACGGGTACAAATTGCAACCACCGTTAACCAGCAGTTTAAGCTCAACGGTCCGTCAATCTTGACGACGCTGCGGGTTATCCGATCCGCGGTCTCAATTCGAAAACAAATGACCTCAACGGCAATATATGGCCCAGCCACAGCCAAATCAACTATCCCGTCCTATTCATAGACCTGCCGCCAAGCACTACGTCTCGGATCCATGCAGCGGTTACCATAATTTATATTCGTAAAACTATTGCTGTATGAGAAATATATATATATATACTTGGGAACTTAGCCTGCAACTGGGGGGTGGGGAGTTGAAACAAGTCGAAAAATGTAGATATCTGGTTAGCGTATAACAGCTAAAAGCGACCTCGACTCGGAAATCAACAGCAGAATTGGTTCTGCCATGGCTGCTTTTGGCAAACTTTGAGCCCGGGTGTTCCGCTCCCATCACATCGAATTGGCAACTACCTCTAAGATACAGGTGTACATGGCGATAGTCCTGCCAAACATCTTGTACTCTTCGGAAACCTGGTGCTTGTATCGCAGGCACATACGCACGCTAGACAGAAATATATAAATTGAACGGTGATGATAATGATGTACCGATGCTAACCAATCCAAGGGCTAGTTTTGAATAAACACAGCACGTTTGCCAAGCCTCACATAGAAGTTATTGTAGTTTCGTATATTGGGTTTCGAGCCAATTTGCGTCTACATTTTTGGCTAACTCTTGCAGTTGAATACACACTGCCTTGACCCAACAACACGCCGCGTGTTATAAATATATTTTTTTGATATTTGCTTCGAGTATGTATAAAAATCATAAAACGGCCAGAAATTGATCCAATTTATTTAGCTACCTCAGTGTGCGACTGCCATCTAAGAGTTTACAATATATGTTTGTAAGAAAACTTATGATTTTCCAACGGGCTTCCGTGTTGATGGGTTAAACATTAATGGCGACCTTAAGAGCAACATCTAACGTCATGATAAGATGTGGGCTCTGATTTATTATGTTAAGTACTACACTTTAATACAATATAAATGTAACTACTGTATTTTTTATCATACAAAGGATAACATTATTTTATGATAAATGCACAATCCGTAGAACAAATGCTCCAACAAAATATGCAAAAACCGGTCTATAAACAATCTCGGTCCATTAACTCTTCTAGATTCTAAATAGGACCTCAATTTTAAATTGTAATTTATAATTATTTAACATTTTTCTATTCATTTTTATATTCAGATTCTAATTTAAATTTTATTTTTTGTTTATTATTTAATTTATTCTTTATTTTGTAGCTTCATAACATTGACATTTGATAATATTTGCATACCTGCTTGCGGGTTGAATACAACTATATCTAGTCCTTAAGTTCTTGACATGTTTGAAAAATTGTATTCTGCAAATAAACATTTGATTTGATTAGATTTGATTTGATTTAAAATAATGATAACCTCGACAAAGTCCAAATAATCATATTTAATTTTAAAGTACTCGTTCTATAAATTTTCTCTGCAATATCCATAAGTAATCGCGTTTTCGAATACCGCGAGTTCACTCAAGTTCACTAGCAAATTCACTTACGTTAATAAAATGAACAACTCTCAAAGGCTAAAGTTCTTATAAATATGTAGTAAATATCAAAGTCTATATAGTCAATTGGTCTCTCTTAGCGTCGTAGACGTGCTACGAATACTGCTACGGCGTAGCACCGTAGCACTACAGCTACGAGACATTGAAATACACTTTGTAAATTGACAGACGGTCGAGGGTTTGTAATAAAATTTGATAAGTTTGAGATGGACTAACACTACTCCTAGGGTTCCGTGAACAGTTTACACTGATTTTGCAAAATAAAACACAATAAGTAAGTAAAACATTTTTTTACAAACATATTTTGGGTGTTTTATCTATGTATTTGCAGAAAAAAAAAGATATGTATATATCAGTCATCTTAGACCTATAGTACAAGCTCTGCTTAGCATGGGGTTAGGTGATGGTGTGTAATTAGTCCGGAATTTTTTTTTTGTTGCGCTAAAGTACACACATAAATAGGTTAACATTTTTAAAGAGAAAAATGGTTGTTTAACTTTATAAAATCACGTTTGATATTATATTTACCTTTTACTGATGTAGCTCACTCTGTGTTTTTTATATACATTTATGTTTTGTAATTTAAAAGATGTTTTGTATGTTGATTTTGACTCTGTATTATCTTTGTGTGTGTTTCTGTGGTAAATAAAATTATGTCTAAGTTTATTTATTTATTGTTTTTTTTAATGCACAACACAAATTTTCACTAGTCGACAAATTACCTAAAATTATATATGTACCAAAAAACAAGTTTTTTTTTTAATATTTTTAAAATTAAAAATATTTGCCGTTTCTGTAATGTTTAGTCCAGTGGCTCTACCCTCCTACAGCTCGACAAATGCTCTTCGTCTACGTGCTGGGGAATGTTTATCGAGCCCGAGAGCTCTTTAATTTTATAAATATTAATACCTATTGGAAAATCGATAACTATTAAAAATATACGTACGTTACATACATATGTAGTAATAGATTACTAAAGAAATAAAAAGTAAGAACTGGTCTCATACCAAGGGTTCTTTGTATTTCAATAAAACATAAATTGAGATTTATGATGTATTTATATAAATACTAATTACTAGATCTTGATACACTCAAATTTTCGTTTAAAGTTTTTGTCATCATATATTTTTTTCAGATTTATTATTCTCTTATTTTAGAAGTTAGATGCCTCTACTGTATATTGAGTATATTTGATGTCTAGTACCCTAAACCCAAGCTTAGAGCTTACCACGGGGCTAGATGTTATTGGGTGGATTGTCCGGAAATTTTTATTTATTTTTATTTATATCTCCATTCCGTCATTTAGATATTAGTACAAATATAAACCAAGGTATGTTTGATAAATTTCATACCATATTAATTGAATGAGTAATACCTTATTTCGGCGTAGCATCTTGCGTTCAGCCTCCCTGAAGAGGCAGGTGTGCAGTCGTAATTAAGGGGTTCATTACTCCTTCATTAGCGCGCCGAAGCTCATTAACAAGCTATCAAGTATGCACTATCATCCGTGGGGTTCCGTTACAAGGGTTTTTAGACCTCGTAGAAAATAGGTAACAAGTCTTGTAGATATTAATGTTTTTTTATGCTAGATAAGCCTTCATTTGACCACAATCTCACCTGATGTAAAGTGACGATGTGGTTGAACATGGGTCATGAATACCTAGAAAAGGCCCGGAGGGTGGTGACAAGCCGCGGCCGAAGCCTACCACCAGAGAATGTTCTTAGCACCACCCGGAGGTCACGTATAAGGACCATAGGGTTAACAATTGCTGCTGTGAACGGAAAAAACCCCACACAAAACCTGTGGTTGTATTCTGGGCTGTCTGTTCGATGTAACTCTTACTACGAGTAATAAACAAAGGTAAAGTCAAAGTCAAAACGTTTATTTCCTTAGACGCTTATGCATACATGGACAGGTCAACTTAAAGCTAATTTAAATAAAAACTAAGAATAATCAAGGAATAACTTAACTGTCTTGAAAGTTCGCTTAAATTTTTTACACATAAACTATCTATTTCTATCTATATACCCATAACATTTCCTTGTTTTTGTGTCACACTTTGTTGAAATGACGAGCCTACGCGGATAGGTGATGGATGGAAAATAGGTATTCTGTTTAATCCGTCTTAGCCCGTCCAACTTACTGTCACTGTTTCAATTTAATAAGAAAGTGACGAGTTATGACATCAAAGGCAATGAGTGAGGTTTGTGAAGTATAAATTTAGTACAACGCTGGCTGGCATGGTTGAGGAACGCTACTTATAAACTAACTAATCAATAGTGTATTATGTTTAATAAATGATTGATTGATTGTTTAAAATATTCCTGATTTGAAACCTCAGGCAGAATAAATAATGTCTCTAACACACTTTCATGCCTAAATTCATCCCGATATCTGTGCTGGCCTATGAGTCAAGTTAAATGGGTCGTCCGCTATTGTCCCCGCTTTAGTGTTTAACGAGTTTGTTGTTCAGCTGAGTAATGGACTATTTCACAGCCAGTACCTAAAGATTTAGCCGTGTTGGCTAAGTGGGAGGACACTCGACTTTCATTTTGAAGGTCGTGTATTCAAACCCCGCCGCGCACCTCTGGATTTTTCTTCTTGAGAAATGTATGTGCGCTTTAAAGACATGTGCTTTAACTGTGAAGGAAAAATATCGTAAGGAAATCGGCATGTTCTGAGAACTCTTAAGAGTTTGAAGGACATGTGACATTCACCAACCCGCACTAGGCCAGCAGCGTGGTAACTTAAGGCCTAATCTCTCGCCAAGCGAGAAGTCCCTGTGTCCCAACAGTGGGAACCTAAATAGGGGTGTTTCCGACCTAAAGATTTAAGCTGTAAGGTCTGAATCATTTACAGATTATGTTATAGGTTAAGCACGGAAAAACATGGCTCGTATGATATTACAAAATAATGAAATAATTTTCTAAAAACTTTAAAGGGACCGAAACTGAGTTTATAAAATGACTGACATAAATTAATTTTCAAAGGAAACACTTCTTAAATTTCATTTAAAAAAGTAGTTAAATGTTTACTAGTAGTTAAGCAAAACTGATAGACTAGACCTGATAGTTACACAGGTCAGTAATAGGTCAAGTTAAATGGACTGCGAGCAATTGTCCGCGCGTTTGTGTATAATAAGTCTGCTGTTCAGTAGACTAAAAACAATTTCACATAGCTAACGAGGCTTACTTAATGACGACACGACGAGGCTAACTTAATTACGACACGACGTAACGTTTCCGACATCATGCCGACTACATGTTTGTAGGTGCAAAAACTTTTCTTTGAATCACTCTATGTACATATGGCGTCACGAAAGACCAGCGCTATCTCATCCTTCATATATAATATAGTAAAAGCTGAGTAAAGTTTTTCAACCCTTGTGGGTTGAAAAACTTCACTCGGCACTTCAGTTTACTATAAAAGAACCTTCTAGGTTACCAAGTCCCATCTTAGACCACATCGTCACTTTACATCAGGTGAGATTGCGGTCAAATGAAGGCTTAAAAAGAGTTTAAAAAAAAATAGCTTGATACTGATGACATGGGGTTGTTGCTTGGAAGATACATGTAGGTATCTAGGCAGTTGATTCGAAATATATCTGTCTATTTCACTGTATATTTATCTTTCAATAAAAATATCTATATATGTATGTACGTAACACAAGCTTAGAGCTTACCACGGGGATGGTTGTTGTGTGAATTGCCCGGATATAATTATATTTAATATTTACATTTTTTTTACAACATCTGTGGGCGAAGGTCCGCCTTAAGCGCAAGAGGTTGCGGGTTCGATGCCCGCCGGAGGACCAGATTTTGTACGATCTACAATTTCTGGTTACGGGTCTGAGTGTTTTCTATGTATTATATATGTATGTATGTATTTACAAAAATAAATGTATCTATGTAGTATATCAGTCACCTTACACCCATAGTACAAGCTCTGCTTAGTTTGGGATTAGGTGATGCTGTGTGAGTAGTGCGGAATTAATTATTTATTTATTAAATATTTGCTCTGATATGGTAATTATCATGTTTGTGAAATAAGAATCATAAAGGCTAGTCACATCACAATCAACGTGGAGCGATCGTGTAAAACTTCTTCATTGACCAGTAAAGTTGCCGGCACTATATACTTTATTACGTGGCCATTAAAGGCTATTTTGTAGCGGAACGACCACCTATCACAAATTGGAGGTTTATGGTACATAAACTAGTTTTAAGTCCTTCGGAATATCTTATTAAGTTATAATGTTTTAATGCATTCCTTTCATTTGTATGGATCCATGTTTTAATATTATATCCGTAGTTTTGTAAGAACTAAAGTAAATTATTCGAGATGGATCGCATTTTTTTTTATTATTTTTTAAATATTATCATGGGTTTTCAAATTAAGATAAGGCCGGACGCTGCGGTTTGTGATAAAAGGCGCCCCTTTTCATACAAAATACGTAATAATAATACAAATTACGCAGCGTAAATCCGTCATGGCATTTTCCCCGTTCTTTTTTTAAATAAAACACTACGCGAGCTTTAGATTCGAACACGCAAATCTATCAAGAATCAAATTGACCTGATATCTACAACTCCCATCGTTTCTGCTATCCTAGTACCAATGAACATATAATTTTTTTTATTAGGCTGGCGTGTCTTATTGCTGGGCACAGGCCTCTCCCAAATCCCTCCACTCGTTGCTGTCCATAAATTCCTGCCACAAGTCTGCCAAGTTCAAAATAGTTTAGTCATTAGTTTGAAATCTTAATTTTCTACGGGTTTCAGACAATTTTTGTTTATGTCGCTATGCTCTGAAGGAAAATGTGCACTAACCAACTTTTTTTGTAGATTTCAGCATAGATTCATAGCAGTAGTCGCTTAGCTCTAGACAAAATCAGTAATAAATCAAAATTTTAAATTTAAGAAAAACCTCCGATTTGATTATCTTAATTTCCTTAAATGTTAAACAACACAATATTATGTAATGTGGACGCGATGCGCTTTCATTTGATACCCCACTCGAGTATATTTGCAGATTTTCGGTTTTTCTTTTATCCCCCATAACTTTTAAACGGCGCACCCGATTTTCATGAAACTACACACGTGTCTAAGAACACCCGGGCCAAACTCACCTTTCATACAAAAAAAACGAAATTGAAATAGCTCCATTCGTTCGGGAGCTATGATGTCCCAGACAGACAGACAGACACGTCAAACTTATAACACCCTTCTTTTTTGGTCGGGGGTTTAAAATGAGTTCTAGACAGCACAAGGCCAACCCATCTACCTCTATATGAGATTACTAGCTGTGCCCTGCGGTGCTACCCGCGTTATAATGGATGAAGTACTCTTAACCAACAACATATTTATTTGAATAAAGATTAATATTATTATGTTGATACAACTTAAACAAATTATTTCGACCAAATTAGGTACCATAAAAACGGTTTTTGTGAGTTAATCTTAAAAGATAGACATATACTATTGCGGACTGTTTTTTAGATCATTATAAGAGCTATTATTCTTTAATACATATTTTTGTGTATCTTGAACCGTTTTCACGGCGCACGCAACGGAAGGCTTCAAAGATGAACAATTTCTCCCGTTTTTTACACATTTACCACTATATCTTTGCTCTTATTGGTCGTAGCGTGATGTTATATAGCCTATATAGCCTTCCTCGATAACTGGACTATCCAACACAAAAAGAATTATTCAATTCGAACCAGTAGTTTCGGAGATTAGCGCGTTCAAACAAACAAACAAACAAACAAACAAACAAAATCTTCAGCTTTATAATATTAGTATAGATAATAAAATTTATTTAGGTCATCCCCGTGTATTTATTGGGACGACAGAACTATTATATTAAATCCTTGCTTTAATATAACTCGAACAACTGTCAATAAAGTAAGATATAAAAACTTGTTCCGGAGAACAGAATGAGCACATTTTTTCGCCTCCCAATTATTTCTGCCCAACTACTTTGCCCTCAGAGTTCTGGAACTTTCAGTTTAAGACTTGGCATCAGCTTGGACTTTTTCCATCTTAATCTTGGAAGTATTGCCGTCAAATTATAAACTGAAATATATTTTATGCACTTTAAAGTTCTTGCTAAAGCAAGTTTTTTACGATGTGCAAGGGTTTTAAATAGTTGCTTGTTTATTGTTATTATTATGTTTTATTTGTGTATAAATAATGGATCTATGATATAAATAATAATATTTAATATTTACTAAATTACAAATTATTAAATTACAATTACAAAAAAAAAAAGCCGTGTTGGCTAAGTGGGAGGACACTCGACTTTCATTCCGAAGGTCGTGGGTTCAAACCCCCGCCACGCACCTCTGGATTTTTCTTCTTGAGAGATTTATGTGCGCTTTAAACACGTGCTTTAACGGTGAAGGCAAACATCGTGAGGAAACCGGCATGTTCTGAGAACTTTAAAAGAGTTTGAAGGACATGTGACATTCACCAACCCGCACTTGGCCAGCGTGGTGAATTAAGGCCTAATCTCTCTCGTCAAGAGAGAAGTCCCTGTGTCCCAGCAGTGGGAACGTTTATAGGGTGATGATGATGACTAAATTACAAAGTTGAAGGGTTTGTTTCAATGCGCTAATATCAGCAACTAATAGTCCGATTAGAAAAATTCTTTCAAATTTTGGATAGAGTATTTATTGAGGGAGGTTGTAGGAAAAATCCATTAAACAAGGACAACACCGTGGCGTAAAAATCTAGTTGATATATTTATTCATTTCATATCATTATTTGTCTGTATAATAATTTACCAATTTAGCAACATCTGCCGGTAATTATTATTTCCAGTCCACCCAAAGTTTGTCTGAAAGAGATCATCACTTTTATAGATTTGTAAAATCAAACAATAAATGGTTTTTCATCTTGTATCTTGTTCTGACTTACTTCACTTCTCTATGACTTTAAAGTTATCTCGAGCAAAATGTTTAAACCGACTATTTATTGTAGCTATGTCCTCGACAGTTCTAGTAACGCTAAACTTTTATCGTCAACAAAAACTTTGGAGCACAACTTTAAGGTTATTAGCGGTCACAGATAGCTATGCAAATGCAATAAGCGTTATCTGTAGTTCTGTAAGTGGCAAATTGGTGGAAGTCTCGCCAAGAAGCTCTGCAGTACTCGGACTGCTCAACTATTTACGATATTTTGCTGTAAAATTTAGTGGGAAGATTGAGTTATCTCATTAATTGTTGTAGTTATGTGTTATTATGATTCAAGACAAAAATAAAGACAGTAAGGCCTAGGGCAATACGCGTCAGCAACGCGGGAAGCGGGAACGACGCGGGTGCCTATGCAACGCAGGAGTGATGAATGAAATCTGTATCATGATTTTTCTTGTACATTTTTTAATAATCTAATTGACGGACTAATTATTATAGGTATTAAGTTTTTTTTACCTATCCTATTAATATGTTATAGCATATTAAATATTTTCAACTAAATCACAACTCGACTTATGTTATGGATAAAGTATAATATTATAAATGGAACTAACTTCCAAGAAACAACTTTAATGTACAGAAAATTATGTATAACACAAAAACAATGAAAAAAACCAAAAAACGTTTAAAATAAAGCTAAAACTACGTACTTACTTACGGAGAAGTAACTAATAATAATAAATAAAAGCATTTATTTTGGACACACATAAGCACAGTAAGTACATTCAATAACATAATTAAATAAAAATTATGAAACACTTATAACGCACATAACATGAAAAGCAAAACAAAACATCAAACACATAGGATACTAAATAGGTAGGACACTAGGTATACGTCTAGGCATACCTATAGTATAGTATCTCTCTCTCGTCAAGAGAGAAGTCCCTGTGTCCCAGCAGTGGGAACGTTAATAGGGCGCTGATGATGATGATACCTATAGTAGGTACGTAGCAGCGAAAATTGTGATGCCTGAACTAGTTGTTTCCACTTACGTCCTAACTTACCTTTCAACAGCAACTCAACTCAAACTCCAGTACTTACCTGAAACAAACAGATAAACTTTAAGATAACGTCGCTTTAAACATTTCGTAAACTTAAAAACTGCACACCTATTAAAAGTGTTATTTACACTCTTCAATTTTCCAAGATTATATAGTGCAAAACACAACTTGCTTTAGGCAGCTAACGCCCTTCTGGTCTGGGTGTTTTCTATGTATCATAAGTACGAGTATGTATTTCCAAATAAAATATATCTATGTAGTATATCAGTCACCTAACACCCATAGTACAAGCTCTGCTTAGTTTGGGGTTATGTGATGCTGTGTAATAAGTCCAGAAATATTAATTTTATTTTATTTATTTATGCGATTATGCGTTAACTAAACCTATTAAAAGATAACATGCCGCTAGCATTCGTTGGTCCTTTTCGATCACATTGACATTAATGTTTGTTAGAAGGAAACAAAATTCATGCTAAAATAGAATAGGTTTGCTATCAATTATGCATAAGAAGGTAAATTTACAGACTTTATTTAAAACAGGAAAGCGTGTGTTATAATATACACATACATTTATAAATAAATAAATACACAAGTTTTTCAAGCTATGGCTTTGCCTGTGTTTTATGGGGTTTCTCGCAAAAGCGGGAAGTGCGGGAAGGGCACAAATAATTAAAGAATGTTTGTACTTTTGGAAAATATAATTATTCTCGACAAATATGTAGCGTACAAAACGTGTATTTTCTATAATATTTTCCCGCGTTTAAAAGTATATTTGATTTGAAGTATATTGGGAAGTTTTTCTGTTCACGTCGGTAAGTGATAACCCTTCTGAATCCTTACACGGGACCTCCGGGTGGTGCTAAGAACAGTCTCTGGTTGGAAGGCTGCAGCCTCGGCTTGTCACCACCCTCCGGGCTGGGCCAGTGCGTGAAACAATTGTTTCGTGTTTCGTAATGTGGTCTGGAGAAGACATCTTCTAGGTCTTCATGCCGCATCTTATCATCGTCACTTTACATCAGGTGAGATTGTGGTCAAATGAAGACTCATATCTATCATAAAAAACACATATAGCCAAATCCTGCCCCGTGATTTCTTAAGATGTGTTTTGGGTATATGACATCTGTATAATAACTAATAAGCTTATATGTATTAATATGTACAACTTAATAAACTTGAGCCTTAGAAAACGAATAAACAATGTTTTGTACAGCCATTGTACCGACAACAAACCACAAAAGCAGTATATTATCCTTAAATGTTAAACATTACCTCACCCAGTCATATACAACCCGAGCCGTCCATTACTAACTTTCCACAACCCTACCATAAAATTCAAATCTTAAGCCACTGCTAAATCTAAACTAAGTTGCTCCAATAAAGCTTAACTAGTTGCCTGTACAGTACAGAGCGGCACAGAACTGGGTCAAATTTAACCGTTCGACAGCCCTAAGCTGTAAAAGTGATCATGAATGCCTGTCAAGTTGAATGGGCGCCACGGCAGGCCGGCTCCATTGACGCCGTAATTGTTCTGTGCTCATTAGCTGCCGTGCTGCGTTTGTGCTGTGCGAGCTGGCTGGAACCAGCTAAGAAACCTCAAATTCTTATTTATATTGACTTAAGTTAATAGTGTTCTGTGTTCATAGTGCTTTAGGGAATATAATTTTACAAAATTTCCACTTCACCGCGAAATTATTCGAAAATAAATTTTCCGCAGGAAAAACGAAATTATTTAAAAAACGCGAGAGATAAAAGGGCTATCCTAAACCGAGAGATTAGCGAGTTCAAAAAACACTCAAAAACAAAGAAACAAACTTTAAAAGTTTATAATTTTAGTATAAATTGAATAGTCCTTTCTAGAAAGCAATAAAAATAGTTTAAAGATTGTTATCCGTCAACTTACTTAGAAATCGGAGACATTACTTGCACTCCAAAACATTTTCCTCGTGCCCAGTCTCGTAGAGCGCAGAGTTGTATTATGTCAACCTTAGGGCTAACTGTCTTATAAAGAACATAATTATGTATTGTAGTCAGAAAAAAACAAATATTCATTTAATAATTATAAAAGTTTAAAGGCTTGTTTCACAAAGTCCGATTTAACTGAGCAATGGTTAGTTATGTGAATAATAAGTGTCAAAGGTTAATTATATCAAGAGCTTTGTCACATGTGACGCGAAATAGCTCTATATTTTAATGATTGTCTAAGTTTACTCGGAGATGGTGAAACATGTTTATAATTTAACCTGTTTAAACAAATGGCAGTGAACATGATATCCCAAACCAGAATGGCTTTCAAACATTATTAACAGTTTTAAGGTAGTAAGGCGAATAACGATGCCAGTAGCTCGCCCGATGTAAACGCTGCAATTACATAACGTTGTTTTGGCCCATTGGATGACTAAACAAAGTAGTTTAAGTGTATTGTCGATTCATTCCGATTTTACTTTCGAATCGCTACAATGGTGATTGGTGGAACTTTTCCGGTTAGCTCAATGGACCGTACGGTAATTTAGATATTTATCTATCATTATAATAAATAAATGGCTTTTCAGGGACCGAGTTTATTAACAAGCGTTTGGGCTTGGCCCAGGTTTTGGTAGGTTCTGTTGTATTAATGCGGAGGGTTTCAGTAATAACAAACCTTAAACTGGAGTTTTTCTCTAGAAATTTTATCAAAATCAGATAAACAGACAATAGACAATAGGGCTTATGGGCTCTATGTCAATAGCTTTAAATGATTTAAAATGTTCAATATCTGATTCATCAAAAAGGTGTCACCTTTCGCTTACTCGTAGATTTCAACCGTGTAAATGTAAGTACCAAAAGTGTAAATACCAAATAAAAAAAATGCTCATAGCGTAACATAGTCTCTTGGGAGTCAAGTTCAACTATTTTTATCAATTTTCTTCTAAACAAAAAGTCTCATTTCATTTGCTCTCTGTTATCCGCTTTGAACGATAATTAAATCAAGACAATTAAACGAAACTTATCGTTTCCGATGATGCTTCTACGATGACTCATTATTAGTAATGAAAAGGGAGGCGTAGATTATAGCGATGATAGATCACTTTAATATTGATACCAGTTATAGAGATTTTCCAAAGATAGATTCCAAAGTAGCATCCAATGTTTTGACTAATTTTGATAGCCCAAGTGCCATATACACTTGTTTCCAAAAATAACTGGTCAGACACAAAAATTAAATATTTCACGAACTACGTATGCTATTTTAATGAAACGAAGACTGTTCAATTGAGAATTGAATTATATAGATTAAAAGTAAAAATAAAAAGTATGTACTTAAAAATAAACTAATACAAGTATTTTTTTTATTTTACAACTGTATATTGCCTCCACGAGCGTCTTCTGACAGCTTCCAGGCAATAAGGCATGCTTTACACTAAATTTCAGAGCCGGTGCTGAGGAATACCTCCACCAACCTACTTTACAATCAGTTTAAATAATATGTTATTAGAAAAAATAATAAAAAGTCTTTACTCTGTTTTTATTAACTTTTACAGTTTTGGAAATATTTCCTTCTTCGACTGACCCGTTATTTATGAAACCGAGTGTATTTTGTGTTTGTTACTGGGTATGTGTATTTATTCAACTTGTCTCAAGTTTAGAAGTAATAGCACTACCGAGATTGAAATGACAATAAATAGAGCGCGCAAGACGAGGGTACGAGCCTGCCTAATGTTTGGTGTAATGTGGCTCACGGAACTTCGAATGGACGAATGTATTACACGGATGGGCAGAGAACAAGGGCGAATTGACGCATGTCTGAAGGAATGTGCAGTGCTGTGTTTAAGACTTAATAAACTATAATAGTTCATAGTTATTTTATTGATAACAAAATGTTACATGTCACAAATTCTTAAATAATATAATTAATTGTTATCAATTGATCTAAACTATATTTAATTTTATGTCAAAAATTCTGTATAGCTATAGAAGGTCCGCTCAACAAGCCAGCACTTTAATTTACGTTTAAATTCTGGTAGACTGTGGGCTTCTTTCACATTGGGACTCCTGTTGTACACAGCTGGGCCCATAACATGGGTCAGTTGCTTATATTGAGACAATAGCACAAAAAAAATAAAGAAATACCTCTATATTATTCAAACTCATGGGGAGTCTTACGTAATAAGCGCGTAAATTTTAGGGCTAGTTGTTGGACATATACGTATACCTTCCTCCAAAGAATTTTAGTTATTTCGAGTACGGTTAGAAGCAAACTGCATCACCGTAAACTTGCGAACTTTACAAAGTCATCCGTCCACCTAGATTCTAGTAAAACGAATGACTTTCAAGGTGATATACGGCTATGACAGATGCATTGAGGCACGAACCGTTAATGGCACAGAATATGTTGACTATGTTTAAGTAGTTTTTAATCATAATTAGTTTAATTTAGTTAGTACCTTCTACTCCTATGTTTTTCAGTAATAATATTTTTTTATTTGTTCTATACGACTGTGAAGGAATTCCTAAGATTAACGCTTATAAATTAATTTACCTGTGGAAAGAAATATTTATAGGCGGCAAAAATTCGCAAAACAATTTTATTATAATAGTTTAAGACCCAATTAACTGTTAGATTTGGAATAGCTGAGGGCCTGTTTCATAATCTTCCAGTAAAGTTGTCAGTCAGTGGTCAAAATATAGAGCGAACAAGTCAACTGACCGACCGCGCTTAATCCATATTTTAACAATTCACTAATTAACTCGGAAATCGTGAAATAGGACTTAAATCGGACGAAGTTTTTCAAAATTGCAACCCCTATGTAAAATTGTAGAATTTTATTCAAAGTGCAGCAAATATAGATTTAATATCATCGATTTATAGCCGTTTGCCAAGTTTGGTAAATTTTGATGCGTACCTCGAACCAGGCATTTTTCTTCACGTAATTTTGCGGTCGGATAAATGTGACTTATGAGTCGAACATGTTCCATCGGAGTTAGGTACGTAAACTGAATATTTAGTGCATTATCGACTTGCATTATGATGATGGATTTATGATATTTTATAGATGGCCACTGTGCTATAATTATTTGAATAGTAATTTGACTAGTAGAAGTGATTTCGAAATAATAATTGTACGTTTACTCTCTTACTAGAACTAATAAGTAGATTAAATGAGGTAACTTTTTGCATAATTCGTTTTCGAAAAGTAATTGTCTAAATAGGTTTTAAAAATTAACAATAATATGACAGACCTATCTCGCTTAAAAGAAGCTTATTTTTCACCTACGAGGACTCTACAGCACAACACACTATTATACAACGGAAGCGAAAACATAACATTCACAACACAGAAACTTAGTACAATGTGTTTATCTCTAAAGAAATCTTCCAGGCATTGTTTGCAGGTTCATTCAAACCTATAAAGATTTTTACACTGTGCAACGCAAAGGAGTGGTTTTTTTTTATGATAGATAAGTCTTCATTTGACCACAATCTCACCTGATGTAAAGTGACGATGTGGTCTAAGACGAGCATGAGGACCTAGAAGGTAGATGGCTTCTCTGGACCACATTACGAAACACGAAAAAATCGCTTCACGCACTGGCCCAGCCCGTAGGTTGGTGACAAGCCGCGGCCAAAGCCTACCTCCAGAGATTGTTCTTAGCACCACCCGGAGGTCACGTGTAAGGATTCAGAGGGTTACCACTTACGGACGTGAACAGACAAAACCTCCTAATGGTAATGTGTTTAACTGTCCTACTATACAGACCAAGCCTCTGGGCTGATTTTTATGAAGCAACGTCACTCGATTCTTTTTACTACGGCGAGTGTCAGTAAAGCCATGACGTTAGTGAATATTCCACATGGCGAAGTCAACAAACGATGTCATGTGGTTTTTATTGTTGAATAGGTATTTAAAAAACATTATTAGTTTTTGTTTTTAATTTTTTTAACCATCTGACCGTTGGTATCTTTGTCGATTTAGATTTGCGTAACAACCATTTTCACTTTATAAATTCCGAAAAACTTATGTCGTAGCCGGCTAAATTAATTCTTAATTTTCGCCAAATTTACAGGCTAATAATTTAAATAATACGCAAATAGTAACGTTTAATAGATGGCACCACCGCAAAGCAATTCAAAGTTTAGCTGTGAAACAATGCGGCAATTATTAAGCTAATGGCCAGTGTTGCCCGTAATGGGCCCCAATAAATCCGAGATGCAACCCGAGACCGCGCTTACTGCAGCCCCAATTATTACGCTTAAGGTAAACTTGCCACCATCTTTTTTAGGATATTTTATTGCATGAATCTATCATGTACTTCTCTACTGCGAAAGCTGTTGAAATCTTAGTATTAATTTAAAAATAATTGTAGATAAATATATATAAAGATAACTCTTTATTGTACATCATAGAAATAATATTAGGTCCTTACATATGAAATTGGCGTTTTTCGTACTGGCCACTTTAATCACAAATTTCTCCTCTTTGGTAAGGAATTCCAAATTCAAATTTGTACAGCTATAGACTCATGTATTTGTGCTTCGATGATCGTCATTCATTTGTTTTTTTTCTTCTGTTTTTTTCTGTTTGGGTCACTCATTTTACAAAATCATCATCATTTCAGCTTTTTGACGTCCACTGCTGGACATAAGCCTCCCTCAAAGACGACCAATCATTCCGATCGGTCGCCACTTGCATCCACCGTGAGCCAGCAAGTTTGATTAAGTCATCCGTCCATCTTGTTGGTGGTCGTCCGACGCTGCGCTTACCAATCCGCGGCCTCCATTCGAGAACCTTTCGGCCCCAACGGCCATCTGTTCTTCGTGCTATGTGGCCTGCCCACTGCCACTTCAAAGAGCTAATCCGTTTGGCTATGTCGGTGACCCGCGTTCTTCTACGTATCTCCTCATTTCTGATTCGATCCCGTAGAGAAACCCCGAGCATAGCCCTTTCCATAGCTCTTTGAGCGACTCTGAGCCTATTCATAAGGCCAATAGTGAAGGACCACGTTTCGGATCCGTAAGTCATCACTGGCAACACACACTTATTGAAGACTTTTGTCTTGAGGCACTGCGGTATTTTTGACGAAAAGACGTGCCGTAGTTTTCCGAACGCTGCCCATCCGAGCTGGATTCGGCGAGTGACCTCTTTCTCGAAGTTGAAGTTTTTACAAAATGGAAAACTTAAAATATCGCATTATTTACGAGTACGAGTTCCGCCGTGGCACTAGTGCTGCGGAAACAACTCGAAGGGTGAATGATGTGTATGGCGGTCGTGTTGCAAAAGAAAACACAGTTCGTTTTTGGTTCCAACGTTTTCGTTCTGGAAATTTCGACTTGCAGAACAAGCCCCGTGGACGGCCTGAGACTCAAGTTGATAATGAAGAGTTGAAGGCTATTGTGGAAGCGGATCCATCGCAAACCACGTCCGAGTTAGCTGCAGGCTGCGGTGTTAGTGATAAAACTGTTTTAATTCACTTGAAGCAAATTGGGAAGATTAAAAAGCTTGAAAGGTGGGTACCTCACGAATTGACTGAAGCAAACCGGCAAACGCGCGTCGACTGCTGCGTTACATTACTAAACCGGCACAATAATGAAGGTATTTTAAACCGAATCATTACCTGTGATGAAAAATGGGTTCTTTACGATAATCGGAAGCGCTCAGCGCAATGGTTGGATCCTGGCCAGCCAGCCAAATCCTGCCCCAAGCGAAAATTAACCCCAAAAAAGTTACTTGTAAGCGTTTGGTGGACTAGTGCCGGTATTGTTCATTACAGTTTTCTCAAATCTGGCCAGACTATTACGGCTGATGTCTATTGTCAGCAATTGCAAACCATGATGGAAAAGCTAGCGGCTAAACAACCTAGGCTGGTCAATCGCTCCACGCCACTGCTGCTTCACGACAACGCTAGACCACACACTGCGCAACAGACGGCTACTAAATTAGAAGAGCTTCAATTGGAAAGTCTAAGACATCCTCCGTACTCCCCGGACCTTGCTCCAACAGATTACCATTTTTTTCGAAATTTGGATAACTTCTTGCAAGGGAAAAAATTCAACTCCGATGGGGCAGTCCAAATCGCCTTCAAAGATTTTATTGATTCCCGTCCGACTGGTTTTTTTAGTAAAGGGATCAATGAACTACCTATAAGATGGCAAAAGTGCATAGAAAATAATGGTTCATACTTTGACTAATTAAATATATTATATTAAAAAATATTCGACTTTTTGTTCCTCCCATACAAAACGCCAATTTCATATGTAAGGACCTAATACAAAGAGGAAACAGTAACAGGACAATAGTGGTACACCGGTGTACAAAGGGCATAATGGCGAAAGTAATCAGAACCATAAACATAAAAATGGTTTGCCAAATTTGCAATTTTGTAATTATTACTAAATTAATATAAATGTTGCTTCATAGCCCTGATGTTGAAAACGTAGTGACAAATTAAAGAAAATCCTTGGTGTATCGGTTGTTTGCTAATCCTAATTCATAGCAGTCATTCATTACATTCGTCGGACTAATCTTCTACAGAGAATGTGATTAATCTACTATCTAAAAAGAAAAATAGCCCTAATATACAAAAGCACTTTTTTTCAATTATGGTGGTCCTAATGTATATGAAGGGAAAATGGGAGAAGATATTGCTGAAAAGGTATATATAAAATTATTTAAATTGTAAAAAGCGGGTTAACTCACGTAATGAACTAGAGTTGATAAACTTTCGCCGTTTCCGATTTCGGAAGTCAAGAGAATTCCTTTATCGGGAGGCTTCGGCCGCGGCTTGTGACCACCCTCCGGGCTGGGCCAGTGCGTGAAGCGATTTTTTCGTGTTTCGTAATGTGGCCCGGAGAAGCCATCTACCTTCTAGGTCTTCATGTCCCATCTTAGACCACATCGTCACTTTACATCAGGTGAGATTGTGGTCAAATGAAGGCTTATCCAAAATAAAAAAAGTTATACTATTATACACATGTTAATTATACTCCTTGTTTTGTTCTCACCACAGGCGACACTAGTTTGTTTAGAAATGGAAATTGTGAGGTCTTTGACGAGGTTTGCTGAACGGGTTGTTCCAACATTAGGGAGAGCTCGCTTGTGTGAACAATGCAGACCAGCTTTTACATAATATGTATACAACGGAACGCAGAGTTTATTTATGTTGGAGGGAGAATCTGCTATGGATTAATTTATGGGTTTTCAGTATTTGTAAGGAAGCAAAAATCATTTAAAACACACAATGAAAATTTACTAACATGAGTATAAAGGCTTGTCAACATAGAATTTAGTAACACTTTGTAGGTAGGTATTTTTATTACTCAACAGCCTAAAAAAAAATATATTACCATAATATATTATAATTATTTCAATACCTTCTGTAAACACGATCATGATTACAACTTATGCAAGTTATTTTGAGGTATTTTTTTTATTTACTTGTTCCATTAATAAATAAAATAATCGATTTATAACGAGTACAATAACACATGTTGACGTCTTTAAGCAGGCAAGAATTCGAAAATTTGGCAAGCTTAATAGCGTTTGATATTCTACGTAAGCCCTTAGGGCGTAAGAACTGATAGAGGTATAATAATAGACACAGATTTTTATTTAACTTTTTCTGTAGAAAAAATCTGTAAATTTCTGTTCCGAAGAACATGTTCTTTCCATAAAACAGTTTTTGGTTAGCGGCCTTTTGCGCCTGATCCAAGCATAATAAATCAAATTGACATAATATCTAGATTTGCAAAATCTGGCTGAACGCGAACAAAGCGCCGATACGACCTATTTGGAGAGCGACCAGAACCGAAAAAGAAAAAAAACGGTGTCTAATATTCAGGCCAAATCTGCACGTAAGCCAGTATTGGGCCAGTAGTTATTCTGTTTTCAAAATTTTAAGCTATGATTTTATTTTTTTTATCATCGTAGAAAGAGTTTTTGCATCTGAGGTAGGTACTGCCCGTGCCCACTTTTTGATAGGGTTATTGTTTAATACGAACAGAATTGCATACGTTAATTAAAAAAATTGAGGCCGCTATGAACTATAATCAAATAATAAAATCTAAATCAAAAATAATAGTATTGATTTTCCCTCAAAATGTGGTATTTAACGCGGTAAAAAGCCATATTCTTGTGAAGTATCATTAAAATCCACGCAGTAGTTTTTGAGTGTAAGAGCAACAAACACACTAACATCCTCACTAACTATTGTGTTTATAATATTAGTAGGATTTATATATTTACTTGCGGCCCGCCCCGGCTTCGCACGGGTAATTATAAATAATTGTTTTCCCGGTAATTATTCGAATTTTTCTCGCCCTAAAAACCATACTTGAACTTCAACAAACATTTAAAAAAAAATGCCCAAATTGGTTCAGGCGTTGTTGAGTTATGCCCTTAAACATTTTGCGATTCAAATGATTATCGATGCTATCCAATTACGAACTTCAATTCGATCGTTCAAATAGAACTTGTAGTAAACTATTGCTGGTTATAAATCACTAGCGAGTAGAATTGAGAGCGTCACGTCCGTAACCCATGTACCGGCAAAGTTGACACAGTTTAAGTTACAAGTCTAGACAAAGCAATGTATTGTGCAACTTTCCCGGTTTTAGAGGATTAGGGATTTAAGATCAATCAATTATTTATTAAAAACCAAAAATTATAACAAGGAATAACATGTGCTACGGAGATAATTAAACTAAATAATTATTTCCGGACAATCTACACACGTGTGTCGTCTACTAGATAGAAGTATATTACACGCACGGAATAATAAACTGCTCAAAAGATGCGCATTATTAACACAAGTAAAGCAGCACTCCACTTATTTTGCTTTACTTTACGATGAACTCCATTTTTCGAAGCGAACGTAATTTCAAGTAGAAAGCACCATTTCTAAGCCACAATTTTCGAAAAAACCCAGAGCATAAACGCTAGCCAGGTCTAGCCAATTTGGTGTAATATACGGAGTGGGCTAGAACGTAAATTTTTAGCGGGGACTCTGCGAATAAATCGCCTCAGGCTGCCAAAAGCAATGCAGATCCCCAAGTATGTGGGAATCCGACGAAATATGCGGAAATTCACCAGAACACGCGGGAAATTCTTGTAATATCCTGTCCGTGATTAAATCTCAATGATTGAGTTATATCGATCAAATCGCATATCAGGGTTGAATAATGTTTAAAGTTGTTTACAAATGCAAAAAAAAATACTATTTATTTTAATTTCAACACTAAATAAGCATTATAATTCTTCTCTTTCACGACCTCTCTGGCACGGTGGGCCAAGGTCTGCCTGTAGAGAAAGAGGTTGAGGGTTCGATTCCCGCCAGGCGACCAGATTTTGTTCATACAGACTTTGTAAATACATACTTATGATAAATAGAAAACAAACCCCGAAACCAGCAATTTTAGAATGATCTACAATTGCTGGTTTCGTGTCTAGGAGTTTTCTATTTATCATAAGTATGTTGACAAAAAAAAAGTGTGTGTGTGTGTGTGTCAGCTACGACGCACGATTGGAGTTTACTACTTACGAACGATATTATGATATACTAGCTGTGCCCTTCGGTGCTACCCGCGTTATAATGGATGAAGTACCTACTCTTAACCAACAACATATTTATTTGAATATAGATTAATATTATTATGTTGATACAACTTAAACAAATTATTTCGACCAAATTAGGTACCATAAAAACGGTTTTTGTGAGTTTATCTTAAAAGATAGACATATACTATCGCGGACTGTTTTTTAGATCATTAAAAGAGCTATTATTCTTTAATACATATTTTTTGTGTATCTTGAACCGTTTTCACGGCGCACGCAACGGAAGGCTTCAAAGATGAACAATTTCTCCCGTTTTTTACACATTTACCACTATATCTTTGCTCCTATTGGTCGTAGCGTGATGTTATATAGCCTATAGCCTTCCTCGATAACTGGACTATCCAACACAAAAAGAATTATTCAATTCGAACCAGTAGTTTCGGAGATTAGCGCGTTCAAACAAACAAACAAACAAACAAACAAACAATCAAACAAACAAACTCTTCAGCTTTATAATATTAGTATAGATGTACATCGAATAGAAAAAAAGGGTACATGAACGCATCCGCTAAAATGATAAGAGAAACAAACATATATCTGGACTTAATTGTTCGGATTGTTTATATTACTTCAATAAAGCGTATTACATAAAGTATGTTACAAAAAAATAATAATTGTGTTCAATTTATACAAATCCAATTTTAGGATGATTGATTTCTTTCACTTTGAATTATAATATCATTCTTAAATACTGCAAAGAACAAATTAATTAGGTGTCGAAACTATAGCTTCTTTTTAACCGACTTAAAAAAAAAGGAGGTTTCTCAATTCGACCGTATATATATATATATATTTTTTTTTTTTTTTTTATGTATGTCCGCGGATAACTTTGTTGGTTATGAACCGATTTTGATTATTCTTTTTTTGTTGGAAAGGGAGTATCCCAAGGGTGGTCCCATTGTAAGGAAACCTGGATCTGGTGGTGGAATCCTGAAGAAATTGAGGGAAACTCTTGAAAATATCGTCTTTCCGACTTGTGTGTTACTTAATATTATTCAATATAATTAATTTTAAAGCAGTTTTATGAATGAGGGTCTGGTGTTGATCTGATGATGGAGGGAAAGGCGGTCAACGGAACTCCTCAACGATTTACAGCAAGTACTTTGTGTTTGGGCTTGATTAACTTATATTACTGAGACCGTTCATCTAAATGGGTTTCGACTGATATTAGGGGGCTGATGATGAAAATGAAGGACATTCAAAGGAACTCTATAAGGTATATTTTAGTAGAGTAATCACTAAAAATCGTGAAATAAAACTTTTTTGCCAAAAATTAAACCAACTTCAAACGAGAAACTGAAAAGTACAAAATAAATTAACTTTACAAATCATTTCGACATTATAAGTGATAATTAAAAGAAACATAAACAATTAAACAACTAAGTATTTAATAATTTTGAGGTCGGTGCCAAGTAAATACTACAAAAAACTTAATGCAGTAACAAATGCATTTTTACCTACACTATACACAATATCAATATATATATGTCAAAATAACATACTAATTAACAGCATTTAGGACCCAAATAGAAATGCGTGCGCGGATATACCGCGAATGGACTGATATTTAGAGTTAATTTCCTGCTAATACCTTATGGCTTGAGTTGTGAAAAAGATTGATGTTAGGTACCTATATTATATCTAGTTATTGTTTTACTTGGCACCGACTTCAAAATTATTAAATACTTAACTATTTAATTGTTTATGTTTCTTTTAATTATCACTTATAATGTCGAAATGATTTGTAAAGTTAATTTATTTTGTACTTTTCAGTTTCTCGTTTGAAGTTGGTTTAATTTTTGGCAAAAAAGTTTTATTAATATTTTAATTAATAAATAACAGAAGGTACTTATTATATGTTCCAACGAAACGCGTTGAGAGGACCATAAATTCGTCAATTGTTTTAGTTCCCTGCACAAAAACGTAAAAGCTATCTTTGTAAGACGATATCCAAGTGAAAAAGAAACATTAAATATTGATGATTTTACTGAATAACTTTGCACTCTCACCTCTACTCACTGAGAAATTCTAAGTGAATGCTAGACGAATACTTTTCGCACGCGTATTCGAATGTCAAAAATGGTAACTCGCATTCCAGAGACACAACAAACAACCAATCAAAATGCGTTAAAGTTCTTATTTCGAACGTGACGTTTCGACGGAATTCCATCTCATTCTTTTACACGTTGAATCCTACAGATATATAATGTTTGTCTCTTTCTACGTAACGCCTCAACTTTTGTTAACACTTTATTTTACTCCCCATAAAATTTCCATACCGGGCCTTATAACTCAAATCGTTTCTTAAGGAGTAAACTCCAAAAAAAATCTATGTAGCAGGTATATCAGTCACCTAACACCCATAGTACAAGCTTTGCTTAGTTGGGGGTTAGGTGATGCTGTGTGATTAGTCTGGAAATATTTATTCTTCTATTTCGATGGCGTCCGTGACATAACAATCTATACTAATATTATAAAGCTGAAGAGTTTGTTTGTTTGTTTGTTTGTTTGAACGCGCTAATCTCCGAAACTACTGGTTCGAATTGAATAATTCTTTTTGTGTTGGATAGTCCAGTTATCGAGGAAGGCTATAGGCTATATAACATCACGCTACGACCAATAGGAGCAAAGATATAGTGGTAAATGTGTAAAAAACGGGAGAAATTGTTCATCTTTGAAGCCTTCCGTTGCGTGCGCCGTGAAAACGGTTCAAGATACACAAAAAATATGTATTAATGAATAATAGCTCTTTTAATGATCTAAAAAACAGTCCGCGATAGTATATGTCTATCTTTTAAGATTAACTCACAAAAACCGTTTTTATGGTACCTAATTTTGTCGAAATAATTTGTTTAAGTTGTATCAACATAATAATATTAATCTTTATTCAAATAAATATGTTGTTGGTTAAGAGTACTTCATCCATTATAACGCGGGTAGCACCGCAGGGCACAGCTAGTTCTTCTATAAGGGGTATCAAATACCACATGTCACTAAGATGGTGTTTGACTATGTGTCTCTAAAATGTGCTGTGATGGCCAATCACAATGGCTCATTAGTATCTACTATCGAACGACGAGGCTCAGGCACATCAACTAAACACCAATGGACCACAGCGTGGTGGGTTATGGTCTTACCAAATATTAAAGGAATTATTTGTTCTAATTTATTTTGTTGATTTAATGGCATGCTGTGTCTCAAAGGGCTTCCAACGGAAGATCAGCGTTGTCTTGTTATAAACAAGTCAACAAATGCTGAGATAGAAGCCTTTATGGGACACTGTTTATGTGCCTTTACTTATTAATTTTACTTCTGTTTGCATGTATTGTATTTCAAATTAATTTATTTTCATTTCATTAAAGTGAAAATCTTCCATATTTCGCATCGCCTCGCTTTTGCTCCCATTCGTATCGGTGTTATATAGATAGATGTCGCGGTCGACGGAATAATTGGGGAAACCAAAGTTGTGAGGATCGTTTTAACGTCAAGCCTCGTGTCGATGGCCTCTAGAAGACACTTACAAGTGTCTAAATACAACAATATACACAGAATAATTGGAACAAACATGTTTGATTAATAGATTCGAAAAACCGCATCGCTCTTCATCACAAACCGCACACCGCACAGCAGAAGACACAAATAATGCGGGCTATTGGTACCAGCCGCTTTAACCCGCTTATATCCAGCTATACCCAGTTATATCCAGTTATTGGCGGTTCGGGAACGGTCTGGTAAACCGCATAGTTGTAAACAAGTGGATGAAAATGCAAACCGGAACGAAAACTCCAAAGTTCTATTCCCAAGGGACGAAGGTACTTGATACGTAAGTTTTTGTTTTATTTTCTGTTTATAAAAGCTGTAGGAGAGCGAAGTGAACAAATAAGTTACCGTTTATAGGTGGGTCTCTCTGATATTATTATCTCCTTTCATGTCTTAATGATCCTGTTGTCTGGTAGATCGCTCTTGAGCGATAAGACCGTTAATTGTCGCATAGTGTTAAGAATGTTTATGTTATGTTAGTAGCGGCTACAGGTAGCTACAGTATTTGGGCTGACGCGTAGGTTTTAATCTCGGTTCTCGGTGTCGTCAGTCGTCTCTCGCCGCTCGTTAGGTGCACTCATGTATTAATATTGTAATCAAGTGAAAATATAAAATATGTATGGAACCTGAAGTTATTCCTGACCTCTTCTGATGAACATAAGAAAATAAAAATACATAACCCCTACATGTTTGTGTAATGATTGTGTGCGCAATAATGAATAATTATTATTATATTAACCTATGGATTATCTTAAACTGACGGTGGTCAGCTGAGCATTACAATCGACCGTTATTAGGTCCCTATTTATATTAGAAATAAACTTATACTATTATCAGAGAAAAACAAATGTTTTAATAACGTAAAAATTTCTTACCAAAACACGAGAATTTCAATATCTCTGTTAAACTGCGTTTAAATAAACCTACCAGGTTACCTACCAGGGCCTAGAATTTTATAAACATCTTATAAAATTCTAGGGTTGCTCTCGATTTTTGGGGATCATCTTATGTCGACATGGTGACAATGGGACCACTCAGCAAGCACGCCCTTTCGAATAAAACAAGAATTTTCGAAATTGATGTACAACTTACTGAGTTATATCGTACAAAACATACAAAAACAAGATCTTCAGTCGAATTGAGAACCTCTTTCTTTTTGAAGTCGGTTAAAAATAAGTTAAGCTCTCGCTTTAGGTTTGAACTGATCTAAAGAAACTTACAAAATAAACAGGTGTATAACATAAGTTTAAAAGAGGCCCAAAAACTCTTATGAGAAACCTACCTACCTAACTTATGACTCGGAATATCCATAGGTACTAATATAATAAATACCTGGAGCTACGGAAGACCGGTAGTACTGTGGTGGATATAACGCCGAGAAGAGACCATTTTTAACCCCCGACCAAAAAAGAGGGGTGTTATAAGTTTGACGTGTCTGTCTGTCTGTCTGTGTATCTGTCTGTCCGTCTGTGTCACCATAGCTCCCGAACGGATGGAGCGATTTCAATTTAGTTTTTTTTGTATGAAAGGTGGGTCTGGCGCGAGTGTTCTTAGACAAATTTTAAATTTAGAGTTATTGTAGAAGATCTTTCATTTTGTGACGCAAAATATATTTTGTTTTTATTTTATTTAAATACGTAAGTAACTCTGCTGTTCCTTTTTCATGCGAAATCGACTGAACCGATTCAAATTAAATTTGGTACACAGATGCTCTAGAACTTGAGAACGTACATAGGCTACTTTTTACCGCGGTAAAATGTAATTCCGCGGGAAAATCCATTACAACGCGGGAACACCGCAGGGCACTACTAGTAGGCAATATAGCCCGTAAAACTAACATTGGTACGAGTATATAAGCGAAGGCAGCCATATCGACGCGGTCAATATGGCCGGTCTGATTAAGCCGAGGATTTCACGATTCCTTTGGTTGATTGATTTATCGTTGTGTTTTCCTATTCCACATAAAGATATGGCTATCGATATACTTACTTCTGTGATCATTTACGTTTCACTATGATGGGGTATGAATGAAGTAGGTACTAGAAGGACTTATCTACTTTTAGGGTTCCGTGCCAGAAGGGTGAAACGGGACTCTGTTACTTCGTCGTCTGTCTGTCTGTCTGTCCGTCTATCACGCACCATGATGTATCTAAATAACCGTGATAGATAGAGTTGAAAGTTTGAGTGATGCTGTGTTTTTGATGCCGTTAAAATAACGAATACTAATAACACTTGATATATAAATATATAAGAGAGCTCCCATACAAAATACATGACTTCACAAAGTCAGTAGTTGGATGGGTGACCGCTCTGGCTGCAACTTTTAGCATTTTTTTTTATTTTTACTTATTTTTGTGTGTTGTTTATTGCATGCATCAAAATCGGCCAGCGAGTGTAAACTTAAAATCCTCAAACTTGCTACAAACGACATTGTACTACAAAAAGATTACAATAACAAGGTAATCTTAACCGCAGGATAGTCAAAGCAACATATTACCTAATTTATTCAGGGCTTGCGTCTCCCTTATGCGATAACATCGTATCTCTACCTCTCGAGCTTTCCTAATCATAAGCAAAAGTTTCGCTGTCATTATTTATTTGTTAAAGTAATTAAAAAAAATTGCTGTCATGGCGACGAACATAACGTTGCCATGAAAACAGAGATCAGATATTCTAGGCTAAACAAGTTATAGCCTAGAAATGCATCTCTTTCTTCAACTTTTTTTCGTGTTGTTTGTTCGGTATAGAGACAAATCTATATAAATAAAAATAAATTGTTGTTCGTTAGTCTGATTAAAACTCGAGAACGGCTGAACGGATTTACCTTATCTTAGTCTTTAAATGTTCGTGGAGGTCTAGGAAATGTTTAAAAGGCGAGAAAAAATCGAATAATTGCCGGGAACTTTTTTTACCCGTGCGACGCCGGGGCGGGCCGCTAATTAGGAATATAAATAATTTAATCTATATTCTTACGAGTGTAACCGAGTTTAACCCTCGGCTTGAAATGTATATTGTAATATTATAAGCTGAAATTTAAACTAAGTTAATCATGTCGTCACCTTGTTGTCAAGATGTGAACTGATGTAATCTGTCTCACTGTGCTACAACTAGGTTACAATAAAAACTCAAAAATGGTAAGTATCATATCTAGGATTTAATATCGTTGCTATTACGCGGGATTGTCAAAGCAACATTGTGCCTAAATTATTCAGGGACTAGCAGCAGCTCCCTTATGCGATAAGGTGTTATCGGATTGTGCGCTTGTTGCCAGGTAGTTTGCCTTTTGAATTCACATCCGCGTTCAAAATTGAATAGTAAAGAGGAGTTTTCCAGATAGTGAAACAAAAGTTAGCTTGCTTTTTGATATTTTCTGTCATATGGAAAATATCAAAAAGCAAGATATTTAGACTCATGGCGCCTTTTTGGTAATTAACTCCATCAATCGACTATTTTTGTTCATTTTTTATTTTATTAAAACCTTTTCAGGAATCGTTTGACTGCCTCAGAGGCGCGATGCGCGAGGGTCCGCTTGCAAGGCAAGAGGTTGGGTTTGATTCCCGCTGAGGGGTCAGGTGTTTGCATGTTCTGCAAGCACTTTATCCTTGGTCTAGGTCTATGAATGTATGTCTATTATATTAAGTATATCAGATGTCTAGTAGCGGTAACACAAGCTTAGAGCTAACCACGGGGCTAGATGTTGTTGTGTGGATTGTTCGGAAATATTTATTTAGTTATGCATACAAGTAATGTTCGATCGGCTTCGGTCATAGCGACAGTTTCAGATTCGGTGTTGCCATAACGCAATTATAGGTAGGTAAGTAAAATTATTGTCAATTACATAGTCCCTGTTATAAAGTCGCAATATGAAGTGAAAATTCATAACTCATGAAATATATTTCAAAGTAGAACACTATTTTAAAACTTACCACCATGTATACACTCATATTTTATGCAAATAAATGATTCTTATTGTAGATCTACAGATCGGAAAAGCCGTAACTGGAAAATCCATATCACAATCTTCCTTTGCATCCATCCTAGGGATCCTCTGGCTAGTGTCTATTCTATTTGATCGCTCAAACTACTTATCGCATTATTCTGCAGTTTTAGCCAAATACGGAATGATCAAGAGGATTATTGAAAATGAAAACAAAATGAAAAATATTTACTTCGTAACCACATACCTACATACATCACTCATTCATTAGTACAATGCAGTGGCTAGTTTGATATAAATGGGTTTGTTTCATTGGACATGTCAGTCTGGGTACAGGAAAGCATTTCCCTGTGCAATCTGTGTATCTCGTTTACCGTGTATGGGCGCAGGTTACTTTTTACGGTGGTAATTCTGTACAATGTGCACAAAAACAACAAAAATCAAAGCACATTCCATCAAGCACGGCCCATAAAAGACGTCCGTAAAAACGCCCCCAGCAAAAACGACAAACACACAAAAAATTAAATTTGACGCGTGTCCTGAATTCCCACTGTGCTGAATTCTACGCGATTAAAATTTTACAAGTTTGAGGGTGTTGTCA
This sequence comes from Gymnoscelis rufifasciata, assembly GCA_929108375.1. Lineage (NCBI taxonomy): Eukaryota > Metazoa > Arthropoda > Insecta > Lepidoptera > Geometridae > Gymnoscelis > Gymnoscelis rufifasciata. The sequence goes on along the minus strand of OV815318.1, from coordinate 12,074,486 downwards.
TTTTTAGCATGGCGGGTTACATCTATTCAATGACAGGACAAGAGTATTTGGGAAATAATTTATATTATTTGTAGGATATATTGAGTGCCTGAGGTGGGCGAGGGTCCACCTCAGGCACTCAATTGCGGCGCAAGAGGTAGCGGGTTCGATTCCCGCCGAGGGTTAAAGTATTTGTATGTTCTGCAAGCATTTTCTCCTTGGTCTGGGTGTTTAATATGTATAGGTAATTAAATAGATATCTGTATCTGTATGCCTATTATATTAAGAATATCAGATGTCTAGTATCGGTAACACAATCTAAGATCTTATCACGGAGCTAGATTTTGTGCGGCAATACTTATTTATTCATATATACGTATCCTACGTATTTAGGCAGCACCAGCCGTAATCTTAAACTTATTAGCCATATGTAGGTTTATTTAAGCTTGGTTCTCAGTATCTCTTTTCATAAAGAGACACTGTGATATATACCCAACTACATTTTAAAGTATAATCTAATTCGACTTAATCTATTAATAGTGAACTTCGGAAAAAGTAGGTTGTTCTCAAAGGCAATATTCTCCACGCTTAGTAGACTGGCTGGAAATAAAATGCTTTCAGGAAGATCATTTTATAATGCGTAGGACTTTTAAACATAATTAAAGTTCAATATAGACGAAAAACAACTTTTTAGTCAATATTCTTATATATAACATTTCCAGGTCACAATATTAGATTCAGATTCAGATCATTTATTGTCACAGAAAGAACACATAGAAACAGGTACAGGAAAAAAAAAATTACAAATACTTATTCTAGTGCAGTAACTCGTCAAACAGAATTAACAATATGTGCTGTAAAGAGGCACAAAAATGACAGATATAAAACAATATATGTATAATTAATTAAATATCAATAACTGTAAGAAAGTCACTATTAAAAATAATAAGCTACAATTGAAAACAAAAATAAACAAATTGTATAACATTATTATGGGTCTATGGCACGGGCACATTTCACATTTTCGAAGTGACTATAGTCAATATCTAAAAACTCTTTGATACTACATAGCGTTTTTTCAATTTAAAGGTTATTTAATTTAACATCAAAATTTTTGTTATTTTCAATTAATTTTAAGGACAGAGGGAGTTTGTTATAAAGTTGTTGCCCGATAACTTTTGGAAGTCTTTTTTTAATTTTTAAGCGATATTCAATTTAGTTACCGTAGTCCTTCAAAACGTCTTTACCGATTTTATATGAGTATTCAGTAGGTCTGAGAATCGGCTACTATTTATTTTTCATTTTGCAAAACAACGTTTGCTGGGGTCAGCTAGTTTTTATATGTGTATATAATACATACAAGCTTTACGTCATGGCGTTGCCCGCGTCTTATAGATTTTACCCCGGGAGCAACATTATTTAAGGCGATTAAAAATAACCCATAGCCTTCCACGATAAATAGGCTACCTAACAATGAAATAATTTTCAAAATCTGCATAACTATTAAGAAAGATCTTCAGAATACGTACAGGGCAAAACAACAATAATAAAATTCATGAAGCCTAAAGTGAAACCAGAATGATTTATAAGACCTCATTATGTCGAAACCCATCCACCCGATGAGGCAGGACGTGCCAAAGGAAATAATGGATACATACATTATGTGCATTCACTCTAAGATCTCCATTCAATGAAGGGTGTACAACTTTCAAAAATTCAAGCCATTTATTTTCATAAAACGTATAGCGTTTATAATATTAGCAGGATAATCTTAAAATGTCAAATAAGATCAACACAGTTCAATGATTGTTCTTTAAAATTAGAAAATTTTAAATCGGAAACTTGCACAGTAAAACAAAGTTATTTGAGTGAAACAAAAATGTTTTAAAACTTCGCACAGATACAGTGAGTAATGAACCACGTCCTAGATACGAAAAGCAGTTCCAATTGCATCTTGGTATTCTCACTTCCTTCGCCACAATGAGAGCGTCTAATGACCTCACATGCTTTCTTCGAGAAATCTGATTGCGGAGGCACTATTATAGGATAAAACGATATTTTCCAACCTTGCAGTAAAATATATTGTGAACTAGCAATGGGAAATATATGAAACGAACCATATTAATTGGTTCTTTATCTCTATGGGTGTTTTATGGTTATCGTCTTTATTGTCAAAAAATATGGCAACCGAATAAATTCAATAATTTTATAAGAATATAACCTAAGTTATAATTGGTGGATTTATACCAAATAAAATTTAAATCTCGTAGCTTTGAAGTAAATAAGCGACGACGCATTTTATTTTTTATTCAAATTCACCTATTATTGATATATTTATTAAAATAACTTAAATCGAATCGTATGTGTAAATAAATAATAGTTAGGGGCGATTTCACAAAATCGAGTTAATTAAGCAATGTAATTTACTTTAATTAGTCTGTCAATATAACGGGTCACTGGTCAGTTATTTATGTCAAGAGCTATCTCGCTTTGTCACATGTGACTGAGCTAATTAGCTCTATATTTTAACCAATGTCTAATTTTACTCGGACATGGTGAAACAGGCTTTAAGAGTTGGCATACTATTAAAAATATCGATGCGACTTCCTCGTTTACCTATAGGAATAAGTTAAGAATAAGATGAAAAAATGGGTCCACCTTAGACAGCCTAGAATAAAATTTGATATGATTTGAAAATTTGTTTGGCTTCCCCCAGACAGCCTGCCTCAGTGGCGCGGTGGGATGTCCGGCTGCGGCGCAAGACGTAGCGGGTTCAATCCCCGCCGAGGGGTGTAATTCGAATTGCGTGCGAAGCCGGGGCGAGCCGCTAGTAATAATACTAGTAATAAATGTAAACTGGAAGGTACGACGAGTATTTCTAAAGAGCTTTCAAAGTCATTTGAAATAAGAATGATATAGACTTCGTTTATATGAATGTTTAGGCACCAAACAGCCAAAATGTTTCTGTGCGAGTCCTTAATTGCAGGCAGGAATGGCTTTTGAGCTCGGCTTGTGATGAAATATTAAACAGTATGATTTGGCCGTGGGCCGGCTTATTCTGCTCGAAAGCTTCCTCTTACGAAATAATTAGTACACACTGTATGTAGGTGGCTATGCTTGGTTTATTTCATGACTTTCTGAATGGTAGGAGTGTGTTGTAATCCCTAATTAAAATATAAGTTTTTAAAGCTTCGGCGTTGTCCGTGTTTTATGGATTTTCCCGAGGTATAAAGCCTATAGCCTTACTCGAAAAATAGGCTATCTGATTAGCAATGTAATAATTATTCAAAACGGACTAGTGGTTCCTGAGATTCGCACGTTCAAACAAACAACCTATTCAGCTTTAAAATATTAGTATAGATTCATAAATTGGCCGATGTGTTATTCTGATATGTAAGCTATTTTACTGAGAAGTTTCATGAAAATCCATTCAGTAGTTTTCACGTGAAAGAACAACAAACATACTTACTAACTTACATACATCCTCAAAAACTTTCGTGTCTAAAATATTAGTAGGATTAACCTTGTATATAACACATGCTAAACGGTATTTCATTACGATAATTTAGACACCAGAAGCACCTTCTCCTTTTATGTTTTATTATTGTTTACAAAGCGATAAACCCCACTTATATGTAAGTTCAAACTAATATTTTAAATTTGTGTAGAAAAAGTTAAGACAAAGTAACGTCTCGCATCTCGCTGGTTAGCTACGTTAACTTTTTCTACACAAATTTTGAATATTAGTTCCTATAATATTTATAGTTTTCGTTAGAAAACATAATAACAACTATATTTAATAAGCAATAGCTCCTACAATAAGTAGAACATTGCAAAAACGCGGCTATACGAATACTAGATTTTCCATTTAGACTCGGCACAACCTGTTCATGAATATAAATTACGTGGACTACGAAACTTATATAAATGTTGGCTGTTCTCGATGGTAGCAGAGAATTTAGTGATTATTTTGTTCGAATAAGGGTCGATCCAGCTGAAATTGGACATCATTGATCTATGCCCTGAAGCGACAGTATACAGTAACAATACAATACATCGGAGTACAAAGGACGGCCTTGAGTGAGCGAACTCTTCCAGGCAACCTTTGGGTGGACAACATAATAACATATTTTACGCGAGAGCCATAAGCACAGATGTTATTATCAAATTTTTTTAGGGTCTACGGCTTGTGTGACCTCTATGATCAAGAAACTCTTTTCTCGATTAAAAGGACTCGTCATAGATAGAAATGCTTACTAGAATCTAACTCTTTTTCTTCTTTGTTTACCGTCTACGCTAGTAGGACCCTGGCGCAATCACATTGCAGTAATAACACACCTTTTGAAAACTAGGCCTAGTACCTATATACAGCAGCTATTAATCTTTATGATAATTTATTTAAAGATACTTATTGCATTCATTGATATTATTATTTTTATTGACTTAGTTTTCCCTTCTCTGACATGAAATCATTATGTTGTATCAAATCAATGAACCAATCCTTTTGTTATTTGATTGATTAATTATCATGGGATTGTTGTAAGTTTTTTGAAGTGAAACTTCTATAGAATCGTAGTGATTTCAAACCGGATGCAAAAAGATGAAACGGAAATGATGTAAGAGACACAAATACAATGCTTTATTTAAATTTCTTTGCGCGATACTTCGTAGTTGAGACTACGAAGTATCGCGCAGAGGTATTGCTGTATTTAATTAATATTATTTTGTAACATACTTTATGTAATACGCTTTATTGAAGTAATATAAATAATCCGAATTTTTACAGATATATGTTTGTTTCTCTTAACATTTTAGCAGATGCGTTCATTTACCTTTTTTTCTATTCGATATAAATCATATAGTTCATAAGTAGTAGACTCCAATCGTGCGTCGTAGCTGACACACACACACTTTTTTTTTTATTCTTCTTATTATCTAAAAGTTTCACTTCTATCGTGTGTGAATCGCACACACACCTGTTTTTTTTGTTTGTCAATATATCAATCAATGTTAATTATTAGATTTGACAAGGCACCAGCCGCTGAAGGGAATTCACGACCTCAAACGAAACCAAGTGTACCTTTCATATTCTAAATTTGTGTAGAAACAATTAAGACGAAATAACGTTAGCTTAGCTTAACTTAGCTTTTTTCAACACAAATTTAGAATATGATTTCAATCTACATATAAATGGGGTTTATCATTTTGTAAAATAGCATAAGTGTATTAGTTCCTAAGGTGGATGAATGAATGAATATACATATATGGCTTTATTTATTTCATAGGCTACCGAATGGCCTTAGCAGCTAACTTCAGTAAAGTTTTACCAAAATCTTCCACGTGTCTAGTCAACTTTCGCCAACGAAGAGGCTAAGCAATTAGTTATGCGTTCAACTCGAATAGCCAGCCCCAAGCCCCAACGTTATGCATATACAAGTTTCCTAACCGCTTGTTTTATTCATACTAACCATGTCTCTATTCTTTGGGGGAATTATTTTGATTGCTCAATACAAGATTTCCTTTCAAGTTTCTTAGCGTCTTCTTCTTATCAGTCCGCGGTTTTTCTTAAACCTAAAATATACCGTTTAAGTAAAACCGCGGGCTGTGAGATATTTAAACCCCCGTATTCATAAAAATATTTTACTGCTTTTTATCAGACTTAAGTTTATGATGGTATATATAACGTTTGATAAAAAAACGTTATTCATAGACCTTAATACATTATGTTCCAAGTCTATTTAATAACAGTTCAATAAATGATTGTATCCCTTGTTTATCTCTATAATATTCACAAAATAAGCCATAAATAGACTATGGTGGTGTACCAGTAATAAGAGTTTTTATGAATAAGAGCGTATGATCAAGAAGAAATAACCTAAAAACATTAAAAAATATATCCAGACTCATAGATGCCAAGATTTTTATAATTTTACTTGGCACGTTAGATATCAATTCTTTGTTCAGTACTCGTTCAATTAATATTGAGCTTGGCTCCCAATTCAACACTTGCCGTATCACAACGGCTATTAGCGAAGGAAAAGATAAAGCGACTCTATATATCAATTTCAAATATCCATTATTATTATTTTCATCAAGAGAGTCTCTGTTTCCCAACAGTGGTATCACAAATAGGGATGCTTATCATTCGTATGGAAAAACGACCTATATAATTTTCTCAGTCGTGCCGCTTTCTTTCCACCATTTTGTTGACTCTAGACGCAACAACGTCCTTGCAACCTAGCAACGAGTCCTTTGCTTTGCTTCTCATAATTCCAGTATGAATTCACTTTTGTTATAAATGAGAATCTTTCATAAGCCACGGGTTCGATTCAAACTTGTAAAGCGAAAAGACGAAAGTTTTCCATGAGCAAACCTCATAAATCCACAGCGAAAACTAAATTACGTAGCACCAGTCATTACACAATACAATGCTACATTATCTTAATGATGTTTTCATTATGTGTACGCGCCGTAATAATGTGTAGCATTCTGAAAAATATGTAACGTTTTAATACTTTACTGTTTTGATATTAAGTATGTATCTTTACATAGTTTAAAATGGAGTGGTCTGTCTTTCCTGATTGTGCGTTCGATTAGATCTGAACTGCTTGAAAGATTTCATGCCGTTTTCAGCAGTTAGATAGCATTGATTCAAAAGGAAGGTTTACGATTAATTTGTTCTTTTTTTTTGAAAAAAAGAAATTGAACAGACAAATATTGTTGTAATTGATCATTTTTAAGTTATGTTGTGCAATAAAGAAATTGTCTATTTTATAACAACAAAAAAACAAAGTTTCTTAGAAGCAAGCAGCCCAAGAAGTCTCCCAACGCCTCACTGTCGCCCTGTATACCTCTATATACTTCTTTAATAATTTCCAGCAACACCAGAAAACATCCAAAATCATTTTTGCAAGTTTATCACCTGTTCCCCGCTCTCCGCTGCGAGTCGGCACTCATCGCTCGTATTTAGAATATTCAATTCGCCTGAATAATGGCAAAACACAGGCTGAATTATGAACGTGCAGCGCTCTGAATTGTGCCCGATTCCAGTAATATACGGAACTCGCAATCGAGGCTTTTTCGACGCTAATATTTATGTGCTATTTTATCTGGCAATTAGTGTTAGACCTCACATAAAGCAGGCTCGCCTATGTCGCTTCCAAGTTCAGTTACTATTTAAGTAGGAGCTCGCTTTGTACAGTAATGAGAGTAGTTACAGATACCTACACCTGTGCATGAAGTTTTAATGAGCTCCAAGTTGTTTAGACCTAGATAGTACCTCCCAAGTTTCCAGGCATAGTAGTGGATAAAATATGTAGGCATCTATTCTGATCACAAAAGTTCACCAAACAAATAGCACTTTAACAGTTTCAACACTTAAACAGGTATAGTACAAAAATATGAGCTAAATACTACCACTGCTATATCGCTTACCTATACGTAGGTATACATATACATAGATAGACAGGTAGATAGATAGTAGTATCTATCTAAATCAACTACCAGCTAACCTAAAAAAATAGTGATAAATAAGAAAACAACCTGAAAGTAGTCAATTTTGAAAAACACGTAAATAATGTCGATAAAGAGCCATAAATCCGACCCGTTTTTAAAATGAATAGTGTCACTATCGTTAGTTTTGAAAGCGAAAAGTAGTCCAATAAACTGCACGGTCGGTCCAGCAAAATTGCCTGACGTTCCACTGAAATAAACATTTCTCATGCGATTCAAAGCCTGCGCCGTGGACAAAAGCCAGCTGAATAAAGCGATTCAAAAATCTACTTTAAACCCCTTGCAGAACTTTTATCTAACCAAAGCGTTATCTTCCAAAGAGTCACCGATTCGTGAGCGCTCGACAGTGGTAGCAGATCGAACAAAAGGCAACCTAGGAAGGCACCACGCGCAAACCATGCTTTATCTGTTAAACTTTTGTGACTCGTTCGAATACAAAATGAATAATACTGAAACGTTTTGTCTTTGCATGTGGGCGTTATGGATTTATGTCGAACAGAAGTCATATTTCAGGGATTGAATCAATTTATTTAAGAATGGATTCGGTTGTTTATCTTTACCTTTTGTTTATCTTTACGTTTGGTACAAAATAAGCAAGAGAGTGTGCTTACTTTACCACAACAGATAATTTGCCTGGAATGGCTTAATTATCAGAACCTGGCTGGTTTAAATCTGTAAGATTAGTATCTGAGTATGAATGAAGTAACCTGCAACTGGCGTTATCAAAAAACATTTGTATAGGTTTTTGAAAACATTAAGAACCTACTTGGCAAATATACCTCTATATGCTTTGTTACTCGGATGATAATATATATTCCAGTGGCAGGTTAGTACATTGGCAAATATCTGGATATCTAGATAGTACAAAGAATAAAGTGAATCTCACGCGGCAATGAACTGCGAAAACTATAACGTCATGACAGGAGCCAACCGTAGGTCAAATCGGCGAGCAGCCACAAAACTTTGCCATAAAACAATGAATAACGACTCCTTCTTCGGTATAAAAATCCCATAAATTCACTCCAAGATAAACTTGCTGAGTGTAAAGTTCTGCAATCCTCACGCGACGCTACATTTTTCAACTATAGCCAAGGCACAGATTAAATAAGTTGCTGGCTATTTGCCGTCTGCGGTTTGTTTCCAACAGATATAAGTTTTTATCACTTGAATTTCGTGATGTTTTTTGTTTTAGCAATGTGCTCGGCTTGGTAATAGAATTTGTATGAAGAGTTATAGTTGTGGGTTGTACGTTTATGTGTTTTTGTATTTCTTTCGATAACGACATTATGTTGGTGAGTCCACGGAGTAACAAACCAGGCGAAGTTTGTTTTAAGTAGGGTATTGATTCTCTGTTGTTTGTAGTTCAGCTAGGATAGTTCTAGAACAATGTTCCCGCGATAAGACCTGGTCAGCTGCGAACCTAGGATTGTAAAAGACATGAATCTTTTTTTCAAAACGTTTATTTCTACGATGATGATACTATGTTGATTGTATTTTCTCAACAATTAGTTGAGAAAATACAATCAACATGGCGGATATTTAAGCCTATGGAGCGCGTATAGGCAACTTTTAGTACTAAACCAGTGATTTAATGACGAATTGCACCAAATGACAAATTTTTCACTAGGGATTCCAAGAAAAGTTATTTAAAGGTAGATGACATGACAAAGAAATTGGGTATTTATTATTTTAAGCGTCATATAAGATACTGCGTTTTTCTTATTCTTAGTCTTATCAAATATTTTCTATCCTCAATATTTGCCGAAAATACCTCAATATTTCTATCTATTGACCATATAATAAATATCCACATATGTGGTGATATATCCCTTCCTATTACGGCCGGCTTTATTTATTAACTAATTTATCAAAGCTATTTTCCTCCGTAGAAAAAGAATAAACAATATGAGACACTTGTGGAAGGGGTAGGTCATCAAGGCGTAGGGTGGAATTTATTAGTTTGACCAACTTGATGTATCGCTTTGATATTAAAAGGGTAGGTATATAATATTCGTAATCGGAATTATTTGATGTAAATATTTCGTTTTAACTGACTTTTAATGCCGTTAATATGCGTGACATCGTTTGTACATAAAAAAGAACTTCGTAAAATTTTACTGTTATTTGTACTCTCACGATAATTTCATGAAGTGATTGCATTTCATTAACTGTTCAATAATTTTCTTCTTTAACGCTCCCACTGCTAGGACACAAGGACTTCTCTCTCAGCAAGAGAGATTAGGCCTTAATTCACCACGCTGGCCAAGTGCGAGTTGGTGAATGTCACGTCCTTCAGACTCTTTAAAGTTATAGCACGGGTTTAAACGCACATAAATTTCTCAAGAAGAAAAATCCAGAGGTTCTTGGCTGGACCCACGACCTTCGAATGAACGTCGAGTATCCTCACACCTAGCCAACACGGCTTTTTTTGTATTAAATGGTTATAATTTATATATCTTGGTTTTTAACAATATTTAAGTAGAAACATACAAACTAGTAACATTTAACGTTTTTGAGTTTTCTGGTATAGGCTCATGTTTATGCCGTGATCATGGCGCTAGCAACAGCGTCGAAATATCGGAAAACTCAAAAACCGTCAAATCATGGTATGGTTACAGTTTTATATTTTAATAAATAAATAACAATTACAAGTATAGAGTATTGAAGTAATCTTAGTGGAGTTGTATACATAATTGTTCTTCTGAAAATAAATATCTTTAAACCTAATTGAAGAACGAACAGACCAACAACAAAAAGCTATTTTAGTGTATTCTTTGTTGTTGGTCTTAATAAACAAAATCTTATTTACATGCATACCAACCAGTATTAATATGTAGTACCAGTATTAGAATGTCTTAATAAACAAAATCTTATTTACATGCATACCAACCAGTATTAATATGTAGTACCAGTATTAGAATGTCTTAATAAACAAAATCTTATTTACATGCATACCAACCAGTATTAATATGTAGTACCAGTATTAGAATGTCTTAATAAACAAAATCTTATTTACATGCATACCAACCAGTATTAATATGTAGTACCAGTATTAGAATGTCTTAATAAACAAAATCTTATTTACATGCATACCAACCAGTATTAATATGTAGTACCAGTATTAGAATGTCTTAATAAACAAAATCTTATTTACATGCATACCAACCAGTATTAATATGTAGTACCAGTATTAGAATGTCTTAATAAACAAAATCTTATTTACATGCATACCAACCAGTATTAATATGTAGTACCAGTATTAGAATGTCTTAATAAACAAAATCTTATTTACATGCATACCAACCAGTATTAATATGTAGTACCAGTATTAGAATGTTTATATCTGTTCGTTTAACAGTTGCAAAAAAACTTCTTTATAACTTATGGTTGTAACCTACGTAAGGTACATAAGTTATAGGAAGTTTTCCTACAAGTTTAAAGAGCGTTTATATCCTAACTTGAAGTGTAACACAGATTAATGGATAGGGGTGGGTTAGTAAAAGGAATGTTTAGGTAAAGAGGATTTATCAGTGAAACGGGTGCGTGGTCTGGATTTTCGGGGCGGGACCAAAAGGAAGCTTGTTGGTTTTCAGGATCTGGCAAAGGAGAGAAATAATTAATCATCTACACTACTATACTTAAAGACGTAGCATTACTATTCACTAACAATTATAGTAGCAATATAAACAGATATATAAAAGTAGTTACATAAGCTAGGAAAGAAATATGGATAATTCTAGCTTTAGACTAGTTAGATGTTTGACTGCCTCAGTGGCGCGGTGGACCAAGATTCGCTTGCGGCGTAAGAGATAACGGGTTCGGTTCCCGCTGAGGGGTCAAGTGTTTGTATGTTCTGATAGCACTCTCTCCTAGGTCTGGTTGTTTAATATGTATAATCCATAAAATATGTATGTATGTGTGTCTATTATAATAAGTATATCAGATGTCTAGTACCCGGAACAAGCTCAGAGCTTATCACGGGGCTAGATGTTGTTGTGTGGATTGGAAAATATCTATAATTGGAAATTGGAAAATATCTATAATTATGGAATGGACAATAGGAAAACTGCCACTACCACTTCTGATATTTTCAACAGATCCGAGCAGAAAGTACAACATCGTAGAATTACACGGCCTCGTTGCAAAAGTGTAAAAGATTCAACGATGAGGGACCGTCTCGATATTAATGTTCGTGAGGATTCGTGCCAAGAAATCTTGCTGTTTTTGATAGATTCCCATCATCACAAAATAAGGATTTTATAATATAATTGATCATCGCCATTTTGGTCATCGATTTAATTTAATTTCAATTTAATTTAATTAATTTCATTTCATTTCATTTATTAACCATAATAATACAACTGGGCGTTATACATGGCAAGTCAAGTTTTACAATTTATCCACAATTAATAAAAATCACACAAGTTAAAATATTAAATTAAATAAAAAAAACATACAATAATTTGAAAATAGCATAAAATAAATACCTAATCAAAATAAACTTGTTTTTATCAGTCTAGTGTAAATACAATGTCAATGAAAATGTTAATTATAAATAAATGTCCTAATAAAAATGTCAATACAAATACTAAATGTCATATAATTTTAAGCAAAATGTGATTTAATAATATTCATATTCATAAATTCATTTACATTATAAAAAGCATGGTTTAAGAAGAATAATTTTATTTTATTTTTAAAATTTTGAAAATTGTCAAGACATGTAATATTGATTGGCAATTTATTATAAAATTTAATTTTGGTACTTTCTCCCTGTTTTCTAACCTTGGCAAGATGTGTGTTTGGTACAACTAGTTTGTCTATATTTCGAAGATTATAATTATGTGTATCTTTCTTTTTTAAATATGAGTCTTTGTTACCATGTATTTCCAGTAGACTTTTATAAATGTAGAGAGATATGACTGTCATTATCCTATACTTCTCAAAGAATTTCTTAACGGATGTTCTCCTATGTAACCCACATACGATTCTTACAGCTCTTTTCTGACAAATAAGCACCTTATTAATCAGAGAACTGTTTCCCCATACGGTTATTGCGTAACTTAAAGTTGAATGAACATAAGCAAAGTAGACCGATAATAAAGTTTTTTTCGTAACCACTGATTTCAGTTTTAAGAGCGCATAGTTGGCACTAGCTAGTTTTTTACAGGTTTTTTCAATGTGTAATTCGTGGCTCATTGTGTGGTCAACTGTGTAACCAAGGAAAACATGGGACATAGACCCTTCAGATTGAATTGTTCGTCTTGCTTTGTACCGCATAATAATACTTTTGCTTGCGTTTAATACAATACCATTTGTTTCAAACCATTTTTCAAGTATTTGGATTGCATATTCAATTTTCTCGTCTACTTTCGCTACTGTCTTGTCTTTGACCCCTATATGGGTGTCATCGGCAAAAAGATTTATGAACGCCCATTCAGGTATACAGTTTGGCAGATCATTGACGTAAATAAGAAAAAGAACCGGTCCTAGGATTGAGCCCTGTGGTACCCCTACCTTTATATGTCCGATATTCGAATTAATGTTATTAATATTTACGATTTGAGTCCTATTAGTTATGTAATCCGTCATTATATTTAGTTCTTTATCTTCAAATCCATAGTATTTTAATTTCTCAAGTAAAATGTCATGTCTAAGGCAGTCGAAAGCCTTAGACAGGTCGCAAAACACACTCGCACATTTATAACGTTCGTCCAATGCCCTAAGTACATAATAGCTGACATTTCTAATTGCTGATTCAGTGGACTTGTTCTGTCTAAATCCGTATTGAGCTACTGTAAATAAATTATTCCCTTCAAAGTAACTTACTATCCTATTTTTAAGTATAGTTTCTAGTATTTTAGATATCGTTGGGAGTATACATACGGGTCTGTAATTATTAATTTGATCATGTTCGCCCTTTTTATATAACGGAATCACCCTCCCGTTTTTTAGTACGTCCGGGAATATCCCCTCTACAATACATTGGTTAATAACGTCACATATTAATTTTAATAAATTTGGATTTTTTAGCAAAATAAACTTTAATTGTTTTGTATTCATATCGTAAATGTCAACAGATGTCTTACTTTTCATTTTTTTAATAATTAATGTCAGTTCCGTAAATGTCAATAAGTTAAATTTTATTTTAGTCAAGGGTTTTGGTGTTTCATGCAGATATACCTTACATTTATCTACATTAATATCACAATTGGTCGTCAAATTCTTTGTAATGTCTATAAAAAAATCATTGAATTTGTTAGCTATAGCAATAGGGTCAGAAATATTTTGATTCAGTTCGTTTTTTATCATATCGATGTTGTTATGTCTACTTTTTTTCCTATTTGTATGTTCATTAATTATTTTCCACGTTTCCTGTATTCTATTTTTTGATTTGCTTATTCTATGTGTATACCTCTGTTTACTCGCTGATTTAAATACTTTTCTTAATATTTTTTATACTTTTTTATTTTAGTTCGTAAATCCTTATTTGGTTGTAATTCTTCCAGTAATTCCATTTTTGCGAGCTTCTCTTTCGAAATCTGAATACCTGGAGTTGTCCACTTTATAACCCGTGTTGTAGATCTAAATTGTTTCTTTTTTGCGAATGCTATATTATAATAATGTACTATAGCATTCATCAGCACTGTCATCTTATTATTAGCATTGTCTGATTTCTCAATATCACTTTTAAGTTTTGTGTAATCCTGATTCAACAAGTAATTAAAATAATTATAATTTTGTAATGAAAATGTCCTAACGTATTTGCAAATGCTTTTTACCGGTTTCTTTTGAGGGTCAGTTTTGAATGATAATTTTATTGCGTTGTGCTCGGAGATTTTTGAATCAAGAACACTTCCCACCACATCATCAAAATTTACAATAAAATTGTCAATACAGGTCGAACTTGTACCTGTTTTGGTGGTTTTGGTCCTAGTTGGTTTATTTAAAATAAAATTGCATTTAAAATTGTCTAATATATGCCTAAATTTTTTTGTCAGATTCGTTTCTTTCAATATATCTATATTGAAATCACCCGCTATAATAATTTTTTTCCCTTCTTTGCATAGTCTATGAAGTAATTTCGTCATAATATCAAAAAATAATGTTGTGTCTCTGCCTGCCCTATAAACACAAACTACAATAATTTTATGCTGGAGTATCTCAATTGCCGAAACTTCGCAATTCATTTCGAAAGATAAACGATTTACATCTCTTCTGACCTTAAAATGTATCCCTTCTTTAGTAAAGATAGCCGTTCCTCCATGCTCGAATACGGTTCTGTTGAAGTACGTGGCAAGCTCGAAACCCTCTATATGTATACTCTGGACCTGATGGTCATATGCCCATGTCTCTGTTACACACAATATGTCACATTGATTTTCCGCTAGCAAAATTTCTAGTTCTAAACATTTATTATGAATACTCTGTACGTTTGAGTGAATTACATTTATTATCGATTTACCTGCTGAGTTTGAGTATGATGAAAATTTGAAGATATATTCTCCACCAATTTGTCATTAGTACATATGCTATCATCTACCTTTATAAAAGTCAATGCTGAAAATATTTTAAAATTAACCTTACCCTTTACGAATCTCTCTAATTCTGTCGCTAATAGATGCCTTGTCTTTCCTATACTACTTCTTTGCCAATTTATGTCAATATACGCCATGTTTTCATTCAATGTCACCAGATTAAATATTTTATTATTTAATATATAAATGTCATTGTCTTTAAGATTATTATTATATAAAAACCCTGTCATTACAATATTAAATTTACGTTTTGGCATATTTATTATCTTTGAAATTAGTTTGATAAAAGTATTGTGATGTGAGTATCTATTTAAGTATCTTGATATAATTATAACTAGTGTATCTCCTTTCATTAGATCTTTCGTTTTTTCTTCAACATTATTCAAAATTTCTTCTGCATTTGCTCCCGGTTTGCAGTGATTGTAAATATTTACATTGCTTCCAACGTTGTTCAATTGAAGTCCCAAGTTTTTGCCCATTTCGTCGGATAATATCATTGTTAGTGGATTTTTTTCAAGCAATTCATTCATTTCAGATCTTGATTCTGTTTTTTCCTCGACTCTCTCATGTATATTATTATTTACTTTAACACACGATGGACTTGATGAACATGGTTTATTAAATTCCTTTTTATATTCCAGTTCTAAAATTTTAAAGTTAAGTTTATCTTGCTGTTTCTTTAGTAGTGTACATCTTTTTTGCAGTTTTTTTGATTTTTTTCTTAATTGTCTAATCGTCTTTATGATTTTCCGTCTCGTATTTTTTCGTTTGGGTTTCTTTGTATTTAGTTTCTTTATCTCTTTTGCTTTATTTATATTTAGATTTTTGATATCAATACAGTTATCCTTATTTTTCTCTTTTTCTATACGCAGCCATTCTGAAAGTCGTCTATTGGATAGGCCCACATTATTACGGTTCAAATGGGTAAAATATTTGGATTTGAGTTTTCCGATATATCAACGCCTGTTGCAAGCGCCGGCCGTTTCAAGTTTTATATCGTAAAAAACCATTATCATTTTAAAAGTTGTATCAAGGGGTAGACCATATCCCACCACGTTCTCCGATTGCCGGTATATGGGTATGGCCAGAGACACGTTCCTTGTACGGGTTTACTACGGGGATGATGTTTAAAACACCTTACACCTAGTTTTTTATTAAGTGAGATAGACTAGACTGTAGTCTGAAGTAAGGTCATTTTATAATAAATAAAAAAAACACCTAATCCAATAAAATTATCAGCTTAATAATTAATCAACTAAATAGACTTGTCTTCTTTACCCAAAGCCACGCCCAATGAAGGGGTGGTCAGTAAAAGACTACTTAATCAAAATTAATACCTCAACGGTCTCGCGGCGTGATTTAAGGCTTACCTGAAAGATACAGAATTAAATTAATAACATAACGGTATAATTGATTACGTTGTTACAAAAGGACGGTCACTCATTAAGGTGTAAAGGGGATTATGGCCGCTTTCAATTCAATTTGTTTTTGACAGAGATATTCGGAATCCTTTCATCAGCCACGTACTGGCCCGGGGTTAGATTTGCGAATTAGATGTAAAAATGACAGTGTATAAAACGTGATCATTTTGTTAATTGATATGTATTTTGAACTGTTTATTAAATACACCGAATTATATTTTGGAGCCGGGGTAAATAACATCGATAAATAGGATGGTTGAATAAATATGTACTTCTGTTCTGTGAGGGAATCTCGTCGTTTAATATACTCGACTTGAAAATGAAATGAAAATGTTTTATTCAGTAAAAATAGGTACATAGTATTAATGATAACGATAAACAGCCTTTAAAGTATTTTGGAACACTTGTGTAAGGCATTCATGCTCGTCCTTAAGGGTCCTTAGTATGTTTTAATATGCATTAACAGTTAAAAACGTTCAACGATTTATCTAAATAAAAAATAATATTTATTTAATTATTAATGTCATTTTTATTTTTTAATTCGTTTTTAAAAATAATTGAAGAGCAAAATAAACCACGCAATGCAACAAATCCTCAAAATCTGCAAATATTCTAGTGTGGGGTATCAAATTAAAGCGCATTGCGTGCCCATTACAAAATATAATGGTGTTTTACTTTTAAGGAAACGAAAGCCTTGGAATCGTGGGTTTTTCATAAATTTTGCTTTTTTTAGACAAGTTTAGCTTTAGAATCGAAGCTTTTTAAATCACACTTGCATAAATATTAATCAAATAACGATAACGAACTCCAACAGCACTCCGATGAGAATGATATCTTATCTAATATATCGCTTTCGCTCATTGTGCCCATTGTGCATTAGAACAATGACGGATCCAATCCGCGTGACGCGACGCTTTTACTGCACTCAATTGACGTTTCTATACAGCAAGTTTTATGGGTAGAGGTTGACACACTAAGAATTTTATCGCCTGCTGACAATGGGCTCAAAAGAAAATGGACGGAATTGACTTTTTATTGGACCGCGGATCAGTGAGCATCGTAGAACGCCTGACAAGATGAACGTATCTTAAAACACAGGTTCTTGATGATGCAAGATAACATTTTAGTAGTAAATAGCATACTGGTGTAGTATATTTATACGATTTCTTAAATATTTATCAAAAGGGTAGGTAGGGTAGGTATAAGAACACCTGTTAACGCTCCTATTTGCTATCATCAGTTCATTTAAAAACACCACCTGCATCGATTACGAATAATTATCCCATCACTTCATAAAACCTAAATATATAACTAATTCGTCATCTCAGCCGCAGGTCGTCCATTGTCCAACGTAGGCATCATTGGAATCATATGAGAGGGCCTAAGTACTTGCCACACTTGGCAGACGGATTAACGAACGCAAATAGAAAGCCAAACAATGGCTTGACGCCAAATTATCGTCATTATGGACAACTCCCAACGACAAATCCTGTTTTCCGCTGAAATTCCCACAATCCCTATTTAGTTACCACATCCAATCCAATCAATTCCGCAACAGATATGGAGATCACATGAATTCTCTAGTAGTTTATTCACGTCAACGGCTGACACTGACAGTGACAGTGACAAGTAAAGCAATGCCATCTGAGTAATGAAATGTAGCTAATCAAGGTGCTCTATATTCGCACAATGCACTGCTCTAAATGCCCGATAGCTCTATGGTCCACTTTCCAGATTACAACTATTGAGAAGCTCAAGTCTGAATAGAGAATAGACAGTGCATAGGTTGGGTAAGAGTTTGTTGGTGATATTTCACTGAGTTCTATAGAAACGTCACTGTGCCACGTGTTTTGTTAGGGGTCGCTGATTAATATGCTGCACAAAGACGCTACCTATATGCGCATATAACACATATTATATATATAGCTCAATAATTTAATTTTCAGTCCTGAAATGAGGGGGGTTTCTCGAGTTATAGACTCGTATTGTAAAGTGAAATTCAAATTATATACATATTATGTATGTATATATACTGCAAAAACCATCTCAACATGTAGATTATAATTTCTTTCAAAGTTATTACGACAGTAAGTTTATACACCCAGAACTAACAAACAGTATAAAGAATGTTAATAGAGCAAGCAAACACACAAAAAACACACTAAATAAAAATCGCAGCTAAATAGTCTTTATTCTGTTTTTTTATTTGTATTGACTTGACTGACCCGTTATTTTTGAAAAAGAGTATAAAGAACAAGCTTTTACAAATTAAATTCGATAAAAATATTCTCAAAAGTGTAGTAGCACTTTAAATACAAAAGAGAACACAAAGTAACATTATATCATGCATTTTATAAGATTCCACTAGAGTGCTTTTACATATTTTTACTTTGTATCTCAAAGGGAAGTTTTTATTAGCAGTTAAACTGCTATAGGTTTAGCTAGATGCCTGGCGAAGGGCTGATTAACAGAAACCCAATCAAATTTTATAGTGTCTTAGGGTAAAATACCTTCACGTGAAGGGTGAAATTACTGGCACGTAAGGTTTTAATCTTTGTGAAAGTTCACGAACATTTTGGAAAGAAATCGTACATTTTCGTTCAATTATTTAACAAATTATGTTTCTTACGACGGTCTAATGTCATCTTTTTTTAATTTCTATAAATATGGACCAGTAATCTTAAGCCTCAAGTAAGCTTTTCGTAAAGCAATTATTGGCGTAGGATCGATGCATGTAACTAAAACTGAAAATCTATTTAAATGCCAATTTTAAAGCTAAAGTAGACTGTTAAGAAAGGAAAAGACAGAAAGGTCAGGATTTATTTAATCTAGCCCTGCAGTCTAGCGAAGAATTAATGAGTCCTATAACAAACAGTGGTTGAACCGATACTGGCTGATAATGATGATAACGACGACAATAAACATAAATAAATGATAATGATTATTATAATCATAACATAATGATTTTTTTGATCATAGATTTAACTTTGACATCGCAAATAATATTAACTAAATTAATTTCAATTGTTATGTGTAAGCATTAAAACATTTGCATGCCATTTTACTGGTAAGGTATGTGAAACCTTATATGAAACTAAACATCTATTTTTGTACCTTACTTTTGGCAAAAAAATACATTTCATTTCATAAAACAATTTGTTGGTAATCAGTAAAATAATGAGAAATCAAAAACACATTTAACAAGTTAATCGAAAATCGACAACCGTTTATACGCCACAAATTAAATTATAAATTTAATGTCAAGCCAAACAAGTTTCAACGAACATTTAAAAGGCAATATTCCGCGACCGGATATCCTTTCGCAACAGGTATTTTTAGGGTTCTGTACCCAAGGGGTTAACTGGGATCTTGTTACTGACGCTTTGTTGCCTATCTGTCTGTCCGTCAGTCTGTCACCAGGCAGTATCTAAAGAACAGGAAGAAGAGTACGACGTGATAAAGTTGAAATTTTGAGGGATGATGTATTTAAATACAAAAAGTAAATATACAGAGCGATTATTCTCATAAATTAGTGTAAAAAGATAAAATCAGAGGAAAACTTCAGAGAAACGTTTAACTTTTAGCACAACTTTTTTTTTAATTTAAGTATTCAATTCGTTCGCCGATTCGCCGACGATATTGTGCTTTTTTCCTCCTCAGCCTCCGAACTTAGCCTGATGATTAACGAGCTAAACACCGCAAGCCTCGATGTCGGACTTACCATGAACATGTCGAAGACGAAAGCCATGACAAACAGCTTTGAACACCCCGTTTTTGTAGAAGAAGTGGAGATCGAGTACGTCAGAGACTACCTTTATCTTGGCCAAATTGTCTCTTTTCAGGTTAGAGCAGATAAAGAGGTTGCTATAAGCACAGAGAACGCCTGGAAGAGCTTTTGGTCAATGAAAGATCTAATGAAAGGCAAACTACCATTATGCCTTAAAAGGAAACTTCTAGACATTCGCGTTCTCCCTATTCTGACGTATGGCGCTCAGACTTGGTCTCTGACAAAACGCCAAAAATCCGCTCTCGGAGTATGCCAGCGAGCCATGGAGCGTAGTACTTTGGATATAAAGTTGTCAGACCGCGTGAGAAACAGCATACTACGTTCCAAAACCAAAATCACAGATGTTGGACAGAAGGCTGCATGCCTGAAGTGGAACTGGGCCGGACACGTGTGTCGTATGTCAGATGACAGGTGAACCAAGCGAACAACTGATTGGTCGCCACACATAAGTCGTCCCCGTGGAAGGCCCAGGATGAGATGGCGGGACGAACTGGATACTCACCTAAGCACGTGGCCTGTCACAGCGTTCAATCGCGAAGAGTGGAAGAAGGGTAGGGAGGCCTTTGCCCTGCAGTGGGACAGTATGGGCTGAATAATAATAATAATAATAATTCAATTCGTTACTATTAGTGAATATTATAATCTGTTAAATTAGACGGAACCCTCTGTATATGACCCCCATCTCATACTTAACGAATTTATTTAATTATACCAAAGGATACCATTTTCTAAACATTAACTATATCCTATGACGTCGAGATTAGCAATGAAAGTCGGTTTTGAGTCACTACCTCGTCTTGGATGGGTATCGAACCAAGAAATTGTCAACTTTCACGAAAACAAGTTACTCTAATAGTCTAAAGATATGATCCATATTTGTTTTATTGTGTACTTCATGTAATTATGTTTGCATTATCTTAATAACTTACAATAAATCTTTCGTCTCGTAGTATATATAATTTATAGAGATACCATGAAAACTTCTAACGAAAATTGGTTTGAACGATATCGTATTAAAAAATACTATTTTCACCTATAAAGTTAATCTACCTTAAGTGAGGTCAGTACTTGGATGGGTGACGGCTCCGGCAAGGCGCAAGGAACTAGGTGTGAGACCATGTCATTCTTTTCAAGTTTATTTCCATTTAATCGCATCAAAATATACTCGGTTCCAAAAAAACAGGTCAATCACAAAAACCCGAATATCTCCCGAACTACGTATGCTATCGAAACGAAGACTGTTCAATTGGGAATTTTAATATAAAAATTATGTGCACCTACAACATAAATCTGAAAACTAGGTAAACTTGGTCTTATTTTTCTGAAAATTAATATTTTATATTACTGTTTTCATCACTTCTTTCATAACAGTATTTTAATTGACCATCCAGTTTAAATAATAAGTTACTAGAAGCGCTAACTAAAAAGTCTTTATTCTGTTATATTTCATTGATCTAACTTTTACAGTTCTACGAGATATTTAGTTTTTTTGTGAGTGACACGTTATTTTTGGAAACGAGTGTAGATATGACACAGTTCTAAGAGTAGAGTTTCTTCTTATACTGCAACTTCTACAGCTGGGTCACCGAAAAATTCTACATCCCAGTTGTCCCCTCTGAGTGACCGGGGACAACTGGGGTATCGCTAATACGTAGTCCCAGTTCTCCCCTCTAAAAGGTCTGGAGGGGACAATTCTAAAGGGGACAAGTGGGACATACCCATACCATTGCTCCTGACCCGCGCTTGTCACACAGAAGCCTAAACCAGGATTAACAGTTGCTGGCATTGGATCAATCCTCCAGCTTACATATCAAGGTGTTCTTAAGCCGCAATACCTACTGCATTGCATACGATAACGATAAAAATAGTAGCGCAAATAAATCCCTTTGAACTGAATCATACATGCCTCTGACTCAGACTGATCGACCCTAATACATTATACGCATTTTTACTTTTTATACAAGATTTTGAGACTTTATTTATTATATTAGAGCCAAACATATGACCGAATATCGAAGGAATTGAATAATTGTTATTTGAGATAGAGTTAGGAACCTGATTGAGTTTATCAAATGTAGGTTGAACTTAAATTTAGCAACACGCCTCAGCCAGACCGGACCAGCGTGCTGAATTAAGGCCTAATCTCTCTCGCCCTGCATCCCAGTAGTTCCCACGTTAATAGGTTGATGATGAAGAACTAAAATTTAATTAACACAATGAGGAGGTTATATCAATGAACAGTTCAAATGTCTAAAACGTTTGTGTTATATACCTTACTGTAAAATTATTTTGACGTACACAAACGGTTTATATTAATAACAACAAAATTTCTTCAAAACTCAATTAGATAATATTTATTTATTTCGCCAATAGCTACTTAGTATTACCAACCTACTTGTTGTTGTTGTACCTACAACGAATCAATTACCAATATACCAATAATCACTTTTTCAATTTCCGTTAAAATACAATTTTTTTTTTTGCTGACGTACAAAATTACTTTACACAACTTACACGATTGAATTCTCCATTGAAATCAGTGAAAGCATCATTAGTCATTACTCATTACACAATGGAAAAATAAAATCATCTAGCGTAACAGCATCATCATCATAAACTTAACAATACGAAGCAGCCGTAATACAATTTCCACTTTCTTTTATTGGCTTTCATCATCGCCGCACCTTTATTGCGGTCATAGAGTGTGGGAGACGAGTAATTTGTAGATCTCGGGTAAGTACCCGAGTAATAAATCTAAATTTTTTTTTTTTTTTTTTTTTTTTTTTTATTATTATTGATAAGCCTTCATTTGACCACAATCTCACCTGATGTAAAGTGAAGATGTGGTCTAAGATGGAGCATGAAGGCCTAGAAGATGGCTTCTCCGGACCACATTACGAAACACGAAAAAATCGCTTCACGCACTGGCCCAGCCCGGAGGGTGGTGACAAGCCGCGGCCGAAGCCTACCACCAGAGACTGTTCTTAGCACCACCCGGAGGTCACGTGTAAGGATTCAGAGGGTTACCACTTACGGACGTGAACAGCCAAAACCTCCTTCTTAAATTTAAAATTTAAGAAAAACCTTCGATTCTAAAGCTTTATAATAATTTGTAATGTGCACGCGATGCTCTTTCATTTGATACCCCACTCGAGTATATTTGCAGATATTCTGTTTTCCTTCCCCACTCTAAGCCCCATAACTTTTGAACGGCACAATCGATTTTAATGAAACATGTTTAAGAACACTCGCGCCAGACTCACCTTTCATACAAAACTAAATTAAAATCGCTTCATCCGTTCGTGAGCTAAGATGTCCCAGACAGACAGAAAGACAGAGAGACACGTCAAATTTATAATAACCTTCTTTTTTGGTCGGGGGTTAAAAATAAAAATTGTCATAGTGTCATGTCATAGTTTGTTGTCTTAATTTTTTTAGTTATTACATAATGTCCAGTAGTCGCCATATTGAATTATACCTGACGTCATGTCTTTAGTGACGATCGCCGCACTAAAAGGAATAGATCGACTCATGTGTCATCATAAAAATCGGCCACGGCTCTTGGTCTGTATAGTGCTACAAAAATAACAAATTGCCAAGATATAGAGCATCAAAGTTCCGGCTTTTGACGTATAAATTTAGTACAAATAGCACGAAAGCGTTACGTCACGCGAAACTTCAATGCACTGTATCACCCTGATTTTTAGTTTGCAGGAAAACAAAAAAGATGTATAGATATTTTAATAATCTAAATGACGGAATAATATATATTTTTTAAATGTACCCGTGTATTCGAAAGTACTGATATATCATTTATTTTCCATTAAACATTTAATCAATGTAACATTTTTTACACTGGGCAGCCTATGTTGGCAACGTAATGCTTGTGGCCGAGGCCTACGCGACAGCAATGCGGGAAGCGACTGTGATACGGGTGAGTCTGCAACGCAGAAACCTTTTGGAACGAAGTTCCTTATCGCGCGTTGTGAAAGGGGGCTAGACGGAAAAAATTCTTACGAAAAGTTGTCACGACACTTTTTGTTATAGTAAGCTATTGTAAGCTGTGCGGCGTCCATGTTTCTCTGTCTGTCTCTCTCTCTCTCTCTCTCTCTTATAGAAAGCAAGCCAGATATTAATATAAAGAACGATTAATTAGTGAAGGAATTGTAATAAAACTTTTATTTAAAAATAAAAATAATTAAGTTAAATTTATTATTAAATATTGTTTTATATAATATTAAGAACTTCGTTCCACCCGGGTGTCCCTTGACACCTCTCAAGTTTTTATCCTCTAAAACGTCCCGCTTTGTGGTCGCGCAAAGGGCCATATAAAGCATGGGTATCGTAATTTTTAGTTACTTTGACAGATATACGGTGTTAGAGACTCACACATAGCCTGCACAAAATAGAGAGGCTTTTTGCCGGGGTTAAAAAAACGGAAATTCGATATCGCTCTAATGGTACGGTTACGTTAGCGGACAAAGATTTGTGTCGTGTTGCGCGCTCCAATATCTTGAAGAGACGTTATTATAGCCAGGCCCACGTCAAACATCGTCTTTTCCCGAAAACTTCGGATCCGGCCACACACATCGCGTTGACACGAATAATCGCCTATGGCACCATAATGGAATTTTGATTCGAAACATGAGAGAGACAAGCCCATTACCAACAGTCATGCTTTCATTGCTTTTCCTTTCACCTCTATAGAAGCCACGGGATTTCTAGCTCCATCAGCGTTCAATGAACCAGAACGAGCCACATTAGCATAGCAGGGCTCGGCCACAAAGAGGCACCAGCTACCTACTGAAGCTACCTGAAGCCAAGTGAAAACCACGAGTTTGCTTACAAATAATCAATTTATTGGTAAAAAATAAGTTTACAAGTCAAACGCATAACATATGCAATACCTCGAAACTGCAAAAAGTAATGAATTTTAAATTTATGTGCATAAGCGCCATAAAACCAGAATTACTAAAAACTCTCAAATTGTCTACTTACTGATGACATAGTGCTTTTAAAAACCCTTTAACTTAAATAAGTTGCGTTTATCATTTAATATATTTAATAAGCAAGTTTTTTATACTCCTGTAAAGTTATCAAGCTTGAAGTTTTGCACTATTGCAAATATGTAGTAGATCAGCGCTATTGCAGTATCGTCGACGATAAGGGCATTGGGCGTGTACTTTGATTTATTCAACATTAGTAACCATTGTAAGTGGATATGTGGCTTCCCAGAGGCGGGCAGGAAGTAGAAAAAATGGAGTAAAAAAGGAGTTTTGAGATGACGGTTGATAGGACAAGTTGATTTTAAGCAAAATAACGCTCGACTTTTGGTTATCAATCGGGCCGCCGGCATCACATCGACACTTACCATCAGGTTTTTGGAGGTTTTTTTTTTTGTATTATCATTGTATATGAACTGTTTTCAGTTTTTATGAGAAAATAAATATCATTGAAACTAAAACCAAAAAAATCTACACCTCCACCCACAGTGAGGAGTGTCACGCGACTTCTCACTCACGAAATGGAAGAAACCAAATACAGGCATTGATTATGCCGGCAGAGATTTCACTCGCATGTTTTCGTTTTAACACGAAACTGTTATCTGCACGGTAAAAATCATGATACTACTTATAATTTAAATTATCTGTAACTGAAATTTATTTGCATCCATGCATTCATAATGCATTTAATTAAAATTTAATCACATGAAATTAGACCTTCAAAACAATATAAACAATAAGAAAGAAGAAAAAACAATACAGTTGTAGCTAAAATTATGTGATATTTACTTAATAATAATTTCAACGGGGTCTTAGGACAGCGTAAACAAGCCGAAATTAAGAAAATATATCACCTGTCCGCGACTAAACTTAATGAATTAGGTAATTTTTAGTCTTTAAGCCTTGTGAGAGAATGGTTGATTCGCAACTTTTAATCGATACAGATCCTAAACCGTTCGTCGGATCAAAAAATGTTGAAAGAATACTTAAATTATTTTTAAATACCTAACGATACCCCACATGACATAATTTGTTGACTTTATTTTTTACAAAATGGCGTTCAGTAGTCGCCATGTTCAATTTTCACTATTGTCATGAACGTCATGACTTAAGTGACACTAGCCGTACTAAGAGGAATCGAATGATGTGTGAATCATAGAAATCGGCCCAGGAGTTTGGTCTGTATAGGGGGACAAAGGAACATACATACATACACTGTTAAATACATTACCACTCCTTTGCGTTCCGCAGATGTAAGTTAGAACTCAAAAGTTAGTTAGAAAAATGGCAATAGCACATAAATGTAAAACTGTGTGTTAGGTATGAGGTTACATGGGTCTTGGTTGTGAGTTTGTTTTGAGGGCTCCTTGTTCGGACTGATGTAAATAACTTAGGACTGACTTGTTGGGGTGCGAAGTTGTTGCTGATTAAAGTTTAGTCAAACCGAGAACAAATAGTGGCAACTAGTTTTAGGCTGGTTTGGCGAGCATTATTGCTGTTTTGGGCGTAAACGCATTTTTGTTAATAAAATTCAACAACTTTAATGAAAGTTGACGATTATGATTATGGTTTTTTTTTTAATGATACTTAATAATTTTAATACTTTAAAAGGTTTGAAAAAACTAGTCAATTATTATTAAAAATAATAATAATAATTAATAAAAAAAAACAAATATTTGATTATAACGCATGTTTGACAGGTTCAAGCAATCATATTTTCCACGGTAAAAAGAATCCACGGTATGTCACTTCTCAGGCTCTAGAGAATCTGTGCATCAAATTTCATTAACATCGGTTTAGTAGTTCTAGAGATTACCACCTCGTTTCTTTATAATATTAGCATAGTATAGACTGATTTTAATAGAAATTACATCAGAATAGAATCGTAGATCAGTAGGTAAACATACTCACAAGCGCCAATGTAACCGGATATCTAACACAGGACTGTTTGCGAGACATGTAGATTGAGCAAATTAATAACGATTATGAATTTCTCTGATAATATTGAGACAATTGAGCTTAGCGGGAATTTGAGCTTACATATATTCTAATATTATAACGCTGAAGAGTTTGTTTGTTTGTTTAAACGCGCTTATTTGAAATATTTGCAGTTTGAAAGATTATTAGATAGCCCATTTATCGAGGAATTAGGGTAACTTTTTAAAGGAAAATCTTTGTTTACGCGGGAAAAACACACAACGCCGTGGCTAGAAAAGCCACTATATCTTATATATAAAATTCTCGTGACACAGTTTTCGTTGCCATACTCCTCCAAAACGGCTTGACCGATTCTCATAAAATTTTGTGAGCATATTGAGTAGGACTGAGAATCGGCCAACATCTATTTTTCATTATGCAAAACAACGTTTGCCGGGGTCAGCTAGTTATAAATAAAATCTTCCACCGCGCATGTCTGTCATACTGTCTTCATGTTCGGGATCAGCTCAAAAACTACTAGACGGATCATTATGCGGTTTTTTGCAACAGGTAAGTGATTAAGGAGCAAGGTTTTCGCATCCCAGCAAAGCCGAAACAGCCGGGTCAGCTAGTATCGTATAATTAAAGGGGATTTTCCCATCATAACATGGCTTTTGCTGTGTGGACATATAAACCTTCATTTAAAACAGCCTTTATGAATTGTAATAGCGCGTATCTACAATAAATAAATTTAAAATTTAAGAAAAAATCCGATTCGAGTGCCTTAATTTCCTTAAAAGTAAAACACTATAATATTTAGTAATGTGCACGCGATGCGCTTTTATTTGATAACCCACTCGAGTATAAAAAAAGTATATTTGCAAATTTTCTGTTTTATTTCCCCACTCTTACCCTTATAACTGTTAAACGGCTAAACCGATTTTCATGAAAGACTGACAGACAGACACACAGACAGACAGACACGTCAAACTTATAACACCCCTCAGTTTTGTTCGGGGGTTAAAAAGTGCGGTGGCGGCGTTGTGGCGGCATCGTGTGCAGGATCGCTTAATATCTTATGAATTATGAGTTACAGTTACATGCGAAGAGACAGGTGAAAGACAAGGTAATAAGATTTTTTTTATTATTTAACATATTAACACCTACAGACAAGGGAGTCCGTATCCTTATTTGATCACTATTAAAAAGTAATTTAATTATTTTTTTAAAACTTCCGTAGTGTTTCTTACAATAGAACTATGGTGAAACATAACATTAGAGGTGGTGAGTTTATACTATGAAAAGTTAACCATTGTTGATCATGATAGTCACAATGACTTGCAAAGCAGTACTTAAATAAATAATAACGATGGCTAGATATAGAAAAAAGCCAAACTAAAATTGGACTTATATTATGTCAGACATACGTAATATAATGGAATCACGTATATATCCATCAGCCAGAGTTGCATAACGAAGAACGATCATGCAATATCCAGTGCAGGTACTCCGAAAATGTAATTTCGAAATAGACCATCCACATCCGCTCCGTACCTACAGCAAAAAGATCAATTCCGATGCGAAAGCATGAAACTGAAAGCAAAATACAAACACTAACATTTCCTGGTACTGCTGTTCCATTACCGGCGGTGGGTATAAAAATAGACCAGTGAGCGGCCGGTTTCGACACTTCGGAGTGAAAACCTATGCCGTAGTTTAGTAATAGTGCGGCTATATTAAATAAAGATAACCGGACAATCTACACATCAACATCTAGACCTATGGTAAGCTCTAAACTTGTGTTTCGAGAATTAGACATCTGATATACTTAATATAATAGAGATACATTCATATGGAGGTTTTGTCTGTTCACGTCCGTAAGTGTTAACCTTCTGAATCCTTCCACGTGACCTCCGGGTGGTGCTTAGAACAGTCTCTGGTGGGAGGCTTCGGCCGCGGCTTGTCACCACCCTCCGGGCTGGGCCAGTGCGTGAAGCGATTTTTCGTGTTTCGTAATGTGGCCCGGAGAAGCCATCTACCTTCTAGGTCTTCATGATCCATCTTAGACCACATCGTCACTTAACATCAAGTGAGATTGTGGTCAAATGAAGGCTTTAGCATAAAATATATATATAGAGGTATATATCTTAATATATATAAATCTCGTGTCACAATGTTTGTCCTCAATGGACTCCTAAACCACTTAACCGATTATAATAAAATTCGCACACCATGTGCAGTTCGATCCAACTTGAGAGATAGGATGGTTTTTACGGCGAGAAAAATTCGAATAATTCCCGGGAAAATTTTATACCCGTGCGACGCCGGGGCGGGCCGCTAGTATGTATATATATTTTATTACACCAATACCAAGGAGAAAGTGCTTGCAGAAAGTACAAACACTTGACCCCTCCTCGGTGGAAATCGAAGCCTTCGCCTACGAACATCTTCGCCCACCGCACTAGGTTACTGAGGCAGTCAAACATTTATTGTGACATAAGCGGCCTATAGCGAATTTTCAACGTGTTATGTGTGGCCGGGTACATCGCTGCAACGCAAGTATACTGTCGAAGACGATGTTTGCCGTGGGCGTGGCTACAACTTCAGAATCTTGTAGCGCGCAACGCTTCACAAATCTTTGGCCGCTAATGTAGACAATAACATCGCGTATACCCGTTCGCGATCATTTTAAAAGTCAAAGTCAATACATTTATATCCTTAGAAGCAGAGGCTTACAATGGACAGGTCAGCTTAAAATGAATAAAAATAAATTATTTATACAAAAATTATCAATGAAATAACATTGTCTTGACAGTTCGCTTCAATGTTTTATACTGAGTTGAGAAGCGTTTAGAACAACACAGCTTTATTAGTTTTTACAATGTTGTAGTTTTACAATTTTGTAGTTTTTACAGTTTTGGAGTTCTTATTATATAGGTACAAGTAACTATTATTATTTTAACATTTACAAAGAAATGCTTGTCATATCAGGAAGCTCAACACGAGCTTATCAGTTCTGGTCAACCAGAATTATTAGAGCCTGTCAACGTGGAACTAAGCAACATCTATCCAAGCAGCATCATCATTTATTCATTTAAGGCTTTAGCGCGCCAACGCGACTCGAATCTTCGCCTGCGTCATAACAGTAACTGTTAGAGTAAACAGGGTGAGGCAAGGGGAAAATAAATGTTGACATGTCGCGAAATATGACTTTTGCGACAAATAGTTGGGTCGAACAGTTTATTTTGTGTGAAATTGGATAGAAATGAGGATGTTACGTTTGAGAATGAGGGTTTGTGATAGCAAAACGGATCAGCTCGTTGAAGCGGCAGTGGGACGATCATGTGGCATGTACATATAACAGGTGGCTGTTGAAGCCGAAACGTTCAAGAATTGAGACCGCCGATCGGCAAAGCAGCGTCAAACTTTTGCATAAAAACTTTATATAATAAAATAAATAATTAATTGATTTCGATGTAT
Organism: Gymnoscelis rufifasciata; assembly: GCA_929108375.1. NCBI lineage: Eukaryota > Metazoa > Arthropoda > Insecta > Lepidoptera > Geometridae > Gymnoscelis > Gymnoscelis rufifasciata. The sequence continues at coordinate 12,043,849 of OV815318.1, read as the reverse complement.
ACGGTTTTCGTACTTAATTTTTGAGATAACGTTAGTTGTAAATAAAAATAGTTTTTTTACCGCAAACAACATCAATAGACAATTTTAATTTTGCTTTTAAAATTAAATTCTGCACGTTACAAATTTAACAACCTGTATACAACTTAAATAAAATAAAGGTATGGATCGCAGTCGCTACGTCAAATAACACAGTGCGTTAAAAACATCCAGATCACTGTTATAAAATCAGCTGTTAGAAATTTATACGTGACAAATACTTTGAGTTATAATAAAAAGAAATATAAAAACCCTTGATACCAAAATGTTAATTTTCTTAAAAGATAAAAGTCATAATATTATGTAATGTGCATGTGATGCTTTTTCATTTGAGACCCCGCCCGAGAATATTTGCAGGTTTTCGGTTTTTCTTTCCCACTTTATTTGGGATATTTTCACAATCTTTCAGTAAGAAATTTCTAACATCATCAGATTTTTCTTAATACTGTTACGTACAAACCTATAAGCGAAATGACAGCGAGGGCGATTTTATTTAATATCATGTAAGGATTATCTTTATATATATAAATCTTCTATACGTGAGTTAGTCATTAAACTCCTAAACGGCTGGACCGATTTTGATGAAATGATTTTTTTATTCGCAATACGGTCAACAAGTTGCGAAGCGGGGGCGGAGCGCTAGTGTTTGAATAATATTCTAAGATAATTTCCCTCTAAGTCTTTTAATATTGTTGCCATAAAATAACTTCAATTTTATGATAAAATCGTATAATTTTCAAAATAGTCCCACAGCGTATGTCAAACCTACAAACACGCGAAATTTAACACTCCGTGCCCCCAAGCGGACATTGGCCTACCGAGCCACTGAGGCCGAACATTTAACATCCAAAAGATGAAACACAGTTTGGGAAGTGTGCCAGATATCCCCAAAAACCTGTGAGCAACCTCGCCCGGCCACCTAACGAGTTTTTAACTTTAGCGATTATTAAACGCGAAATAATGGCGAGCAACATGTAATCTTCAGTTTACAGCTCCGACCAAGCGAGGCGTTAGTTTGCTCAAGAAATGGCTATGAAAGGAACAAGTTTCCCTTCGACTTTGAACATTAAGAAGATTAAAAGGTAGGAAGCTAAGCAGTAAGGGTTGAGTTTTCCTTATTAAAAGCTTTTCAGTGAAAGAAACAAGATAAATACAGCGCGGATTATGAATGAGGGAAGATGCCTTTAGAGATCTGACTCATATCTTAATGTGAATGGACTCATAATTTATTCACCTGTTAGAGATGAGAAGAGTGTTGGTGCGGAACATAAATCTTTGTTATATTAAATACAGTTAATTGTGATTAAATAACTAAATATTAAGGATATGGATAAATAGATTGGTTAAATATTATTTCAATTCTAATTAATGTATCAAATGTACAGTGCGCATCAGATTTAAGTATCCCCTTTGTCTACAAAATATTTTCGATAATTTCTATTCCATTGTAACTGGTAACCAATTTTCGCATGCACAAATTAATCACGCCGCTCAGGATCGAACCTCGCACGCAATATCCAGTTTCTCGAATTCTCAACAATAAACCAACTGAGCTATTTAGCTGTTAGACTGTTGTTTGCTGACATTGTGATTCTATTTTGAATTTTTTTTGTGACTATAATCAATAATTTTAATTTATAGATTTGACAAGGCACCTGATAAGCCGCTGATGAGAATGTACGACCTCTAACGAAACCAAGTGTACTAGTTCTTAAGGTAGATATGAATTACCAAATTACTGAATTTGATACATATTTAAAGCCGTGTTGGCTAAGTGGGAGGACACTCGACTTTCATTCCGATGGTCGTGGGTTCAAACCCCGCCACGCACCTCTGGATTTTTCTTCTTGAGAAATTTATGTGCGCTTTAAGCACGTGCTTTAACGGCGAAGGCAAACATCGTGAGGAAACCGGCATGTTCTGATAACTTTAAAAGAGTTTGAAGGGCATGTGACATTCACCAACCCGCACTTGGCCAGCGTGGTGGCCTAATCTCTCCCGTCAAGAGAGAAGTCCCTGTGTCCCAGCAGTGGGAACGTTAATAGGGTGATGATGATACATATTTAAATGATAGTCAATTTGTGAAATCCAGGGATGTTTCGGTGTTTGCTCGACGCGTCAGCTGTATACTCGCATCAAGCCATGCGACACGGATCACTGATCCGTCGCGCGGTTCGTTTCGAGCTGCGCCTAACCGACCTGAATTTGCAACTAATACCTGCTGTAAACGACCGGGGATGTTACAGGGTTAGATATCAAGCTGTGAACTCCGCGTAAGTAAGGGTTAAATCGATTTATACCAAAAAAAACGAAATTAAAATTGATCATTTGTTGAGGAGCTATTGTGCCACACATACATATCAAACTTTTATCACCCCTTTTTTTAATTTTATGCAGAAAAAATTAAGACATATTCGTTTTTTTTTCTCTGCATAAAATTTATAAATTGTTTAACCTGCAAAGTGAGGTTTATCACTAACTAAAAATCATTAAAATTTTATCACCCCTTTCATATAAATCTTTAAAATACCTCTTATTTCAAAACTTTATTTCAAAAGTAAAACATCATATATTTTGAAATGTGCAGCTTTCATTTGATACCCCACTAGAGTATATTGCACACATTCGGTTATTACTCCCACTTTCACCCCCAAAACTTTTAATGATCAACCAAATTTCATCAAACATGTCTAAGAACGCGTGCGTAAATCACCTTTAATACAAAAACAAGTAAATTAAAATCGCTTTACAACTAAAATAAAAAATATGAAATTCATTTATTTCAGACAGCAATCATCCATAGTTTAGTTAGTACCTTACCATTCGAGAGCTATCATGCCACAGAAAGACAAACTTATAACCCTAGTTTTCAGTCGGGGGTTAAAAAGACAAATAACAAGGGAAATAATTCGAGCAATAACTGTCTTCTGTTATAGAAATCTCAAGTGCGGTACCTATAATTGTATAATCTATGGTTACGTATACCAGCTGCATACGAGTTGCAATCAGGTGCGCTGATCAGTCGCTCGGTTAGTTCGCTCGCGAGCGGCGCCTCGCCTGAATTTAAAACTAATACGTTCTGTAAACGACCGGAGATGTTGTAGGGTTAAATATCGACGATACTAGCTGTGCCCCGCGGTGTTACCCGCGTTATAATGGATTTTCCCGCGGAATGACGTTTTCCCGCGGTAAAAAGTAGCCTATGTTATTTTTCAGGTTCTAGAGATTCTGTGTACCAAATTTCATTTAAATCGGTTCAGTAGTTTTCGCGTGAAAGAGTAACAAACATCCATACTTACAAACTTTCGCCTTTATAATAGTAGTAGGATAAGCGGATTTCAAGTAAATGCTCGTTAGTCGGTATTTGATGGTTGCTAGTTAATAAAACTCATTAATAGTAATTTTTTGATAATTTAATTATACGTCACAATTACATCTGGTTTTTAGTACTATTAATGTTTTTTTTTAATGTTAGATAAGCCTTCATTTGACCACAATCTCACCTGACGTAGAGTGAAGATGTGGTATAAGATGTGGCATGAAGACCTAGAAGATGGCTTCTCCGGGCCACATTACAAAACACGAAATAAAATATTATTGAGTCATATTTCGCCTGGCAAATATACGTGACCTAAGAGGGCTTAGTTAAATTATTCCGTTTTATTATTATTTTGCCACAGTAGAATTTGAAATGTAGTATATTCGAAAAGCTTTAAATAACTTTTTTTTACATCTTCATAGATAATCGAAATGTTAATTGTGTTACTGTAGGCCCCCTCATAATTAGATGTACCCAATGTTGGCGGTCACGCCTTTGCCTACGACGTCAGAGGCTTAACACCCACGAGTAAACATTTTGTGTCAAAGTCGATCTTAAGACTGCGCAGCTTGTTTTTTTTAACTAAAATAAAAAATATATAAAAAGAAGAGTTATAAAAATAAGTGGCTTTAGAAAACCGCCATGTCAACGCTACCAGCTACTGGTGACTGTAGTCGGGGGCCCGCTTACGGCGAGCCTAAATTAAGAAATAAATATAAGTTTTCAGCATACTTCCAACAAAACGAAATAGACATCAACTGCATGCGCGAGTTCAACGAATAAAACTCACTTATTCGAGTTTGTAAAGCAATACCTCGTGGAAACTGACATAACTAAATCGACGGAGAAACGTGACAAAACTCACAGAGAGCTTTTAAAGTCTATGCTGGAATTATTAAGAACCTTATGAATAGTGCTTCCATTTCATTACGTTTATTCTTTTCTGTTTAATGAAAGTGCATAAATGAAAATGCATCTTATCTACATACATATAGCTACGACTTTTGTATTTTTTGGTAAAAATGTTAACAGAGAAAGCTGAATAATTATGATAACGCTCTGTCCTCAATTTGTATCGTAAACTGCTGAACTTGGCATACGTTTCCCATTGATTGTTCAATTATTGATATATTTAACTAACCAAGAGAACTTGTTTGTTGCTCCGAATAAATAAAAATAAAAAAATATATATTAAGGGTTAAAAAATTACTGTATAGTTAAATCGGAGGTTTATATGTACGTGTGGATGTTATGATTATTTTTTATAGTTCTTACGACGAATACGTTTTAGACTAAGAATTTAATGCCATACAAATTTCAAAATGTCTTAAACATAGCATTCATTAATAGTTATTACACAAGCTAAAAAAAAATACATAATACATTTGAAAATGTTATTATTTACTAATAATTAGCAATGCATTCATTAAAAGTTTTTTTTAAATATGCATTAAGAGCGGTCACCTACCAAGTACTGGCCTCGCGTGACGTTGATTAACATAAAAAATCACGTTTTTTATATAGTTATTTATTGTGAGTTTATAGTAGGTATCAGTTTTTGAAGCAGCAAGATAAATACAGGATCCCTCAAAATTTCAACTCTTTATCTATCACGGTTCTTGAGACAGCCTGCTGACAGACCGACAGTCAGAAGTCTCAATAATAGGGTCCTCCCGTTTAACCCTTTGTGTACGGAACCCTAAAAATAATCATAATCATTTATTCATAGAAATTCAGGTTTGTATAAAGTTCTTAATAAAATATTTTAGTTACACTGAAATCTGCCTTTTCGGCGTATGAATATTGCAAAACACAAAAAAATATATTTTTTAATTAACTATTTCATTATTAGATTATTATATTAAACACACAATATAAGAAAAAAAAACACCAAAATATTAATCCTTAGATGTCAAACACGTATTAGTCAATTATTTGTAATGTCAATCCTATAAACATTATTAAAATTATGTCAAAGAAAATGTCAAAATTATTTTACAAATAAAATTATATTGTGTTAGTTTTAGAATAATGTAGATGTCCAAAACAATGAAAGATAATTATAATTTGAGTTCATGAATTCTTTAACTACTTTCTTTAAATAAGCCAAATCAAGGTTTCATTAACCGTTGTCTCCCCGTCCCTACAACAGACCATTTAACCACACAAATATTAGGTCCTTACATATGAAATTGGCGTTTTGTATGGGAGGAACAAAAAGTCGAATATTTTTTAATATAATATATTTAATTAATCAAAGTATGAACCATTATTTTCTATGCACTTTTGCCATCTTATAGGTAGTTCATTGATCCCTTTACTAAAAAAACCAGTCGGACGGGAATCAATAAAATCTTTGAAGGCGATTTGGACTGCCCCATCGGAGTTGAATTTTTTCCCTTGCAAGAAGTTATCCAAATTTCGAAAAAAATGGTAATCTGTTGGAGCAAGGTCCGGGGAGTACGGAGGATGTCTTAGACTTTCCAATTGAAGCTCTTCTAATTTAGTAGCCGTCTGTTGCGCAGTGTGTGGTCTAGCGTTGTCGTGAAGCAGCAGTGGCGTGGAGCGATTGACCAGCCTAGGTTGTTTAGCCGCTAGCTTTTCCATCATGGTTTGCAATTGCTGACAATAGACATCAGCCGTAATAGTCTGGCCAGATTTGAGAAAACTGTAATGAACAATACCGGCACTAGTCCACCAAACGCTTACAAGTAACTTTTTTGGGGTTAATTTTCGCTTGGGGCAGGATTTGGCTGGCTGGCCAGGATCCAACCATTGCGCTGAGCGCTTCCGATTATCGTAAAGAACCCATTTTTCATCACAGGTAATGATTCGGTTTAAAATACCTTCATTATTGTGCCGGTTTAGTAATGTAACGCAGCAGTCGACGCGCGTTTGCCGGTTTGCTTCAGTCAATTCGTGAGGTACCCACCTTTCAAGCTTTTTAATCTTCCCAATTTGCTTCAAGTGAATTAAAACAGTTTTATCACTAACACCGCAGCCTGCAGCTAACTCGGACGTGGTTTGCGATGGATCCGCTTCCACAATAGCCTTCAACTCTTCATTATCAACTTGAGTCTCAGGCCGTCCACGGGGCTTGTTCTGCAAGTCGAAATTTCCAGAACGAAAACGTTGGAACCAAAAACGAACTGTGTTTTCTTTTGCAACACGACCGCCATACACATCATTCACCCTTCGAGTTGTTTCCGCAGCACTAGTGCCACGGCGGAACTCGTACTCGTAAATAATGCGATATTTTAAGTTTTCCATTTTGTAAAATGAGTGACGCAAACAGAAAAAAACAGAAGAAAAAAAACAAATGAATGACGATCATCGAAGCACAAATACATGAGTCTATAGCTGTACAAATTTGAATTTGGAATTCCTTACCAAAGAGGAGAAATTTGTGATTAAAGTGGCCAGTACGAAAAACGCCAATTTCATATGTAAGGACCTAATATTTGCCACAGACCATCATTTACCCAACAAAGAAAAACTAACGCTAGCAAATATCATCGGACGGGGTTCATCGTCTATTTGTCTCCAATTGTATTAGACGGTTTCCCGCGACTCTTGATTGAGATGACCGCCTTGCGAAATCCTGTTACGAGATTCGATCTTGGATTCTGCAAAACGTTTTAGGGTCCCGTATCCAAAGGGTAATATAAAGAAAGTTTTAAAACTAAAATTACTTTGATTTAATTTTATTATTATAAATAATTTATTTTGCTACATTTAGTGGCATAAGACTACGGCTATTCTCTAAACGAATATTTTTGGTTCGTACTTTTTAGAGCGTGTTTTCAGTAGTCCCATTTAGGTTTTTAAATTGTATTTAATATATTTTAGAGTTATGTTAATACGTGTTAGGTATAATCACTATGCAGACCTTTTGATGATGATGATGATGTTGATGATGATGATGTGTCTATGGCGACTGTTTCACTGGTCAGGCATTTTAACCTAGACTTATGTCAGTTAGGGTGTAGATGGACTTCTCTTTTGTGTGCTCTGAGATGGCTCGAGTATCCAAGTTTGTTGACAAATGTGCGTAAGCAACTGGGCAAGACCTTATATAACAGTTATTATTACATGTGATACGAAAATAAATAAATTCTTGTATGTATAATTCTTATCAGGTGTTTGTAATCACTGCTATGCTAACAAAGCTCTTTATTTGACACCATACAAGACTGCGTCAAAAAAATAATGTCTCGTAGGAGGATGCTGCAGGCATTTTAACGTGACGTCATAATACTAGGCTTTCAACGACACCTCATTTACCTAATTATGATTAATAGTTTAGGAGTTATCAGGGAACAGATGAACATCCATAGCCAAACAGATACATACATTTTTTTTGTGTGGTTTAAATTTAACCAACAATTTATTAGCAAGAATTCGCACGGTTTTAAATAACTAGTATACATATAAACCTTTCACTTGTATCACTCTTTTTCTGCCGGAAATTGATTTGAAAGCAAACAAAAAGCGGAAGCCACTTAATTGACTATATTAAAAAAAAAACTATTGAATTTCACTACGGAACCCTCGGTATACAAATCTAACTCGTGCTTATCTTATTTTATTATCAATCATCGGTTTTGATTGTTCTTATTTGTAAAATTTTCTGCTCAGTTGCGCGGAATAATGGACCGAGGTGGCTGCGATGAGCTTGTGTTGATTGTGATCAAGTTGTTCAACACAAAGAAACGTTGTGTTCGGGCAATGTTACGTGATGAACGGGGTATTTTATCGTGAAGTAATGTCATCTCATCAACATATACCTCTACATATGTATGTTATTAAGAGTAATGTATATTTTTAATCAAAAATTAGTTTAGGATATGTTTATAGGGAATTAGTTAAAGAAATTTCACATATTTATCAAATCTCTATCCGCATTTGACATAAATTTCCTACTTTCAGAATATTCTATAAAATTGCTACTACCGATCTAGTTTAGATAATACAATAATTATGAAATATATGGACTATTATGTAAAAGAGATACAATTCATTAATTTAGAAATAGATAGATACAGATGTAGATAAAATGAATCCCTTTACTAAATATGAATATTATAATGTTAACATTTCGTGACCTCATAGAATAAATGACGCAACAGTTCCTTGACCGTTGTACTCTCAAATTGTATAAATGTTGAAATATGTGCAATTAAAATAATCGGGTAATTAAAACATTATGAGACCAATTTACTGTACAATTATGCACTAACATATCGCACTCACCATTTCTAGAAATGACTCGTCTCAGCAGGTGTCCGAATCGCCGAGCACCCAAACACTTCCTCTGCTCCCTCAGCACTTCATCCGAATAGTCACTATCACTACCGCTATCATCATCACTGTCATCAACAGACACGATAGACTCGCGGTTCACTTTGGCATTGGCTTTACCCTCACTAGTTAAAACTGGTTCACTCGCACCTAAACTCTTTGGCTCCACACTCCACCCGTCCAATTTCTGTACATCGCTGAACAAATCGTCCAAATTCGTCTCTAGTAATCCTTTGGCGCTGCATATCACTTTGCTTTTTGTGTCGTGCGCGATGGTATCCACACTGCTCGATAGGTACTTCTCGCGTTTCACACTTTTTGTATCGTCACAATCCATTCCATCAGTCAGGCTTATGTTCTCGCGTGTTTTCGCCCGTTGTTTTATACGGAACGAATTCTGCGACACTATTTTGGAGCCCTCCATTTGTTTCTCGTCCGCGACGTTCAATTCCCTCGTCATCAGTTGGTTTTGGGGATGGCCCGTTCGGAATATGTTTGAAAGAACTAGCATTTTCACTGTTTTTAGAGCACTTAGTCCGGTCAGACATTCCATCACTGCATTCCTGTTGGTTTAGTCACATTAATGTCATGAGAGGGTCGCTTTGTGTTTGTTCTGATAACATTTCGCCCGGGGGAGCTGCCTGTTGCAGCACAAAGTATGCAAATGCATTCTTTATGGAACATCGGCCATTATTCAAGCGTGTAGAATATTCTGGGCGCGGTGCAGGGTTTAGGTGATATTCCGCCGAGCGTAAGTACGACGAGGACGGGACTGAATAAATAAAACAATCAGCAGGGAAGCAATCCCACCTCCGCTTTACGTGGGTTTTATTACGAACTTAGATAAAACCTAAAAAGTCGTGCTGGCCTAGTTAGAGTATCTACACTTCACAACCCGAAACTTTAAAATCGACTACTCTACCGTCCTCTGAAGTTTTGCTCTTGAAAATAAATAGGCGTTTTAAATGGCGATGAAACAGAACCTCAACGCGAGGCTTAGCGAGTATTAAATTGATGGGTTCTCTACATGTTAAAATTTAAGTACCAAAATGAATTTGTTCATTTCGGTTTAGTGTGCTTAGTGCGTTCGCGCGGCGGCAAGTTTCAGTTGATGAGATTGAATGCCTCAGTGGCAGGTGAGAACAAAAGCGCGTCTGGGAGGCGACGAAGTGATAACACCGCAGGCGACGTAGACGAGGCTTTTAACCCTTCAGTGAATCCGATTCGCCCGCCGTTCGACACCTGATACCTGTGAGCCCGTTAGTGCTGCTGCTGACGTTTAATTGGATAGGTACTAACGACTAGAGTACAAATACAGCTGCCTATTGAGATTTGAAATGGGATATTAATAGGTACACAAAAATCGTGATAGGTTAAGGGGTCTAAGTGTTTCTTACAGCCTATGTATGTACAATACTAGTTGTATTGTAGGCAAGTGTAACGTAAAATACTTAAAAAAAAAACATGGTGCTAATGTTATTCTTTGTAACAATAAACACTAATAATTAAAAAAACCGAGATGTTTTCGTAACTTGTATAAATTTCACAACACTAACGATCTTACCACAAAAAACATAAACACGACTTAGATACGAGTTAAACAGCTGTTTAAAAAATTTATCTTTGAATCACTTTTGCTAAACAACTATTGAACGCGTGTCTTATTAGTGTTTTTCTTATACGTGGTAAGACCGTAAATGTTTACCAATATATTTTACGGTAGTCGTCAGTAGAATTATGGCAGAACAATTTTAGACATAAAAGTACTTGGTAAATGGAACGAATGAACTATATTGCAGTCCAGTAAACATGCTTTGCTTCCCGCTCGATATCCTCCGATCAAGATCGCCTAATGACGCGAAAGCACCTAGAAAGCAGCGATAAGCCATTGAAATGTAGATTATTTCTATTCCGCCTATATCAAGGACATTTCTACATTTTGTAAGCACGCTGACTTGCAAAGCAGGCTTGTTGAATAAATGAATGTATTTGTAGCTAACGTTGCCGTCTGCCTTTAGAACCCTTAGGGTGCTTGTCCACAAAAAATCTCCAATGGATCTCTAGTAATGCATCGATCGTCTCGTAATAAAATACTAAGAAAGAGGGTAGACCGCTTTTTATGTAGTTCAACCGCGATCGTGGCGCATGTAACTGTGGCAAAATATCGGGGAACTCAAAAGACAATCAATCATGGTAAATATCTTGTTATAAATCTAAATAGTGTCTTTGGAGCTAAGCTGCGAAACCATAATTATTATGTTTATGCTGTGAGCTAAGCTGCGAAACTATGTGATCATTTCCACTGATGTTATGCTTTGTAGCGGTCCGAGGAAGAGGAGCTACGACAATACGGTGCGGCAAGGTTACGAGAAAGATATGTAGCTCACATACGCAAAAACACTCGAAACTATTGAAAGCACGCATCCATAAGCACATAATTATAGTTACATATAAAAACTATCTTAGTAAAATCCATTTCCACCAGTGCTATGCTATTTGCTTTCAAAATTATCGTGAGTACACTATTCATGTCAAAAAAAGAGAGTTCGCGCGCGCGTTTCTCACTCAAAACGAAACGATGAAAGGTTTTACTAGTTAGAATTTATATATGTAAGTAAATCCAGTTTTTTTAATGATTAGTGGTATGCTTTATTCAGCTATGAATGTGATTGGTGGATATCAAACGCATCGACCGCAACGTAGTATAGCTGAAGGAAGAAACAGTGTTATAAAAACATGTTGGAACAAACAGTGATTCACTGCACAAACACAGAAGAGGTCAGAAAAGAGACGGGGTTTAAATGTCATGGGGACATGCTGAATCGACTTATCATGACATCGAACACCCAAACATACATCAAGGAGTTAGAGATTATGGGCCAACCCAATTCCTTTTTCTTTCTCAATTCCTTGATGTAACGGATGCTAGGCAGAGTGTTGAAGCACAATACACTGTCAGTGAGATGTCAGCGTTGATCTTGGTTCTCCCTATTTAGAATTAGAACGAAGCATATCACATATCTGGTGGAAAAGCCCTTAGGAAAGGCATGAGGCGTAATTGGACAGTCACGGTCGCCCTTATCGGAACCACTAATTGTGATTGGATCACCGTGACGTAACACGAATAGTGAATCAGAAAATAATCTCGGATTCGTTCGGGCTATTGCGACTGTTCACTGTAGTGTAAAAACAGGAGTTAATTTTTGTTGAACTTTTTTTTTTTTTTAAGTTTAATAAATAAATATTTAAGAGGAATTAAAGTGGGGAAGAATAACCGACTATGCAAATATACTCGAGTTGAGTATGAAATGAACAGATTACAAAATAATATGATTTTAAACTTTTAATAGGGAATTAAGGTTTAGGAAAAGGGTTTCTATTTAACTTTATATAATTAAATGAAGGTGCTTTAGCCGTTTTTTAATGACGATTGTACTGTTTACTTTTTAATGATTAGAGCAGATAAGTTACTTTAAACTTGTAATTAGGCAACAGGTAATTGCATAATTAGAGACATTGAAAAGGTATTGTCCACAGTCTTTTTTATTTTCATCAATAATTTCCACTAGGTCTTGTGACTCTACTCATGTACTATCAACTGATTTGGAAACCGTACCCATAAGAAGAAATAAGAAAACTTAAAAATTGTGATACTTATCGGGTTAACAGTCCGTAACTCGAAAAATAAATCCCAAAGAAAACTATCCTATTGTCTCACGAACAAACCAGATCTAGCAAGCATTAGTGTAACTAAGTAAAGCTAGACACCCACTGTTAGGATACAGAGTGGCTGATATAATTTACTGTGTGTTCAGTGGCTTGTGCCAGTCGGACCTTAAGCCCGGCCGTACGTGCTTAACTTACGAAACAATTTTAAACTGCAATTTTTCGCCCACCCCCGGATTAAGCGATGATAGCTTTTACTTTGACGCCCCTCGGTTTAAGAGCTTTAGTTTTATCTATTGTTTTATTTAAGGTTTATTTTTGGATGTAAATTGCTTTTGGTTTAGCCACTGCGTTTATTTTACCGAATGGAGTCGGTAGCTAGGCAATCGAAAGGTCCAGGTAGAAAATGAGTCGTGTTGACTAAGTGGGTAAGTGGGAGGACACTCAACTTTCACTCCGAAGGTCGTGGGTTCAAACCCCGCAGCGGACCTCTCGATTTTTCTTCATTGTGAGGAAACCGTATATAACTTAAATTTAACCACCCCGTGTATCACCCGTTCTGGTTGAAGATATGCTTTGATTCAAACCATGTTACGTACGGAACCGATTATCGCGCTGCATGCTTTTTGACCATCAATGTAGACTAGAATTATTATTATTTTATATCATATTATTACAATAATTGTGGCAAGGCGCCGTCTACGCCAAATTTTGGCGAAATATTCATATTTTATTTTTTAATAATTGTTTCGTTGAGCCATTATTTATGTAAACATAACTGTCGCAAGTCCCGGACAAGCTACGTGACTTACAATGTCATAGCGGTTAAAGAACACGTATAGTTTTCTTTGCCTGTGTTCATGTCATAACCGCGGGGCACGCGATTCAACCTCGGCATGAGGGAAGTTCAACTTGTCACTTGATTAACACAAACAAGAAATTGCAGTTTTAATGAATACGAGATACATTAAAATTGAAATTTCTGTATAGTTTAACTGAATTGACTAAAACATACAATAGGCTTATTTTTACCTTTTTTTATATGCGACTATTATAGAGATAATCAAAGGTGAAAAGGTTTTATTTAACTGTTAATGGGCAGATTCAGCACTTATTTAGCTTTATGAATAAGGTTTTTTTTTCAACGATAAAGTTACGAAAACTTTATTGTAAAATTGTGAACATAGAGACGTTACACCGTTAAAATAGTACCAATAATCCGCTATGACATACAATAAGTACCTGTACAAACGCTCTATTAACCTCCTATAAGTCTGATATAAAACGTGCAATATGAATACTGGAGAAAGTGCAAACGTTTTCCACATTAAAGTTACAAAATAGTTTAACAAAACCATTAAAGTCTGTATGTCAGCTGCGCTTAACAAATGATATGCGTCTACAGTCATATTTCTCGATTCAGTGAGTTCCCTCATTGTTATTCAAAGTCGCTGCGCTATACTATAACAAAGATAATGTAATCTAATTTACATTTAAATAATATACTCGTATATAATGTTATAATTAGATTCTGATAGTAATGAATGCAGCGAAATGAGGTTATTCTTGACCGAAAGGCCGTGTAATGCGCCAATATTCATAGGTTTGTTGCACAAGATTACTTTTATAATCGTAGTGAGAAGCCTTTTGAACGTTTTAATTGAAACTATAAAGATTATTGCCCACTAGCTGTAATCCCGCAGTATTAACCGCGTTGTAAGCCGTGTTGGCTAAGTGGGAGTGTGGACACTCGACTTTCATTCCGATGGTCGTGGGTTCAAACCCCGCCACGCACCTCTGGATTTTTCTTCTTGAGAAATTTATGTGCGCTTTAAACACGTGCTTTAACGGTGAAGGCAAACATCGTGAGGAAACCGGCATGTTCTGAGAACTTTAAAAGAGTTTGAAGGGCATGTGACATTCACCAACCCGCACTTGGCCAGCGTGGTGAATTAAGGCCTAATCTCTCTCGTCAAGAGAGAAGTTCCTGTGTCCCAGCAGTGGGAACGTTAATAGGGTGATGATGATGATAAACCGTGTTACAATGGATTTTCCCGCATAATTAAATTTTACCGCGGTAACAGCCTATGTCCTTTTGTGTTTCATATTTAAATCGGTCGAGTAGTTTTTTCGTGAAAGAATGTCAAACAAACAGCCACACACATAGAATTTCCCATTTATATTATAAGTATGATAAGTTTCATTTCATTTGCATATATATATATTTATATTTTAATTTCCGTTGCAACCTTTTAAGCGGTTCAGAATGTACAGAATAATAAATCTAAATTTAAAATTAAAGAAAACCCCCGATTAATATGTCTTAATTTCCTTGAAAGTAAAACACCATATAATTTAGTAATGTGCACGCGATGCGCTTTCATTTGATACCCCACTCGGTATATTTGCAGATTTTCGGTTTTCCTTCCCCACTCTCACCCTCATAACTTTTAAAAAGCTCAACCGATTTTCCTGAAACATGTCTAAGGACAGACGCGCCAAACTCACCTTTCATACAAAAAAAAAACTAAATTGAAATCGCTCCATCTGTTCGGGAGCTATGATGTCCCAGACAGACAGACACGTCAAACTTATAACACCTCTCTTTTTGGTCGGGGTTTAAAAAGAGAAAATAAAGTCCTAAGTCCAGAAATGGACCTCCTAAAGCTGTATATATGACCTGTGCTTCTAATGAAATAAACGTTTTACTTTAACTTTGTTATAGAATAGATTAGAATAGAAAAACATTTGTTTTGGACGCAACAGCACATTATAGAAAAAATAAAATACAATTACAAACGCAACGTTATGAATAAACCTATCTCTTTGTACCGTCTAAATGTAACAACACAATGTTTCTAACCTTCAAAATGAGCAAGGTTGTGCACCTTGAAGTTTTTACGATGTATACGATAACCATTCTAGTTAGATCGTTAGATGCGAGAGAATCATTGTGGCGGGGGGTTTTACAGCTTGGGTCAGAAATTGCTCCCGTGAGATGTTAAATAACGCGATCTGTGCAAAGCCACGAACTTTAACATATACTTATATACTTGAGTTCTATAAATTTCGTATTATAACTCCTTATTTCCAGAGTGTTTTGTGTCGATTGAACCATGTTTTACAACATTTCGCCAAGTTCTAAACCAGCAATACATTTTTCTGCCTCAGTGGCGCGGTGGGCGACGGTCCGCTTGCGGCGCAAGAGGTAGCGGGTTTAATTACCGCCGAGGGGTCAGGTGTTTGTATGTTCTGCAATCACATTCTCCTTGGTCTGGGTGTTTTATATATATATAATAAAAAATATATATGTATGTATGTCTATTATATTAAGTATATCAGATGTCTAGTACCCGTAACACAAGCTTAAAGCTTACCACGGGGCTAGATGTTGTTGTTTTGTGTAAAAAAAAATACCTATAAAATATTGAAGTACAAACTTTTGATGAAATGTTCGGTTTCATTGAGCGTTTTTGGGAAGAGATAGACGGAATGGGTAATATTTTTTTATATTGGTTTTCCCTGTTTTTATAAAAATATTTGAATATTTGATGTAAACGCTTTACGAACAAGCTTTTGTACACGCTAATATGACCTGTATTTGTATGCGACAGTAATCATTACTTTGCGGTAACACAGTTTCGGCTAGCACGGAAAGTATTGCATCTCTAAAGTTTAGGTACCGTAATTTTTAACTTAACTTTTAACATCAGACTTATAGGAGGTTAAAAGAACGTTCGATAAAAAAAATTTGTTCATAAACTTTAATTAGTGCCAAAACTGTTTAATAACAGTTCAAAAGAAGGTTTGCACCCTTGTTTATATCTATAATATGCGCCAAATGAAGCATAACTACACAGGTTTATTGTGGCATTAAGCTAATTCAGTTACATTAGCAAGAAATAACAGTTATTATGAATACGAAGGGTATGACTTTAAGAAAACCTTTTTGATGTTTTCGATTCTTTCAATAGAATTATTCTAATACTTAAATTATATTTTCATGATCCAGTCCGTACCGTATCAACAGAAGTTTTCAAAACCCGAGAATTAAACCAAAAATTATCATCCACTCTTAAACACCCTGTATACAATTAACAGGATACTAAAACAATTTTTTATAACCCGCAACACAATGCTAGAATCTTTTACGGTTCGTAGCGCACAATTCAATGAACACACGATTGTTATGTGTTTGCAGTGTGAAGGCCGGGCTTAGCATCTGCAGTTGAAACCTAAACTAATAAAATGGAACGCAAAATATTTTTAAGCTTACCTTCAAGTGAACTTAGTTCGGGCCAATTTTAACCGAATTTTAGGATTTTTCTAATGTAAATCCGTTTATTTGGCCTTGAATTATACTATACCTAGAACTAATAAACATAATATGTATAAAGTATTTTAATTAAGGGCTGTGGATGTTGTTAAATAAATAAACTTGTAAAAAGATTCGTAATATGCTTTTAATTAACATTTCCCTTCGGAAATTTTATATTTTGCCGGAAAAATAAATACCCTCTTTTCATAGTATGTGGGCTAGCCAACAAAAACATTTTTTTTTATTTAGAAATTTAATACTCGTAAATGTACATACAGTAGACCCACAATACTTTACAAACTTTACCTCTTAATAATATAAGAATACTTTTACTGTAAATAAATATGCTAACAGCTTTCAAGGTAAAATCTAATAAATAAAATATAACAAGCAAGCATAAACAACGAATGGGTGTACTCAGAAAATAATTACATTTGTTTATGCTTATTCTTAAGTTTAGAAATTGACGCGAACGAAGACTTGCTTAGTATATGTACATAAAAAAATTGGCCACCAGTTTGCAACGTCTACCATAAGTAGACTTCGTGTACTTTACCCACACGCGGAAGTTTATATCAATCATTGTTCGAGCACAGGTCATTGCCCAGATTTGAGCAGATGACCTTGACCAGATCAATCAGATCTGAGACATAGTTCTACAGAAACTATATTGCTCCCGTTTCAACAGTACACGATATTCCTACAGAGATTAAGTTTGCAACGTCTACCATAAGTAGACTTCGCTACTTCGCCCACACGCGGAAGTGTAGATCCATCATTGTTCGAGCACAGGTCATTGCCCAGATTGGAGCAGATGACCTTGATCAGATCAATCAGATCTGTGACATAATATTATAGTTCTACAGAAACTATATTGCTCCCGTTTCAACAATACACGATATTCCTACAGAGATAAGTTTGCAACGTCTACCATAAGTAGACTCCGCCCACTTCGCCCACACGCGGAAGACTAGATCCATCATTGTTCTAGCACAGGTCATTGCCCAGATTTGAGCAGATGACCTTGATCAGATCAATCAGATCTGTGACATAACATTATAGTTCTACAGAAACTAAATTGCTCCCGTTTCAACAATACACGATATTCCTACAGAGATAAGTTTGCAACGTCTACCATAAGTAGACTATTCGCCCACTTCACCCACACGCGGAAGTGTAGATCCATCATTGTTCGAGCACAGGTCATTGACCAAATTTGAGAGGATGACCTTGAATAGATCAATGAGATCTGTGAGAACATAGCCGTTGTAAGTTTACCTGTTTTACATACAAGTGTTTTTTTTTATATTAATAATTGCGTTGGGTACCTAATGAACTCGTACGAGGGTTTCGTGCAATTTTTACAGTTCATAAACTTTCGGCCTCTTCCGCCATGTTGTAGTAAAGTATCAAGAAGCTAATATGTAGGTCTCTATAAAGCATATTGTCTGCTGTCTATAGGTAACTACTTGGGACTTGGCCAGCGTCGTGAAATGAGGCCTAATCTGTCTCGTCAAAAGACAGATTAGGCCCTCTATCGCCAGATTATCCCTGTGTCGCAGCAGTGGGAACGTAAATAGGGGTGCTTAAGCTTACTGCAAATAATTAAATTGAATGCTCTTACATAAGGACAGAACCGGACAGAAACCGGACCGGACATCTGGATATTCCGAATTTAATTTAAGATTTGGAGACATCAATTAACCTGTTAGTATTGGATGTTAATTGAAATAAATACTTAAATCCTGTTAGTGTGAAAAATCTTCGAAAATCAATCTAAAAGCTAACAAAACGGTTTTCATGAAAATCATGCTGCAAATTTATAAATTTATTCATAACCGGTTAAAACCCATTGTAAAAGCTAGTGCTAATAAGAGAAATAAGAACGGAGTGAGTCAGAGATGCCCTCGGGATTATGGTATTATCAATTACATTTTATGGGTAGGAACTGTACTTAAAATGCTTTTTGTTAGACTTAATGCTTGAATTTTTATCCGACTGCCCCAGAAGGAGGATTATGATTTTCGAGAGCAGCCTGAACTGCTTGATTGTTTTTAGCTTGATAGTTGCCGTTATTTCAAAAAGAAATGATATTTTGAAATTTAAGTTGAAAAGTAATCATAAGAAAAATAATAGCTCTTTAATATTTATTTATCGCTAGCGGCCCGCCCCGGCGTCGCACGGGTAAAAAAAGTTCCCGGCAATTTTTCCTTATTTGCTGACCGTTTAGACCTACCCTGGACTATGACAAACATTTTAAAACCAAAATCAGCTCAATCGTCCCAGCCGTTCTCGAGTTTTAATCAGACTAACGAACAACAATTCATTTTTATTTATATAGATATCCTACAAAATTATATCTGATTTTGTTCAAATAAAGTATTTAAAACTGATAACCCTTTTCTTTATCATAGTATATACAACACTATATGGGACCAAAGCGAATCCACCTAGCCACACAAGCTCAACCGAGACCCAGAGCGAGGAGCAGAGCTACGCTACTGTACAATTATTATTAAAAATCTTAAATTGAAATGCACATCTTCATTGTATCCTATTTTTGTAAACATAACTGAAATTTTGTAAACTTACAGAAATAAAGACTTATATATATGACGGCGCAACGTCCTGGTTCTTCATTGTGAGGTGTTTGTACCGAGTGGAGGTACCGAAGATTCAACTTATTTTAGCCTTAAAAATCCAATGGCGCTCACGCCACCCGATCGCGCGACTCTTTTACCTGCGGCCGGCCGTACCGGTTGGTGCCAGCCGGGCGGGCTGTAACAACCGGTCGGGTGGCCGCAGGTGGAGGGGTTGTTTACGAGTTGCACTGCTATTTAAAGTAGAGTTATAATGGTCGGGGGACATTCTATCTTGTGCCTCTGCTCTGTGCAAACGCTCTTCGTAGTAGTTGACTTTGTTTTTATAACTAAGCCTTAGATTATTTGTGATTAATATTGTTTGTGTGATCCTGTAATAAATTATTATTCAATTGGATAATCTCTTTAAATCACTATGTCTTCCCTATCTCCAACATCAGAAGTGGCGGACCCGTCTCCACAAACTCCTGACATAATAAGTGATTTTCCGTCTATGTTCTCGGCTGGTATTGAAGCCGTTCTTCATAAAATTGCCGACAGTTTTCCCTCTCAAAATGTTACAACACAATCTCGCACGATGTTAGTGCCTTTTGACCCGGACGCACCAGAATCCGATATTATTGGCTGGTGTACTTTAAGTGAATTGATAATTACCCAGAAAAAAATCGAAGGAGTTGAACTTATTTGTTCCTTAACTCATGCTTTAAAGGGTCGTGCAGCAATGTGTCTTACAAAAATTCAGCCGAATAATATATCTTGGGATACAATTAAGGCTATATTATTATCAAGCTTCTCAAAACCTATGATGATTCAAGATCATTTTGATCACGTTATAAAATTTCAATTAGATTCTAAAGAAAGCCCCGCTGAAGCAGGAATGAGATTGTGGCATTTAATAGAAAAAATCCCGGAAGCTAATCTTCCAGAAAGCGTGATAACTGGGTTTACAATTTCAGTGCTCTCTCAATGTGATGATAAAATACGTAGAGAGTTAAATTCCGTAGTGATTCATGGCAAAAATCTATTATTTCGTACCCTGCGTGGTATTTCTTATAAACGAAGAGCGGATGAGGCACCCACACAAGAGGCTGACTTGAAACGAAGTCGCACTACAGCGCATTTCCGTGGGAATTGTCATTTCTGTGGCAAGTTCGGACACAGAAGCTTCGATTGTAGGGAGAAACAACGATTCGTTTCTAAAGGAATTTTTGTTCCAGTAAAACCACAACCAACCGTGTCAGCATCGAAGTGTTACATTTGCGGTGAGCCTTCACATGTCGCAACGGGCTGCCCTATGCGCTGGAAGAAGAAAGAAGATACCAAGCTGACTACTTCTTACGTCAAGGAGACAAACCTTTGCTCCAAGGCCGTTAGAGGTATGTTAAAGATAAGTAACGCCGAGTTTCCTTTTATATTTGATTCTGGATCAGAATGTAGCTTAATAAGACATAGTAATTGTAAATTTCTTCAAGGTGAAAAGTTTCATGAACATGTTCTATTAAAAGGGGTAGGATACAAAAACGTTGCCTGTACATCTCAAATAAAATGTCTAACTGAAGTTCAGGGTATTTTGCTCGATGTAACCTACCACATTTTACCAGATGCATGTCTAAGTGAGGACGTTCTGTTAGGCAGAGATATTTTAACAGAAGGCGTAACGGTTGAAGTGACTAATAGTACCATAAACTTCATGAAACCCAAAGAAATAAATAATTGCTTAAAGTCTAAGGAATCCTTTAACTTTTCCTTTGTCGATACTGATCTCACAGGTAAAGACAAGGATATGTTAATCGAAATCTTGACTAAATATTCTGGTAGCTTTGCTCAATGCCTCCCTATCTCTAGAGTTCGGACCGGGGAATTAAAAATAAATTTGATAGACCCAAACAAAATTGTATGTAGGCGTCCATATAGATTGTCCCCTATCGAATTAGATATTGTTAATAGTAAAATTCAAGAATTACTTGATGCCAATGTTATCCGGGAAAGTACATCGCCTTTCTCAAGCCCAATCTTATTAGTAAAAAAAAAAGATGGAACAAGCCGAATGTGTGTAGATTACCGGGAGCTTAACAGTAACACGCAGCCCGATAGTTATCCCCTTCCTTTAATTAATGATCAAATTGATAAGTTGCATGGTGCTAATTATTTTTGCACAATAGATATGACATCTGGATTTCATCAGATAAGGGTTCATGAGGATTCAATCCAAAAAACAGCCTTTGTTACTCCATCATCTCAATACGAATGGTTAGCTATGCCCTTTGGTCTTCGAAATGGACCTCAGGTCTTTCAAAGAGCCATAAATTCTGCACTTAGTCAACTCAAAGATACTAAGATACTCGTTTATATGGATGACGTATTATCAGCATCGGAAACTATCCCAGAAGGGTTATCTCGACTTGATAAGTTGCTAGAAACCCTCTCTACAGCCGGTTTTACAATGAATTTCAAAAAGTGCTCTTTTATGAAAAAGAAAATTGAGTATTTAGGCTTCGTAATATCCGAGGGTAAAATTAAACCTAACCCTAGTAAAGTAGAAGCATTAAAAAACGTACGAACTCCGAAAACGGTCACGCAAGTACGACAATTTATTGGTTTAGCTTCGTACTTTAGACAATTCATTCCAAATTTTTCTAAATTGATGAAACCATTGTATCCACTCACCTCTATTAATAAAGGTAAAATTACGTGGACGCCCGAACATGACCAAATTCATAAAACTATAATTGCATACCTCACATCTGAGCCAGTTCTTAGAATATTTAATCCCGATTTGCCGATAGAACTTCATACTGATGCAAGCAGTGAAGGTTATGGGGCTATCCTCATCCAAAAACATAACCATTTGCCACACGTAGTTGCCTATTTTAGCCATAAAACAAATGATGCTGAGAGTCGGTACCACTCCTATGAGTTAGAAACTTTAGCCGTTGTAAAAGCCGTAGAGCATTTTCGTCAGTACCTTTACGGGCGTAACTTCACAGTCTACACTGATTGTAATGCTTTAAAAGCTTCCCACTCTAAGAGGGACCTAACTCCAAGAGTTCATAGATGGTGGGCTATTTTGCAATCATATGATTTCAATATTATTTACAAAGAGGGGAAGGCCATGGCTCACGCTGATTTCCTATCCCGTAATCCGTTAACATTAAAAGACCAAAACCAAGTTAGGCCTCAAGTTAAAATTGTTAATGTTTCAGAGTTAGATAAGGGATGGCTATCTGTAGAACAATCTCGCGATCCTGAAATTTCAGATGTTATAAATAAATTACGATCACATGAGTTACCAACTGACATATCACATACGTATGACATTAGACAAGGAATTTTGTACCGTAAAATTGAAAGAGCAAGAATTTCTAAATGGTTACCAATGTTACCAAGATCTTTAATCTGGTCTCTCATTAACCATGTTCATTCTGATATAAAACATCTTGGTTATGAGAAAACTCTTGACAAGCTATACGAATTATATTGGTTTCAAAACATGTCAAAGTACGTAAGAAAATTTGTAGACTCGTGTCTGATTTGTAAAGCTTCAAAAGGGCCCTCTGGGGCTCAGCAAGTGCGTTTGCACCCCATCCCGAAATTCCCTGTTCCCTGGCATACAATTCATTTAGATTTGACGGGTAAACTTAGTGGCAAAAGTGAACGAAAAGAATACTGTTCAGTAATTATTGACGCATTTACAAAGTTTGTTCTACTGGAACATTCCCATACTTTAAGCTCAGTAGATGCCATAAAATCTGTTAAAAATGCAGTCCACTTATTTGGTGCCCCAAAACGAATTATTGCCGACAGAGGACGTTCTTATGACAATCAAGATTTCAAGACTTTCTGTAAAGATAATAGTATTGAACTTCATTTAATTGCAACCGGTTCTAGTCGTGCCAACGGACAAGTAGAACGCATCATGAGAACCCTTAAAAGTTTGCTAACAATTGTAGAATGCGATACAAATAACCTATGGCAGGACCAGTTAGGAGAAATTCAATTAGCTCTTAATAGTACTCGATGCAGGGTTACAGGTTTCACTCCTATTGAACTAATGTTTGGCATTCAGGGACAGTCACTAGGAATATCTAAAATCTCTGTCCCTGCCCAGACAACTGACAGACTTGACCTTGTAATAGCACGATCATCTGCATCCAATAGCATTCAGAAACAGGCCAAATCAGATGCTTGCCGGTACAATATAGGTAAAGCCAAAATAAGACCGTTTTCTGTAGGGGACTTCGTTTTTGTTAAAAGCGAAGAGAGACATCAAAGTAAATTAGACCGAAAATATAAAGGCCCATTTAGAATTACTGCAGTTTTAGAAAACGATCGTTACGAGTTAAGACATATCAATGGAAGTAACAGGTTATACAAGTTCGCTCATGAAAATTTACGGGAAGTGCCTCGGGGTAATTCAGGTTTGCTAGAAATCGCTAATAATTACAGTGATGACGACGTGACGGTGCTTGATGACATAAACGATTTTGTTCATGAAACTGATCACGATAGATCGCAAGTAGCTAGTGATAGCGATACTGAATCCGGTAATAGTGATACCATGTCAATTGATTCCTTTACTGTAACAGCTAGTAATCATTCTCTATATATAGGAACAGAATCAACAGATTCCATTGATCTGAATCCAAATAAAATAGTAAAAAAAAAAGCCATAATACATCGTGAATGAAAAAAAAAAAAAAAAAAAAGCTTTGGTTGCTTAAGGGAAAAAAGAACAGTTCCGGTCTAGCATTGGTATTAATCCGGGCCAGTTCTTAACTGAAGGGATTACAATAAAAAAAAGAAGAAGATAATTGCTAAAGGGAAAAAAAGAACAGTTCCGGTCTAGCATTCGTACTAATCCAGGTCAGTTCTCAACTGAAGAGATTGATATTGTCAGATTAATGTTGTAGTGTTGAAGGATATTGGGGTCAAACGAATAGATCAGTTCAGCACATTAGTAGTAAAGTATGTTGTCAGGATAATCGAGCACTTTGTTGTTTACATTTACAGATAGTGTCAACTGAGCCTACGCGAACGAGGACGTTCGCAAGTCAGAATGGCAGTGACGGCGCAACGTCCTGGTTCTTCATTGTGAGGTGTTTGTACCGAGTGGAGGTACCGAAGATTCAACTTATTTTAGCCTTAAAAATCCAATGGCGCTCACGCCACCCGATCGCGCGACTCTTTTACCTGCGGCCGGCCGTACCGGTTGGTGCCAGCCGGGCGGGCTGTAACAACCGGTCGGGTGGCCGCAGGTGGAGGGGTTGTTTACGAGTTGCACTGCTATTTAAAGTAGAGTTATAATGGTCGGGGGACATTCTATCTTGTGCCTCTGCTCTGTGCAAACGCTCTTCGTAGTAGTTGACTTTGTTTTTATAACTAAGCCTTAGATTATTTGTGATTAATATTGTTTGTGTGATCCTGTAATAAATTATTATTCAATTGGATAATCTCTTTAAATCACTATGTCTTCCCTATCTCCAACATATATTTATTTTCAAGATTTTTTTTTGCAATTCCTCTCAACTACATTAATGCATCATTCATAAATATGTAAACCGGTTACAACCGATTTTAATCGATGCAAAGCGAACACAACTAGTACTAATAAGAGTAATACAAGCGGGCTGAGTCAGAGATGCCTTCGGGAATACGGAATTATCAATTACATTTTATAGGCGGCGATGAATTGAAATTAACTGTGTCGGAAACGGGGAAATTAGAACGGTACTAAAAATGCTTTTTATAAGTTATTGCTTAAAATTTCAGAAAGGAATATATTTAAAATATATTTGTATGTTTATAGTTTAAATATTTATCTAAGACTTCGGAAAGTCGAATATTCATCTATATATATAAAAATGAATACCTATTTCCCTTGGTCACGGCATCACGCCTCAACGGCTAGACCGATTTAACTAAATATTTTTTTGTTCTGTTCGTTATTATCAGGAGAAGGTTCTTATGAAAGAAAAATTTAATGAAATTGCGCGGAAAATTAGAAAATTTAAAATTACTTAAACACCATATAAAATTATTAATCTTTTTTAATGTAACCTTAAGACATTCGACATAGAATTGACTGCTGCATATATAGACAAAGAGGATGAATAAAAAAAAAATACGTTTAAAACGGATTCTTCTGTCAATCTTATTTTATTGATAAACAATACATTTAAAATAATTAATTTAAAGGATCTAAGAAACCTGATTTTCTTAGCTCATTTATGGCTTCTAAGGCGTAACAAAGTCAGCTAGTTGATTATAAAGTTACAATTATGGAATAGCAGAGCATGTTAAATTTATAGTTTCTTACATTCAAAACTTTCATACAAACTAACAACCCACGTTTTACCCGTTTAGGTGTAAAATTTCATAAAATCTTTCAAAAAATTCGGCAAATAGGTTTTTATAGGGTATACCTATAAAAAACCTACTTGCCTAATTTTCAAGCTCAAGTTTCTAGGTGTAATAGTTTCTGAGATTTGGTGATTTATAATTATCAGTGAGTGGTAAAAAATGTCGTTACGCTTTCATTTCCATAGACTAAGGACACATCCTAATAAACAACCTATACGAAAATTGCATGTCCCTACGTTTAGGCATTGCAATTCAAAAACCCTTTTACAAAACGCCGTGATATCGATACCTCAAACGCTTATTTTGAGATATATTCGGCGTCACCGCAACACTACGCCACAATATCACTCTACCAGCAGCAATATCACAATATTGTCGAATTCACGCAGAATTCTCACAATTCTACACAGATCCGAGATATCAGTCTGCCAAAGCCCAGAGTTGCCAACTCGTAGAAGTCAAAACAGACATTAAACATCTCAAAGCCAGACAACAGATGAAACTAAAAGGTGCCTTGAATTTATCAGCGTAAAGTCGCAAGTTTGATATACGGTATCCGTTTGTCAATTCTCGGGTTCTGGATAGCTCCGGGGGGAAACCCTCAATTTACGATTACAGTTCCATCATCGGGTGGGACGATCGATTTGTGGTGATTGCTTTGGGTTCCTGAAGGTGGCAAAGAAGCCAGATTTGTGATATCTCGGTAATGTGTTTGAATATTGAGTCGCTGCTTCGATCCGGGGATGTTAGGATTCATTTGATTTATCTCAGGTAATGATGAGACGTCGGTCGGGTTGATACATTTGCTTCTATAAGGTTGCTTTGAGGATGATATCACATCGAAGCTTCGTGGAAATATGAAGCAAAATCGTGGATTAATGAAATGAAATTTCTTTACTTTATTGTTAGTCCTTGGTATAAGCTTAACAACAAAAACATGGACTCAAAAGTATGTTTCTATGATTTTATTACACATCGATGAAGTAGGTTAGCGATAATTCTCGCTTTTTATTGCCCTTCAATAACAATGTTTATACCTAAAATATTACGCGTAATGGACCGAAGGGGCGAAAAACATACTCATCTTTAATTATTGCAGTTCTAAATGATTACAACTCGTTAAGACTTACATAAATCAAGGTATACCTTAACCTTTTTCATCCCTTCAACAATATAACACGAAACTGCAAGTCACAGACAAGATTTGTGGTGAGATAAGTACAGTTTATCTTTCCATAGACAGACGCAACGATACCCAACAGAGTAACGACTCCCATTGAGGAAGTACCTACATGTGGGTCAGACCCGTAAATCGTGATGATCCGTTCGATTTAGAACCGCATGACTGTCAGAATTGCATCGATATCGTTTTTTAGGATTCAGCCTTCTCAAATGCCCTATAAATCTGGACATCGAGAATAACCTAATTTATGGATAGAGAATAAAGCACTGGTCACATAAGCGCGCTGAAAGAAGAGTGTTTATGCGGCAAGAATTATTGGAATTTTTCCATAGGCTATTTGTGACGTCATTTTAAACCCCCGACAAAAAAGAGGGGTGCGATATGTTTGACGTGTCTGTCTTTCTGTCTATCTAGGACATCATAGCTCGCAAACGGATGAAGCTATATCAATTTAGTCACCAATATCAAAGGTGAGTTTCGCGCGAGTGTTCTTAGAC
This sequence comes from Gymnoscelis rufifasciata, assembly GCA_929108375.1. NCBI lineage: Eukaryota > Metazoa > Arthropoda > Insecta > Lepidoptera > Geometridae > Gymnoscelis > Gymnoscelis rufifasciata. The sequence goes on along the minus strand of OV815318.1, from coordinate 12,016,569 downwards.
ATGTTTGATGAAAATCGGTTGACACTTTTAAAAGTTATGAGGGGTATTAAAAGTGGGGAAGGAAAACCGAAAATATGCAAATATACTCGAGTGGGTCTCAAATTGTAAATTTAGATTATCATATACATCACAGGTAAGTTTAGACGATAGCAGATGATTGAAAAATCTCCCCTTCAAAAAAGAAACAAAAATAGAGAACTCACTACTATTTAGAGGTCGGTTCGTAATAACAGTAGACTTTTTATGGCGTTCCTTCATTTTATTTCTGGAGCTCCGCATTCTAACTCATGGTAAGATAAGATCACCCCTTGGATTAAAGGGACCAATGTATAAAGTCAGAGTTATATTGATCTCGTTGGGCTAACAGGAAACGTGAAATTGGGAGTGATATTAGTATCTTGAGAGATCACATGATAAAATTATCTTATTCGAAAATATAACAACTCGTGGGATAACTTGGCATCAGAATAAGGAAAATTGATTAGTTAATAAAAACAACATTTTTGTGACTATCTTTATGAAGGAGGGCTTACGTCGCGTCGCTAGACTTTTTACCCGATTGCGAGACCGGTCTATGTACCTCTATGTATGTTTTCCTTTGCAGCACCATACAGACCAAACACCTCGATTTTAATGATTCATACGTCGATCGATTCAACTAAAACTATGTGATGTGGGGTATCGTTGAACAGGTATATAACATTATAATTTTTAGTTTACTTTCAACATTTTTGTTCCGACAGACCGTTTAGGATCTATGTATATTGATTTAAAGTTGCTTAACAACCATTCTCACTTAAAATACATAGATACAGTTCAAATTCCCAAAAAAAAGGAAAGTAGATGTAAGGTTGTATTGTATGTCCGCGGATAACTTTGTCGGTTATGAACCGATTTTGATTATTCTTCTATTTTTTGTTGGAATGGGAGTGTCCCAAGGGTGGTCCCATTGTAAGGAAACCTGGATCTGGTGGTGGAATCCTGAAGAAATTGAGGGAAACTCTTGAAAATATTGTCTTTCCGACTTGTGTGTTCCTTAATATTATTAAATATAATGAATTTTCGCCGTTTTATTAATGAGGGTCTGGTGTTGATCTGATGATGGAGGGAAAGGCGGTCGAGGGAACTCCTCAACGATTTACAGCAAGTACTTTGTGTTTGGGCTTGATTCACTTATTACTGAGACCGTTCATCTAAATGGGTTTTGACTGATATTACGGGTCTGATGATGAAAATTAAAGACAGTCAGAGGAACTCTATAAGGTATATTTTAGTAGAGTAATCACTAAAAATCGTGAAATAAAACTTTTTGCCAAAAAAAGTTTTATCTTTATTTCAGCTTGTCCTTATTTCTAAATGGCTTATTTTAAGCTCATTTTAAAAACTAACATCAATAAAGTATGTCTGACTAATGTTTATTTTTCTAAAACGATTTGGTGACAGAAAACAGCTCCTGACATCACTGCTACATTTTCATCGATGTGTAATCAGCTAAAAATTCAGAATAAGTGTATAAAAACGAATCCTATATACATTTACTGCAAAGTTCACCCTGAGCGCAGCTTTACAACCGCCCGTGGATTGGTCTGTTTACAGCACATAAATCTGCAGGTTGTTTGCGCATTCGGCCCCACTGCAGCCCTTAATGGCGTCTGATGTTTGCGCCAGGCTACCTGCTCGTTCCTCGCTACTATTTACTATAAGTAGCTGGAGCCGTTACAACCGCCGGCGAATTAGGCTGTTTACAGCATGTATCTGCAGGTTGTTTGCGCATTCGGCCCCACTGCTGCCCTTAATGGCGTCTGATGTTTGCGCCAGGCTACCTGCTCGTTCCTCGCTACTATTTACTATAAGTAGCTGGAGCCGTTACAACCGCCGGCGAATTAGGCTGTTTACAGCATGTATCTGCAGGTTGTTTGCGCATTCGGCCCCACTGCAGCCCTTAATGGCGTCTGATGTTTGCGCCAGGCTACCTGCTCGTTCCTCGCTACTATTTACTATTAGTAGCTGGAGCCGTTACAACCGCCGGCGAATTAGGCTGTTTACAGCATGTATCTGCAGGTTGTTTGCGCATTCGGCCCCACTGCAGCCCTTAATGGCGTCTGATGTTTGCGCCAGGCTACCTGCTCGTTCCTCGCTACTATTTACGTAGCTGTACTGTGTAAGTAATCCCTTGTTCATTTTCTACCAAGCCTTTATGATTGAACAATGAGTATTCGGCACCTGTATTATCGAGTGAAGCCCCGAGTAACGACATCTAAAAGAAAACTCGGGGCTTCACTCGATAATACAAAGTGCACTCGGGAAACTGCAAACTTTACAAAAAAAACAATATTAGCTGTTGGAGCTGAACAAATCAAGACATCACGCCGTGGTGTACATTATATTATAGGTGATTGTAATATGATACCTGTCGCTTGACAATATCAAGATCACTTGATAGTCGAAATTTTTTTACAATTGTCGGTATGAGGACATGTTAACCAAATCATCTATACAGCATATATTTTTTTTTCCCTCCGGGCTGGGCCGGTGCGTGAATAGGTTTTTTCGTATTTCGTAATGTGGACCGGAGAAGCCATCTACCTTCTAGGTCTTCATGCTCCATCTTAGACTACATCGTCACTTAACATCAGGTGAGATTGTGGTCAAATGAAGGCTTATCTAGCATAAACAAAAAACGATCTATTAAGAAATAAAATAAATATAAAGATTTTTCCGGACAATCCACACAACATGTGTTTTGTGTGCAATATCAGGTGTTGTGTTGTGTGTATGGTGTTTTAAGGAAAACACCAAACTATGCATTACCTACAGTTCCAAATCTAGTTTTTGAAATATCTTACTAATATTATAAACGCAAGAGTTTGTGATGATGTATGTTTTTGCTCTTTCACAAAAAAAGTAAGAAAATTTATTACAAAGCGAGTTAAGCCGCGTGCGGGCAGCTAGTAATACATACGATGGTTATATTATAATCAACAAAGTAATAAAACTAGAACACGCGAATACCTTAATTCATCCCGTAAACTAATCCACCATTTAATATCTCCGTTATTACGCTAATCAAAACTAGGCTAGTCAAACAGGCGTATCAGTGCGATCTTGCAACAAATCCGGCTCTCCTAGACCCAACCACTAAACTTTGATAGCCGCGAAGTACTAGCCGATTAAATTATTTATTAATTAACCTAGTTCATGCCAATAACGAGGTCGGGAACTTCGTAACGAGGAGAATAATGGTTAATTTACATCTCGATGAAGAAAAGGAAGCTTGAGGTAAACTTGATTAAAGGGTGGCTTCTGTTCCGTAAATAAAGCAAGGTTTGTGTATACTATGTTTTTTAGGGTTCCGTACGCAAAGGGTAAAACGAGACACTAATACTGAGACTTCGTCGTCTGTCTGTCTGCTTCCTAGCTGTATCTCAAGAACCGTGATAGATAGATTAAAATTTAAGCAATGATGTATTTCTGTTGCCTATAAAGTTGATATAACAACAAGTACTAAAAAGTCATAATAAATATATATTTAAGAGGCTCCCATACATAATAATAATAATAAATATTTATTTCACACAAAAATGTTACAAGTGCATAGTAATTTACAGATGAGACGTGGTACAGAGGTGGCACTTTACATAACAGAAAGTATAGGTACCCAAACTAGGAAAATCCTGTATTATGGCATATCTATCCCTTCCTCCGGTTCACAAGTATAAGTTACACAAATTTTCAGTATATGTATTACTTCTATGTGTTCTTTCTTATATTCTATGTATACAGTAATAATGCATAATTGTGCTATGATAATTATTTCTTACATAAACGAGATTTTAATGAAGTTAAGCTACGATTCGCTAGTCCAGAACTTAGAGGGATGACAACTAAGACTGCTTCTGTTTAAACTCAAAAAAAAAATAAGACTGACTCGGAACCAATCATAGATATATTTGTTTGTGTAGAACTTAAATATATAAGTGGACGAGATTGAATCACTTACAAATTACTCTTTTAAATATCATGTTTTTAACAACATCAATTTTCACAGCGCAATACTAATGCTTATCTTCTTGAGATTTTAACTAAGTTATACACACATAAATATAGTATGTACATGCGGCAGACTAATTAGATACATTTAATATTGTAGAACTATCGCGATCGAAGTTAAACAATTACTCCTAGTACCAGGTGTAAACGGAAACAATTAAGCGTATCAAGGAAGTGTTTCATCAGAGTGTAGTTATGAGTTTACCGTCAAAGGAAACATACCATGCTTTGATGAACACCTGCTAATGATTTATGTAGCCTTGGTGTTTCGTTCACTTGTGGTCTGTGGTCTGTATGTGACCTTCTGGAGATGAATCGGTAGTCGTTAGAATTTTGGTCTTATAATGAGATCATAAGAAGCAAGTCTAGAATAATATTAAATCAACAACTTGTTATAAAATGTATATTATATAGATATATAATTTACCTTTTTATTATGACAGTAGATCTATGTTACTTGTATCAATTTTTAAAACCCAGTCGATGTTAACTAGGGTTAGTATTTTGCCATTTTTAAGACCAAGAATCTGAGCAAAGTTTTACTTTATAAATGACTTACATAGACTTACAGAAAACGAGTTTTGGTGAATTCGCCGATTAGATTCGCCCCCATTCCACCATTATGCTACAAATCGAGTTTTATTGAACCATGTTTAATTGAAACATTACAATTTAATGTCAATTTGATATCAACGAAAAAAACGGTAAAACGAGTTTAGGCTTATCTGATCGCGTTCATAGCTAATGGTGAAACCGGGGCTTTTAGTCTAGTAATCTGTGTCCGGAGGAGTGAGTGGAACGAATTCCGTCCTTCAAAAATGCGCGCATGCAACCTAACTTCTCATAACTATCTTTTGGGGCATTCAATCATAGAATTAGTAAATCGGACACCCGAAAATCAATACTCACAAAACCGTAGGAAGTTTTTTTTTTACATTGTTATATTATGCTGACTAAATAAAAATAATAGTAAGCCTTAGAATCAGCACAGTAACAGTTTTTCGCTTCTTTTTGTACATTACCCGTATTATTTGATCTACTCAGCCAATTAGAACCACTTAATGCTGTATTGCCTACCGTGTAATTTCAGTAATTGCTAGACAAACATTATTAGGTATTATTATCATAATCATAATTAATGGATATGAGAGGCGTTCAAATTAAACGATGTCATTTAGTGTAGATATAATAGCGGGGGACGAACATTAGACTATATTATCTCGCGGGAAAAAAAGCCGTGTTGGCTAAGTCGGGACACAGCTGACTTTCATTCCGGAGGTTTCAAACCCCGCCAATGGTGAATCGCCTAATCTATCTCGTCATGAGTGAAGGCCCTGTTTCCCAGCGGTGGGAACGTAATTAGGGTTGCCTATACCGCGCGAAAACGCTGGTTTAAAGCCGAAATGTGTAGGAATTTATATAAAAAATTGTTGTCAGCACAACTTTGTTTGACTAATTCGGAGCATTATAAGAATACTCTTTCAAAGTTATCTTGATTTACCTAATAATTTCAAAAAAGTGTTGTGCTCTAGAATATTACCCAAGTAGTATCAATGTACTATAAAAAAACCTGTTTTTGAAAGTAAGAAAACCGAACCTTAAGATCTTAAAAATAACTAACTGAACATCAAACTGTCAAAGCGAGATCAAATTGAGAAGGTAAAACCAAGCTATCTAAACGTAAACTTTTAGCAATCAGAACATACGAGCAAACGAGTTACGGAAAAGACTAGTAACACATTTTCTGCTGCAAAAAAAAAGACTACACACAGCTACGACCACCCATGGCTCGCAAAGTAACCGGTCGTCGTGCTAAATGTGTGCATTAGTGGCCCGCTGACGTCATGATGGAGAATTTCCTTTGGCTATAAACCTACTTGAGTTGCATTTGCAAATAAGGACACGAATTGAGCTAGGTCATGTTTTTTGAAAACAACTCATCCGTGTTTGTATGGTTCTGCAAGCACTTTCTCCTCGGTCTGGGTGTTTCTTCTTCATCTTTATATGCATGCATGGCTATTATATTAGGTATATCAAATGTCTAGTACACGTTACACAAGCTTGGAGTTTACCACAGGGCCAGATCTTGTTGTGTGGATTGTCCGGTTTTTTTTTAACCATGGAGATGTATTTTTGGTTTGATCTTAGGTGCTTTCAAATCGAGCGGTTCGCGACGTATGGCAGTGAAGCACTCTGAAACTGTTTTGATTGTTTTTTTTTTATCGATTCCCGTTAAAAATCACAAATAACTGGTTATTTTTTATATTTGTAAAACTTTTATCTTATTTTCTCCTTTAATGGCATTTGATTATTTTTTAAAGCTTTTACTAGTCCCGAGTTACATCCAACAATCAATATTATAACAAAGGATAAGTTTCAAACTATTTCTGTCAAAATAACATGAGATCATAGTTAAAACGATGATCTTAGCAATTAATGCCGTGCGCATAAATTAATCCAACCGGGGTCAGTACACTGCGAGCGCGCAAAACGAACAAAGAACTGAAATATGACATAATCGTGTGAATTTTCCCATAAATAAGACGTATTTGCTCTCTTTGATCTCAGATTACAGCTGTTAGCAGATGGAGCGTTATCAATCCTGTGCTATGAGATAACAACTACGAAATAAATATTGCAAACCCGTACTTCTTCTAAACTTTAGAAGGGCATTTTTACGTTCCTTGGCCTTTACCCAGTGGGTGTGAAAGGGCTGATAGATAGATGTATAGAAGAAAACATTATTTATGGAATAAATATACTTTTTTAATTATAGTGGTTTTTAATAATATTACAACTTTAAACCATGTTTTAATTTTATTATTATTATATATCTGGGCATTTTGTGTAATAACTTTGACAAGGCCTCTTTGCAGCAGCTGCTGAATGCTATGACAAAGCGACTGTTTAGATGCACAATTAATGATTTATTTTTATTCGATTTTAAATGTACAAATCTTTTACTTTCTATTTTCTTCAATGTTCACAAAATTGAAATTAATGAATTGAATTGAATTGTTACCCGTTATAAGTAGTAAGCAATATATTATGACTAAAAATATGTAACATACCATGATTTGACGGTTTTTGATGGGTTGACGAAACAGCGTCGAAATATCGGAAAACTCGATAACCGTCAAATCATGGTATGTTACCCGTTTTAAGTCATAATATTGTTAAAAACCATAAAAATTTTAGAAGAAATATTTTCATAGCATTTACTAATGAGAATATTTGGGCGATTGATATAGCGTAAACTAAATTATAAATCACACTTAACGACGCATTGTACAATCTAGACAAATATTAACAACCCTATAAACAAACGTATTTCCATTCGAGTCCTTGGCTACTATGGGACATTAAGTAATGCAACAACATACTAGCACTAGCGCAGACAGTAAACAGAGAAGAAAAGAGTTTCTTGATTATAGTTTCACAGTTTTATCTACTTCATTCAGAATGTCATGGTTTCCAACCCCACTACGCAACTCTGAATTTTTCTTCTTAAAATATGTTTGTGCGCTTTAAAACACGTGTTTTAACGGTAAAGGCGAACATCATGAGGAAACCAGCATGTTCCGAGAACTTTGAAGAGTTTCAGTGACATTCACCGCACTTGGCCAGTGTGGTGAATTAAGGAATAATCTGTCTCGCCAAGATAGAAGTCTCTCTGTCCCAGCTTTGGGAACATTAATAGGGTGATGATGATGATTCTTATCTAGGACGTCCGTCCTTCAATGCGAAAAAATAGTTTCTAGATCATTGAGGTCACAAATGACATAAAACCTAAAAACCCTTATGTTAGTAGCGTGCTTAGTAGAATTGATAAACGTGAACATGCAAAACAAAACAAGAGCCGTTTATCCCAACAGTGTGCAAAAAAACGTCATTTGAATACCTTGAAAACAAATAAAGAACACTGTTGATGAGTATGAACGAATTCAATAATTTAAATATATTTATCTTTATATCTCTATTAGATATATTAAGTATATCAGTTCTCTAGTACTCGTAACACAAGCTTACCACGGGGCTAGATGTTGTTGTGTGGATTGTCCGGATATATAATTATTTCTTATATATATTTGTCAGAACGAATGTGAGTTTACGGATTTTATGAAGTTTCTAGCTTAGCTATTTTTGCTCAAAATATCCGCTTCCGAAATATATCATAAAACTAAAAATTGCCCTCCAGCAATGGATGCACTATGGTATTTGCACACACCCCTGTGTGTTGTGTTTATGGTTACTGTAGATACTTAATGAATCACAATTTCACAGACAAACTTAGCACACGAAACTTAAACATAGACAATCTTCACGGCATACTTCCCGTCAAACTAAGAGACATCCCCAACACATAACTCATCCTTAATAATTCAAAACTTAGGCCTAACTTAGTAACATGATTAACGCAATTATACGACTTTCTCTCAACAAAAACGGCGTCTAGACAAAAGTTCGCCGTCTCCCTCACGCCGAGGTGCAAACCTGCGCGAGAGAGTGACAGATGCACAACAAGTGAGCCAGAACGTATCTTGCAGTAGGTCAACTGTTTAGGTAGAATGTTGACTCGCTATAAAAGGCTGGCCGCGGTAAATCTAGACTTTTGGTTTTTTTTCCTTTAACTGGGTCTGGGACCTAGATTTTATGTTGTGGTCTTGTTTTTACGAGATGTTGGATAAATATATTTGTTAAGTAGGAGTATGTTTATTATTAGCAATTCCATGACCATTGTATTTTAAAGGTAACTATGATATTCAAAGATAATATTATGGTACAGCGCTATTTTTGGGTTACATGAATATAGCATACATACATTTTGACTATCGGTTAGACTTATTGCAAAATCGAACCACACAGTGTCAATGACAGTAAAGTTAATTTTATTTGTATTAACTAATTATGATAAAGCCAAATATTATCCCAAAAATCACAAATACCCACATTATAAACGATTAATGATACCTTTTAGCTATAACAACAATTAAATATTGCATTATTGTAAAACTGCAAAACAATTTATAATTACCAAGAAAGTAATGTCTTTATATGGAGTCTTATATCAAGCAAAGAAGAGAAACTTATATTCGAAACGAGACGAAATTCTTGTCGTACTGTTAAAGTCACATATTTACTTTACTGTATTGGTTATCTTCGACCTCGGGTGAAAGTTTGCATAAACCGATTGCGAAACGTAAAGTAAAATTGGTTTTGTTGAGTAACCATATTTAATAAAGGGAGGTACGCAGTAGGTGTAATATGAGAATACTCGTTAACGCTTTTGTATACACGAACACAGAGTAATAAGGATTATGGTGAAAAATGGCTAAGCAATTTTATTTAATAACGTAAATCATAAATTGTTTATTGTTCGTAAAATCTGGTGATACATGTCAGATGTTAAGACTACTTAAAGCTACACAGATTCTGCTACATTGAGCATACAAACATTACATTTCTTGTCACTTATTATCTATAATCTCAAATTATTCAGAATATACAATTAAAATGATGTTAAATATATCTAAAAGTGAATGCAAATGTCATGAAATTAAATTACTATAATAAGATAGAAAATTATAAATAAAATTGCATTAAAAAAATCAAGCCAAATTATAATAAATCAAATTAAATCAATTTAAATAAAATCAAATTAAATCTAGTAAATTAAATCAAAAATTATACAATTCAAGTATATTCATATTTACTTATTTCCGTATCGTTGAGAAAGTCATTTACTGAATAGTATGCCGTTTTGTGGTGGTCACGTTAATACGGTAATTTCATACCTCTGGTCATTTCTCACTAGTATTTTATTATTATTAAGAATTCTTTATTGCACAAGAAAAATACAGAGTTGTACAAAAGGTGGGCTTAATGCCAATGCATTTTCTACCTGCCAACCTTTTATGTAAGGTCTGCTAGATACCGACATCGATAACAACGGATTTAGTGGTTTAATTATCTCGCGGTCAAAAAAATTATTTCGAAATCGAACCTCATTGCCGTGAAAAATGTTAATGATAAAGAACTACCACCATATAAATTAATTTTAAAAGTACGAGCTATGACTCAAGTTACTACACCGAGGGTCCCGTGTTCGGTTAATGCTCATTTTGCAATAAAAAGCATAAGTGCAAAAATATACAGTGAGCGGTCACCTATCCACGTACTAGACTCGTGCAACGTTGCTTAATTACTCGTACTACAAACGTAGAAAAATAACGTTATTTTTATAAAATAACGTTATTTTATAAAAATAACTTTTAACTACAAACGTTATTTTATAAAATTAACGTTTGTAGTACGAGCGCCCGCTTGTATATTTATTTATTTTGTTTTTTTTTTGTATTTGTTGTTATAGCGGCAACCAGAAATACATAATACCTCAAAATTAAATCTATCTATCACGGTTCTAAAGATACAGCCTGGTGACAGACTACTAACATCGATAAATAAGACTTACAGACTTAAAAACAACAATCAATAATAATAAAAAAAAAAGTCTCAGTAATAAGTTCGCGTTTTACCTTTTGGGTACGGAACCCTAAAAAGGCATCTAGTTCTACCTTATTTTGTATTGTTTTTTTGTTACTTATCTATATAAATAAAAATGAATTGTTGTTCGTTAGTCTGATTAAAACTCGGGAACGACTGGGACGATTGAGCTGATTTTGGTTTTAAAATGTTTGTCGTAGCCCAGGGTAGGTCTAAACGGTGAGTATTGAAAGGAGAGGATCCAAATAAGGAGAAATTGCCGGGAACTTTTTTTACCCGTGCGACGCCGGGGCGGGCCGCTAGTGTGAAATAAATATCTGTTCTATTCCATGCACTACCAACATCACCCAGCAGAAACTCTTATCTCATCCTGCATAACGAATTCCCGTAATTAGATAACATTGAGATGAACATTATGAACTCACTGAGCAAGTTCACAATTGCTTTGCCGAATAATAATCCACTTTGCACTCATAGCTATAGAGTTTCTTGTGTTTATTTGAGTAAATGCTAAGCTCAGAGTGCGACCATTTGTTTTTGCGTATGTAAATTTGTGTCAACCATAAACATAATGCAGGGTATGTGTAGGGTGTCCATATTTTTGGGACACGCGCAAATTAAGACAGCTCCTCTGATTAGAAGGTAACAGGGATGTCCGAGATTTTATTCAAAAATTTTTTTATTCATTTAACTAGATTAACGCGCCATGGCTTTGCCCGTATTTTAGGATAAATAGAAATAGGCTATCTAACAGTGAAATAATTATGCAAATCGGATCAGTAGATCCAGAGATTAATGCGTTTAAACAAACAAACTCTTAAGCTTTAGAAATAAATAATATTAGTATATATCGAGGGTGCAGTGTTAAAAACCCAATAAATGCAAATAGTAAATACGTTTCTATAGCCTACTAGAATCAGAATTTTTTGCTCTTTCTAGTGATTTTTACAGTTAACTTACACTAATTTTGCACAGTTATCGGGTTAAATCACTGCAGACTCGATATGTAACCTTTAGTATATAAATCTAAATTTACAATTTCAGAAAAACCCCCGATTCCAGTGCCTTAATTTCCTCAAAAGTAAAACACCATAATAGTTTGTAATGTGCACGCGATGCTCTTTCATTTGATACCCCCCTAAAGTATATTTATGGATTTTTTGCCCATAACTTTTAAATGACTCAACCGATTTTCATGAAACATGTTTAAGAACACACTGGCTAAACTAACCTTTCCTACAAAAAAAAACTTAATTGAAATCGCTCCATTAAGCTACGATGTCCCAGACAAACGTCAAACTTATAACACCCCTCTTTTTTGGTCGGGGGTTAATTAGTATAGATGTGTTTTTACTTCTCGATGCGAATTGGTGTGCGCGGGTATGACTTCTATTAGTTAGTTATCATAAACGTTAATTGCCACCATGATGTACATTTAGATCTTAAAATTATTGTCCTAAAAAAAAGTAAAGTAAGTACAATTAATATTAGTATCTAAGGTTACTGAAAATATCGCTAAATGTTACTGTAAATATCGTAGACTAGCAGTAGCCCGCGGTGTGACCCGCGTTTAATGGATTTGCCCGCGGTATCACATATTTTAACGCGGTAAAAAGTAACCTATATCACTTCTTAACCTTTAGTAAATCTGTTTACGAAATTTCATTCAAATCGGTTAAGTATATCAAAGTTAAAACGTTTGTTTCCTTAGAAGCACAGGCCATACATGGACAGGTCAACTAAAAATTTACAAAACATTATAACATAAATGATCAAGGAAATAACATTGTCTTGACAATTAGCTTTATTTACATACAGCAATTTTTATACTGTGTTGAGAAGCGCATAGAACAACACAGAAGCCATCTACCTTCTAGGTCTTCATGCTCCATCTTAGACACCATCGTCACTTTACATCAGGTGATTACCCCCTACGTCACAAACATGATCACAATCTCACAAACTTGGAGTTTTGTAGGTTTTATCTGTTCACGTCCGTAAGTGGTAACCCTCAGAATCCTTACACGTGATCTCCGGGTGGTGCTAAGAACAGACTCAGGTGGTAGGCTTCGGTCCCGGCTTGTCACCATCCTCCGGGCTGGGCCAGTGCGTGAAGCGAATTTTTCGTGTTCGTAATGCGGCCCGGAGAAGCCATCTACCTTCTAGGTCTTCATTCCCCATCTTAGATCACATCGTCACTTTACATCAGGTGATATTGTGGTCAAATAAAGGCTTATCCAGCCTAAAAAGTAAAAAACTTTACCTCTTTATAATATTAGTATAGATTATTTACGGACTTTGTATACCTACGTTTCAACAAACTTTTAAGAAACATACAGTTTGTTGACTCCTGACGTACTAAACGGGATTAAATGATATTTTGCTGGGAAACGCCTACAGTTTCAAGGACTTAATTTATTAATAATGATCTGTGTCATCCATCTTCCCGTTACTCATACAGCAGTAACCTGTGATTCATGCATCAGTACTGTAATCCCGTGCATCGTAAAATACATTGGAAGATATAAAAATGCGGTATAAACAATCTCTAACAAAAATAGAATCGCAAAATGTGTCGGTAAGCGTATAACTCAACAACGCCTGGACCAAATTGGACAATTTTGTTATACAAAAAAATTGTAGATGAGAAAAATTCGAGTAATTGCCGGGAAAACAATTTTGAAATAATTACCCGTGCGAAGCCGGGGCGGGCCGCTAGTTACAAATAAAATAAATATTATCAACAACAAGTAGCCCCGTGGTAAGCCCTAAAGCTTGATAAAGATTTAAGATTCGTTATATCTTCTAATATAAAACATTTCCATGTTACAATTTTAGTTACCGTACTCCTCCGAAACGGCTCTACCGATTTTTACCAAATTTTATATGCGTATTCAGTAGGTCTGAGAATCGGCTACTATGTATCTAATTTTCATTTTGCAAAACAACGTTTGCTGGGGTCAGCTAGTCTTATATATAAAATTCACTTGTCACAGTGTTAGTTATCATACTCCTGTGAAACGGGTTAACCGATTATTTTGAAATTTTATATGCATATTCAGTAGGTCTGAGAATCGATATACTATCTATTTTGCATTTTGCAAAACAATTTTGCTGCGGTCAGTTAGTTACTATTATAGATTCTAGGTCTAGGTAGGTTTGACTGCCTCAGTCGCGCAAAGCAAAGGTCCAGTTTGAAAAATAAGTATGTATATAATATATTAGCCATATATATATATTATTATTATGTCTATTGTATGGTGATTGTACAGTTTAAGAAATGTATGGTGTTACATTTATTAGTAGCCCTTTAATAACCAAATAAATAATTAGTATCTACACGTACGTAACACGAGCTCAGAGCTTACTAGCTTGCTAGAAAATCCCCCCAATGTAAGAATTATTGTCACCCTCATGTGACTCACGCCAAATATTTCAACCGAGATCAAGCCTTCAAAGGAAGGGTATTGCCCTATCAATACTCTAGCCTTGACACCTATATACCCTATGACTCAGACAACAGGGTCCATTTTGACACAAGACAGTAGGCCTATATACCTTAGTACTCAGAGAACAGGGTCAATTTTGAAACAGGACAGTATAAATAAAAAAATAAATAAATATTTCCGGACAACTCACACAGCATCACCTAACCCCAAACTAAGCAGAGCTTGTACTATGGGTGTTAGGTGCCTGATATACTACAAAGATACATTTTTTTTTTGTAAATACATACATATGATACATAGAAAACACCCAGACCCGAAACCAGAAATTGTAGATCGTACAAAATGTGGTCCCCCGGCGGGAATCGAACCCGCAACCTCTTGCGCCTCAAGCGGACGTTCGCCCACCGAGCCACAGAGGTGACAGTATGTCGTGTCAGTACTGTTTTTTGATAGCCCTTTAAGTTATACACGGGCAGGCTGTATGTAATGATGTAACAGTGTAAGAAATAGTGAAAGTAAGAAGGGAAATAGGAATAGAGGAGTCTTCTTCATGAACTGAAGAAGACATCTGAGAGGAGAGGCTCCGAAGCTGCGGTTTTCGGAGATTTAACTTATTTACCTTTTAATCAGCCGCGTCATTCCAACATAATATTATGGAAAAGTAAGTTTGTTTGAAATTATATTCAATTATTAAGTCATACATAACTATATTATGTCAAATCTTAGATATGTCAATGTATTCAGCCTGCAAGCAGACGTGCAAAGATGAACTCAAAATATTATGGAAAATTGGAAATCAACATTAAATAAATTCATTTCTTTGTTACCCCTACATACTTTATCTACTCAACCGATCTTTTTTTGATATTGTGCATAGTTACATATAGCTAGGAGGCCTGAGAGGCTTTTAACCCGAAATATGTTTTATTCTCATTGGGTTCACTATTAACAACTCTACAAATCTTAATACAAATATTTATACGTAAAATAACTTAGTGTTTTTAAGCGAAGCCGTAGGTAAAAGCTAGTGTCATTTAAATCAGCATCTGTTGAAGATTTCACGCACAGATTAATTGGCTGCAAAACTTGAGCTTATTTTAAACTGTTAATTCAAAATGTTTTAAAATTGTTCTTTCAAACATCCGCCATCCTATTTCAAGGATGGCAATTGGGTAGCAAAACAATATTATTATCTCTAAACTTTTAATATAGAAATTATTTGTTTTAACAACGACGAAGGGCAAATTAATTCTCAAAGACTAATTAATCATGAACAGTTTATGTTCCGAAAACAGTATGAAGTGGCTAGAAAATGATACAAAATATGTAGTTAATTTTTCGAATGTTTTGAATCATTGCAAAAAATATAATATGAAATTTTTTTAAATAATGATTGGTATTCATTTTTATAACTCAGTACTCCTTATTTATATACTCTACATATTTTAAAAAAGTTAGCAACCCCAATACACGTACATTTAAGTACATTATTCATTTGTTTAAGCGTAATGAGTCTGTCATCAATACGTGGATATTGCACCGGAGTTAATGCAAATGTTGATAGAGTCGATAACGATTGCAACATAACTTGGTAACTCGGTCCACAATCGAGTACCTTGTCTACAATCGAGTCTCGCAATCGGTAACAGTTCGATTATTATCAACAACCGCAGAGTGTAACTTGCTCGGGTCACTGGCGAGTTACGATATAGTACATTATACTTGTAATAACTATACTTGTTATATTTATGTTTATACTTAGTTTGTTATATATTGAGGGCTTGTTAGATAGCTTTTTATACCTCGGTTGCGGGTAGGTAGGTACTCATATATGTATGTTTATTGTCGAAGTAATCTGCAGTTTTACGCGTACTAATTACGGGTAAATAGTCATGTGACGAGAAGAGCGTTGGATATGTGTTGATGGATATGTGGGAAGAGGTAGGCCAAAGAAAAGATGCATGGACGGTGCGAAGGATAACATGTGTAAGAAAGGAGTCAGTGTTGAGGTGACAAGTGACAGAAGAAAATGGAAGGAAAAAACATGTTATGCCCCCACGTAATAAGGGATATGGGTAAAATAATGATGATATTGCCCAATTATTACTTTTTCTATCTAATTTACTTTTAAGTCTACGGATCTTAGAGAATATCTGGTATAATCAAATATTGCCACGTGACATACCCATACTAATGTTAAGTTATCTGTAACTTTGGTTTCTTGCGACTAAACCTAATCAATTCAAAGCGCGACCCCATTATGGTAAGTACAAACAAAAATACACACCAAAAAATGTAAAAGAGTTTCTTGTTGTGAGATAAAAATCATCAAAATCCGTTAACAGAGTAAAAAGTACTGACGAGATAATCACAAAAACTACGCGTCGAATTGACAACCAATTCTTTAAAGCCAGTTAAAAATTCAAAAATGAACGGAAAAGTTTATAAATCTGCCGTTTCACATCCACACGTAAAGTATTAGCGACGATAAAATCCACATGCGAATCGTTCCGCTAGTTTTGTGCCTAACATTAGGGCGGTTTTCCACCAGATGTGTGCAACGCAGCGTTTCTCTGGATGCTTATGATATTATCCAATCATTATGATGTGAACATAGCTTAAATTTAGGAAAAGCACTGGTGGAAATTGATTAAACTAAGATGAGTTTCTTTATGCGGAAGGATGCGTTCTCTGAATGAATCCATTTCCACCAGTGCTAAGCTATGTTGTATTGGTGTATATCATAGCAGTAGGCGCATTCTGTAAACTCATTTCGATCCTTACTAAGCTGAATCCGCGGTGAGTTTAAAGTTTTGTATTCTGTAAAACTCGATAGCGCCTGTAGCGCCTCAGTGACGAGCGTTCGAAGTGAGCTCGGTCACTTGAGTGATTTCGAGTTCAGATTCGATTTTTTACAGAATGCGTCTGCTGATCTGTGGAAAAGCCCCTTTACCTGGGTCCGAGCGTGTCGCAACATTCGCACACCTGTAGTGTACCTGATGTGGGTCAGACTTTATCCGGCGAGTACTGATCTTGTAAACAAACGCGCGACCGGGCCGATTGTATACATCCTACGACCTTGACGCAACTTGCGTTGGGACAAAGAATACTGTGCGAGAACAAGGCGAGTTTTAAATGGGTGCTTTTGGGGAAAGGTCATTTCCGAGACGTAAGTATGCTAAAACATAAGACATTTTAAATGCGATCGACTTCAAATATACCAAATACGAAGATTGGTAATCAATCAATCAATCATTAAAAACCAAGGAAAGTATTGCAATTATTATTTATTTTACTAACTAGAATTTCTATTCATGACAAATTTAAACAGGACCATTGGGAAGACCGGTCTGATAAACAGTATAACAGAAATGTTATGAAGCAACAAATAAAAAAAAATACTTGCAAATATCTTTTTTCAGATCATTAATACATATAACATATTACAAACAGTGCGCTAGATTATGTCAATAAAAAACAAACTATGGCTATTAAAGTAAAGGAAGTAATAATACCTTTACCTAGCCGTATCAAATATATTATTAATCTAAAAAAAAGTCCAATGTTGTACAATATCAGACAAAATAAATTAATATCGAACAAAAACTAATAAAAATCTACCGTCTTAAGGTAATATACCGATACCCTTTTTTTCTGACAAACATATAACAAAAACATATCTTTTGTTAACCATATCTTGATAATTATTCAGATCCATACCATCATGAGCATTATAAGCCCTAGCGCTAGGTCACAGGTGAAAGGCCACAAAATATTCCAATGCCACACACATAGTCACTCAGCGGATATCACCAAAACACTTTATATATGTATTTAACACCACATTGATTATATAGATAGGCCAACTATTAGTTTCGAAGGTAACTCTCATTTTGAAAATCAACATAATGAATAATTAACAAAAAATACTAAAGTTTTTTAAATTTATGGATAATAATTAAGATTTCTTTGGAACCAAGAATAAAACAACAACATACATCTAATATATACAATTTCCATGTCACAATGTTAGTAACCGTATTCTCCGAAACGGCTTTACCGATTTTTACCAAATTTTATATGAGTATTCAGTAGGTCTGAGAATCGGCTGCTATTTTTCATTTAGCAAAACAACGTTTGCTGGGGTCAGCTAGTAATCTTATATTTATTTAGCTGCAAAAAATCTATGTTGTATGAATCAAATGAATGGAAAGACTAATACGTAAGAAAAGCATTGAAATCTTTTCGCTATCATAAAAAACCATACAACATAATATGACAATATTGAAAATCGCGCGTTACTTTCAAAACATCATATTGCGAACATATTACTATCGTTGACACAATTTACGTGACAAACACCCATTTTGAAAATTAAAAGTGATGTAAATAATAACCTTTTGAAAATCTATACAGGCTGCCTAAGAAAACAAACACAAAGCACCTTCTCGTGTCATGGCGGGGTCGCGGCTACGGTGTTGCGCGCGCGCACGTCCGCCCGCGCCGGTTTCGCGAGGCCACTGGCCGTCCGCTGATTTCGTACAAGTATAGCTAATTAGGGGACACGCTCGCTGAAGCGGGTATCGCTTTCACGGATTCCTTTTTTATATGCCAATTTCTTTGAAATCCTATACAGTAAATAAATTCTACATCCGATTGCAATGATTTGTAATGTGGGAAGACAATAAAATACTCTATTGAAACACCAATGTTACAAAAACAATGCTTAAGATCTATAATAGATAGGCCGCCCATTGTGACAAAATTATATGTAAATATATTAATTTTTTTTCGTTAATTTTTTTATTTACGTGACCTCCGGGTGGTGTTAAGAACAGTCTCTGGTGGGAGGCTTCGGCCGTGGCTTGTTACCACCCTCCGGGCTGGGCCAGTGCGTGAAGCGATTTTTCGTGTTCCGTAGTGGCCCGGAGAAGCCATCTACCATCTAGGTCTTTATGCTCCATCTTAGACCACATTTTCACTTTACATCAGGTGAGATTGTGGTCAAAAAAGACTTATCTAACATCAAAAATAGAAAAAAAATCAATAAGGTGTATTGAATAGATGTAAATAATAGTGTAACAATGGGCGGCCTTTAGCTCTAAAAGTGATATATTCCAGACAACGTTTAGATGGACTGGGAAAATTAAAAACTTAAACATAAACGACGAATATTGCAAAATTGACAAATTATAAAAGAATTAAAAGTTGAATTGCAATGTGTAATTTTGGATTATTTATTACTATTATTTAATTTTATCTAGTTTTCCCCTCTCGCTTTTGCATTGGTGCTATTTATACCTATAAACCATTTTGAATCACCCTATCTAATACTGCATATAGGTTCAATAGTTTTTGAGATTATCCCCCACACACAGACAAACACGGCGGGAACTTTCATTTAAATATGTAGTGATATTGTTGACTTTTACACGTTTAATTTTTATTTCGTAGAATTAAAAAAGTAAAATAGTCCTTGGATAAGACTTACACGTTTAATATTGACGCCACTTGGTAAGCTCTAAGCTTGTGTTACGGGTACTAGACATCTGATAAACTTAATATAACATACATACATATACATACATATGTAGATATTTTTATTATACATATTTAGGAGAAAGTGATTGCAGAACATACAAACGCTTGACCCCTCGGCGGGAATCGAACCCGCTACCTCTTGCGCCGCAAGCGGACCGTCGCCCACCACGCCACTGAGGCAGTCTTATTAGAATATTTTGTAATGCGCGCGATGCGCTTTCATTTGATACCCCACTCGAGAATATTTGCAGAGTTTCGGTTCTCCTTCCCCACTCTAACGCCCATAACTTTTAAACGGCACAACCGATTTTCGATGTTTCGATGAAACATTCTAAGAACACGCACACCAGACTCGCCTTACATACAAAAAAAAAACTAAATTAAAATCGCTCCATCCGTTCGGCGAGCTATGATGTCCCAGACAGACAGACAGACATGTCAAACTTATTACACCCCTCTTTTTTGGTTGGGGGTTAAAAATAGATGAAGCCGCGCACACTGACAACGACAAGTCTGTATGGAGACTAAAATGTTTTGAAACTTAACTAATATACTAACTATAAGACTTTACTTCAATGAGCGCGAAGCAGTAAAGCAATCTTTAACCTAAGTCTTTGTACGAGTAAGTTCACTTTTTAAGCACGCGTAATTGCTTCAGCAGACTGTTTCCTTATTGTCCAGTGACCTCCGAGATGATTGAAACAATAATATCGAGTTGGAGACAGCCGCGCAACAAGCCTAAATGAGAACTTTAATATTTACATAACGTTTTTAAGTGGCCACTTATTTATGTAGCTAGTTCGTTTATATAACGACGGCAAGACGCAAATAATACCCTCAAAATAATAATAATTAGATTTTTACGCGGTAAAAGCATATAGGATAAAACACTTTTTTTATTGAAATATTAGTTCCTGTGTTTGCGTTAAACTAACGATTTAATTCTTTAGCTTTATTATATTAGCATCATTTCAGCTGTGAGACAGCTGGGCCTAGCCCCTCTTAGAACCACGGAACATTAGTTATAGTTTTTTTTTATTAAAGTAATTGTATCCCAATCATCATATTTCTACATCTCTGCTATTCGTCATGTAAATAACGCGAAGGTCCGTGAAAGAAAATGTTAATTTGAGAATGGGTTTTGGTATTGAGCTATTACGTTTTTTTTAAACAAAACACATGAATTATAAGCTGCAGCACAATTAAGCGTCCTCGAATGTCAGCACGCCGCGCCAGGCCGCGCTTATTTCACGGATAGCATCCACTAATGTTTGCAGTTTATTAGAGAAACTTCCCCTTCGTTTGCATACAAGTTGGGGGTTGTTTTATTTGCTCTGTTCTTCGCGAAGTTGGTCTTCGCGGCATGTGTGGTGGAGATATTTAACTTTACATTTATTGAGTTCAGCAAGACTGAATGAATAAAATTAAATTTAAAATTTTTCGAAAAACCCCCGATTCCGATGCTTTAATTCCCTTAAAAGCAAAGCACTATAATATTTAGAAATGTGCACGAGATGCTCTTTCATTTGATACCCCACTCGAGTATATTTGCAGATTTTCGGTTTTCCTTTCCCACTCTCACCCCCATAACTTTTAAACGGCTCAACCGATTTTTATTAAACATGTCTAATAACACCCGGGCCAAACTCACGTTTCATACAAAGAAAATAAATACCTAAATTGAAATCGCACCATCCGTTCGTGAGCTATGCTGTCCCAGACAGACAGAAAGACTGACACGTCAAACTTATAACACCCCTCTTTTTTGGTCGGGGGTTAAAAATTAAGACGAGCTTTAATTAGGGACTTGTTCTTTGAGTATAACCTCGAGCAGAACGCGCAATAGTCTGGGAGCGGACAAAAAAAAACCTACCTGATAAAAAATATAAAATGCCTAATCTGTAAGGGTAGCTGACACTTACCTAGATGATTCAAAATGACACAATAATCAGCCTTACATGAAAAATTATATGTTCAAAACCTATGCAAAGCAAATTTAGAATATGCCTCCTACTTATTCATATTTATTTACCCCTTCTAAAACAATAATGAAAAAATGATCCCAGCTAACCCAACACGACAAAAGATTATACCAAAATTATCTTTTGAATCCAATTAACGCGGTTGTTCATAATCCCTAATTCTGTAGCCACCCTTTCCGAACCGCTGGGACAGGGAATCCGGTCGGGTAAGTGTCATAAATATTATAAATTAAGTAAAAAAAAACCCTGATTCCAAACTCTTAGTTTCCTTAAAAGTAATAAATCACATTATTATGTAATGTGCATGTGATGCGCTTTCATTTGAGACCCGCTTTCATATATACTCGTATTTGCAGATATTCGGGTCTTCTTCCCCACTTACATTACCCATAACTCAAAAAAAAATCCCCCTACTTTCAGCTATATACTATTTACCCGACATTCATAAATTATGTTATGTTCTCCTGCAAATGTATCTATGTACAATTTCATATAAATTTGTTTAGCCGCACTGAACGACACGGAAACACCGAAACTTGAGTTATTTTCACACTTTTTGTTTTCTATGAAGGTACATACTTATTCTAAAAAACTATAATATATGTATGCGTTTTATATACAATTATTATATGGGGTATACCAGTTGTTCCCTGATCTCTGATTATGCTTCGTGATAACCGATTTGCGTTTAAATATTTAAACAATTTTTTTTTGTTGAACTGCATTTATGTTAATTTTAATTGTTTAATTGTGTGTTTAAGACGTAAATAAAACTTTTTCTATTCTATCTCTAGTACCCGTTAAACAAGCTTAAATCTTTCGAAGGGGGGTATGTCCCGCTGGTCCCCTCTAGGATTGTCCCCTTCGGACCGTGTAGAGGGGACAAGCGGGACATAGTATTAGCGATATCCCGCTGGTCCCCTCTACGGGTCACTCAGAGGGGACAAGTAAGCTGTTGAATTTTCCGATGACCCAGATGTCCCCTCTGGAGAAGTTGCAGTTAAATTTTACTTGAAATTGTATATTAAAACTATACTTTTATATTATTTAGTATAGGTATAAATATTATATTGTTTAGTATATAAAACATTATCATTTTAAATTGTTGACAAAAATTGGTTGGTGGATGCATGAAGGTTCGTATTTTCCTAGTATTTTGTGTAAAATAAAACAATTATTATATTTATACGTTTTATTAAGTTAAATAATAAAATAAAAAAAACAATCATTGCATTTCTTAAATAAAATATATTATGTATTAAAATTACCTTTTTAACAATATAAAACAGACATTCTAGTATTTATTTATTTAACTAATGCATGCATTCATGCAATGCTTCTACTATGCTATATCTGTAAATAAGAATGTAAAATATAGCATACTAAAAATATCTTCGATAGAATTCACTAAAATTATTAATTAAAATCACAGGTATAGATCACACTTATACATTAAACACAATAAATAGTTTTTGAGTTTCGTTTAACAAAGCTTGTATTATGGAGACTCGTGAACTTGTTACTCGATGGTGGATTTTTATATATATAAACATTTTGTACTTACAATAATCTTGAGAAACGCAGTGCACTTTTTTCTTCGCTGGGCACATTCCCATACTGTTAGTCCAGTTTTATATGTTTTTTATGTAGTACTGGTGACCTCCTCTTAGTATAACTGTGCCATTTCGTCTTTTTATATAAACTATTGAGTTAAAAATTTTACTACAAGAAGCACTTGTCCCATCTTCATCTTGTCACTTGTTAGGAATGCACTGATAAGAAAATGCTAATTTCTTCGTGTTGGCAATACGGTGTTTGTTGAAACAATATCCTAAAGACATTCGGAGATGACATTAACTCACCACTATGGAGGTCTCTTGTGCAGAAAGTGATAATTTAATTATCCTTTTTCCTAGATTAATCGCTCTCTGCACAGGCCAGTATCTGTCTATGTTTATGTTATTTTATGATCGCACTTACTTAAACTATGAAATAAAAGATTTTATTTTTATTTATTACATACCGAGGTAGTCAATCAATCATATGAGTAGTATACAACGAATTAGTATACATATAAACAATGTTTTAATACACTTATTAATATATATATATAGTTTTAATATACAATTTCAAGTAAAATTTAACTGCATCTTCTCCAGAGGGGACATCTGGGTCATCGGAAAATTTAACAGCCCACTTGTCCCCTCTGAGTCAGCCGTAGAGGGGACCAGCGGGATATCGCTAATACGATGTCCCGCTTGTCCCTTCTACACGGTTCGAAGGGGACAATCCTAGAGGGTACCAGCGGGACATACCCTCGAAGGGGATGTTGACGTGTGATTTTTTTTACAATAATTATTTACTTACAGTGACACTAATTAGGAAGCTAGACATAAACAGCGGGATGGTAGTAGTTCAATAATTACAGAACATTCGACGCAACAGCCCATATTAACATCTGACCCGGCATGTGTGTCAATTGGTACGCCAATAATGAAGACCTCGAACAATTCGTTCCTGTTTCGCTGTGTGCGCGAATCTTTGCGCGATTATTACTGTTACTTAGCGAAATATTTATATAACATTTTAGTTATTATTGTGTGTTATTACTTAAAACGGGTAACACACAATGATTTGAAAGACAATTCAGTTGTTTCCGTGATCATGGCGCTTGCAACAGCGTCGAAATATGTTACCCGTTTTAAGACACAATATTGTTATAAGCCATGACAATTTAAAAATTAATATCGTGTAGCATGCTTAAATTAGGAAATAATAGAAATAATTTTATTAAACCACCATCTATTTACACAGTTTTTACAATAAATTTCTTCTATTCTAATTCAATGCCCGAGTGGTCTGACCTTATTAGTCTACCTTTTTATTGACCTAGTGAAATTTGCTGGCCTTCATAATCGATATACAGTATTGTTGGGCGACTTATTGAAAGAATATAGGAAAAATACCGTTTTTTATCAAATGCTGAAAATGTCTTAATTTCGCGGGCAATTAATGAAACGAAGAATACTTCGGCGGGCAGCATCTTAAACTAAAATGCTAACCTAAAATGCTACTAAAATAAATTAAATAATCTTGTTTTAGATTATAAACATTTGTTTTTCTACGTGTTGTTGTATTTTATTTCCCAGTGTGTACATCATCGTCATTGTCCCACACACTATGTGGGGTCGGCACAACATGTGTTTTTCTTCCATTTCCCTCTCTCACCCGTCATCTCAACACTCACTCCTTTCTTACACATATCTTCTTTCACACAGTCCATCCATCTTTTCTTTGGCCTCCCTCTTCCCACATAACATTTTGTGTACAATAAAGTGCTTCTGTATTGTATTGTATAAATACCAACCAGAATTTATTTTAAGTTACTAACAAAACCATGGATCCTTTCTGTCTATATAATAATCTTCACTCCGTAACTATATTTCTATTCGGATTTTAAGATAATAAAATTTACGTCACTCTAATTTTCTTCTTCTTTTACTTTGATGGCGTCCGTGGTCTCTTTATTTAGTTTGAGCATGTTATGAAAAAAAGCCGTGTTGACTAAGTAGGAGACCACTCGACTTTCATTCTGAAGGTCGTGGGTTCAAACCCCGCCCGCACCTATGGATTTTTCTTCTTGAGAAATGTATGTGCGCTTTAATCACGTGCTTTAACGGTGAAGGCTAACATCGTGAGGAAACCGGCATGGTCTGAGAACTTTAAAAGAGTTTGAAGGACATGTGACATTCCAACCCGCACCTGGCCAGCGTGGTTTAATTAAGGCGTAATCTCTCTCGTCAAGAGAGAAGTCCCTGTGTCCCAGCAGTGGGAACGTTAATATGATGATTATGTTATGATTGCCTTTGAAAAGGGGTTCCAACGTCCAAACCTCCTCCGCCATTTTGAAAAAAACGTGATTTTGCGGCATCTCGATCAATCGACTGAGTTAATGCTTAATGTACTTGGGTCTTGCATTTTTTTAATACTTTTTAAACTAAATGAAAGCCGCCATTTAGGTTTAAAAAGGCCTATTCCCGGTTCAATACAAATATGCAACAACAGGATCTTGCATAGTGCCTCTTACATTCTAGATAAATTTATACGTCCGCAAACTTTTGCGGTCTTAACACAAAAAAAAAGCTGTCTTTATGTTTTGAGGTCCTTACCTCAAAACATAAAGACGGCTTTTTTTTTACCCTGTTAAGAGGTCTCCTATCGCAAATTTTGTTTTATTCGATGATCGTAGCGGAATTTTTCATGCATTCTTTTCATTTAAGTATGATATTTTGGTCAATAAACCTAGTAACCAAATATCTAGTCCCTATTCACTCTTCTTATATATAAAATTCTGGTGTCACAATTTTCGTTCCCGTACTCCTCCGAAACGGCTTGACCGATTCTCATGAAATTTTGTGAGCATATTGAGTAGGTCTGAGACTCTGCCATCATCTATTTTTCATTTTGCAAAACAACGTTTGTTGGGGTCAGCTAGTATTTCTATATTTCCAACGTGTGCTTTAAGCAACATTGACTTGAACATTGGCGAGCTTAATTATACGTTTAACGTGGTCGTACAATGCAAGCTTGGCGGCCGCGTAAGAGATAATTCAGCTTTGGCTTTCGCATACACCACATTTTCCTATAAAATCATGGCGAAAAGCTTTTTTTTCAATATATTTCTAATCACTTACCGTGAACAGTCAGCTCCGAGTCTCGATTCAGCTCGTAAAGCCTCAGCGCCTCGTCCAGTTCCAGCTGAGTGGAGATGGTGCACGGGTCACCTTCCTCGTCCACCCACTTCGCGGTAAACACCTGAAACAAACATGTTTATGTTACGATAACTACTGATACTCGTTATCATTTTTGGTCATAGAACATCGACATAAGCAAATTTATTCACAAATCGAGGCAAACGTCCAAAGCAAATGCTCGGCCACTCAGGATTTGCCTCGCCTGAGAAGAACGCACTTGCCAGCTTGTCCCAGCCTTCTCGCAGTGTTTCAGTGAATAAAAGAATAGGGGACTAAAGATGGTCATTTAACATCGACATAAGCAAATTTATTCACAAATTGAGTAGCTAGTAAGGCAAACATCCAAAGCAAATGCTCGGCCACTCAGGATTTGCCTCGCCCGAAAGAACGCACTTGCGAGCTTGTCCCAGCCTTCTCGCAGTGTTTCAGTGAATAAAAGAATAGGGGCCTAAAGATAAAAGTTGGCGCGCGGCAGAGTATCCGTAGTTCAAGACTGCACAGTGAGCCAATGGTATATGGTTTGCCGCGCGTATATAGTTGCTTATGAATAGTGAATGCTATTTTTGTGTTACTATTAACAATACTGCTTATTATGAGTAAGCATTTGAGCACAAAATAACTGCTCAAAATTAAATCCTGTTACATAGGCATAGTATCTACTAGTAGTGCCCTGTGTTTTACCTGCGTTATAATGCATTTTCCCGTGGTAAAAAGTAGAGTAGTGCCCTGTGTTTTACCCGCGTTATAATGCATTTTCCCGTGGTAAAAAGTAGTCCTTTAGTAGGCTCTAGGGAATCTGTTTACCTAATTTCATTTAAATTGGTTCAGTAGTTTTTGCTTGAAAGAAGAAAAAACAGACAGAATTACTTTTGCATTTATAATATTAGAATGGGTGATAGAGATGATGTAGTACCAATTAGCTCTATAGGTGGAACTTTATCTTACAGCAATCAAACAACAATATCAAGCTATACTAATATTGTATGTATAGGTTTTTGTTCCATTCAGAAATCCTTGCACGGCTTTATCACATTTTTTTTAAAACCCTAATTTAATTTATATGATAAATAAATTCATTAAATAAATGTGTTATCTATTTATGTTTTAGCTTGTAAGACTGATTTATTAACTGATATAGGTACCTTGTGACTGTTATAAATGGTTCTGAATGTTTCATAGTTCTTAAAAATAATAAATATTATTATTACCACAACTATTGCACTAAACTAATAAAATTTTATTATCATTTATTAAGAAGAAGATAATCTTTAAACTTTACACAGTAGACTGACACATAGCTGTAAAATAAATTAAAAAAAAAAACACTTTTCTATCACTTAGGCTTACAGGCATGTCATTTAAAGAAAACTATAGAATAAATTTACAAACCTGATCAGGCACAAATCTACATATTGCCACCATCTCTTGCATAAACTCTTCGAATGTGATGTTATGCTTTATGTAAGTTATCATCACATCCCCGCTGTACACTGTCTTCACTCGCACATCATTCGCATGGTTCTCCTGATTCACCATTTGGGTAGGCATCATGACAGGATTGCCGGTATCTGAAATAATATTGGAAATATATTATTTTACCTGACTTGATATCCATAATCAACTACATACAAAAATAACTATAAGTAGAAATCTACAGTTACAAATTATTTAAAACATCAGTAACAGCATGACTAAAGCCTTTCTTGCCTGAGTAAATTCTATGAACCTTATAGTTAACTAAGCTGCACTTTACAAGAACTATAGGGCTTCCATGATGCTTAGTTTGACCATAACCTAGGGTAAATAGGATTACCAGGTAGGCATATAATATAATCAGTTTTATAGAGAATTATAAAGAAACTTAACACAAAACTGTGCTAAAGAGGTGCTGCAGATACCGCGCTTCCTGTTTAGGATCACTGAATAGGCGCATTAACTACAATAACTCGTTTGCATTCCCATAACATGAATCACAAAATTTATGGAGTGTACTGAGTAGTCTTCTATTATATGAATACCATACCAGTGGCGATATCAATATAAACTACACACACAAAACCACTAATTACCTTATTTATAAATCTCGTGATTGTACTGTTACCGCACAATAGTTAAATGTAATTACATTTACAAGGAATTACATGAACAAACAACAAAAGTTTGACACAACACCTTCTAAGTAAAACTTGTAAACTCTTGAAAGTGACATTTCGTAAACGGAAATGAAAACTGACATGCAATGGGTTTCTACATATCTCTTTCTAGCAGTGTGTAATGCTTTAGTGTGACTGAAATAGATATACCGGCTTCATCAGCAAGTTTGTTGCTGTCATTAAAAGTTATATTCGATGCGTTCGGAAATGCATCTAACATACTTAGTTAATACTTCCATGGCACTGACCGTGCTGTCATAAAATTGAGTAATAAACGTAATTAAAGCGTAAGACAAACATCCGACGCAAAATGGCGTTCAACTGAGTAACACCTTTTTCACTTTATAATTTTATTTAACTCGTCACTGGCAATTGTCACTTCAAGCGCAAAGTGCAATTACAAGAAACTAAGAAACTAAAACAAAGATCGATGAAGATAGGTAGATCAAATAAATAATAAAAAAAAGGTGTGTGTGCGATTCACACACGATAGAAGTGAAACTTCAGTGAATCGACAAATAATATAAGAATAAAAAAAAAAAAAAAAATACTATGCAAAAAGATTTTGTTCGGGCGGTCACCCATCCAAGTACTGGCGTCGCGCAAAGTTGCTTAACCTTGTTAGCGTTTCCCTGTCCTGTCCTGTACCTGTCGGGTAAACCAATCTTATTTCCACTTCCGTTGCATCCGGTTTCAAATCACAACGATTCTAAAGAAGTTTCACTTCAAAAAAAATATATAATCGAAATTCATCAAATATCGCCATCGCTATCAGTTTAATAGGCAAGGTAATTTATATATATGTAAAATTACAAAACATATTTTCATCTGTATTTTACCGCGTAACAAACACGGGCAGAAATAACAAATAACACAGATATCTGAACAAATCATGAAATAGTTAGGTGTGGATCGGCTATGGAAACTCATTTATTTTTTCTTATAGTTATAAATATTTATATGTATGCATGTTGTATCAAAAATGTATCTAAATAAATCTAAATTTAAAATTTAAGAAGAACCCCCGATTCCTATGCCTGAATTTCCTTAAAGTAAAACACCATAATATTTAGTAATGTACACACGCGATGCTCTTTCATTTGATACCCCACTCGAGTATATTTGCAGATTTACGGTTTTCCTTCCCCACTCTCACCCCCATAACTTTTAAACTGATTTAAACTAACTTTTGAACCGATTTTCATGAAACATGTCTAAGAACCACAGGGCCAAACTCACCTTTCATAAAAAAAAAAACGAAATTGAAATCTCTCCATCCATTCGGGAGCTATGATGTCCCAGACAGACAGACAGATAGATAGACACGTCAAACTTATAACACCCCTCTTTTTTGGTCGGGGGTTAAAAATTACATGTAAGAGAGATGTATGTTAAGATAGGCGAAGACGGAAAAGGAAGCAAAAAACATTATGGAATTTTTTTTTGCTACTATTTCAGGACTAGATTAGGAAGATGATGATGATGATTGTCAAATGCTTACATGTGTGAAAAATAAACAAGAGTCAAATCGTGAAAACATGGGAAAAACAATAAAAACATGTATAATTTTATGTTTATTATGAAAAACAAAAATGGATCGCCATTCAATTCAATTCTTTAAAATTGGACTCTGCGCTTGAAGCGTCAGTTTGCCAGTGTCAAGTTAAATAAAATTTTAAAGTGTAAAAGATGTTACTCAGTTGAACGCCATTTTGCGTATATATATCGCGCTATATTTTGATCACCATACAAATCTCTTCTTCTTTTATTTGATGGCGCATTCAAATCTCAGCAAGTTTTTGTACGAAATGTCAACTGTCAAAACGTCAAATCAATCAAAACGTCAATTTTACGATTTGGGTTGGGATTCCGTTCGGGATATATGTTTCTATTTGTAATTGTAATTATTGCCTCAATCTTAACCCAAAAACAAAGCTTAGAAGCTTTCTATAATCAGATTAAGTAACTGTACTCAATTAACAAAAATGGTAAGTCACATAGTAGTTTCACTGACCTATAAAACATGAATTCTGTTTGTTATGATGACTAATACTTGAAAAATATTGTTATCTCCCGAATTTTAGACTGACCAGCAGATGGATTGTGCGCTGGATCTAATGAGGAGGCTGCCCCCTCAGCAGATCGAGAAGAATCTGACGGATTTAGTGGACTTGGTGCCTAGCATGTGCGATGATCTGCTGTCGTCAGTAGACCAGCCTTTGAAGATAGCTCAGGATAAAACTAACGGAAAGGACTATCTGTTGTGCGATTATAATCGTGACGGGGACTCGTACAGGTCTCCATGGTCGAATATTTACGACCCGCCTCTGGAAGATGGCTCGATGCCTTCGGAGCGGCTCAGAAAGTTGGAAATGGATGCAAATCTAGCTTTTGACCAGTACAGAGACATGTACTTTGAAGGTGGTGTGAGCTCTGTGTATCTGTGGGATATGGACCATGGGTTTGCTGGTGTGTATATTTTCCTGCTACTTGTTATAAGTATTTGTTTTTCCTCTATAACTATTATCATCATTTCAGTTTTAGATACATTTATGTTCTAAACTAGCCAAGCTTACCCCATAATCCCTGTTTATATAAATCCAGCATTATCTTTATTTCATTCTTTTATTGTTTAAGATAATTTTAATTCTAATACTGGGTTGGTTGGGTGATCTGCACTTGCTTTACCTGATTCATCAAAAGGTTATCATTATCATTTGATTTTCAACATTGCAGGTGTAATATTGATAAAGAAAGCTGAAGATGTCTCCCAAAAGATCAAAGGTTGTTGGGACTCCATCCATGTGGTAGAAGTGATAGAGAAAAGCTCGGGCCGCAATGCCCACTACAAACTTACCTCCACAGCAATGCTCTGGCTACAAACAAACAAGGAGAGCAGTGGTACTATGAATCTTGGGGGAAGTTTAACTCGGCAGGTAAGTTTAAATAAAATAAACAATCATAAGTTTGTACACATATTTTGAAGTGAAACTTCTATAGAATCGTAGTGATTTCAAACCGGATGTAAAAAGATGAAACGGAAATGGTAAGAGACACAAATACAATGCTTTATTTAATTTTTTTTGCGCGATACTTCGTAGTTGAGACTACAAAGTATCGTGCAAAGAGGTATTGCTGTATTTTATTTATATTATTTTGTAACATACTTTATGTAATTCGCTTTATTGAAGTAATATAAATAATCCGAATAATTACAGATATATGTTTGTTTCTCTTATCATTTTAGCAGATGCATTCATTTACCCTTTTTTTCTATTTGATATATTTCATAATTATAGTTCGTAAGTAGTAGACTCCAATCGTGCGTCGTAGCTGACACACACACACACTTTTTTTTATATTTCTTATTCTTTCGTCGATTTACTGAAGTTTCACTTCTATCGTGTGTGAATCGCACACACACCTTTTTTTTTTAAGGAGTTATTTATTAATTAATAAATTTTCGTGTTCCTAGCAGATCCTATCCATCCAAAGGTTGCCTCAAAGAGGCCGCTGATTGTACAACAAATGTGGCTAATGATTGTTATTTTTAAGTTAACCTGTAAGCATTGGTGTGCAATAAAGATATTATCTATCTATCTTATTGAAAACTTTCAAATAAAACATGACTTTAAGACAGTGTTGATCTAATTACAAGGAAAATTAAACAAAATTAACAAAACTTCGTAAACAAATATCTATAACAAAACAATCAAATAAAGATTGGAAACAGACAATATTCATTTTATTTGACTTCATATTTCGCTACTGAAACAAACATAATTGATTGAACTTTCAATAGAATGATTCTGAAGCCACTGCATACATCTTACAACAGTTGCATTCTTCTTGGACAATTTGGATTGCCTCCAAATTTTTCTTGAATTTATTATTTATTTAATGAAAACTTTTTCAGGCTGAGCAAGATTCAGCAGTAAGCGACGTAACGCCGCACATCGCCAACATCGGTCGCATGGTAGAAGATATGGAAAATAAAATTAGGAACACACTTAATGATATTTATTTTGGTAAGATTTAATTATTTATTTATTTACCTGCCAAGTCTGGCCAGTATTGCCAACAGTCGTTCATGAACATGTGCCACATTTGAACGAATTAATATTAGCATAATTTTTTTAGTAGTCTTTAACTGTGCTTTCAAATTAGGCGTTTCGAGACTTACGTCTGGGTGTAACTAATTCCACATACGCGACTACTTTACATAATGTAGCAGCTCCTTCTCCTTTTTTTAAAATCTATATAAATAAAAATTAATTGTTCTTCGTTAATCTGATTAAAACTCGAGAACGGCTGGGACGATTGAGCTGATTTTGGTTTTAAAATGTTTATCGTAGTCCAGGGTAAGTCTAAACGGTGAGCAAATAAGGAAAAATTGCCGGGAACTTTTTTTAACCCGTGCGACGCCGGGGCGGGCCGCTAGTATTTAAATAATTTGATGTGTTTTGCAGGTAAGACGAAAGATATAGTGAATGGTCTCCGCTCCGTCGTTCCCGCGGACGTCGCGCGACGCACCGCCGCGCTGCAGCACGATCTGGCGTCCGAGCTCCAACGTCGCAGGGCTCCGCGCGACGACTGAACTACACAGTACGTATATACAAGATCATACATATACATACAACTTTTTTTTAATGATAGATAAGCCTTCTATTGTCCACAATATTACCTGATGTAAAGTGACGATGTGGTCTAAGATGGAGCATGAAGACCTAGAAGATAGATGGCTTCTCTGGACTGCATTTCGAAACACGAAAAAATCGTTTTACGCACTGGCCCAGCCCGGAGGATCTGACATAGTATAATCTAAACATAGTGATTTTTGAAAGCTGTGTTAAGTGGTAGCACACTCGACTTTCATTTCGAAGGTCGTGGCTCAAACCTCGCCGCACACGTCATGATTTTTCTTCTCCAAAAGTTTATGTGCGCTATAAACAGTGAAGGCAAACACTTTGAAGCATTTAATAATAATAAATCATCTATATTAGGCATCAAGGCCCATATAAACATATACCTTATAGACTAACATAATATAATAAATCTAAATTAAAATTTAAGAAAAACCCCCGATTCCAATGTTTTCATTTCCTTAAATGTAAAACAACATACTATTATGTAATGTGGACGCGATGCGCTTTCATTTGATACCCCACACTAGTATATTTGCAGATTTTCTGTTTTCCTTCCCCACTCTCACCCCCATAACTTTTAAACTGTTAAACGGCTCAACCGATTTTCATGAAACATGTCTAAGAACACCCGGGCCTAAACTGAAATCGCTCCATCCGTTCGGGAGCTATGATGTAACACACAGACAGACAGACACGTTAAACGTATAACACCCCTCTTTTTTGGTCGGGGGTTAAAAATAGAAATCTTATAAACTAAAGTTTCAGCATCGTGGATCATCTGTTACCACGGTTTAAAAGACATGACATTCACCAAATCGCACTTAACCAGCGTGGTGAATAAAGGCCTAATCTCTCTTGTCAAGAGAAAAGTCCTTGTGTCCCAGCAGAGGGAACATTAATAGGGTGATGATGAAGGCGATCTCTAACTAGAAGTTAAAAGTGAAACATTAATAGGGTGTCGATGATGATGATACAGATTTTTAACATTTGGCTTTTTTTTCAGGAGAGCTGGATATATTTGGGTAACTATTTAGTGCTACGATAGAATACAATGAACGCATTTGTGCAGTGTAATTAAATTATTATTATTAAATATTTTCGAAACTTATGAAGAATTGAAAAGTATTTCTCATCTTATTACATAAATAGTTAATTTAAATTAAAATTAATTACTACAGTGCGGCCACTTGGTGCTTCAACAGATAAATATATTTACGATTGTATAGTAATATCTTCATATAATTTATTTGGAATATTCTTGTAAATTTATGTAAATTCCTCCTCTGTATAAATTTGCAATATTCGCCCATTTATATTCCATCTCATTTTTTATTTGCATTTTTAATTGCTTAATATTTTTTACGTAATATAGGTTTAAAAATGTATTTTAAATTAAGATACTGTAATATTAATAAGAGATTTTAAATAAATACTTATAGTCTGTGTAGCAACGAATTTGTTGCAGTTTCATTTGATTTTATAATTAACAGTAGTTATATTGGCCTCTCTAAATAAAGGTATATTTATCTGATTGTGATTTTTAATACTCACCTTAAATCGTACCGATAGTTTGTGAGGATGGGCGTGTGTGTTTTTTGCTCTTTTACACAATAAATACAGTTAATGGGTGTATTTTGAAGAAACTTCATTTTCACATCGGTTTTTCACGCAAAGGCGTCTAGATAAGCCTTTATTTGACCACAATCTCACCTGATGAAAAGTGACTATGTGGTC
Organism: Gymnoscelis rufifasciata; assembly: GCA_929108375.1. NCBI lineage: Eukaryota > Metazoa > Arthropoda > Insecta > Lepidoptera > Geometridae > Gymnoscelis > Gymnoscelis rufifasciata. The sequence goes on along the minus strand of OV815318.1, from coordinate 11,981,756 downwards.
TAAGATGGGGCATGAACACCTAGAAGGTAGATGGCTTCTGCGGCTTCTAATTATCTCGCGTGAACAATGTATTTCCTATCGAACAGTGAAATATTTTTTCAAAACAGACTAGTAGTTCCTGAGATTAGTGCGTTCAAACAAAATATCATATAAATTTACTAGCCACCCGCCCTGGCTTCGCACGGGTGCAAATCTGATACTAAATTACAATGCTACACTACAGAAAAACTGTGAACGTTGTATATAAAAATATAAAGCCTATGTGATTAAAATCGATACAAAAGTTTTGAGAAATCCGCGGCCTCAGACGCGCTATTTAAAGGCACGCTCTCGCCGCGAACGCTAATCCCCGCAATTTTTAAATCTGTAATATCTTCGAAAATATTCACTTAAATCATACGGTGTAAAGGGCCATCTAGATATATATTAAATGAACAATGTATTAAAGGTATTTAATTGGTTAAGGATTAATGCTGTATTGGTTAAAATCGCTTGTAAAATTAGCCATTATTTGTTGTAAAAAGTAAATGACAAAAAAAAAGTTATTGTGGGTTATCCATAAGAGATAGACATATACGATCGCGGACTTTTCTGTAGACCTTTTCAATGTGTACAATGCTTAGTACATTATTTTGATAAAACTCGTAGGGTTCAGCCTGCGTTTGCAATGTAAGCGGAAAAAATATAACTCTAATTTACGATTACGAAGTTCCGTAGAAAGAATGATGTAGAATATATTATGTTTTACATGGTTTTGCAAACTGTCCGCCCGCGGCTAAGCCTGCGTAATACCGACTGCCTCGGTGGCGCGGTGGGCGAATGGCCGCTTGCAGAGCAAGAGGTAACGGTAGAGAGCAAGAGGGTTCGATTCCCGCCGAGGGTAAAATTGTTTATATGTTCTGCAAGCACTTTTCTCCTTGTTCTGGGTGTTTAATATGTATAATAAAAATATCTTTAAATGTATGTATATTATATTAAGTATATCAGATATCAAGCACCCGTAAAACAAGCATAAAGCTTACCACGGGGCTAAATGATGTTGTGTAGATTGTCCGGAAATATTGAATTATTTAATAATACATTTTCCCTATGTAAAAAGTAGCCGAACGCCGTGTTGGCTAAGTGGGAGGACATTTGGACTTTCATTCAGAAGGTCGTGGGTTCAATCAAACCCCGCCACGCACCTCTGGATTTGTCTTCTATAGAAATTTATGTGCGTTTTAAACATGTGATTTAACCTGGTGACTGACAAACGACGAAGTCTTAGTAATATGGTTCGTGATTTACCTACTGAAATATTTTAGTAATCTAGCACATAAATCTTGGGGACATAAAGTATCTATGGTAATGGTACCTAAGAATAGAGCGCGCGTATCACCCAAACTACATTCAGAATTCATAAATTTTATTCATTCCACAATATTTACATTGTATTTGAAAATTACAATAATACCAAAAATGTCAAAAAATTATAATAATAAATTAATAAATTGAAATCGCTCTATCTGTACAGGAGCTATGATGTCCCAGACAGACTCACAGGCAGACAGACAAACACGTCAAACTTATAACCCCTCTTTTGTTAGTCGGGGTTTTCGTAGTTTCCATTTCTAAATGATTTACGGCGGTTGTTTTTTTAAATTCTATTATATTTAAACCCAAATATATAAATATTATGTAAGTATTACGTGTACGAATTAAATTACGTTGCGTTAAAAAAATTTAGTGGATTTTTTTTCCTATGGGATATACGTAGATATATTGGGTTCATAATGATAACTGCGGCCCATCTTTATACTTCATTTTGCCACCTTGTGGCCCTTACCTGCCAAAAGGTTGCCGACCGCTGCTTTAAAGTACAATATTTATTGTATGACAGTTAAACAAAATAATCTAAATTTAAAATTAAATTGATGTTATCAAGCACTGGATGTAATCTCTCTGATCTCATACAAAAGTAAGTTATAATTAATCCTCATCTTTATGGGAATGGCATTGGCTTATTCGTCATTTTTTGAAATCGCTGTCAGTAATGTTATTGTCAAATGTCAGTGTCTAACATTGTAAATGTAAACAAAAAAAAATCTATCCACAAAAATTCTAGAAATAGGTAAATGCAATTTTCTAAGAAGAACACTACAATATTGAAGAAATATTTTGTATTTAGTGTTACCTATGGATAGCAAAGTTAAAGAATCATGCACGAATGCTAACACAACTCAGGTAAGAATATTATCTTATGCTAGAATAATATTCGATTTATATGTGCTTGAAAATTAGCACCTGTTAGATTTATAAATATTATAATCCTCAATATTTTCTTTCTACCTACCTACATTTTACGTTACATGTCCACGTCAGACACCTATTTGTAACTCTTATTCTTGATGATAGTTCGTTTAGTCTTTTTTCATTCGTTCCCGTTGAAAGAAATTAGTTATTTAATTTGAATAAAAAATTGTAAGAGTAGTTTCAAACGATAATCTAACTAAATAATAATTCTTATATTTTATTGTTTTGATTTTTACCAATGACCCACTCCCTCAGTGCATGGGTTAAAATTATACATATAAATGTTCTTCTCGGCTCCTTCTCTTTTGCTAAAAATTGCATTACTACTTTGAGTAATTTAAAATATCCAATCATTAAAAAAAACAGACAGCGGAAGCAACATCAATATAAGCTATGTAATATGAATAGATTATATTATAAAAAAAATTGATTTATTTAGTTATTCTTACAGGTATTTGAAGTGATCATCACAAATCCATGTTCTGAACCAAGTGAACCTTTGGAAATATCATGTGCCGTTAAAGATTTTAGAACTAATCAAAGTATTTTCCTAAAGAATTCTACCACCTCATCTACTCTCAAAAAATCATCCGCTACAAACTATGTTGAATATGCCACAACAAATGTGTCTGAAAATGCAGCTAAGAAAAAAAATCAAGTACAAAATTATATTGAAATTAATTTGACAAAAGAATTATCAACAGCAAATCATGACACAGGGTTGATTTCTTCTGATAAGTCTAAGAATGATATTGTTAAAGCTGATATTACCAAAAATAAAGAGAGTCAAACATGTGTCAATGAGAATATAATTGAAGCTGATAAAGAAGCAATAACTATAGACAGTGATGTGGAACTCTGTGAATCTGAACAGCAAATTGAAAATCCGAAGGAACTTTCAACAAATATTGGTAAAGAAACAGCAGAATCTGATGTAGTATCTAAAGTAATTGACCATATTGATAGTGACATAGAAATGCATGAAGAAGGGTGCAAACAGAATTTGACTATACGGAACACAGATGCTGATGTTATAGTTCTTGACAGTAAAACTAATTCAGAAAATACTATCATATTAGATGAAAATGAAATTAACAAATTGACTGAAAAATATCCCGCAATAAATTTAGACTCAGAAGGCAGTAGGAACAAAACAGGCACTTTAGCTGAAACACAAACAAATGAATATAATAATATTTTTAAGGAACATCCTCTTTTATCAAAAATAGTGGAAAAATGTTTATCAATGGAAAATAATGGTGGTATGAGCAGAGTTATTAACCATACACTACTAAGTATTTACAAAAATGTCCGTGAAGATTATAAAAAGACTGATGATTTCAAAAATGTTTTAACTAAAACTTTAAATCAATTGGATAATGAGCCGGCATGGAAATACTCGCACATTAAGTGCCTGTGTGACCATCTCAAATTGAAAATTAACAAAAGACGAGCAACACTTATAACTTTGGAGAGTTCTACGGGTAAGTTCTATTTATTTCAGCTGATCATTTCAACATGTCCCTAGGCTACAGGCTACAATAGGGTATATTACTGCAATGTGTTTGCCACATAGGGTACCATAGAATTCTACTGTAATCAGTTAACAGAGAAGAAAAGAGTTTCTTTATTTTAGGTTAGCAGTTTTATCTATGACTTGCTGACTATGAAGGACTTAAGTATATAATTAAGAAAAAAGTATTTATACAATTATATTTTTAAAAATATGTTTGAAAGTATTATTGCTGAGTGTAAGGTAACGCGATTTGTTTCCAATCCAACCGCCTCCTACGTGCCTTACTGCCCGCGCCTTAACATCACGAATGCGCACGCTATACACATTAATCATAATATTTTGCCGCGACGTTATTTGAAAACTGCGATATCTCCTAAAATATTCATTGAATTCAAATAATGCTAAGGACAATTGTGTTTAAAACTCAGCGGCACGGAATCTTGGCCAAGCTCTTAACTCGCGATAACAAACAATTCAAGTGTTTCTGGTGAATGTTACTTTTGAAGGTAGGTAAAAAAATTATTGTTCGTGTTCAAGAGGCTAATTCATTAAGTTATAGTGGAGTTTGACACCAGTTTTTGAGATTCAGTCGAAACACGTCATTTCAGCGAATAAGACGATATTTCAATTTAGTGTTTTTTTTTTAAATCTTTAGAGGAAAGTTATTTTTTTTTGTACTCTGTTAATGTTAGAAGGTATCTAAACCACCCTAATAACAATAAAAAATGGTACTTCAGCTGAGCAGATTGCGCAAGCCGTAGCACTAATCGACCAAGGATTGACACAGCGTGAAGTGGCCATTGTGTTAAATGAACCTCGTTCATCCATGCAGTATGCCCTGAAACGTTATCAAGCGACAGGGAACTACACGCGGCGACTAGGTAGTGGTGGCCGAAGATGCACATCAGCTCGGGACGACAGATTTATAGTCTTGGAAATTTTGAGAAATCTCTACCTTACAGCGGTTGAGATACGACAGCGGCTCCAAAACGTGAGAGGCATTGATGTGAGCGAGCGCACAGTGAGAAGACGAATGGAGGCAGTGAATTTAAAAGCTCGTAGACCAGCGCGTGGCCCAGAACTCCTCAGACAGCACCGAGTAGCTCGTCTTCGTTTCGCCCAAGATCATGCCAACTGGACACAAGAGCAATGGGCCAGAGTTCTCTTCACAGATGACTGCCGTATTACTTTAAGTTCTCCAGACGGTCGTGAAAGGGTATGGAGAAGACGAGGAGAGCGGTATCTACCCATTACCACTACACAAACAGTGGGTTATCACGGCGGCTCCATAATGGTTTGGGGTGGAGTGAGTTCTAATGCTCGTACGGAGTTAGTGGTCGTTGACAACCGGTTAAACGCAACTCGATACATCGAAGACATTCTCCAGGATCATGTTTTACCCTATTCAGGGTTCATCGGGTCCGAGAATTTTTTGCTGATGCACGATAATGCACGCCCGCACGTCGCTCGATGCGTAGACGAGTACCTTCAAGAGGTTGGGATACAGAAGTTACAGTGGCCAGCTCGCAGCCCAGACCTAAACCCCATAGAACACATCTGGGACATGCTAAAAAAAAAGATCAAGTCCGGTTTCAATCCACCACATTCTCTGAATGAGCTCCGCGTTGCAGCGCTGGCCGCGTGGGAAGCCATACCGCAAGATGTTATCAAAAACATCATTCAGAGCATGCCTGATCGGATGCAGGCAGTCATTAGGGCAAGAGGAGGAAACACCCGCTATTAATTTGCATGAACACTAAGAAAAACTTATTTTTTGAATGAATTAAAATTTTGTTAAGTTCTTTAACTTTTGTTTGATTTTAAGAGTTGTCTTCATATGGCGTGCTTTTTTAGTTATCAGAAGCCATTAAACATTTCTTAGGGCGTAAAAACTATCGTTTATTAATTTTTCACCGAGCAACTTAATTGATACAAAATTATAATTAAAAAATCACCAATTTTCGCAAAGTTCTCAAGTGGCCAAGTTTCCGTGCCGGTGAGTGTACATGTAATAAATAACGTATTTATTTCAGTAAGGACTAAAATCATGTTTAAAAATAACACAATCGCATGTACCTATTGAATTTTGCGAATTTTGGTTAGGTATTATAAAAAAGGTTATGGTGAGCCAACCGTTAAATACAGATATATATGCTGTCGAGGACATTTTTTAGATCATCTTAATATATATTAAATCTCGTGTCACAATGTTTGTCCTCAATGGACTCCTAAACCACTTAACCGATTATAATAAAATTCGCACACCATGTGCAGTTCGATCCAACTTGATAGGATAGATAGGATGGTTCTTACGACGAGAAAAAATCGAATAATTTTCGGGAAAATTTTATACCCGTGCGACGCCGCGCCGGGGCGAGCCGCTAGTTTTATCATAAATGTTAATTACTGTCTGTGCAAGTGGCGCCATCAACGCAGCGTTTCACGTAATATTACAAACATCTTTATTAACACGACAAAAAAAGAGGGGTGTTATAAGTTTGCCGTGTCTGTTTGTCTGTGTTTCTATGGCATCATGGCTCCCGAAAGGATGAAGCGATTTCAATTGAGTTATTTTGTATGAAAGGGGACTTTCGCGCGAGTGGTCTTAGATTTATGTTTGATGAAAATAGGATGGGCCGTTTAAAACTTACGACGGAAAGTGTGGAAAATCTGTCCGAAAATCTGCAAATATACTCGAGTGCGATATCAAATGAAAGCTCATCATGTGCACATTACAAAATAATATTATTTTTTACTTTTAAGGAAACTAAGATTTTGGAATCGGGTTTTTTCTTTAATTTTAAATTTAGATTAATTTGTATTTATTGTATGACAGTTAATGTCATACAATAAATATTGTACTTTAAATTGTTCCTTTAAACCCTTATTATAAAATATAAATAATATTTTTACTTAATCAACTTTTTTCTTATTTTCAGATTCAACCACTACTGATAATAAGAAAAGACGAGTGGAAACCATAGATTTAGACAATTACTCAGGTTCAGAAGAGAACAGAATCAATGCTATACCACAAAAACAAAAAGAGTACCCCCCTATAGAAATTGATGATGACAGCAGCATCGAAGAAGTCAGTGAAGAGGTAGTCTTAATTGAGAACAATAAAGAAAATAGAAAGAGAAAGAAGAAGAAACTTAAAAAGAAAAAGAATCTAACATCATCGTTTAATCCCACATTAGTCAGAAACCCATTTTGCACAAGACCTGTGGATTCACCAACATCTGCCAAAGAAAGTGAGACAATACCATCTTCTAATACCCCAGGAGTTATAACCCCATCGCAAGGCAGTAAAGCGAAGTCGATAAGAATACCAGTCCCACCAAATCCAGTAGACAGATTCAAGGCAAATGAAAGGAACAAATTACTGGGTACTCTGTCAACTTCTATGGAGCCTGCATCATCTCTGCAGAATTTACCATCCATTGACATATCACAGGCTGTGACCATCCCTGATACAGCAGAAATTCCGCCGCTTCTTCTGCCTATCAGCACGGAACCCGTCCCATTGGACATGGAATCGTTCAAGCCTAACCTCATAAAGAGTTTAGAGGAGAAAATAGCAATGTTGAGTAAACGTGTCGAATTATTGGATGAAATGGAAGTCACTGATGATTCTATGGCGTCTCCTTACATTATATCACAGCAGTAAGTAATTATTATAACGGCCTAAAATGGTTTTCTAATTTTTTTTTAAAGCGCCATTTTGCAGCTTTTTCCTCGTTTAATGTGGCCGCTGCTTGAGCCATTTTATGACACAAATCGAGTTTAATTGAACCTTGTTCAACCATTGAAAAATGAATAAACATTTAGTCGTATTTAGAGTTCAGTCTGATATGATCGCATTTATAGCCAATGGTGAATTTGAGGCTAAGTGGGGGCCAGAGACTTCGTATGCGCTTTTAAATTTTACTTCAAAAACATAGGACGTAGGCGGAGAACATAGGATTTTCATGCAAACTTCCAACCACCGTCCACTGCTGGACGCTGGACGCCGGAATAAGCCTATTATATTATTTAATTAAACTTCCAGTTATAGATGGCCTTCATCATCACCCTATTCATGTTCCCACTGCTGGGACACAGGGACTTCTCTCTTGGCGAGACAGATTAGACCTTAATTCACCACGCTGGCCAAGTGCGGGTTGGTAAAAGTCACATGTCCTTCAAACTCTTTTTTAAAGTTATCAGAATATGCCGGTTTCCTCACGATGTTTGCCTTCACCGTAAAATCACGTGTTTAGATCGCCTTGATCTTTGGCAATTGTTATTAAATTAGATCCGTCAACATCCTATAACATAGTTAACGTATTTTTTGAGATGTATTTCTGCTGCCGCTAAATCAAAAACACATACTAAACATATAAGGGGCACTAATATAAAAAAAAACAACGTGTTTTTTATAAAGTTAAGCAACGTTGCGCGAGGCCTGTGCTTGGATGCGTGACCAATCCGAATTTAATTTATGCACTTAAAAAAACTTTATTGTTATTTTTGGGTTTTGTTTATTGCAAAATCTCATCAAATTATTTCTATTTTAGGATCCAAAGAACGATAGCAGAAGATTATAAGAGTCTATGTGAGCTTACTGGAAGCTTGGAGAAGAAGCAACATAAGGTCCGATTGCAGGCTTTACCAGGTAAATATCCTACTAATATTATAAACTCGAAAGCTTAATAAAATAAATACTTAAATAAATATTTCCGGACAACTCACACAGCATCACCTAAACCCAAACTAAGCAGAGCTTGTACTATGGGTGTTAGGTGACTGATATACTACGTAGATACATTTTTTTTTGTAAATACATTCTTAAGATACATAGAAAACACCCAGACCCAAAAAAGCAGCAATAATAGCAAATTTTGTTCGATCTATAATTTCTGGTCTCGGGTCTGGGTGTTTTCTATGTATCATAAGACAAATATGTGTTTAGAAAAAAAATGTATCTATGTAGTATATCAGTCACCTAACACCCATTGTACAAGCTCTGCTTAGTTTCGGGTTAGGTGATGCTGTGTGAGTAGTCCGGATATATTTATTTATTTATATTTATTTAAAGACCTCTGTGGCTGGGTGGGCCTGAGGCGCACGAAGTTGCGGGTTCCATTCCCGCCGGGCAACCAGATTCAGCTTAGTTTGGGGTTAGGTGATACTGTGTGAGTAGTCCGGAAATATTTAATTATTTATTTATATAAGATAAGATAATAATTCTTTATTGCGCACACAATTATAAAACAAGCATAACAATAATTTTCTTAAAACTATGCGACAATTGGCGGTCTTATCGCTCAAGAGCGATCTCTTCCAGACAACCTTATATTTGTTTATTATAACAATAATTTGTTAAACACAATCTTAGAGCTTACCACGGGGCTAGATGTTGTTGTGTGAATTGTCTGGAAATATTTATTTATTTATAAAGCAAAGGTGTATGATATGTTTGTTTTGTTTTTATTTTATTTTTATTATATTAATTTTGTGTGGGTGAATTATGTATTAAAATGTTTTGATGTTTATTTTAATTTAAATTTTATGCCTTTTGTAATTAATTTTAACTTGTAATTTAATGGGCTCTATTTACAGGTTATACATGTAATGATAGAGCTCCACGTATTTGAAAATAAATAAATGTATCTATGTATGTCTATTATATTAAGTACCGTAAAACGGGGCTAATTGAAACTGTTTTTGCATAAACATGTGTTTAATAAAAGAGCAATATAACGTTTTATTAATTAAAATTATATTGAAAAAAATGTCACAACCAAGTTATCCAAACGACTAATAAACAATGTAATTTTTTAACAAAAATGTAGGTAATTTTTTTTACCCTATTTTACAAAAATACATAAACAAATATCTAAAAAACAAGTAGGTAATATGCTAGATTTAATTAATATATCGAAATCTAAAATAAAAATAATTTATTAATTAAAAATACTAAAACAAACAGCTTAAACCTACCTATGTATTTAATCACTGAGCTCTGACTTACCTACCCTTAAGTAAGTTTTATATCACTCTTGGGGCTATTTGATACTTAACCTTATCTTTAAATTTAAGAACAGAACACCCGTTGAAATATTGTTCCAAATAACCCCAAAATCCATTCCAAAAAGCCCCAATCACAAAACATAGCAACAGTTCAAAGCTCTTTAGAGATAGAAATCAACACCTAATACCACTAAAATCAGCGAAAAACACACGTATACATAGTTTAATTGGAGTTATACATACCTTTCCTGATTTTGTGTTGCAGCTGAAAGTTAGAAGCACACATATTATATCGAAAATTCGATATTCACAAAATAATCTTCTGCTTCACGTGCAATCATAATCTACCCTCAAATATAACAATTTGACGTTGATAAATAGTTGTTGTGTTGCCAGGTGCCGAAAAAATTGACCCTCACCTCAGGTAATAAGGTCAGGTAAGCGGTAACCGGTTACCGCTTGGGGATTAACGAGTTAACAGATAAAAAAATACACGGGATCAAACCTTTTATTTTTGAAATTCCAAATAACCTCACTATATCCAAAAAACCCCACTTTACGGTATATCAGATATCTAGTACCCGTAACACAAGCTTAGAGCTTACCACGGGGCTAGATGCTAGAGCAATTAATAGCGACAGTTAACAAATATATCACGGGGCTAGATGTTGTTGTGTGAATTGTCTGGAAATATTTATTTATTTTTTATTTATAAAGCAAAGATAGGTGTCCTGTATTTTTGGACGGGCTAACAGACAGACTTCACAGAATATTTTTTTATGTACTCAACAAGCCTATTGTATTTATTTATGTACATCTTGTAATATCATACACAAGCTAAGAGCTTACCACGGGGCTAAATGTTGTTGTGTGAATTGTCTGGAAATATTTATTTATTCATTTTTTTATCATCATAAATATTTTGCAGGATATCCCGTAGGGCCGGTGCGTTGTTTAGAAGACTTCCTGAACAGTAACATAGACGAAGACGGCAACCCTCCGTTCCCGGACATACAGGACGTCATACAGTGCGTCTGTAAGGCGAACAGCGACTGCGGCGTGACAGGGAACCATGCTCAGGTTATGACGCAAGGTTGGTGCTGACAAGATTTAATTTACAGATAGTCTACCAACAAAGGTTTCTCTGCGAAGCGCCTGTGGAATGTTAAGAAGACTTCATGAGCTGTAACAGCGACTACGGCGGTAAGCTTACGTTTCCGGACTTCAAAACGTCATACAGTGCGTCTGTAAGGCGAACAGCGACTGCGGCGTGACAGGGAACCATGCTCAGGTTATGACGCAAGGTTGGTGCTGACAAGATTTAATTTACAGATAGTCTACCAACAAAGGATACTCTGCGAAGCGCCTGTGGAATGTTAAGAAGACTTCATTAGCCGTAACAGCGACTACGGCGGTGACCTTACGTTTCCGGACTTCAAGACGTCATACAGTGCGTCTGTAAGGCGAACAGCGACTGCGGCGTGACATGGGTGACCGTACTCTGGTTAAGGCAACTCTAACCTTGCCTTAACCTGAGTACGGTTTTCAAATAACGTGAAACTTCAGTACAATCGACAAAAGAATGAGATGAATAAAAAAAACTGTGTAAAAGATTTTGTTCGGGCGGTCACCCATCCAAGTACTGACATCGCGCAAAACTGCTTAACCTTGTTAGCGTTTAAGATTGGCTAACCTATATTTTTTTCGTTGCATCCGGTTTGAAATCACAACGATTCTAAAGAAGTTTCACTTCAAAAAATATGATGACTCAGAAATTTCAATCAAATCAAAAACGCTATGACTTTTCCAGCGCGCGCTCTGTTCGTTCAATTCGGTCGGACGATGCAGAGGCGACGTCAGAAACGCGAGTGGAAAGATCTCATGGACCGCGTGAAGGAAGAGGTCGTCGACCCCGCGGACGACGACCCCGAGCTGATGATGAAGCTGAACCGCAACTCTGTCATCGCTAAGAGGAACGAGGATGATTTACTGCAGAGGTAATCCAAAAAATACTACATAAGTTTTTCTAACAGATAGGAAACCAACACACTCTAGTTAATTATTGAATAAGATAACTCTATAACCTCTGTACTTACCATGGAGCGGAGTGGCATTAAACTGAGACTGCTCCTTTTTTGGTACATGGCAGCACAGCCTGGCAGCTAATTTACTGTTTGTGGTTTTTTATGTTTTTTTTTCTTGTGTCTGTTTGTTTGCTGTCTACTGTGCTGTTATTTGTTTGTACCAAAATAAATGTATTTCATTTCATTTCACGGGATAATCCATGGATTGTCCTAAAACAACTGCAGGTTTAATCTAAGTATGATTTAAAATCGCAGTTAAGGTGATTTGCTTGCACAAATTTGACAATTTCCCGCGGTACCGGTAGGTTAAGTAGGCTTACTTGATGTTAAAAGGGGTAACGAAATATCCCCTTTAACATCAGCTATATCTTGTCCTGTCCAATACCGACCAGCCGTTTCAGAGATAATATCTATATGCAGGGGTGTATTGCAGAGGTTAACAAACAAACAAATATTAGTCGATCTCAGCTATATAGTTAATTAAGTTGTGTGAAAAGTCTAGAAATATTAATGAATTAATTTTTCTAACGAATAACATTGCTATCAGATATTTCTACTCATAATATATTTAAGTCCCACGTCTGTCTGTCTGTATATCTTCAAAACTACCGAGTGGAACTTCAAGTCAAATATTGATATGATTATGAATTTGTGACATATTGACACGAGTGTTTAATTTATCATAAGTTATCTAATTGACTTTGACTTTTATTGTTTCAGATACGCAAATATGGAATCGAAAACACAAACGCGCCATAATGGTAATCATAATTCTGATCTAGGACTACCTACCGTGCCCAACATTCAACCTCTCTCCATTGATGATAATGATAACAGTGAAACAGATTCCTCAGATAATGACAATACAAATGATGAACCTAGAACCATTACAGAAAATACAACAATACACAGTAATATAATTAACGAAAATATAGTAACTAGTGTAGATGGGAGCAGCAGACAAGACAACATAGCTGTGATCGGTAATTGTTTATCACTACCAAACAGTCAAATTGTAATTATACCTACTTTATTAGGGAATAACATAATCGGCCAGCAATATTTAATCAATAATTTAAGTCAAACTCTGGTTCCTAATAGTGATCTTATATCAAGCAGGTCCATAGCTAATAGTACAGTCGGTGAAGTAGTTAATGAAACTATAAACTCACACTTCGCAGTACCAGAATTCGCCAATTTAAATAATTTAAGCCAAAACTTAAGCACTGTTTGTAAAGAAACATCAAAGGAACCTGCGCCTACTGCTGATATCTCGGAAGAACTAAATATAGATGAAACAAAGACAACACAAGTCGCGTGTCAAAAAAAAGATTTAGTCATTGAAAATAACAGCTTTCTTGGGACATACGAACAGTTTTTGCTTGCTCACAATAACAAACCAAGTACTAATTATATGCCAAATTTCCGAATACGTGTTGATAAAAAAAATTATGATAGTAAAGTAAGTAATAATCAAGAAGATGTTGGGAATTATTCTAACGAGTTAATAGCAAACAATAATACTACTCTTGTTGAGAGCAGCGATTTAAGAACGCCGAGTGCATTGGCGAAGAATATCTTGCAACTTATTCTTAAAGACTGTCCCGGTCTCCAAATAGGCAATAAAGAAAATCAAATAAATATAGACAATAAAGGCAATGAAATTTCAAAAAGTACAACAGAAACGATACATAAACAGGAGAACAATGAAATAGCTGTCGAAAGTAAAGTCACTGAAGACAATACTGGATCACAAACCGTAGAATCTAATGACGCTATACTAGATTCAATAAAACCAGAGCCACTGGATATTCCGAGAATGTTAGACGAACTGGGTGAGGATTTTACAACAGTAGTGTTTGACATTGAAGACCCATTTCTAATCATTGATATTTCGGATAGTTCTGAATCTGAGGAAGATTTGTGATAATAAGACTTTATACTAGTTGTTATTTTGTAATTGTTTAAAAAGGAACGATAATTTTTTTGCTTTGATTTTATATGTTAAACTGTATAATATTCGTAGCTAAGTATTGTAAAGTATAGAAGATTGGAGTTCTACAAGTATTTTGCTAAAAGCACAACATAACTGAAAACCTTTTTGGTCGATGCATGTTTTTTACCCATTGTGGTATTATTATTGTGATATTGATTAAAACATCAAAACTGTTGTAACCTAGGTATAAGGGGAAAAATTATGTCTTAACAAGACTGAGCCCAAAAGGTGTTTAAAGTGTTCCATAATGTTTGTTGACTTGACGGCCATTTTGAAAAAAAAACGTGATTTTGCTGCTAGTGATGAAACGCATGTCAAGCAAAAGAGTCAATTCTATTAAATTTGAAATCGACTCTGAAAATTTCAAACCTGTTAAGAAATCAAATCTCTCAATCATACCATATGACTAAGAGTTGAGATTTAGTTCTCTGATGTATGATTTTTATTAGTAAGCATGTTACTCTGTCGATTGACGCGAGTTTCATCCTTCTGTCCGTCTGTTTTCAGAAAGGGCAGGAACAGATTTTTGTAGATTTTAAACGAAACCGTATGTCTTGGAGATTTGATTCCTCAACACTTTTTTTTTGTAAGCATTATCACTGTCGATTGACATGCATCATATTACAACAAAATAGCGGACTTGTTGTGCCAGAATGTTGGAACCACCCCTTCATTTCTGTATCCAGCAGATTTTACGCCAATAAATAATAATAGGTTGAAACAAACTCTTTATTATTTTTGGCGTGTTTAAAATTAAAATCTGTTGATCATCAATGACGTCATTTGTATACTAACTGCATTTTTTACGATATAGCCTAGAACCTAGGCCCTCTAAGCCAGCATTACCTACAAAATTGTTGTATTACGTAGGCATCAATATCTTAGTTTTACTTAAATACACTATTTTACGAAACAAATGTCTTTTAATTTTACTATTCCGTTCAATATTCTTGTCCGTCATACCTGCGTACCTACATACAGTAGAATTCATTTATAACGACGTCGCTTATAACGACTAACCGTTTTTAGCGTCGAATATTATTTACTCAAGTTCGGTTCAATAGTTAGATACTGAGAAAATGTAACCGTTTAGTGCGACTCCGGTTTGAGCGACAAACCGTTTATAGCGACCATTTTTTACGATAATTCGTCCGTTTAATACGACGCGTCGTGTTTTGTTTCAATTTAGGTAACAAATGACCAATACCTCGGCCCCCTCACTATCCCCGCGCGCTTCACCGTTCGATTCTCATTATTGGCGCGCGTAAATAAGTAGTAACAGTAAGTGTTTGTCACCTACCAAGTTCATAACATAAAGCTCCATGAAATGAGTTCTGTGAAGAGAAAGTGTTTTACAATTGAAGAAACAATATTACACAGGTTAGAAGCTGGTGAATCAATACGACAATATGAAAACAATGATGTCACGAATTCACAATGCTGTCCGAAGTTCTTACTACCGAACAAAAGTGTGTCAAAAACAAACCCAAATAACAGATTTCCTACGTTAGTATTACAGTACATTACGTACCTATGTTTGTAATTTGGTATGTATGTACTTATTTGTGAACATATAAGAATAATTAAAATAAACATAATTGTAACTGATTCCTACAACATGTTTTATTTACCTAAATAGGAAAATCAAACTTTCGCACTTATTAATCATAATTACATACATATGTAAATATCCGTTTTATGCGTCATCCGGTTAGTACGACATAATATCGCCGGTCCCTTGAAGGTCGTTATATCCGGATTCTACTGTATATATAAATCCAAAAATATTTCTGGGCTCCTCCGGACAAACTAAGCAGAGCTTGTATTATGGGTGCTAGGTGACAGATATACTATACATATATATATATTTAAACATAGAACATATCCATACCGCAAACCAGAAATTGTAGATCGTACAAAATCTGGTCCCGCAGCGGTTCCGAACCAACAAACTCCTGCGCGTCAGGCGAACCTTCGCCCACCGAGCCACAGGGGTCGTCAGATAATCCTGTGCTAATTTTAATAAAACTAACATTACAGAAATAGTTGACACGGAAATGCGCGCTTTTTTTAAACTATTTGAAAGTTATTAGTCAGTTTTAGTGAAATAACTGTTTGTAATTTTCTTCATTAATCATGCCGGCTGAATTTATCATAGAAATAAAACATTTGGCTCGTGCTAAGGCGAGATGGCCTGAGCCCGTCTACTGTTGTCTGCTATCCATTACCCCGGAATTATTAAAACTTGTTCAAAGTACTATAATTTAACTCCTACTTAGCAAATCTGAATAATACTCGTAAATATACAATTCATGTAAATTATCCCCCTGACAAAAAAGTGGGGTGTTATAAGTTTGACGTGTCTGTCTGTCGCCTCATAGCTCCCGAACTGATGTAGCCATTTTAATTTAGTTTTCTTTTGTATTAAATGGAGTTTTGCGCGAGTATTCTTAGACATTGATTCGGCTTGATGTAAGTCGGTTAACCTGTTTAAAAGTTATGAGGGTAAAAAGTGGAAAATGAAAACCGAAAACCTGCATTATACTCGAGTAGGGTTTCAAATAAAAGCGCATCACATGCATTACAAAATAGTATGACTTTTTACTTTTGAGATATATAAAGTTCTGGAATTGAACGTTTTTTTTTTAAATTAAGATAATTTTAAAATATGGGACGGGAAAAACCGTTAAAGGTTACGTAATCGCTCGACCGTTATCGTCGATAGCTATTTGCAAATTTTTTCAAGAAACATTGTAAATTGCTAGAAATACCAATACAAAAAACCTTACATTTTAGTTCTGTGCACTTCACTCTTACTTTTTAATATTTTTCACTAATTTTAATATTTGGTCACGTATATATTATCAGAATCGTCCGCGAGGGGCGCTAGGCCAATGAAATCACCTGCTCAATTTTACGTAAATATAAAACTTCGTGTCTTCGTCGCTAGGTGTCGCCACTCACAGACTGGATATTTATTTATTTACGCAACTTTTCGAAAACTAACAGCTAAGTTTTAAATAACGTTATTTTTTAACATAATATGCCAAAACAAATAGGCACATGAAGACAGAAGGCCAATTACTAGTTTCCTTCCGCTAATATGCTATGTTATGTAGGATCAGTCGAAGCTAATTAAACATCGATTGTAACGGATATGCCCTCTCAATATAAAAGCTTCCAGTCACAAAATTAAAATACTAAAAGAGCACAAAAGTTTTATTTTTTAAATGACAATTCCACTATTGTACGCAACGTTCCATATACACTAAATTATTAGAAGCAAAGCTTGAAGTTATTGTTTGAATGAATAACCCGAATTTGGTCTGGTAATCTACCAAAAATATTGCAAATGGTTTTTTCAACATTATTGTCTACATACATAATTTTTGCACGGCAGTAGTGTGCGCGCCTCGCACCCTCCAAGGCTCACCTCTCTTCTTCGCATTAAAAAATATTTACCGCATCTCATGTCCGCTAGATAGTAATGGACGACTTGTGACTGCCTCAGTGGCGAGGTGCCTGAGTAATTGACTTCAGGGAGACTTTCGGCGGGTTAGATTCCCGCCGAGGGGTCAGTGTTTGTATGTTCTGTAGGCACTTTTCCCTTGGTCACAGACCAAGTTACCAGGTGTCCAGTACCCGTAACGTAAGCTTACCTAGTGTTTACCACGGACCTAGATGTTGCTGTAGATTGTCCAGTAATATTAATTATCACCGGGTATGAAAATGTAGTTCCAGCGACAAATCCGTGTTTCCGGGACGTACTTGAAGCCAGTTTTCCTCAGCCAGTTGAAGCCTCCTTCCCTTATCTACTTTAATCTAATGTCCTCTATAGGATTGTTTCTACTGAGTAGCTTCGAAACTACCTACTAGACCGATTTAAAAATGACTTCGCTGTTGCTAAGGTGCGTAAAACGGGGTGGATAGATATGGTTTTGAAGTTTGTTCCAATTTCTCCATAGATTTTTAATTGATTGGTTAACATAATAGTAATTTTTATTATGTCTCGGAGTTCAGTTGATACTATCCTATCATGAAATATATAGATATTGCTTTGATATCAATGTAAAATAAAAAAATATGTTAGATTTCTATTTACCCGCAATTGGGGTCGCAATAGAAACGACACATGGGGCGAACAGAAAAAAATCCAAAAATAAGTTGTTGAACGCCTGAACAAATATTCGTAAATTAAAACTAATAACTGAAATAACGTCAACTTTTGAACACAAAAAACCGCATCAATAGATTTACATTCATTTAGGAGGCCACTGACAGACATACAGATTTATTCTATGAAAAATGATGTAGGTAAGGCATCTAACAACTTTGACTTTGACTATATATATTGACCTCATACTACGTATCTGGTTCGCCTCTTTGGCATTTCTATTAACCCCAAAATTTTAATAAAATTTACTTGGTTTACAATTTTAGCCATTAATTTAATTTTACAACATAATTTTACTTACCTTTACATCAAAACGAACCGCGAAGAACTGCCAACTAGGTACACAATAAACTTTGAATTTTACACAAGGAATTTATAACCACAGGAAGCGATATACTGTCATTCTCGCCCTTACCCCTCTAGCCGACAACCGGGAAATTTGACCTCGGTAAACGATTCATGTGTCTCAGTTGCAATCGACGAGTCGAAGAATTCACAACGTCGAAAATGACGAAATGTGCAGTGCTAATGGTTTAAAAACTACAGCAATCGGACAACAGATGTTTCCTTTCACCCGTAAGTACGAATTTATAATGTATTTGCGCTTTATTTTATGTTAAATCAATAAAATAATAACAAATTTGAATAATAATACGCCTAAAATGAAAAAACTTACATTTTAATGGATATTTTACAGTAAACCTGTCCTACTTAAATCTGACGGATTATGCCATTCACTCACGCCATTTTTACTTCGTTCTTCGTTCAATAAGGACAGGGCCTTATCGATAAACAATATCGATATGAATGAAATGCTGCATACAAAGATAAGGCAGTAAAAATTATCACGTATAGAGGTACCAAGAGTGTAGGCAACTGTTCACTTTCGAGCAAACGGACTGTGTATGGAAGTATTGTAATCGTAACAAAATGAGATTGTGGATTGATTCTCTATGGTAAAACGAGTCCGAAAAAATCAAATGCTTGACTTTCTGTATGTGCGAGCGCCTGTTTTCCTTCGTTCGCACTAGAGCCTAAACCACTGAACCAAATTGGATGATAAATATCTAGGACAGTTTTTGTTTGGTATTTTATAGAGGTTTAACTTGATAATTTAAGCTATCTGTGATATTCAATATTATAGGGAAATATTCGGTATAATAATTATTTAAGTACTTTTTATTTTTGTAATATTGACTGTACATTTCGTACAGTCAATATTACAAACGTTTTATTTATAACTTTTATAGATTCCCGACCGATCCAGCAAGAAAAGAAAGTGGGTAAAAGCGGTTCGGAGACACCAAACATGGATCCCAACAAAGCATCATAGAATATGCAGTCTGCATTTCACGATAAATTGTTTTAATGAAAATGCCACTAAACAAAGGAAAGCGGATGAAACCGCGGGGCACTGCTAGATAGTACTAAAATCTTCGCTTTTTAGATTGATAGATTGGTATGAAAAATAAATAATGGAGGATTATGGAGGGTAGACTGGTGTAAACATACAATTATTTTGCTCTCTATTTAATTATAATTTAAAATTAAATTAAGTATATTATACATGCATTTTGCAAGTGATTAATTTATAAACTTCCTCCCGCACCTGCTGGTAATATAAACTTTCCTATCTACTTACCTTGAAACCACCAGAAGTGAAATGGATATCTACACTAAACTTACAGCTAGCATGGAAGAGCTGGCACAGACTTTTGAAACTCGGATGCTGCAAGTGGATGACAACATCAAGAAACTGTCCTCTCCAGCCTCACAGAGTAAGCCAACTAGCAAAGATATTCAAACTCTATATCAGGAATTTTCTGAATTTAGAACACTAATCTGGAAAACACTGGCCACTATGCGGTCACAACTTGAGCTCATCACTCTAGGCCTAGATCGTCAGGAGACTTTATCCCGTCGTAAAATACTGCTTGTCCATGGCCTGCCTGAACTAAATGAAGTTACGGCTTTGGATTCTCTGTTGAAATTGTTATCCAACCAGTTCAAGATGTCAGATATCAAACCTGAGCATATTTCGTCTTGTCATCGTCTTGGAAATAATACCAGTAAGCCTAGGCCCATAATGGTTAGATTCTTTGACTTAAAACTACGTTCAAAGGTATGGAATGCCAAAGTTATACTGAAAGGCACAAACTACACTATGTCGGAGTTCCTCACTAAATCAAGGCACAATACTTTCATGACAGCACGTAAGCACTTCGGCATTAGACGTTGCTGGACATCGGACGGCAAAATCGTGATTCTTTTGCCTAACAACCAGCGTCGCAAGTTGGAGTCGTTGTTGGAGCTTAAGCCGCTTCTCGCAGAGTATCCAGCTGCGGCGGTGGCTCAACCCACTAGAGAAAGAGGCGCAATGGGGCCGGGAACCTCTGAGAGATCTAAATCATCCTCAGCTGCAGACTCTAAGCCTGGCAAGACTGAAACAAGATCTCGACGTGCGCTGAAGTAATGAAGGGAGCTCCTGTAAACATCTGCTTCACATTAGCATTTTGACTATAACGTCCTTCATAACATGGCAGTATAAATAACTGTTCGGTTTTTAATTTGGGGCAGTCAGAAATATTTTTATATACACAAAAGTCACAATGTCACAATTTCTATTTACGTTATTTACCATGTAATGTACTGTGCTTGTCCATTTTGACAGCAATAGTGATAGGTAACTGACATTGACATGTATAAGTGGCCAGTGCCACTTATACATGTCAATGTCAGTTTTTACGCTTCGAATTTTCAAACATTTACGCTTCGAATGCAAACAAGTGTCATCGTAATTGTAATTCTAAATGTTTTTTTTTTTTTCGTTAGTTTTTGTGTTTGAGTGTAATAAATTATGTTTTTATTTGCTAATGTGAAATTAAGAAATTTAAAAAAATAAACAACTAAAATATGCTTAACCAGCAGGTGCATTGGAAGCTGCAATGCACTAATTTAAATAAGTTAGTTTTAATAAGGTTTTATATAGTTTTGTTTTCTATCTTATTTACTAGTTATAATATATATATATATTGTTTTTTGTGTATTTTATATATTTAATGGACCAGCAAGATAATGCTTTCGAATATATTTCATGCTCTTCTGCCAACTCCTCTTATGATGAGTATGCTAGTGCGCTTAGTGATAATGATGATAATAAGTTTGATTCAGGCCCACAACACTTACGAGATAAAATTGCCCAAAGGCTTCATGGCTGCCACAAAAACCTAAATGTGATACATATTAACGCTCAAAGCATTCCTTCACACTTTTCTGATATACTATCGTCTTTTGACTTTAAGACTGTAGACGCCATTCTTATATCCGAATCCTTTCTAAAACCTTCATTACCTTCTTCTCAATTTGCTTTACCTGGTTTTACTCTTATAAGAAATGACCGAATAGGCAAGCGATGTGGGGGAGTGGCTATTTATCTTCGATCTGACATACCGTACAAAATCATAGAGCAATCTCCTGGTCATTATTCGGGATTTGCTGAACATCTCTTCATAGAAGTAACGTCTAATTCTACCCCTGTATTATTAGGAGTTTATTATCCGCCTTCGTTGCACGTAAACTACTTTTCTTCCTACGAATTGCAACTTGAATCACTATCCTCTGTATATGAGCATATACTTATCCTAGGGGACTTCAACACGTGCCTAATGAAAAAGGATTCTCGTACCCGTAAATTAGAATCCCTAGTTTATTCCGTCAACATGCATATTCTGCCTCTAGCTTCTACTCACCATGCTCCTAACTGCTCCCCGTCCTTGTTGGATCTTATATTAGTATCTGATAGAGAGCGTGTAGTCACTCATGGGCAAATTACTGCATCCTTTTCCTACCATGATTTAATTTACCTGTCTTATAAGATTCGCACTCCAAAACGCAAGCCTACAATTCGTTTTCTTCGCAGCTATAAAAATATTGATGTAAGGAAACTTAAAGCTGATGCTTGCAATGTTGATTGGTCTCCTGTTACTAATGTTAACTGTACCAATGAGATGGTGACTAATTTTAATAAAATTATAATTGATCTATATAATATACACGCCCCTTTAAAGCGCGTTATACTTAAACATCCTCCTGCTCCTTGGTTAACAGAAAATATTAAGAAGATGATGGCTAAGCGTGATAAGGCAAAACGTATTTATAAAAAACTTAACTCTGACTCAAACCTATTAGCATATAAAATACTACGTAATCGTTGTACAAAGATGTGTAGAGATGCTAAAAGACTCCATATTCACAAAAATCTAACTGGTGCAAATCCTTCTCAAATGTGGAAGTTTCTAAAATCTCTAGGAGTGGGCGATAAACACAATGAGCCGTTGGGTTCCATCAACATCGATGCTATTAACAATCATTTCTCAAAATCTCCCCTTTCGATTGATAGCAACGTGAAAAAAACTACCTTACAGAGATTATTATTGAAACCCAGACCTATATGCGAACCCTTCACATTTACGGCCGTGGCTGAAATGGACATAAAAAAATTATTGCGTCTATCTCTACGAAGGCAGTAGGTACTGATGATATAAACATTCAGATGCTACTTCTTCTTTCTGACGAACTCGTGCCTGTTATCTCATTCATCATAAACCACTCGCTGGAAACGAATTCTTTCCCTGCTGCCTGGAAAACTGCTTACGTAATTCCTCTCCCCAAAACTTCAAATCCAACATTAGTTTCTCAATTTCGCCCTATTTCCATACTACCAGTCCTTTCTAAAATCTTGGAGAAAGTAGTTAACAAACAACTCTCTGATTTTCTTTATAAAAATAACCTTCTTTGTCCTTTACAATCAGGTTTTCGGCCGGGCCATAGTACAGTTGGCGCTTTAACTAAAATCTCAGAAGACATCCGCTGGGCGATGGATAACAGTCGTTTCACGTGTTTAGTACTATTAGACTTCAGCAGTGCATTTAATTCAGTTGACTATGACATTCTTCTTTCTATTCTGTCCTCTCTTAACATCTCTGACTCAGCAGTGGCCTGGTTTGACTCCTACCTGTCTGAACGCTCGCAGTGTGTACGTTATAATGAGTTATGCTCAGAATGGCGTGATATCACTGCTGGTGTTCCTCAGGGTGGTGTACTCTCGCCTTTATTATTTTCAGTTTTTATAAACGCTATTACTGAGTACATCTCATCCAATTTACATCTCTATGCAGATGATCTGCAGATATATACGCATTTTAAGGGTGATGAGATCTCAGTAGGTATTGCTCAAATTAATAGCGACCTTACAAAAATAAATGAATGGGCTTACAGTTTTGGACTTTCAGTAAACCCCTCAAAGTCGCAAGTTATAATATGTGGTAATCATTACATGCATAATAATTTCCCATTGGCGCTTTTCCCTCCCGTCATGTTTGCTGGTAATGTTATCCCTTACTCAGATAAGGCTAAGAACTTGGGGGTTTATTTTGATAGCCGTTTGTCTTGGAGTTATCACATTAATGAAATAAGCAGAAAAGTCAACTACACATTTCATTCTCTGAAACGTCTCCAAAACTTTCTTCCCCCTGAGACCAGGATTCAACTTGCACAATCAATGCTCTTGCCTATAATTGACTATGCTGACGTATCCTTCTTGGACCTCTCAGAAGAGCTCCTCAATAAATTAGAGCGCCTACAAAATCTGGCAATTCGCTTTGTGTTTGGATTGCGCAAATTTGATCACGTGTCACAGTTCCGGTCTCAGTTAAAATGGCTTCCCATTCGCCGGCGTCGCGATCTCCATGTTTTGTGTTTCCTCTACTATACCCTTTACAATCCTTTATCACCTTCGTATCTTCGTGAACGTTTTGAGTTCCTTGTTCCGCGAGGCTCGTCTTGTAGAACCAGTAAATCTCTTCTTCTGAAAACTGCTGATCATAGAACTCGTCGCTATCGCGAATCCTTCACCATGGCCGCTCCCCGACTTTGCAATGCCCTGCCCCATTCAATATTAGCCAGCCCTTCACTTAACGTTTTCAAAGCAAAAGTAAAAGATCATTATCTCTCTGAAAACACTTAGTATTATTTTAAGTTCGGTATTTCTCTATATGGAAAATATTCTAGGTTATGTATAATGATATATGTATGTGTATGTGTTATTTATAATATGTATATTTTAACATAAATATTTATAGGTACATGTATAGGTATTTTATATTTTAGGTATATGTATTTTAGTGTTTAAATATAAATATATATTTATATATAGTATATATAGTATTTGTACTTAAAAATTGTTTTTGTAATTTAAGCCTTTTTTTCTATTTACTTCTCTCTTTCTAACTTGTATGTACACTGCATCTCTACCTACTCTTATTTGTTTCAAATTTCTTCATCACCACAGGTTTGCTGTAAGAAAACTCTTATAGGGTTAAGCTCGCCTTTGTACATGACCATTGTTAATAAACCTTAATGTATCCTTTTTGTGTACAATAAAGAATTTATGAATTTATGAAATAAACAACTTAGATAAGTACTTGTTTTATTTCAAAACAAAAACAAAAGTAGTTACTAATGATACCCTCTATGGATCCACGTAAAATATACAAGTACCTAGGTAAAAACCTAGAAAGTATTACACTTATTGGTGCCCCCTTATCTACACTGGATACTGGTATAATCACTTGTAAAACTTGTCCAAATTATGGTTAATAAATATTTTACTTAGTTAATTACTTCTTCTTCACTAAATCGCAGTACCCCCTAACTTGAACATTTCATTCATTCATTAGTTCGTTCATATCGATAATCAACTTAGGGCATCCCTAGTTTTGACTAGTTTTGACAGAAATATCACTCGATAAAATAAAAAAGGTCATCAGTGTTCTTTGGAAAATAGATAGCGAAATACGTTCAACACGAAAGAGAGCAAGACACACAATTCGTTCGTATTTGGTCGGATAATAACCTCACCCCCCGCCAATGTTGGTCGAATGAGTTTTCATAGTATCTTCAGCTCATTTCGCTTCCTGTGGTTATAAATTCCTTGATTTTACAAGAATTCGTTTTACTAAAGATATTGATAAAGTTTTGAGGACCACAAACTAACGTCTCACACGACGACTCACTTTCAACGTGTTTTTATTTTTTAAACTTCTAACCTGAAAGCAAATCAGTCTCGCCATTTCAAGAAAAAATATTGTTGTTTACAAAAAAGTAGAATTTGGCGTTTTTATTTGAAAATGTTTGTTAATAATTGCCAAAATAAATATTTTTTGGTTCCATTTACCTCTTGATTTCTATACACCCCGTTTTGTCACCGTGAGGATGGCGAGTCACCTCTATCGTCGTATGCTATCCAAAAATTGCTTCCTTCAATAAGAGATTTGCTTCCTTTGTAATTAAGGAGAAATTAGAACTTTCAAGGTGACCCTTCATTCTGACGTCAGGATGGCCGGTCACCTGGCCGTAGACGACGTGCGGTGTGGAATTGCTGTGATTTATATAAACCAATAATTGCTTCCTTCAAAGCTTTCAAACCTAGATCCTGTACCTATCAAAGAAAATAAAGATATGTATATTGATATAACATGAATGGGTAAGCCCAGCGCCTGACAAAAATGGAGAGTAAAATGCGTTCATAGCTTTTGCCAGTAAATTTATTTTTAACCGACTTCAAAAAAAGAGGAGGTTTCTCAATTCGTTAGTATATTTTTTATATTATGTAGAATTTCTTTAACTACTATTTAGGTATGTATACAAAAGTATTAGGTCCTTACATATGAAATTGGCGTTTTGTATGGGAGGAACAAAAAGTCGAATATTTTTTAATATAATATATTTAATTAATCAAAGTATGAACCATTATTTTCTATGCACTTTTGCCATCTTATAGGTAGTTCATTGATCCCTTTACTAAAAAAACCAGTCGGACGGGAATCAATAAAATCTTTGAAGGCGATTTGGACTGCCCCATCGGAGTTGAATTTTTTCCCTTGCAAGAAGTTATCCAAATTTCGAAAAAAATGGTAATCTGTTGGAGCAAGGTCCGGGGAGTACGGAGGATGTCTTAGACTTTCCAATTGAAGCTCTTCTAATTTAGTAGCCGTCTGTTGCGCAGTGTGTGGTCTAGCGTTGTCGTGAAGCAGCAGTGGCGTGGAGCGATTGACCAGCCTAGGTTGTTTAGCCGCTAGCTTTTCCATCATGGTTTGCAATTGCTGACAATAGACATCAGCCGTAATAGTCTGGCCAGATTTGAGAAAACTGTAATGAACAATACCGGCACTAGTCCACCAAACGCTTACAAGTAACTTTTTTGGGGTTAATTTTCGCTTGGGGCAGGATTTGGCTGGCTGGCCAGGATCCAACCATTGCGCTGAGCGCTTCCGATTATCGTAAAGAACCCATTTTTCATCACAGGTAATGATTCGGTTTAAAATACCTTCATTATTGTGCCGGTTTAGTAATGTAACGCAGCAGTCGACGCGCGTTTGCCGGTTTGCTTCAGTCAATTCGTGAGGTACCCACCTTTCAAGCTTTTTAATCTTCCCAATTTGCTTCAAGTGAATTAAAACAGTTTTATCACTAACACCGCAGCCTGCAGCTAACTCGGACGTGGTTTGCGATGGATCCGCTTCCACAATAGCCTTCAACTCTTCATTATCAACTTGAGTCTCAGGCCGTCCACGGGGCTTGTTCTGCAAGTCGAAATTTCCAGAACGAAAACGTTGGAACCAAAAACGAACTGTGTTTTCTTTTGCAACACGACCGCCATACACATCATTCACCCTTCGAGTTGTTTCCGCAGCACTAGTGCCACGGCGGAACTCGTACTCGTAAATAATGCGATATTTTAAGTTTTCCATTTTGTAAAATGAGTGACGCAAACAGAAAAAAACAGAAGAAAAAAAACAAATGAATGACGATCATCGAAGCACAAATACATGAGTCTATAGCTGTACAAATTTGAATTTGGAATTCCTTACCAAAGAGGAGAAATTTGTGATTAAAGTGGCCAGTACGAAAAACGCCAATTTCATATGTAAGGACCTAATATTACTTTATACTGTACATCGTTCGTCAACGATATTAGAAGGTTTGAAACTTACCCTGCCATAACACAGTTAAATCCAGCACGGAGGGTAAGGTACTAAGGTAAGGTTTAATATAACTGTACCTACTATACTAGCACACAGTGACAATGTTATCTAAAAATAAGTTAACCTAGTTTAGTTATAAGGTTATTCTGTACCTCGTGAAATTGGAAATTATCTTTATCCTTATTATGAAAAAGTGTAATACTGATGGTAATACTTTTGTATACATACCTAAATAGTAGTTAAAGAAATTCTACATAATATAAAAAATATACTACCTAACGAAAAGAGAAACCTCCTCTTTGTTTGAAGTCGGTTAAAAATAAATTTATTAGCAAAAGCTATGAACGCATTTTGCTCTCCATTTTTGTCAGGCGCTGGGCTTACCCATTCATGTTATATCGATATATCTTTATTTTCTTTGATAGGTACAGGATCTAGGTTTGAAAGCTTTGAAGGAAGCAAATAGGAAGCAATTATTGGTTTATATAAATCACAGCAATTCCACACCGCACGTCGTCTACGGCCAGGTGACCGGCCATCCTGACGTCAGAATGGCTTACTTATTTGCAATTTATTTTTGTTCTTACGTCATCGATGTTGTATCTTCTTTAGTGAGTAGTAGGCAGTTGTCGTATTGTCACTTATCATATCAGAGAAGCAAGCAAATTCTTCTCGTCTGCATGCCAGGAACAGGTATTGTAAATAGGAACAGGTATTGTAAATAGGAACATATCTTACTGCTCCCATGGACTCTTTATAACCTATACTATAGTAGGTAAGGGATCAACCAAGCACTAACTACAAAACGAAACTAAAAAGGTAACTACGAATCAGAAGTCACGATCTTTTTGTACAGATTTAATTCGACAGACTGTTACTGCAATTACATATTGGCCATTGCTATTAAATTCGGTAGGTAAGTGTTCGCACAATAACATTCAGGACAAGTTACTTGTCTGCTTTACCAAATTGAAATATGAGGTGCAAGGACGCGTCACAAGAGCGCAGTCGAAACATGCGCATCAAATTTGCTTTCGCCTTCATTGCACAAATCATCCTGCCCACAATTATTTACAAACCATCTTTATTTACCGTCACAGCTGTACTACCTGATCCTACGACCCAATATAAAAAATAATTTCGAGTTTCCTAAACTTAAATACGCTCAATTTTGATACCATTTACAACAATGTTAACCATCTCTTAGCTACAAGGCTGTCGAACCGCCTACCCCTCACTCGGATCACATACACACGCTCTTTACACTGATTGGCGATCGAATAACGTCAGCGAAACAAGATTTAAACTACGGTAAGCAAACAGATCTGTGTGCGATTGGATCAATTCCTATTAACTTATCAAGTGCGCTGGATAACTAACGATTATGAATACAAGTCACATTAATCTTCACTATAACTAACGGTTATCAAACCAGTACCAAGTGACACATTAAGATTATAACAAGGTACCAGAGGGTTAGGTAAGACACATAGGCTACAGATCAGACAGAAAAAAAGTATGTGTTACTAAAGTATTTAATGTACACCTCCCGATGTCTTTATATAAAATAACTTAGGTTTATTTTATAAAATAAAAAAAACCTGTTTACAAGCTGCTAAGTATAAAAACTTTACCAACAATAACGATAATGCAATTTAGAAATGTACACTTAGGAGCACACCTAAGGATATTCTACAACCTGAAATGAATTTGAATGCTTAAAAAAATATCATTCCTATAAGGGGGGCCTTACCTTACGTTCTTACATTAATTTCCTTAATCATATCGTCTTTGACAATCTGATGTTTTTGAGTCCACAGCACACAAGTGGGGGACATCCCAAAGACCAGAAAGAGTGGCCACTAAATCTAATTGAAACATGGAATCAGGCAATGCTAAGCCACTTGGTATGTGTAACATCGCATGTGTTCAAATGAAGAAAGGAAATGCAAGGAAGGCCGGTATGCGAATTGTAAATAATCTATTTATATAAAATGCAAAGTCGGTCTACCTACGCCCAGACTCAACTAGGTAGACGTCTACAGTCAGTCTTCATACGATTTAGCACGAGCTCAAATAAAATAGAATGAGTTCATAAAGCAAGTTTACGAGAAGCTGTTGCATATTTCTTAAATATATCTCAACAGAGGATTCGTATACTAGTTGGGAATAAAATCAACCCCATGCTCATATCGGAAAGCGAAGGACAAGCCAGTCCGCACTGCGTGTTTCGTCAGACTCGGAGAAGTGTCCGAGGTGTAAGGTAAGTTGTAGAAACACGCAGTCGGATGTATTTGAACAGAGCAATTGTTACACACGAAGGGATGGACTCCTACACGCAGCCGACTGGACGCAGCAAGCCGCGCCAGCGACGAGTCGCCGCACATCCAAATAGGACCAAATCACACACCACATTTAAGAATTTTCATTTATTTCTATTTTTTTGAAATTTTATCGCGATTTTTTTCATGTATGTATTTATTAATTTAGCATAAAAATAATGGTAATATCTTCAAGTTTGCGTCCACCTTTTCGTCTGATAATGAACGGCTATAAAACAAAATCCACCACAGGAATTTCTTACTATCGACGCACAAACGCCGTTGGGGGCAGATCTAAACTTAACGTTTAGATGTCGAAGCGAAAAGAGAACAAACAAAACAAAAACAAACATGAAGTTCCGGCGGCGCCGCGGCGGCCGCTCGCTGCCCGACCTCGCTCCTAATGTTACACTTACAATAAATAAATTAATGCATTAGCATATGGGGACACCGCTAGGTATTTCATTGATTTATAACCGCAAGCAATATCGTGCAACCAACGAGCAATCAGTCGAACCAACATTCTTAGGTCAGCTGACATTTCATTATCAGCACAAGACCCATACCAAGGCAATTCAAAGTATCTATAGCTAGAATCATTCCATAATAACAAAATAGACTTGATTGTTCGGCTCAGTTTGCGACGATTATTGCCGGCGTTTTGCGAGTGCGAGATCAGGCGAGCGAGTAAGGTAACCGCGACACCTATATTTTACGTTAAATTATAGTACATAATATTATGTTTTACATTTATGTAAGAGCGTTTGATTGTAAAAAAATTATACGATGTTATAACCCTATAAATGCTGTGTTGGTTTATTTGTCGAGTGCCGTGTTTGCCTTTACCGCGATCACACATTCCTCGCCGCAAGATTTCAGCACGGTGCACTGAAACAAACAAAACAATGGTTAGGACTGTTAATGAGCAGGAGATGCATTGCTAAGTCAGTTGGTCATGAATTGTAAATATATAACGAAACCCTACACCTACAATCTCAAGATTAATTGATATTTCAGAGGTCGGTGTAGCGCTGGTCAATGACATCACCCTTTGTTTGAAATTAGCTCAACATTGGTTACCAGAAAGCTGATACTGTCAAAATCGCTGCGATAAACAATTCTATTATCGTTTCAAGTAACATTATGACTTTGAAAAAAGATAAGTTTGAGGCTACGCTCTTAACCTTGAGATCCCAGGCAAAGTGGCGAGTATGTCTGGACTATGCACATAATTAAGAATCACACAAGTCTTAGATAATACAAGATTTATGGAAATCTGTGACCGTTACTGTATTACAGATGGCATTCATCCTATTTATTGTATTCATTGAAGGATTTGTTTGCATTATGGGTGTGGTTTTAGTTGGTGGTATAAATTTATCTGATGTTTGTTCTGAAACTAAACGCAAAAACTATATCACATTCATTTTGAGGTGTAAACCCCAAAACCACCTTTTGTTAAAGATAAATACACTGATTATGATAGAAAGATGCGACAGTTTTTCTCGAATATAACCTACTTAGATTTGAAACAAATAAAATTAATCTAAAAGATAGGTCAGGAGACGACGCAAAAACGATTGTGTTTTGAAAGTAGAAAAAAGTAAAAGTAGTAAGAAGTAAGTAGATTGTTATGATGACTGAATTAAGTTTTTAACAAGATTTTAAATATTACCATATTATTTTAACAGACACAATACCAAGAGACGTTCAAAAGTATTTTCGTACTCTACTGTATGCACTTCCATTGCTGTAAGACTTATTTTTATATAAATACTAGCTGACCCCTGACCTAAAACGTTGTTTTGCAAAATTAAAAATAGATGTTGGCCGATTAGACCGCTCAGACCTACTCAATATGCTCACAAAATGTCATGAGAATCGGTCAAACCGTTTCGGAGGAGTACGGGAACGAACATTGTGACACGAGAATTTCTATATATAAGATGATTTAAATTGTCCTCAAACCCATTTACTTCCATATGACTAGCAACAGTGCTAGCCCAGGTACTGGGTAGAGTATTAATCTACGAGTGGATTTAGCACCGACACGCCATAGAGGCGAGTCAGAGACTCTATACTCGCTATTAAATTTTAGCCCTGAGTTCACTTAAACTTTTCAACAAGTTTAATTATTACTTGTAAAACACTACAGCCAGTTAAGACGTTTTAAATTTTGTTAGATACAATATTTTACGAAAACTTTCAAAAGAAAAATAATACTGACTGATTATTTACTCAGGGTATTTTGTTGAGTAGAAGTCGTCCTACATATCCTTGGTGACATTAATAATGTAAAAATTAAAGACACATCGGCAGAACGGGTTTTCGTGACAAACTGCACTATCGCAGACCAAATTACCGCAAGGTCGCCGGTGTAGTGTCCATTTGAAGGGTAATTAACAGATACAGCGCCGGAGCACGCGTCATACAATGCTTTATACGCACCTTCAACTAGAATAATAAATCATGGTTGTTTCACCAAATATTTTTATGTGGTGTGCGAAATTATCTTTGTTGTTTATATGTTCTGTGTTTAATATGGATAATAAACAATATCTATCTATGTATGCCTATTATATTAAGTATATCAGATGTCTAGTACCCATAACACTAGCATGGAGCTTACCACGGTGCTAGATGTTCTTGTGTTGGTTGTCCCGCAATATTTATATTTAATACTAGCTGTGCCCTGCGGTGCTACCCGCGTTATAATGGATGAAGTACTCTTAACCAACAACATATTTATTTGAATAAAGATTAATATTATTATGTTGATACAACTTTAACAAATTATTTCGACCAAATTAGGTACCATAAAAACGGTTTTTGTGAGTTAATCTTAAAAGATAGACATATACTATCGCGGACTGTTTTTTAGATCATTAAAAGAGCTATTATTCTTTAATACATATTTTTTGTGTATCTTGAACCGTTTTCACGGCGCACGCAACGGAAGGCTTCAAAGATGAACAATTTCTCCCGTTTTTTACACATTTACCACTATATCTTTGCTCCTATTGCTCGTAGCGTGATGTTATATAGCCTATAGCCTTCCTCGATAACTGGACTATCCAACACAAAAAGAATTATTCAATCCGAACCAGTAGTTTCGGAGATTAGCGCGTTCAAACAAACAAACAAACAAACAAACTCTTCAGCTTTATAATATTAGTATAGATTCTATTCAATAAATCTAAATCCCTTGCAATAATTTAGTTTGATGTACAAGTTTCAGGATAAAATGTCACAAAAGCATCTACTTGTATTTATTGCTAAATTACCTAGTGCATTAGTGAGATGCATTCAAGCATTCTTATTTAATTTAACATTTTGTGAGTGTTCAGCTCTCTGTTAGGTCGGCGTGATACTGACTGCGAAAGAGCATAAAGCAATACTAGTTGCTTTGTACAATAAGACACAAAAATAATCAAACTTGGCTTGTTGTCCTGTTAAACCTAATTAAATTCTCTAGTCTATCATCTTTTGGAAGCATCAACAGATGAGGTCAGCCTTTGGTCTATCTATACCCATCATGTAAGGTTTACATAGTTTACATTGTAAACTGACTGCTGTTTTGTGATGACAGTTTGTGTTGTTATGGGATATTATAATTAAGCGGCACTAGCGTGGACAGTAAACAGAGAAGAACTAGTTTCTTGATTATAGGTTAGCAGTTTTATCTATGACAAGTCCTTTGAAGCTTGATGAAACCAGAAAGAGTTTCTTGATCAATAGACAACTGCCATAAAAACCCTATAAAAAAGAAAAATTTACTGTATGTGCTACCGGAGGGATCTGCGCTGACTTTCGCGTAATATCCTCAAATGATAAAAATCAGCATGAACTCACCAACAGCTCCTTGCCGCTGTCGAAGTCAGTGCGCAGCTGACCGCCCAGCTCTCCATCGGGAATCTTAAGGTCCTCGCGCAAGTCACCGTTGTCAGCCATGAGGGTCAGGTATCCATCATCAGATATGTCAGTCAGCTGGTAGTCTTCGCGCTTCACGTGGGGCACGTCCATGTTGTGGGTAGATGGGCAGATATCTTCGTATCTGGGGAAGACGAAACAATGCTTTATTATAAATGGTTCAATTGTTATATGCAAAATGAATGCAATACAGGGTTTAACAGTAGTTTCAGTCAGTATGGGAAATTCTGATACTATAAGACATACGAAAATCAGTTCTTAGGCACCAGGTCATCAATTCTGACTGCTTCAGCTTCGAAGAGAGGCGAGAGTCCGCTTGCGGCGCAAGAGGTAGCGGGTTCGATTCCCGCCGAGGGTGAAAGCGTTTGTATGTTCTGCAAGCACTTTCTACTTGGTCTGGGTGTTTAATAGGTATGTATAATAAAAAATATCTATATATGTATGACTATTATATTAAGTATATCAGATATCTAGGACCCGTAACACAAGCTTAGAGCTTACCACGGGGCTAGATATTGTTGTGTGAATTGTCTGGAAATATTTATTTATTTATTTAATTTCAGTTTAATGAAATATTTCTTTAAAAGTTTAAAAAAACTTGTAGCTCTTGAATCGGAATTATGATAGTAGGTATGTAGGTATATCTTGTGTTTACTAAATGGTACAATGTATCCCTGTACGGTGATCCCACAACCACTGAGCTGTAGTGAGACGCATAGTCGGGATTGGTGTTCAATTTTCGAGTACCCTCAGCACGATAACACTATAGAAATGACATCGCGACTCTATGGGCTCGCATAAATGTGTTATAATTAAAAATATGTAGTAGGTATGCTTGAATTCTTTAACCATCTATTTCTGGACTATGGGTTACCTAAAACCATGGTCAACTCAATATAATATGAAGTCTGTGAAACAGGATTTTCGTAAGGTTTATCTCATAACTTTCTATCATAGGTTCTTTTCTTTGTGTCAGAAACTGTACCTCAGACAGAGATTGAGTCATTGACTCTGATAAGAATATAGGGTAAACATACCGGTTTACCGGCCACTACCCCTTTTCGACCACTTCGCACGTTATTTTGAATAATAGAGATAGTTTATAACAGCGCCTTTCGAATTTCGTGCCATTCTACCCGGACGAATTTCACGGTTCAAAAGCCAACGGCATGACCTCGAAATATGCGAACTGAAGCTTCATTTCAAAATTTGGTGTATACACGGGTGGAAAATTTAGTAAAAAAAATAGCAGGTGGATCGATTTTCGAAGGTAAGTTTTTAAGTGTTATTATTGTTTGATTGGTCATTGATTTGGTTTGTGTGTATTTAGCATGTTTAATTTCAATATTCAAGTGCCCAAACTCACCATACTTTACATATTTTGTAAAAATTTTGGTGGTCGGACAACACGTTAAAGATTAATTACAAAATCTACTTTCCGACCGGGTGGTCGCAAACCCGGTTTATTCATGTTATTTCTCATTGCCTACATTGCGGAAACCTTTAATTCACCAACATAGATTCTATTATATTAGTGAACAGCTAGAATTTTGTGAATTGACAACTAGATTCCGGCCGCCAGTATACTTCGTAGTTTCAAAGATATCCCCTTCAAAAATATCGAAATTTACCGGCCGATAACCAGTAAAAAAAAAACCTATTTCCGGCCATCAGAATTAAAAGGCGGCCGAAAATTCGTCTTTATAGTCTCGGTTTGAATTTCATTTTTATATAATTGTGTTAGGACAGTGTAATTTTTTATTAGCAGAAGAGAGTATTAAAGCTTTTTTTTAAATTTAATCTTTGTTTTACTTTCATACTATTATAAACCCTATAAGCTATTGAATAAGGCTCGTTTTTCTACCGTGAATTAGGTGGCCGATAACCAGCGCACTGGTGGACGATAACTGAGTAAAAAGGCCGATAGCCGGTATATTTGTAATTTTTACAAATAATATTTTTTTTTAAATTACGTATCACTGCTACGTCTATTAACATTAGTTTTTATGAAACTAGACTATAGTAGGATCAAACGATTTTTTTTTAATATCTTGTCGCACTGCATTATGATAGAAATTAACTCTGAAGCCAACAAGTCGCTTAAATGGCCGATAACCGGTATGTTTACCCTATTGCTTGCTATTGCTATGCAACTATTAAAAAAGGAAAGTAGCAGCTTCTTTTGTCCATTGCTCTTTCTGTGGGTTCAAAGTGGTGATTGATAATAACTATCCTAAAAATAAGAAGGTGATTGTCTTCTTTAGGTGAAATTAAATACAGGAACTATTGAATCAATTGTAACATACCTATTACAATTTTTACAGAAAGGCTATTATTATAAACTACTATTTATTATATGCAGCTTGAAAAGCTAGTATTAAGATTATACTCACTTCTTTCCATTGAAAATATCAATTCCAACCATGTGAACTTTAGCGTGGCCGTGTTTGCCAGTCTTGGAGGTGGACATCTCAACAATCTTGCAGGGACGTCCCTTGAGCATGACGAAACCGTTCTTGCGGAGGGCAGAGCATTGCATGGGGAAGGTGGCCGAAGCACCGGAGTCTCCGGTCTCGAAGTGTGTGTCCTCAATGTCACCCATGGTTGTGCTGTGTTATCTACGGTCTGAAGGTGATCTGTTGAAGAATATTAATGTTCATAAATATATACAGACAAAGAATTATGTGCTATAATGCTAGCATATGATTGTAAAACTAGAATTTTTTTTATATGTACTTATGAAAGGTTCATGAGTAAGAAAATAGATTGTACCCCTGTACGGTGATCCCACCACCACAAACTGTAGTGAGACGCATAGTCGGGCTTGGTATCTAATGTTCGAGTACCCTCAGCACGATAACAATATATGATTGACATCGCGACTCTATGGGCTCGCAAGGATCTGACAAAATTGAAAATATAATGTGATTTCTTTTCTGACAGATAATACTATATTTATAACAAGTTTAAAGGACAAGCAAAACACCAGCTAGAATAAAGGAGAAATAACATGAAAAACATGAATTAGTATGGTTTTGCTACTACGCGCACCTTGATCTTGAATGTGTTCAGTTATTGTAAAATAGAACCTTGGCAATAACTGTGGATCATGATTCACACATTATGAAAAATCGACAAGGCATTGACCTAGAGTCATTGACCTGAATATGGGTTTTAATGTTTGGTAATACATAGTACTAAATAGGGCAAAACTGCCTTTTCTTTGTGGTATAACAAGACAAGTTATGGCTCTTTATAGGGTTAAGGCCAGCTGGCACTAAACTGGTCTACACTACTGGCGTTTGTTTTTTTACGTGAACAAGAAGCAAGTCAAAGAGAAAGTGACTTGTACCATTTCACCAGATGCTGATGTTATTACAGAGGTGAACATGTAAAACATAACTCGTGCATTCTATAAATTGTAATAACCATATTTACGATAACTTTTACAAAGTTGCAAGCAATGACAGATGAGAAGACATAATATGTGAAGAAAAATACCATTCACATTGGTGGATAATCGTAGATGTGAGATTTTAGGAAACTATTCCCTTGTTTTCAGTAAAAATGATAAAACATGGAATACATAGGTACTGAGGTGTGCTAAAAACAGGATTATCACACCAGGATCTCTGTCAACTTCAAAATTGTCAAGTCATACATGAATCAGTATGAAAGAAGCGTGTTTACAACACTATAATAAGTCATACCTAAGACCTCATGGCGAAGAAGTACTATATGCCTAGGATTTAAGTAGATTTTATTCAACATAACCCCACCTACACAAAACAAAAAAACTTCCACTTCTTTGTGGGATTCGGTTTGGATTTATGTAAACACGTATGGCCATATATTTTTTTTACGAAAAAGAATAATAAATAGATACATCATGTTTAGAATGATACAGATGATAACACAAAACCAGTGAGTGATGTGTTGTTCGAAGTCGAACATGTGGCTCGAACAAGAGACATCTTGGAGCAAATTCTTGTAAAAAGATGCACACAAAATCAACTCACGGTATGATAAACTTTTCACTAATTAGCAAACAGCACGACTTTCTTTGAAACAATGAAAAAGAACTTGATATCCAGATAGGAGAAAATTAGCAGTTTGGCAAACGTGCCGGCGCCGCGGCAATTGAAACTTTTATCAATATTTACACAATTTCCACACCACGGTTTTGCCGTTTAATCACCAATTTATGATCACCACAGAAAATACTTACAAAAACTAAATTTTTCACTAAATAATAGGAAATCACTGTAAAACTAAGATATTTATCGACACTTACATGTGACCGACGGGTTCTTCAACCGAAAGGTCAATTTGCGCCTGCGTAGCACCTATAATACTCACTTCCGGTTGTGGGGTTCACAAAATGGATGAAATGTCAGTAATGACTGGCGGTAAATATAAATAACTTTACTTATTCATAAAATTTCAATAAAACTGGTAGAAAATAACAAATAAATAATTTTTTTTTTTTTATTTATTAATAATAATTATTTATAAGAATATTGTAAGCAATTTTACTTCAAGTTAAAGTAAAAAGTAATGTAACTACTTAGTTTTTACTATCTGTTGTACCGACATACCTAAAATGTTACGCATAATGTATTCTAGATGGCAGCGCGGCTCCGCCACAGATTAATATAAAAAGCTACAGATTAAAAATCAAATAGTCAGATACTTATGGTTTTTATTAATTTATTATCTATGGATACTATAAATTGCACAGTAAAAACAATGGTTTACCTTTCTTTGCAATAAATATGACATTATTACCCTGCCTTTAATAAATAAATAGAAAAAAAACATTTTCTTATAAATTGTAAGGATATTTTTGGCTTATTCAACATGAGATTGCAGCGACCTCTTGTAGTACAGTTTATCACATCTCAATTAGTTTAAGTGCGTACTGTACAGATGTCACTAGCAGACATTATCTTAATATATATAATGCTGGCTGTACACACGCGTCGAGACACCCCGAGACAGGCCGAACGCGCGTGTGTACAGGGCGCTCTCGTCTCGTCTCGCTGTCTCGTTCTCGTCTCGGTCGGTCTCGGTGGCTTGTCGGTTTTTTGCGCCCGAGTCAAAGGGTCTCGTTGGCTCTCGCGAGGTAAACGAGAGCGAGCATGTACACACTCGTTCATTTACTTGCTCGCTGATAGTATTTAATTGTTTTTTAATTTAATTTTAATTTAATTTAATTATATTTTTTTTTTTCTTATTTCTTCATGGTTTACGAATTTTATTTTTATAGTAAATGTTAAAAAAATTATAATAGCTCATGGCACAAACACAAATAGCAGCAGCAATTTCTACGTCCATTGTCGCGTGAGTCTTCAGTTCAAATGTTAGAACGCGTGTGTACAGGCATGCTCTCGACGAGACCCCTCTCGGCCGAGACATTCGCCGAGAGGCTCTCGTCGCGTGTGTACAGCCGGCATAAATCTCGTGTCACAATGTTTGTCCTCAATGGACCCCTAAACCACTTAGCCGATTATAATAAAATTCGCACACCATGTGCAGTTCTATCCAACTTGAGAGATAGTATAGTTAAAATCTCAAATTATAGTCGCAATTTTAATTTATTGCTAATGATTTGTCTGTTATTATTTACAGGTTAACAAAACTGTAAAATAAATGTCTTTTTATAGGTTGTCTATGATTTTTCTTGATAAGCTATTCATACGTGGTGGTAATAACTCTTTGAGATATTGTCTATGTCTCGAAAGTTCAATATTCATTTTATAGGTTGTCTATGATTTTTGCAAATAAGGAAAAATTGCCGGGAACTTTTTTTACCCGTGCGACGCCGGGGCGGGCCGCTAGTATTCTTATAATTAATTCCTAATGCCCTCTTACAGCAGCTTATAAGCATTTTATTTATCATGTCTTTTAATATGAATCTATTTAAAGCTCTTTTGACATGTTTGTTAGATTATTTATAATTACCTATTTTTAAATTCAGAAATGACAATGCCACTTCACAGCAGCATTAATTAATTTATTAATATTGTTTAAATACATTATGACATAATCTTTCGATATAATCATTTTATTTATTATTTAAATTAATAATTTATGAAGCTTTAAAGTGGAAATGCCACTATACAGCAGTACCAATTAAATAATTATGATTTTTATTATTTTAAGATGGACTTGTAAAATATTGGATTTTAATAAAGTTATTTTTATAAGACATACCTATAATAGTTTTAGTTGACAATGCCACTACTCGGCAGCTCAATTATCAGTTTGTACTAAGTAACATCTCATATTAAATGTCTTGTCTGTGTCTTTTGCTGTATTTTCTGCGTGTGAATATTATACTTATTACTAGAATTTAACGAAATAAATGTACCTACAGTGTTGCTTGATGAATATCTGTAATCTGTAACTAGTTGATGTCTCGCGGTGTTACCCGCGACGCGCTATTTATTATTTATTTGTTTATGGGTTAGGTATTATTGTTGTAATTAAAAGGATTTTTCTCCCTGGGAATCAAACTATATTCATATGGTATAATAAGGAATCCTGGAACTAATTTGAGTGCGACCTAAGACGTCGGATGTGTTATATTATTTTTCCAAACAAATTAATTTTATGAGCAGATGTCTCAAGAATCAAGAATCATGAAATATGAAATAAAAACAAATAGTAGGTAGGTACGCCTAGCACCTCATATTTATCTTATAATATAAGCGTAGAATTTAAAACGCGTTCTACAACAAAAAAAGAAGAAAACTTATTGACTTGCCTAAATTAAAACTAATTTGTTAAATAATAATAAAATCATAGCGTATTATGTACTTGAGTGGGCTTGATTAATAATTTGTAAGTGTACAACTTTTAATGTTAGTAGGTATTTACTGTATAAGTATAAGTACCATAGAAATCGTGACTTGTTCGTTTTTTTTAAAGTAATTTATTTAACGTTCAACGAAACCTTAATGTCCCTAAGCATATTCTATTATTTACTTTACATTATGGAGCTTACAACTATTACACACTTGAATTGTGTAGATAAGACAATCGTTAGTAGGTACTTAATTATAATAAGAATGCAAATCATTGGTGTAGCTATCGGCGGGCAGGGCAAGTACCCGGGGCCCCCAAGCCTCTGGGCCCGAAGCCCTCGGGGGACCCATAGCGTTATCAACAATCCTATTCATGAATAAACGAAAAAAAATTGCAGAGTTGCTTACAAACACCATCATATACCATTAGAAGAGAGTTACAGATTATTTTATTGCTGTCGCTGCTAATATTGATATGCATGCTAATAAGGATTCAATCATTTTTCTGAAATGTTGCAATTATCGCCATTATAGTACAAAAATATGTTTATGTTTTTATTTTTGGTTAAAAATTGTTACAAAATTATGTAATCTTTCTACTCTGTTCCCTGAAGAGATGTTTTTTATGTTTCATACACACACATAAGTACACATAAGTTTTTTTTTAAGTTTTTTTAATTTTACACTGAACTTATAGTTTAATGTATTTTTTTAGTTACTTGTATATATTATAATACCATCTTGGATGTAAATTTCTGACACGTGATGTATGTTAAAAAAAACATGTAATAAAAAAATTGAGCTAATTGAAGTCTCCTCTCTACTTGCATTAATAGCTACGGGGCCTCGGTTTGTT
Source organism: Gymnoscelis rufifasciata (assembly GCA_929108375.1). NCBI lineage: Eukaryota > Metazoa > Arthropoda > Insecta > Lepidoptera > Geometridae > Gymnoscelis > Gymnoscelis rufifasciata. The sequence goes on along the minus strand of OV815318.1, from coordinate 11,940,719 downwards.
TTGCCTCAGGGCCCTTAACCACCTAGCTACGCCATTGTTAAAATATATTATTTGTATCCTATTTATACCATTTTTAAAAGTATTTGAGACCATTAGTTTCTTATTCTCGCCAGTCATGAAGAAAACTGTCAAACTCGTCCCGCCATCGATCGTCGCCGAGGTCTGCCGCGTCGTCTTCTCGCTAGGTCTAGGTCTGTGGCCGGAGATCGGGAGTTGTGGAAAAAATGGGGGGAGGCCTTTGCCCAGCAGTGGGACACAGGGGGCTTATAATAATTATAATAGTTTCATATTATATTTGAAGTCTACTTTAAACTTATAAATTAGAGAGCATTATCTTGGACAACAGATTGGACAGCGCCCAGTCGGTCGTCCCGGATATCGCTGGAAGGACATGGTGGAGGCCGACCTGCGAGAGCTCGGGGTTGAGAACTGGTCAGAGCTAGCGCAGGATAGAGCCTGGTGGAAGTCTCTTGTTTCGGAGGCCAAGACCTACTTTGGGTCGCTGAGCCACAACAGTTAGATAAATACTTATAATTTTATTTTTTTAAAGCATGCATACATCCGCTGTATTATTTTTCGAATCACCTCTTTGTTGCAATCTTTCACTGCCATTTTAAGGTTGTACTCCAAAATACCATCGTCACTTTACATCAGGTGAGATTGTAGACAAATGAAGACTAGCATTGAAAAAAACCCTTTTGTGAAGCCTCTCTGTTTGAATGAAGTTCCCCATTTCTGAATACTGAATTTTTTATTGTAAACTGTTGTACAAAAGGTAAAAATAACTTCAGTGTTTTAAATATAGCTGTTGGTAATGTCTTGACACTGCGATATCGGCTCCGCGTGGGGAGCGCTTTCATGGAACTTCATTAAATTATACATAAATATATTAAGGTGAGGTTTAATCGATGAAGAGGTAAATTTTGAGAATGTTTTATACCTCTGTGGCTCGGTGGGCGAAAGTCCGCCTGAGGCGCAGGAGGTTGCGGGCTCGATTCCCGCCGCGGGACCAGTTTTTGAACGGTTTCGGGTCTTGGTGTTTTCTATGTATAATATGTATGGTATTTACAAAAAAATATATATGTATATCTATGTAGTCACCAAACACCCAAAGTAGAAGCTTTGCTTAGTTTGGGGTTAGGTTAGTCCGGAAATATTTTTTTTATTTTTACCAAGCCAACAATTAAATTTAGACCATGTTTGGACACGAGCTTAGAGCTAAACGACACGGCTAAATGTTGCTGTGTGGATATTCACCAGCAATACCTATTTATATATTTAAATCTATAGCTAGACCTAGGAACATAAAGAGAAGTCTACATCTTCTAATTTTCAACAGTAGTCCTATAGGGAAATCCCGTTTTTTTGGTTTCCATACCCAAGGGATCAAAACGGGACTACGGTCTGTCCGTTGTCTGTCCGTCCGACACCAGGCATATATATATGTATATATATATAGGTAGGTATACAATTTTGTAAAATAAAGTTTATTTTTTCAACATGTTGGAGACAGAAGTCTCTGCTTTAACAAGCCATACAAAATAAACATAATCCAATTAATATTTTAAAAGCGAAAGTTTTACGACGTTGTAAGACGAAATTTATTATAAATGTTAGAATAGAAATCATTTATTTGCAGCTATACACAAATTGCATCAACATAAAAATTATACAACTTATAAATTATAGTTAAACAAATAATTTGTCTTCAGCACTGCAAAATTGACCTTACTCAGCATAAGCGGGAAGTATGCAGTACAACCCACGCTAGTCTTCCGTAAGAACCATTTCTGTGGTGTTGAAGTTGTTTTTTTTTTAAAAGTCTATATTTTATCTATGTATAATTATTATTAAGGTATTATCATCTCAAAATCTCATAATATAAACTTGAACTTGAAATACCTCTTTTCACAAGACACAAATAAATTTACCTTAAAAATATTAATTATTCTTAACATGGTCAAACGTCTCGTCTCAGATAAAAACTCTCCCCTTTTGATTTATTGAAGAAAGCTTTTAGTTAAACCCTTGCGGTCGCTCTGTAACGGGTCATTACCGAGCTGACTCCATTTCTTTATGTTTTAATATATTTATTTAGGTACTGATTGTCCTGTCTTTGTACTGTAATTAACGATGTTCCTTTTGTTATGTTATCTATTCGTTTAAGTCATATGTAGTACGACGGCTTTTGAGTAGTAATTTCTTTGGCGATGCTGGGGTTTCTTATAGTAATTATTAAATTCTTAGGTTTGTTATAAATCGATCATGGTCAGTTTTGGTTTATGCACATAAATTAAATATTGACTATTGCTATTAATGTCTTTTGTTAAGTGTCATTGTAGTTTTGTTACGAGTATTGTTTGTTTTTGTTTAACGTCGTAATTTGTTAGTAATTGTGTTTTTTGTCCGCGAGGGCTTTATAAATGGCTTTCTGTAATTTATTTTAACTACTTATTTTGCTGTGTTTAGCTGTAAGCCTTCCTTATAAATAAATAAATAAATTAATAAATAGTAACAGAAAATATACTAAGGTAGTGGAGCTTGAATATAACATAGACACTATAGATTACTAGATTTTCACACCACAGCGTTGTCTGTGTTTTTGGATTTTCCCGGGAACAACGTTATTTCGTAACGTAGCCTTCCTCGAGAAGTGAGCAATCTAATACTGAAATAACTTATCAACTCTTTTTTTTTATTTAGAGCGTTAGATATGAATGTAGATGTACCTATATGTGAGAAGAGGAAGGCCGAAGAAAATATGGATGGACTGTGTGAAAGATGACATGTGTAAGATAGAGGTGAGTGTTGAGATGACGGGTGATAGAGGGAAATGGAAGCATAAAACATGTTGTGCCGACCCCGCGTAAGGTGGGATAAGGTCAGGAAGATGATGATCTCTTTTTTTATGCTGGATAAGCCTTTAACCACAATCTCACCTGATGTATATATTTACAATAATTATACGACATAAATATTACGTTTTTTTAACTATTAAGTACCTACCTATAGCATATAATTATGCCTTAGGTGTTTAAAGAGATGCGTTCATGCGTTCTTTTCGAATTAACCTCAAAATTAATAAAAGTACCTAAATTAAGTTTTCATAACTGTAAAAAAAATATTTAACTTGATGCTGTGTGATTAGTCTGGAAACATTGATTTATTTAAACATTCACAATTCCAACAAGCATCGTTTTATTATAAAGCTCTACTACTTATATCCATTTTATTTTTGTCTTTGGTTTTTGGAATTTGCTGTAACTCGTTCTTATACTAAGTATTTTTTTTGTACATTTTTGTCGCTGCAGTGCTTTAGTTTAAGAATTTTCATATATTTTAGTTTTGAATTTAATTAATTTAAACATTTGCTCTCACCAGACCTGCGTTCGTGAGTACCTACAATTATCAAATTAGGGTTTGTCATGTCATATAGGTATGTAGGTATCTATCAGCGCCTCAGCCGGGTTCTCTGTGCTAAAGAGTACCTAATGCTGAGCCAGGTTTTTTTTTATGTTAGATAAGCCTTCATTTGACCACAATCTCACCTGATGTACCTACAGAGACCTAGAAGGTAGAAGGTCCCGTCAAAACCGCCAAAATGATTATTTATTGCATTAGAATATTTCTGTTTTTGTGTCCATTAAATACATTTTCATTTTTTTTCTTCCTCCCAAGTTTTCCATGGATATTTCCTGACCGTTTAAACACCGTAGATCACGTTTAAAAGTCAACACTAATTAATTTAATCAAAATTAATTAAAAGGCAAACGAAGAGCGATAATCTTTTATTAGGCATTCCTCCGGGTCTTATAATTACCAATCTATAGTCAAACTTAAAACAATGCAATGCAAGTCAATAATTAGGTAATTAATAACAAAACAATATTTCCACATATTTTTTGCAGAAGCGAAAATTTATTTGTTTTTAAGTTACGTAGCCAAATGGCGCAAAAAATTGAACATATATGGATTCGTTATGTCTGTCTGTCTCTTTGACACAGCCACTGTTTTAAGAAACCTTTTGGTAAGTAGACGTGAACTGCATTAAGATTTCACACAAAATTAAGAAAACAATAAATTTTGGGGTTTCTTATACTTAGTTTTGTTTTTCCATTGAACCCATACATACGTGTGGGGTATCTATAGATAGATTCAAAAATGACATTGAGGTTTCGGTTAAATTATTTTTTAAACTGAATAGTTTGCGCGAGAGACATTCCAAAGTGTTAATATTATGTAACTTCTAAAACAAGAGAATGATAAAACTATAGATATATCAAAATAAAGATATATATTATTACGATGTACATTATCGTACAAACTTCCACCGAAAATTGGTTGAACGAGATCTAGTAGTTAGTAGTTTTTTTTCATACGTCTTATATTGAAAATTTACCTTTCAAATACTTACAAAGTTCATTGAGCATTCTTGATTGAGGTCAGTTCTGGGATGGGTGACCGCTGCGACCACAGCTTTGCACAATTTTACTTTTGTAGTAAAATATTTATTTTTATTACAATATGTGTATTTCAAATACACGGAACCCTTAGTGAAGGAGTCCATCTCATTATTATTATATTAATAAAACACTTCACAGACAACTTTTACCTACTACACAAATACTTATCGATATATCGATTGTAATTTTTTTATATAGGTCATTTGAAACGGCCTTTTTTGTTGTCGTTCTTGTAGTTTAAGCTAGTTACGTATGTATAAACACTACCTACTGTGTTATCTTCTATCTATAGAATAAATTAGTCTCCCTCCGCGACTGTATGTCCCTATGTTCGGGATAAACTTAAAAAGTACCTACTATAAGGATCTTTTTGCGGTTATCAGTATAATAGGCTACTAATTCACAAATTGATTCACTCTTCAAGAGAATGGTTTTTAGTATCCGCGCTAAGCCGACACATGCCACCTAGCGTTAAGATAAAATATTGAAAAAATAATCGTCAGTTTTGAATTAGGAACAACCGATATGTATTCGCACCTCCTCTACTACTATAAAAAATAAATTACATCACGTGTCATTAATAAAGCAAACAGTGAATAGTTTTGGAATACAAGACCGGATGAGCGGAACCCTTGAATTATGTATGCGACCGTATAAGAGCCCATAAAGCTCCGGCAAAGCAATAAAACCTAGCAAAATAAATTTGGCGCGTAAATGAAGATGGCGGACATCGCGCTGAACTCTCCACGCACCATTACTCCTCCAATTCAAATGAAATCATTTACCATATTATTTTCATTTATACTCCCCCCCTCTTCCATTTCCGGAAACTCCATTTTCCCGCTTAAACTCATACGCGGCTAGAATCAACCAATTTTTTAAGTGTACCCGCGCAAAATAAATTATGTAGGAGGGAAAGAAATGGACAAACAAGAAATAAAGTGGGACATTCGCGGTTGTTGGAGGGAGACGGGTATATTGACGCCCCTTTCCCTCGGTTCCACTTCAAGACAGCCCCGACTAAGCTAAGCTCCCGTTTTATTGTCACTTACACCTCCAAGATTTTGTTTACTGCTGAAATGGCCGTGTGTGCAATTGTCATCGCTTAGTTCGTAGATAGAGGGTTTATTTTGGTGTGAAAGTTTGGGGGTAGACGCATTTGTATATTGGGCTGTGACGTAGAAATATACAAGGCAAGGCACTGCATTAAAGAATCAGATGCTGAAACGATTGCCAGTAGATTGTTACAATCATTTTATGGGCAGTCATTGCTTATTTATAAGCAAATAATCAAAAAGTTCGTTATAAGTGTATTTTTTAACCGTCGCTCGCTACCTACCAATTAGGCTTTTTAACCGACAGCAAGGATTCAATTCAATCCGTTTTTTTTGTTATATCTTGGTCATCAAATTTTTCAATATCCCTCTGAATCCTTACACGTGGCCACGGCTTCGGCCGTGGCTTGTCACCACCCTCCGGGCTGGGCCAGTGCGTGAAGCGATTTTTTCGTGTTTCGTAATGTGGCACGGAGAAGCCATCTACCTTCTAGGTCTTCATGCCCCATCTTAGACCACATCGTCACTTTACATCAGGTGAGATTGTGGTCAAATGAAGGCTTATCCAACATAAAAAAAATAGGATTCTACTGATTTATCTGTTTATCTGAAATATTGGTTTAGGATCAGTTAAATAGTTCTCGAGTACACCCACTTAAAAAAGAGGTTCGCATGTACTACGCTAAATTTTGCTGTAATTTTTTTTCCTTATAAAAGCCAGTAAGGCTTATCTTAAATAAAAAAGTATGGTACCTACATTAAAAGATATTTTTATTTTTTATAACAAACAAACATTGCAAATTTATTCAAATTATTCGACAGAAATTATCCTCATGCAGTGTAGCGGTGAACCGGAAATTGCTTGAAATAATTTCAGTTAAACTTCACTGAAATTACACCAGCAGATAAAGTTGAAGTTTTTTTTATGTTGGAAATAAGTTTCATGTTCTACAAAACATGTTAAATGACGGAGATGCGTCATAGTCAAGCTTTTAATTTCTTAGTGTATTTTGAATGTTTTTAAGCTTATCTTAGTTTATTATACATATATAGCGTACCAAACTACCAACGAACATTGCTCTTAAAAATAAAAAATAAAAATATATATTTTTTCCAAAAAGATAGCATTTTAAAAAGCATTATCTACTTTTTTAGGTTATCATCAACTGTTTGTGTTATAATTTCACTTATATGACTTTACAAAAAATATTTTTCTAGAAGGCCTACTCCACCAATAACTCATTCAATATAAATAAATAAAACCAATAAAATCAACGAAATGTCCTCCATTTTACCTCAGCAATAATTACTATCGACCCGCCACTGAAACACAATAAGAAATAATTACTTAATTCGTATCAGGTGGATCGTGGTCCGAGTTCTTAATGTAATAAGGTTAATTCGATATCGGTCGCCATGTTGGCTAATACACTGACTTTAGATCAATCTGTACCTTACTATGACTGATGCAGTAAATTTTAGGTCCAATCTTTATGTATATAAATCTTCTGTACGTGTGTTAGTCATTGAACTCCTCCGGGTGGTGCTAAGAACAGTCTCTGGTGGTAGGCTTCGGCCGAGGCTTGTCACCCTCCGGGCTGGGCCAGTGCGTGAAGAGATTTTTTCGTGTTTCGTAATGTGGTCCAGAGAAGCCATCTTCTAGGCCTTCATGCTCCATCTAAGACCACATCGTCACTTTACATCAGGTGAGATTGTGGTCAAATGAAAGCTTATCAATAATAAAAAAATAAAAAAGAAATCCTCCTAAATGGCTGGACCGATTTTGATGAAATTTTATGTGTGTGTTTAAGTGGGTTCGAGAATGGTTTAGATTCACAATACGGTCAACTAGGTGTGAAGCCGGGGCGAACCGCTAGTATTTTATATAATTTTTTGTAGCTCAAGTTAATTTTGGTAGAAAAATATAAGATCATAGGATTTTTATTTTTCTGTAAAACAAAAACTATTGCAAATATGCAAATAACATTGAAATTAGACAGTTCACCTTTTTGGCATCCTTTCTAATAAAAAAAAAATTAAGGGAGACTTAGTCACTTTCAAGTGATAACATACTTAGATATGTATTTTAGTTTATAATGATACATAATGCAAATGTTGTTCTATTGTAATTGTTATAATTATAGGAACTTTGTAATAAATCGCTTATAAAAGCATAAGTAGTAAGGTATCTAATTACCTAAATTGTTACAAAACAAATAAAAAAACAATAGTCTTCAAGTATGAAAAGTACCACAAAATTCATCCGCCATCATTATCATTCGTTTACGAAGAAAAATGTTCTAAAAAACTACTGATCTTTGAAAGAACATAGGCAATTTAAGATACGGTGGACTATAATGGCTGACATAATAATTACTAAAGTATAATCAACAAAATATAATTGAAATAGGAACGTAATGCAATATCATGAATCCCGGGATCTAATCCGAGGGAGTAGCATTAACATGATTATCTCAAATCTCGTGTGGTAATCCTCCAGTCCGCTCACTTAATTCAGCTCTTTTTACCCAATCTTTCCGAGGCCCAAACATGCCGTTAAAAGTATTTCCAAACGAATAAATAATTTACGAAACGAGGACATAAAGTTTGCGAAGCCGACCCCCACATGCAAATCGAGTTGAAAGAAAGAAGTGTCCGCGACCGCACCCGTCTCTTTCCAACTTTTGATTTCTGAACGGATACGAGGGAGAGAGGGTACGGCTGGCAGGTTACGGTTTGCGCGGGAGGGAGTGAGAGAGTCGGTAGTTGCGTTCGGCTAAGTGAATCAGTGCCCGCGCTCGCTATTAAATCACGCGCGGGTGCGGGGGAGGTGCGCTAAAATGCTCTTTATGGCGGGTGGGGTTTTGTTTGCCGAGGGCGGTTTCAGAGATCGCTCTGCACGAGTCTCCGAGTCTGGCCGACTCGGCGCAGTCAGTTGACATTCGGCCGTGCGAGGCGCAAGTGCGTGGCGCGTTCTGACCGGAATGACAGTGACAGCGCGGTGACCGCGCGCGCTTTTCACACGTGAGTTCGGCGGGAAAAGTTCCCGCCCACAATACAACAAAATATTTTCGGACGCTAATAAGGTTAGTTTATCGTGATTTTTTACAATTAGATACATATTTTTGAAAATAAAAAAAAGAACTTTGACACTTTTTTATTAGATAGCTTTTAAAGCTAAGATAAATCTAAATATAAAATTTAATTAAAACCGATTCCAATGCCTTTATTTCCATAAATGTAAAACACCATAATATTTTGTAATATGTACGCAATGCGCTTTCATTTCCTTTTTTTTACCCATTCTCAACCCTATAACTTTTAAACGGCACAACCGATTTTCATGAAACATGTCTAAGAACACTCGCGCCGGACTCACCTTTCATACAAAAAACTAACAACAGCTAAATTAAAATCGCTCCATCCGTTCGGGAGCTATGATGTCCCAGACAGACACACAGACAGACACGTCAAACTTATAACACCCCTCTTTTTTGGTCGGGGGTTAAAAAGTATGTCAGAAATTTGGTATCTATTATTCGCAATATTGAATGGTGCAAAAATATGGTCGATAATATCTTTCATATAATTGCGTTGCGGACCGACAAGCGCTGAAATATGCTTAAACAATTTGACAACGATCATATATTTTTTTTATATTAGGATCTTCTTAACCAAGCCTTTTTTGGTTTGAATAAAAAATGTGGTTAGTTAAAGTATCTTTGTTTTACTAGTATCATTCTGATAACAAAACAAAATCTAATTTCTTAGTCAGCAAGTCTTGGTAGAGGTGCTTCCCTACCTATAACTATTTGAATATAATTTTATTATTTCATTCAGTAATAAAAACGCTGAAATTTATCACAATACATGATTTACCATTCTTCATTGATAAAGTTCAACGGGCCTACGGGGTTTCCAGTTAATAACTGAATTATTTTAAACTGCTAGTAAGTACACAACAAGTAAGTGTTTAATAATAATACATATAATTAAAAGTACACTTAACTAACAGTGCGTGAAACGATTTTTTTCGTGTTTCTTAATGTGGTCCGGAGAAGCCATCTACCTTCTAGGTCTTCATGCCCCATCTTAGACCACATCGTCACTTTACATCAGGTGAGATTGGTCAAACGAAAGCTTATCTAGCATACAAAATAAAAAAAAACTTTAACCACGTTTTCAACAGTGTACTTATATTAAAAAAAAGGAAAGGCAATTACGGCAACAAGCTTAATTCTTTACTTCAGATCAATAGAAGTTTGCTGCAAAGACGGGTTAGATATATGAAGAGATGGGTGGAGATACTTACAATAATCCATAGAGATCAATACACCTATAGAGGTATATTATACATTCAGTAAGTTCCAAACATTGTACAATTTGGAATTAAAATCAAAAATCTAGTCCACGGTTTTTATGGTAACGCTGCCGCAGCACGCTGGCTGTGCTCGCTCATCTCGCGCATATCTCTAAATTAAATTCAAGTACATATTTATGTATAGTGTTTTCACTTTCACTACCCGCCGAGTTATTGAATAAGCTCTACTTGCTCAAATAATAACTTTGTTTCTTATGTACCGTGTATAACTGGAGGTCTGGGCTGGTTACGTTTTCTACACAATAATTAAAAAATATTTTTTAGATACCACATCCAATAGATACACCACACGTATGGGTTTTGTGAAAAAAAAACAGTTTTAAGCATGGACCCCCCTTTAGCTTTATTTTTTATTTTGTGTGGATAACTACACAGTCCCTACAGTCACAGTACATCTACTTACCAAGTTTCAACAGAATTGTAGTTTTTATAGTATCGGAAAAAAGTGTTGTGAATTTGTGTGCTTAATAGCACTTAATAGAACAGCTAGAAAAATTATCACGCTCGGGCTTTGAAATTGATTAAAATTTGAGTTCAGTTTGTTTTTAGGTTCTGATGATCCTTGAATAATCTAGGTACAATAAATAATTTCCCTGATCATTCGCGTGGCCTGCGCTTATCGTCGACAATCTAGCCCGTCGCTAGCAAACAACTAAAATTCGATCAGCAACTAGCAACTTAACTCGACTCTAGCTCTCGGCTTAATTAACAAGTTCAATAACAGCTTATATCTCTATTTAGTTAGTCAACATTTATATTCGGTTAGACTGCAGTCGTATTAGTGGGTTTCCTTTATACGGATGATTATGTCAACAAGCTGATATTAAATGTAAACCCTACTGTGACTTAACTTTTTTGGGATTTTTTATTGTCTTTTAGCTTTTTAAGTGAGAATGGCTGTTGCACAACTTTAACTCGACATAGATCCTTAACGGTCAGTCGGATTGATAAATGTTGAAAGAAAACTAGCACTGATTTTTAAATACCTATTCAACGATACCCCACATGACATAGTTTGCTGACTTATATATATTTTTTTTACAAAATGGCGTCCAGTAGTCGCCATGGTGAATTTTTAATAACGTCACGTCTTTAGTGACATTTGCTGTACTAAGAGAAATCGATTGACGTGTGAATCATAGAAGCCGGCCCAGGCCATTGATCTGCATTGTGCGACAAAGGAACATACATTCATACACTGTTAAACACATGACCACTACTTAGCGTTGTGCAGTAGGTTAAAAGTGTCCTACCATAACTATTTAATATATAAAATGCATTGTGTCCAACAGTTTCACCATTATTTACAAACAATCATCATAAATTGTATACCCGCCTAGGGTTGGCATGTTGATACGTAGTATTATTAATGTAGTAACAAAAAATATATCTTGGCGTTGAAAAACTTAGTAAAAATGTTATACTATCTAAAACCGGGTACAAATCACGGGGTACCTTACAGGGCAGTTCCATACAGGGTGCTACTGTTTCGGGATAGAAAGCCTGAAAGGGACAAAAACTGTTATACTTTTTTTCTAGCACTTTCCTGGTCTCAAATATTTATTAATGCAACGTGCGCTTTTTGTTATATAACGGGTTTTTATTAAAGAAGCTTCTTAAAAATAAATATGCTACAACACTATATAATAAGAAATTTTACATTATGTCTTAAACTTCTTTAATGACGTTCCACTTAACTTTTCTCACTGTCTACTAAAGATAAACTATGTTCTGGTGTTCTTTTAAAATATTATTTAATATAACATGTAAGGATTGTTGGAGGGAGTTGGGCGAGGCCTTCCTTTACCCAGCAGTAAGACAACATAATCTAGAAAAAAACATGTAATATATTTTTTACATTTATAAACCGAGCTATGGTTATCAACAATTCCTTTTTTTTTTACTGGCAACCTACGTCATACGCTGCAGTCTCAATCAGAACACTCAATAAGGCGCTCAATAAGTCCAATTACGCATTTATGCTACATTGATACCTTATTGATATGCAATACAGCGGCGCCCCAACAATTGAATTGGCTGAATCAACGCACATTCTTTTAATTTAGAAGAAAAATATCTAACAATCACTGCACGCATTATTTTACTTGTAAGTAGTTAGAGATGAAGATGAAGGAACTTTTATTCATGTTACATCTGCATTACAAAACTAAGTTAAAAATACAAAATTAATAAGTAATAATTTAGATTTACTATTAAAATAAACCCGCGATTTAACCTTAGTTCCCTTAAAAGGAAAAAGTCATACTATTTTGTAATGTGCACGTGATGCGCTTTCATTTTAACCCCACTCGAGTATATTTGCAAATTTTCGGTTTTCCTTCCCCACTTTTACCCTCATAACTTTTAAACGGGTCAACCGACTTTCATCAAACATGTCTAAGAACACTCGCGTGAAACTCACCATTCATACATACGTTTGGGAGCTATAATGTCCCAGACAGACACACAGACAGATACGTCAAACTTATAACATCCCTCTTTTTTGTCGGGGGTTAAAAAAAAAGAACATGAACGCAACAGGGTCGCCGACTCAGCATTGCCGCTACTGCACTGGAGCAGGCACAGCTAGTTACTTACTAGTTAACTTTCAAAAGTACTGTGTCTGAGGGCAGGTTCACATTGAGAGCGTTTTGCGTACGAATAATAAAAAAAAATTGGTGGAGAAGACACAGCAATGTCCCCCCTTGGTAAGTTGGCCATCTGATATAATAAATACCAATTTAAACTTTCATTTAGAGTTCGACTATGGATATAATTTTGTAGCTCACAGATAAACGTAAATTTAATTTAACTTTTATGAGGCAAGTTTCAGTTTTTGTATTTATTACGCACTTCGCAATAATTTATTTGAAATTTGAATAATGTTATAGCATACACAGTAATAAATCTTAATGATTTTTAATAAGTTATATAACTCAGTTTGAGGTGTAACTATTTTTCTGAATAAATTAAAAAATTAGTAAAAGTCAAACGACATAGCTTTTCATCTCAAAAATGGCTAATGTATATCTATCGATTTAAATATCATCATAACTATAGCAACATTAGCGTTCAGCTTTTAATTAAAAACCCCAATTAATAACCTAATTATTGGATTATGTAAAACAAATATTGAGTTACATCAATAAAATGGAAATCAATTACTCTCAAAGGTACAACCATTGGATCTGATTACCGACTTCAATGAAATTATGTTTAATCTGACATCTGATATGAAGCGAATTTCATAAATTATATTTGGTCTGCGAACAGAATTATGAATGTTCTGGGTTAATTTATGATATTGCAATCACTTTCTATTTTCGTTTAATGTTATAATTACTATGATTGGGTAAAAAATAATATTCAGTTTGGAGACGGTCAATGTCTTAGTGTTAGGCACTTTGTTCATGAACTTATTTTTAAAGTAATGGTAAACCATTTTTCACTTGTTTACAGTTTATCAAACCTAGTTAAGCTATATTTCTACATGTCGTTGGTTCTCATATGTTTGTCTATTGCCGTGTTTAATGCCATAAGTGTGTCACTATTCACTTAGTCACTTTAATTTATAGTAAAACGAACACGTCAAGCACGACTATTTTGCAAAAGTGGTTTTAAAATAATTCAGAAATGATCGTTATTTTCAAAATGGCGGTCTAGTAGGTAGCCAAAATGTCGGAGCCCCATATCTGTGCTGTCAAGCATTTTCTTCATACTCCAAACAATATAAAATAAACCAACCGCTATCAAATCAAAGTTCACTCAATACAAATTGAAACAATTTACATCGAAACCATCTCGTAACTAAACAATCAATAATATTTAATCAGGATCGGATTCAATATCGGAGTTTTATAAAGTGTAATGGAGTTCAATTGAACGATTTAAATTAACTATTATAGGAGACGGTTTCTATTGAATTCAGAGAGCGCGTTCAATTTAGATAAACGTAATGATTTAAACAAGTATAAATTATGTTAGCATTTTTTTAAACAACCTTTAAATAAAAAGTTCATAAAACAACATGTTCTTAAAACTTAAAAATATATATATATTTTTTTGTTTTTTTTATTATAACTATAACTATTACGATTATAGTTGTGATAATCGTCGCTTTTGTGTAAAATCAATCAAACGTAAGACACACCGCTTGCCGCGCTGAAGACGTAGGTACGTCTCGATCCGCTTAAATTGAGAGCGCCCTTAAGGAGGAAAAGTTATTTTTCCTGTGAATAGCTAGTCTTGCAAATGCACTCAAATCAACTGTGTGTATGGCTAGGGTGTAGACAAGATACTGACAAGGAAAAGTTTTTTTATTTTACTTATTTTTTTAAGTGGCAACCCTGCTGCTACCTGTCATTCATAATTTGCGTAACCGGGTCTATCTCGCCTGTAATCTGGTTACACGACCGATACTTCAATCTTTATAATACTAGTTATTGACTTCTGTTTCACTTGCGACTGACAATACTTCATACTTTCTGAAGGATAGGGATTTATCCTACTTATTGGCAGATATATTAATAACTAAAATAATTACGACATGAAAAACTAAATCTACTTACTAAAATTCTAAAGATCATTTATGAGTTATAAACTAAGATTACTCTATATTTCAACCATTGACTAATTTACTTGAAGATGGTTTAAAAAATCTAGGAACATATAAAAGAGAAGGTGTCCAGAAACGCTTGTGGTAATAACGCTTAAATTAAATGCAATGCAAGACACTTTGTACAACAATATGTAAAAATAATGACTTTTACAAATATGTAAAACCAATGTGTAATAATAGGCATATTAAATCATCTATGCATATTTACAGTACACATTTATCGTTTAAGTTTATTATACAATGTCGGAAAGGCGCAATTCCACCAGTGCACAGTGTGCCGAACTGTGCTAAACAGACGACACAAATTGATTTTGGCCGACTCACTGACACAGGTAAAGTTCTGATGTTTCGTGTAATTGTTCGCGGACATTGCTGCATACTTTTTGGTAGAAAAGGCAATCGAAACTCAAATGATTCTTTGCCTAATAGCTACTCGGTGACTGTTGATTTTATACCCATACAAACACCCTTTGCCCATAACAATTAGAGGCAATTATGCGACGGCCGCCGTCGAATGAAGCTGTTATTAAACTGCTTACAAGTAATTGAGTTCACCCACACAATGATGTTGGTGATAGATGTGTTGTTGCAACTTTTGCGTTTAGAAACTTGCACTATAGTTGCCTAGTTATTTGATTTGAGTTAAGGAAAGACTCTATCCTAAACTTATACCTAAATTAATCTATCCGATAGAGCCAACAAACCTTTTCATTTCTACTAGATTAGATAAATTTGATACGGTTGATAAGTATGTAACAATTTTATCAGATATAAACTTAAATCTGTTTTGACGAAAATAAATATGCTATTAATTTTTTAATGAATATTTCAAATACAAGATTTTTTTGCGGAGACGAATTTGTATGCTAAGTGCGAATGTTTTATGCCTAAAAATACATTTGATTGTAATGTCCCATTTAATAAATCATATTAATACGGTGTTCCTATGAGTTTTTTTCTTATTATTAGGCACTAGCTGTGCCCTGCGGTGCTACCCGCGTTATAATGGATTAAGTACTCTTAACCAACAACATATTCATTTGAATAAAGATTAATATTATTATGTTGATACAACTTAAACAAATTATTTCGACCAAATTAGGTACCATAAAAACGGTTTTTGTGAGTTAATCTTAAAAGATAGACATATACTATCGCGGACTGTTTTTTAGATCATTAAAAGAGCTATTATTCTTTAATACATATTTTTTGTGTATCTTGAACCGTTTTCAGGGCGCACGCAACGGAAGGCTTCAAATATGAACAATTTCTCCCGTTTTTTACACATTTACCACTATATCTTTGCTCCTATTGGTCGTAGCGTGATGTTATATAGCCTATAGCCTTCCTCGATAACTGGACTATCCAACACAAAAAGAATTATTCAATTCGAACCAGTAGTTTCGGAGATTAGCGCGTTCAAACAAACAAACAAACAAACTCTTCAGCTTTATATATTAGTATATAGATAAAACATTCGCAGTTAGCATGCCTACTACAGAGCATTAAAAAGATATATAAAACATGGCCTTTACCAAACAAAGCGTTATCTCTTAATGCCACTTCCACAAAATTCAATAAAACAACAAGCAAATCCCTAAATAGGCAGCTAATATAATAAAATATGAATAGGGTAGCCAGATTATCATCTTTCCCACACTTGCCGGGACAAAAGTCCCTCACACATCCTCTGACGGCGACAATAATCGCGCCTGGAAGAATAGAGAAAACACTTTTGCCACTTGAAAAAAAAAAATGGTTTGAATGCTGTTTGAATTCGATTAAATGGAATGCTAATTTTATTTGAAAGGTCGAAAAAGATTGCAATCCGTAAGACTTCTTTTTGTCAAGAAACTATTTTAAAATAGAATTGAAATTTCTTTATTACACACACCAATGAACATAAATATAAAATTATTAATAGTCAGGTAATAATTAAGCCTAGAATGCGTTATGTGCGGTCTTATTGCTTAAAATAATTTCTTCCCGACAACCGTTGTATGGAAAGAATATAAGTCTGGAAGGTTGTCGACTATTTTAAGCGGTTGAGCATAAACATGCCGCGGTATGAAACGACTAGAGAAGTAAAATAATAAAACTTTCGCCAATGATATTTATTATAATGATAGCGTATTTCAGGAGTGACTCTAATCCCCAGTCAGATCAGATCCCTCGGGAGATGGTGGGTGCAGTCTGAAGGCGTCAAGTAACTCATAATAATACAAAATTAAATAAATAAAACAACGCTGTGAGAGTAGAGTAATCTCTAAGTATTATGAAACGAACACTGTGCATATATATGTACATATATGTCGAACTCTCCAACGTTGCTTAAAGCGTTGTCTTAAGAAAAGTTATTTTAAAATAAGAAACACAATAATCTTGGAGGTATTCCTCAAACAAATGATGATAATGAAGAGTTATTTCTTTTCTACTGTAGGTGTTAAGGTAGGATCGCTTATTAGTCTGAAAAAAATACAAACAACACCAGTGGAATATGCATCAAGTAACCCTTTACCTATTGATACTGATGTCGTGTTCTGATGCGTCATTTCCTTCGGAAGGTCAGTGCAGTCTGTGGGTGTCTAATGCGGTAATGACAGTAGCTAGGTGTTATAAATAGAAAAGGCCGGATCTAAACCGATATCTACCGATCTACCAATTCAGTGGTGATATGGAATTGCGTTAATCTGTGTGCGACAATAGTAAGTTTTATCAAATACGATTATAATCCAAATATTGGTAGAATAGATCAAGTACTTTTTCCTCATTGTTTAGATGTTCACTTATTGGGTGTTTAATATGTATAATAAAAAATATCTATGTATGTATGTATATTATATTAAGTACCACGTTTACCACGGGGCTAGATGTTGTTGTGTGGATTGTCCGGAAATATTTATTTATTTTATTTATTATTTATCTGTGATTCAAGTTTGGAATACTTTTTCTATTTTAAAAATAAAAAGAAGAGACTACGGCATTTTTTTCTGAAATAAAGAATACATCATATTTGTGGTGAAACCGTTGAACGATCAGTTAAAAATGTAAAATTAGTCTTGCTTAGAAAACTTGTCGTTGCAGAATTCAATTTGTCTATCGATGTCAAAGTCAAGACGTTTATTGCCTATTATAAATATTATTAAGGATTAATGTATGATAATTCGATTAGTAAGAATGATTCAGGAGCCAAAGTTCTGTTACCTTTAGGTATAACCTTTAAATTGTCAGAAATCCATTTTACCCAACCCATTTCGGGCTATAATCCGTCTACCGCCTGACAATGATGGCGTGTGCCAGTTCCCTCGGTGCAGTCTGTGGGTGTTAATGTGGTAATGACAATAATATAAATAGGATTAGCCGGTGCGGGCCCCACGCGCGCAGACAGGACGTCCCAATACACCGACTGCTCTGCTGTGACCATGCAAAAAAGTACCGCGAACTTAAACCATTCAGTATACAATACAATACAAAAATTCTTTATTGCAACACCACAAAATATAGGAACATACGTAGGAGATACATATTACATACGGTGACACAATGGGCGACCTTATCACTAATAGCGATCTCTTCCAGGGAACCTTTGGATGGATCAGAAATATGTCAAATAAGAAAGAGCAGTGAACAGCCCAGTTGACCCTGGTGAGCATTCGCGGATTTCCGAGTACGATGATCTGGGTCTTAGAGGGATTTACGTTGATCCCATGCGTAGTAATCCAATGCAGGTTATGCTCTAGATCAGTATTGATCCTATTGATGGCTTCAACTAAACTATCTGTATGTGCTTTAGTATAGATCTGCAGGTCATCCGCGTAAAGGACCGCGTTTTGACAGATTTTTGGATATAGAATTGATAAAGATAGCAAAAAGAAGAGGGGAGAGATCTTCTATTAAGCCTAATCTAATGTTGGTTCTTAATCAGTGTTGGCTAAGTGGGAGCACACTAGACTTTCGTTCCGAAGGTCGTGGGTTTAAACCTGGTCGCGCACCTCTGGATTTTTTTCTAGAAAAATGTATGTGCGCTTAAAACGTGGTTTAACGATGAAGGCATATATCGAGAGGAAACCGGCATGATCTATAAACTTTGACGAGTTTGAGACACATGTGACATTCACCAACCCGCACTTGGCCAGCGTGGGAATTAAGGCTAATCTCTCTCGTCAAGAGAGAAGTCCCTGTGTCCTAGCAATGGGAACTTTAAATGATGAACTTCTGTTAAGGTCCTCGTTCACGATCTAAGAGTAAAGTCGCAGCAAATCAGTAGGTAGAGCTATCACGCTTTAAAATCATAATTGTCTGAGGACCTGTTTCACCAACTCCTAGTAAAGTAAATCAATGCTTGAAATAGAGAGTTTTCTCGTACAGATAAACTTTAGTTGTACATGGTGAAAGAGGCGTTAAGTACATATAACAAATTATATAGTACCCGTAAAATAAGCTTATACGAGTAGCTGTGTAGCCAGCAATATCTAGTATTTATTTTATTTTAATTGTTTTAAACCGACTTTCAATGAAAAAAGTAGGTTCTAAATTCGAGGATTTTTTAAATTACTGTCCATTCTTTCTTATTTTAAAAGCCTTTTCATGGCAAAGATGCTCAGCTGAATTTCGAATTCATAATTTAAATTCTATGGCGCTCTCGCGTTTTCAATTCTTAAAACCTTTTTTGCTTATACGTAGGTAAATTGTGGTAAGAGTGTGCAGACTTTAAGATGCCTTTTGTTTGAATTAAGATACAATGTGCAACAAGCGGTAGCTTATATACCATGCAGTGTGTTTTATGCGGATTTCAAGAACTTATCGGCCAAAGCAGCCATCTGTTCAACATAGCATCTAGCCTTTCCACCGCCAACCTATTCCTTTAACGCCTCGTTCAAAGAAGAGTCGAGAAGGCCCATTTGACTTCTATGTTTATTTATAAGTAGCCGTCTATTTTCTAATTAAATGGCACTCAATGAAATCCCGGCTCGTACTAAGCGTAACGAGAGGAAAATGGCAATGAATCCAATTGATACAGACCCACGTGTCTATGACGGTAATGGCGGCATCAATCCACTCAGCGATGCGCCCGCGCACATCACGTCGGATCAATTCGGAAGTCGGTTCAATTTAAAGGCTCCCTGCGTTTTATATTAAATTATTTGATTGTAAAAGTAAGTAAGTAATTAGCTATACAATAGTCACACAAACTACATCACTTCAACACATTGTCCATAGACATTTACTAGTCAACCATTTTGAAAAAAAAACATGATTTTGCGGTCAATGTAAAAGCTTACAAACAAAACGTTTGAAGGAATTAAATCACTATGTCGTATGGTTTCTGAAATGTTTGAGTATAAAGAGTTAAAAGAAAACTTTATTATTTTTTAACTATTGATTTTTCTATTTTGAGTGGCTATTATCTACTGAATTTACCCATTATTAGGGTTGGAGTTTTATTTATATTGTTTATATGGGACCAGCTTCGGGGTAGGTATATCCAATAAAAATCTTTCAAATAAAGAATAATTATCAAAACCGGACTACTCAGTCAAATGTTGGTCGCGTGGTCATAAAAAAAATAATTATATATATGAGCGTCGAATTGAGAAACTCCTCTGTTGTTTTGGTCGATTAAAATGACGTCCTCTGTGGCTCGGTGGGCGAAGGTCCGCCTGAAGCGCAGGATTCGATTCCCGCCGGGGACCAGATATTGTACGATCTACAATTTCTGGTTTCGTTTCTGGGTGTTTTCTACAAGTACAAGCTCTGCTTAGTTTGGGGTGATGCTGTGTGAGTATACTTTTAATATTTATTTATTCTTTATTACAAACACCAAACAAAAAAGCAAAACAATAAGATACTAAAACCACCTAGTTGAGAAATGCGTGTTTATGTTGCTCAAAGCATTTCCTTCAGACAACCTTGAGTAAATTTTTTTACAATAGCATATATGTATATGAGATAGCATATTTTTTATTAAGAACCTATCACAAAACCGCTGGCGCGCTTTTACTGACTTGGTCCGTTTTGGCATAAATCAATATTTTCGGACCATCTACACAACAACATCAAGCCCCGTGGTAAATTCTAAGCTTGTGTTACGGGTCACAAATCTGATATACTTGATATAATAGAGATACATACATATATATATCAAGTGTTTGTACGTTCTGCAATAACTTTCTCCTTGGTCTGGGTGTTTAAAATGTAAAATAAAAAATAACATGTATGTCTATTATTATATACAATTTATCAGATGTCTAAGTACCCGTAATGGAATGGAATAGAAAAAACTTTATTGTACACCACGCAAATAAAGTATAAACTTATAAAACACTGAATTAAATTAAAAACAGGTACAAAGGGCGGCCTTCTCGCTTTAAGCGATCTCTTACAGGCAACTCCCCGTAACACAAGCTATTAGAGCGTACCACGGGGCTAGGCCGGATGTATTTATTAATTCGTTGTGAGTTAACAAACATTGTTGATGATGCTAGGTATATTTTATTAGCAAACAAACATGCCGGGCATTGCAGAATGCATCCGCAGTGCATCTAGCAATTTATCCATCGAAATTAATTGATTTATGTGAGGTCTGTCCTTTGCGAGTCGCTAGGGAAGCCACGAACTAGTTTTTATTAATGGGCTGATGTTTAATGGGATAAAAATACTTTCTGGCAAAAATCGTTATAAAACCTGCATGTTCTGATATCTATATATCTATACTAATATTATAAAGCTGAAGAGTTTGTTTGTTTGATTGTTTGTTTGTTTGTTTGTTTGAACGCGCTAATCTCCGAAACTACTGGTTCGAATTGAATAATTCTTTTTGTGTTGGATAGTCCAGTTATCGAGGAAGGCTATAGGCTATATAACATCACGCTACGACCAATAGGAGCAAAGATATAGTGGTAAATGTGTAAAAAACGGGAGAAATTATTTCATCTTTGAAGCCTTCCGTTGCGTGCGCCGTGAAAACGGTTACATACGGTAGATACACAAACAATATGTATTAAAGAATAAAAGCTCTTTTAATGATCTAAAAAACAGTCCGCCATAGTATATGTCTATCTTTTAAGATTAACTCACAAAAACCGTTTTTATCGTACCTAATTTAGTCGAAATAATTTGTTTAAGTTGTATCAACATAATAATATTAATCTTTATTCAAATAAATATGCTGTTGGTTAATTAAGAGTACTTAATTGTGAATAAAATTGTCTTTGACATAACTTAATTTCAACAAAAAACTTTAAAAATTACCGGGATTTTTTTTTTACCCGTGCGACGCCGGGGCGGGCTGCTAGTATATAATATATATCTAAATTTAAAATTTAAAGAAAATCCCCGATTTTAATGCCTTAATTTCCTTAAAGTAAAACACCATAATTTTTTGAAATGGGCACGCGATGCACTTGCATTTGGCACCCCACTCGAGAACCTATATTTGCAGATTAACAAAATGTTCTTTGCTTTAAATTTATAATTACCTGTCTCAGTGTGATTTTAATATGTGCTATCCATATTAGCAAAGAATTAAAACCTTTCGTAGGACTTTCTTTCGAAGACAAATGATCTAACACTAATCTAACAAGCTTTTCTTATTGGGGTATACTGTGTTAATGGTCCACATTTACTTATTCATCTGTCTAAATGCTTACGCGATTTCTACTAATATTGTAAACGCGAAAGTTTGTTCGTTGCTTTTAACCCGAAAAACTACCGGATGGATTTTGATGAAACTTCACAATAATATACAATACTATAAACGTATATAATTATAATAGGTATCTTACAAACTAGAATAATTTTTACCGCGGTAAAATACCGCTTTTCGCGGGAAAATACAATATACGGAAAAATGTATTACTGCCCGGACAAATTCGCGGGCAGGCAGCTAGTTAAATAAAAATCAGGTCAAAATCAAACGGCATAATATTACAAAGCAATCACAGGTCACAGGAATGTCAGCCTTATTTGCATAAGCATAGAAACGATACCGCTAATAACAAGGCGAGAGGCCATTCAGATCGGCGCTACGATTTAAATGGATAGGCTTTTATAAGGTTTTTGCATACGGTTTAGATGATATAACATACTTTAAAAAAACTTTCATCGGTATTATTTAAATTAAGTAATAGGACTCTTCAAAGGATAGAATTCCGTTAAAATTCTTTAAAATCCCTTTTTTTTTAAGATATTTTAACTATCTGAGTTTATGTCCCCTAGAGGGCGCATTTTAAAGTGACGTCATTATGCCTATAAGATAAAAGATATTTATTTTCCTACCATATAAAAATACAAACAGAAATAATTGAAAATATACACATAAATTTAAATATTATTTGGTAGAAAAACTGGCTCTGTCTCAGCATGTGCCAGATTCCTAGCATGCTAGTAACCAGCGCTGGTCTTCCGACAGAACCAATTGTATACAGCGAAATATCAAGAGGCTTCCGATGACACCTCTTTTTAACCCCCGACCAAAAAAGAGGGGTGTCATAAGTTTGACGTGTCTATCTGTCTGCATGTGTGTCTGTCTGTCTGTCTGTGGCATCATAGCTCCCAAACGGATGGAGCGATTTCAATTTAGTTTTTTGTATGAAAGGTGAGTTTTTCCCGGGTGTTCTTAGACATGTTTCATGAAAATCGGTTGAGCCGTTTAAAAGTTATGAGGGTGAGAGTGGGGAAGGAAAACAGAAATCTGCAAATATACTAGTGTGGGGTATCAAATGAAAGCGCATCGCGTCCACATTTACATAATATTATGTTATTTTACATTTAAGGAAATGAAGGCATTAGAATCGGGGGTTTTTCTTAAATTTTAAATTTAGATTTATTTTAATATGAAATCAACGATACAGGTTTATTCATATATATAATTACTAGTTAGGAATTTATGAGGGAACAGATGAACAGGTCAGAATCATAACTCTCCCTTTTGCTTCACCGTCGGTCACCGTTTTAGTCGGGTAAAAATAATAATGTCGTTTGTTCTATATACATTTTCTTCAGACATGTTTCATAAGAATATTATTACTTAAAACGGGTTTTTGAGTTTCCCGATTTTTAACTCAATAACCGTCCAATCATGCTATGTTACAAGATTTAAGTCATAATATTGTTAAAAACCATGATAATTTAAAAAGTTATATTGTTTTATGAGGTTTAAATATTTTTTTTCGTTCAGTGTAAACCCAGCCTTATAACGCTTTGTCGTCAATTACAGGCGGCGTATGATCAAGCGCCTATTAAGCGCGAATCGACGGAATATTAAGTTGTACAACTATTATAGTCGGCAGGTGTACACCGAGCCTAATTATAAGACTCGTGGCTTGTCTGATTGTTCTGTTAGAATAGAATTGTTGTGGTTTAATGTTGGGGCAGTGGAATAGAAACTGTGCAATAGGTATAAATGTTTTTATCTGTAGGTATTATTAACCCCCGATCGATTTTGACTGCTTCAGTGGCGCGGTGGGCAAGGGTCCGCTTGCGGCGCAAGAGGTAGCGGGTTCGATGCCCGCCGAGGGTGAAAGTGTTTGTATGTTCTACAAGCACTTTCACCTTGGTGTGGGTGTCCAATTTGTATAATATCAGATATCTAGTACCCGAAACACAAGCTTAGAGCTTACCAAGGGGGTATTATGTTGTAATGTAAAAAAAGAGTGTCTAGTCTGTGTGCTTGTCTGTCTGGGACATCATAGCTCCCGAACAATTTAGTTTTTTTTTGTATGAAAGGTAAGTTTGGCGCGAGTGCTCCTAGACATGTTTCAGGATAATCGGTTGTGCCGTTTAAAAGTTATGGGGGCGAGAGTGGGGAAGGAAAACCGAAAATCTGCAAATATATTCGAGTGGGGTATCAAATGAAAGCGCATCACGTGCCCATTACAAAATATGATTATTTACTTTTAAGGAAACAAAGATATAGAATCAGGGGTTTTAAAAAAATAATAATTTTGTTTATTTTGTCATTTACTTTATTGTTGACAGCTGGCGAGCGGTGGGGGCGGAGGCCGAGGGCTGTTCTGCTACCACTGCCCGCCGAGCCTGCCGCCGCACCAGCACCGGCTGCCGACCCTGGAGTACCCATTCACAGCGTCACACCCTTGTGAGTCATCATTATTTCAGCTATAGACAAATTATAACATTCGGTTACGAAAATGTAAAGATTTGATAGATAAGTACCTATATATACATACAATGTGTATTTTCGAACCTTGATCAAACGAAATGTGCGGATACACAACATATATTTATCGATAAATATCGGATAAAAAAGTTATATGAGGGCTATTTAAAAAAAAAAGCCGATGCAATATTTTTTTATATAAAAACTACTTCATCTGGTTTTTTCTTCGTTTCTGTTTGAGTAAACGGTGTATTTTTTAAACTTTTAAACTGGCTTATTGCTGTGTACTTTTTTTTCATGTTGTATTATTCCCATAATTTCCATAATTTATTCTACAAATCTCTTCCAAAAAGTATGGGTCTACCTCTTTTCGTTATCATGTTATTAGCCATTTGAATTAGGTACTTTCTGCCCTGTACAAAGATCAACAGACTACAAACTATGTAGTAAAACAAGGCAAGATAATATGAAATGAAACGAAGCCTTTGCCCAACAGTGGGATATTAACGGTGGATAAAGATAAGATAAAGTTTTATAAAATTTTAAGTTATTACTATTAATTAATTTATTAATTCTTCAAAATGTCCACCATTTTTCTCAATGCATATCGTTACTTTTCTCACTGCTATTGTTTCATAATTATATAAGCTGATAAAGTGTTTAATATGATCTGTGCAAACAAAGCAACAAAATATTTTTTTATCACAATAATTTTTAGAGCTTTATTTTTAACATACAATATTATGACAAAACATTAACAGGTTTTACAATAAAATGATGATTCGAACGGCTTTTATCAATTTGGTTTTTTGTTTTCAGTTTATTTTAAATACTTTAAGGAAACAATCTTCTTCAAATGATAAGTTAACATAGGCAAAATTTCATTATCACACTCTTTCAAAATATTTGTAGTAAACTCGTCATAACCGAAAGATTTGGTATTTTAAGCGAGAATGTAATTTTTTTATCCTCCTGCGGCCTAATTGGTTTTATGAATATGCAACTCAAATGTATATCTTTGTATGTAAAACGGAGATTACTGTTATGGTTGTTAGTTAAGTTAACCCAGTAATTATTGAATTCCTCAGCAATTTTCATCGGATTGAAAATAATTTCTCTATATTTAATTCATTTATTAAATTTAATAGTTAAAAACTTTGAGATTTCTGTTTGACTAATTGCTTCATGAATTTATACAGTTTTTTAACATTTTTTCTTTTTTTAATGTAATTGTGCGGTTAATTCAATTAAAAAACGCTAGTCTAAACGCTTACATCACTTTAATGCTGATAGTACCTACATGCTAAGGTCCTGATTTGAGAACAGTTCAAGTGTTATCCCACTGTAATCCATTTGGCCACGACGAGCGATCCGCTCACTTCACTTATCCGGACCTAACTCGTGTAACGCAGTTTGCAACATGTTTTGAATCAACCGCCCTCCGGCTGCCTGGCTTTAGGGAGATATAGCTACTGGCAACACCATGGAAGCTTTGGAACGAACAAAAATGGTCAGGACTTTGACACGTTTATGGTGTTGCAGTTGACGTTTCAATTACAAAATTCGAATTCGTAAACTTGTTAATGAAAGAAATATATTTTGTTAATTAAATTTAGAATGTTGCCAGATACTTTATTAATTTTTAAATGTACGCTTTATCTACGCATTGCTGTATATCTATTTTCTCAAATAAGACACAAATATTTTTTTAAAGTCTAAAGTGAACATTTTTGTATTTTAACTTATCAAAGATTATAATATTTTTCAAGATGATTATAAATATGATAAAAATTTCTTATTAAACATATATTTCAATATTTCTTAGTGAATATAAAATTTTAAATATTGCCTGTGACCATCATAACACAACCAACATTCAAACCAGACAATCCATTAAACTCGCGATCAATTATATAAAGCAAAAAAAAAAAACACCAAAAAGGGTTCAAGCAACCTCAAAAGGCAAAAATCAGTTTCTTTACGTTAACCCATCGCGGCCAGGGGTGGTAATGTGCTAATGAATAGAGAAGGCGGGCGGCGAGGGAGGGGGAAGGGGCGTACTCCCTCGGGATTGGTCGCCGGCAGCGCCATCTATTATTCATAAAATAGTTTTTGAGTCACGCCACCGGTCGCTTTAACGCAGTTAGACTAACTCAATAAGTATCATGTCACTTTTGATTAGACTTATAATATTATTCTCTCATTTTTGTGACGATCAAAGAGGTTTTATTTAATTTTACAAAGTAACGGAAGTAATTGCGTGAATGGTTTTAATTTTTAAAATCTATTAACGTTAGGTTGGGGGTGGTTTGGGGGTTTTTTTGCTGGATAAAATGCGGATTAGCGGTATTATTAATATTTATAAGGTTTTGCGGTTATTTTAAAACGTGTTGTGTTCTAAACAGCTGTAGGAATACTATTTTGAATAAGTGGTACCAAATTATTAAAATTGTACAATGATGTAGGGTTTATTTATAATAAAATACCAGTGCCTGTTAGTGCCAGTATCAATTGAATAATATCTTTTTCGTCTTATATTTATATATTAAGTTAACACTCCGAAACTGACGCTTCAAGCGCAGAGTTCAATGTATAAGGAATTGAATTGACTTAAAATTAAGTCTAGTTTTCAATTTAATCACATCTGATCCGAAATATAATGCAATTTTTTTGTCTCCTAAAGTAGTTTGTACGTATGTCAATGTCATTGCCAATTACTTCTACCGTTCAATTTAAAATTGGAACTACTTTTTCTTTTTCTCTCAACAAATAGAAAACCTCATTATATTTACAGAACTAAATATGAAAAAAGAAAACTGAGCAATAGGTGCTTATTAAAACCTCGCGGAACTTTTTCCGCTGCAAGCTCAGACCACTTCCGGGGGAAGTTGAGCACTTTTTAATTTCCGCCGAGGGATTTTTCTACAGTCTGATGGACATTAAATTATTTACGTTCAATTATTCGAAATTATAAGCCTTCTGACGGGATTGGTTAATCCGTTTTTTTTATTAATGAAATTGTAATTATTTTAAGCTTTACTGTAAATTGTTGAATTGATATCTAAATACTTTGTAGTTTTTTTAGATAATGCTGGTTTTGGGCCTAACGATCCTTTGGTATAAGCGAACACTTGTTTTTTACAATATTATAAATATTAATAATTCAGACAATGATTATAAATTGAAAACTAAGTATAAAACAACAATAACATTAATTTGTTTTCTCATATACATATATGTACTATTCATTCGGTTGGAAGTGGATAGATTTCTATGACCTGCTATGTCTTATTATATAACCTACCAACTATGTTTATATATTGAAAAATATTTAAACACATTCACTATGTTAAATTTTTAACCAATTCATTATTTATTTACACAATTTCCTATTAACCCGTCCTCTGCCCGAAAATCGAGGTGGTTATTTCAAAAACGTTCGATAATGACGCTCGACATTGCGCGCGACATTGACTCCAAAGTGTGCGAGCTAATGGAGTGCGCTAATTGTACCAATTCATTGCATTCCATCAAATACGATTATAACGTGCTTTGCGGGATTTTTCATTTATATTTATTTCGCTGCAAATACGTTTAAAATCGTGGTTTTAGATTTATTTGAGATTATATTGGTTTAGGTATAAAATGTTTAGTGTTAAAGTATTTTATTAATTAAAATATATTCACGATGAATATAGTTTTGAAATAGATAGGCGATAGATTTATTATTGTGGCTATATACTGATTCAAGAGTCGTTTTCACAGATTATATTAAATTGGATTACGTCATGGACAAAGTACTTCTTTCATAATCATTTAATATAACACAAAGACAAATTTAATAATTTAGTGAACGATGTCGACAAGACCAGCTATTATTGATAATTTTCGCCAGTTTTGTGCATTATCGGGGTAATAGAAAAGGGACCAGCCCTAGACAATTTCTTAAAAAAGAATTATACATAGTAATTATTACTATTCTAAATATTTAATTATGTAGGTGAGTATATGTTATCTATCAAACGCAGTTTCCAAATAATAAAATACACAGTACTGTTTGTACCATTTAATGGAAACTTAACACATATCATAATTTTAAGACATCATGATTTTTAGAATTCATAAACTCTTTGAATATCAAAAAACACCTTCAAAATACAAATAAAATCTAATATCCCATCAATATCGAATAGCTAATAGTCGTAATTCAGTGGATGATGTCCACAGGACCAGCTATTAAGGGTAATTTTCGCCAGTAATGCTGTTCCGTGCATTATCGGGGTAATAGAAAAGGGGCCAGCCCTAGCATTTGTCACTGAATCTATTAGTAGTAAGTCACTGGGGTGACAAGGATTTATGGTAGGGAATGTTATTACAATCAGATTTTTTATTAATCATAAGGGAAGTTTAACAAAAATCAATTGGCTACAAGGTCTTACAAGATGAACAGTAGGTTTGAGAAATTCCTCACTTTTAATCGTCGTTTTATTAATTTTGTTTTGTAAAACTATGTAAGCATTACACTCGTGTGATAGATTCAAAAGCTTGGTTATTGAATACAGTTTTGGCAGTTTTCTGTGTTTTCCTATATTGAGAAGGTTCTGCGAACTCTGGTTCTATGTGAGGACAATGTTTGTTCCTAGACAATAAGTTCAAAATTTGTTTTATCAATTTTAGGTTCACTTGTACCTGTATGCCCTGTGCTTCTAAGGAAATAAACGAGACTTTGATACACCGGGACTCAAAATATTTTTGATTTAATTCGATTGACATTCAGTTATAATAATACTGTCCAGATTTTTGTTTATCTGTTTATGTTTCAATAATTTAATTATGAAGTATGAAATATTAACAAAAAATGCGCTTTTTTTTATTATTTTATCATTTTTCATTCATGTTCAACCCATCCTTGTGGATAATGATGGTTACCGTAGCGGCCTAGAATATCTTACTTTATAACTGGTTATGAGACAAGAAAATTGTCTCAGTTTGTTACTGGTTACAAAAAGGTTTTATGATAAGGGTTTTCACCAAAGGGTTTGCCTGAAAACCAGCGTTGCTACGCATCGCGTATCGTAGCAACATAAAGCTAAGGCAAAACCTTTTGGTCCACACACGCAATGTACAAGTTATTTTGTGATTACTTACTGTATAATGTGTGTGAACCAATAAATGTTTTTCTTTCTTTATAAGTGTGTAGTTTATTATTTTTGTAAAAATAAGCTTTTTATAGCTATTCAATCTTCATGGTCACCCTCAGCAAGTCTCCACCTCATCAATTCCCATAGTCTCTGGTATCTGACACAGGGCGCAAGCTTAGGGCTGCACTCGCGACTAATGGCCCGCCCTTCCGGACCTTTGTCGCTGTTTTACAAAACAATCTGTGCTAGCTATGCGAATTTTATGATCTCGTGTTGTTTTGATGACTTTATTCTGAGGGTTTGATTTCTGATGGGAATTGTGTGTTTGTGTATTTTTTTTAATGGAATAAGTACTCTGTTAGTGCTTAATCTCACCTGATGGTATGTCGAGTAAGGACGAGGATGGAAGACATAATATCTAGAAGGTACTTTGTCATGAACTGAAGTAGCAAATACGAGTACAACATAAAAATGTTATATAACCTTATATTTGGGTGCTGTTTGATATCAAAGTTATTTAAAAATGTATTAAGTGGTAGTGTCACACACGTCTATATTAGGTATCTAGAAGGGAATATAATCGTCCAGACAGAACATGGTGGTTAAAAATATTAAAAGACCAAAGCTGACCCGTCCAGTTTGATGATATCAGAAAGAAGGACCGAAGGTCCGAAAGTATTGGCATAATATTTAGGAGGTCGTAGGTACTCAGCAATAGATGCTATGGTCTGATGTTTATGCTAATCTTTTTTTGCGTGAAACAATATGTGTGGACTGTCAGCGCTGAGCAACAGTAAAATAATTTAAACCAGAACGCCGTTAAAGCATAAATACTCTTCTTAGAAGATTTTTTTTTGCCATTCATAATATTAAAAAATAATATTAAAAAGTATTTCTTTGTACCAAAAAATATCTATTGCCTAACAAATTAAATATTTTTTAATATAATTTTCTTTTCAGACACGAGTTATTCGTACCATCCCGCAATACATGATGACACGTTCGTGCGGAGAAAACAGAGGCGAAATCGGACTACTTTTACATTGCAACAGGTATAATTAAAAACATGTTTTATTTAAACAAATAACGTTATTCATTACAAAAACTTTAGAAAAACGTTAAGGATTGGATTACAATAAACACCGACCTATTTTATTACAACACGCACTAAATATACTAAATATTTGGTACCTTATAAATAATTTAAACGATTTATCGCAACATTAGCCCTATCACGAGTTGCCACTTACGACTGTTAGAGATTACATGTCGTTATTCCATACATTTAACAGATAAAGATAAAAGATAGAAGATAAAGGTAGGGCTACATATCATCTGAATCTATTAATAATCTTATGTGAATGAATAAAATGCTGCATTAGTTGAGATGCAATAAAATTTACGTATTCAAAAAAAAATAATATTTCCGGACTACTCACACAGCATCACCTAACCCTAAACTAAGCAGAGCTTGTACTATGGGTGTAAGGTGACTGATATACTACATAGATACATTTTTTTTTGTAAATACATACATATGATACATAGAAAACACCCAGACCCGAAACCAGAAATTGTAGATCGTACAAAATCTGGTCCCCCGGCGGGAATCGAACCCGCAACCTCAAGCGGACGTTCGCCCACCGAGCCACAGAGTTCGTCAAAGGTATTACCATCTATTAACGTTTTAATAAATTAAATAAGTACGTATTATTTCCCGCAGTTGGAAGAGCTGGAGACAGCGTTCGCGCAGACACACTACCCCGACGTGTTCACGCGGGAAGACCTGGCGCTCAAGATCAACCTCACGGAGGCTAGAGTACAAGTTAGTACAGCTAAATTACTTTCAATCATCATCATCATCATCATCTCAGCCGTAAGACGTCCACTGCTGGACATAGGCCTCCCTCAAAGATCTCCAGTGGTTTCGGCTGGCAGCGGCCTGCATCCACCGTGAGCCCGCAGCCTTCACCAGATCGTCCGTCCATCTAGTTGGACGTCCTACGCTGCGCTACTTCAACTTACTTGCGCTACTTTCAATAAATCGTTAATTAATAACCAAAGAAAGTTATTACCTTCTGTATGACATAATTAACGTAGTCTTTAGACTTTATCTCCTGTGCTAGTAAGAAACTCTGTTACAGCAAGGTAATGCCGCAAACCACGTATAAAAAAAACTCACAAAGGCATAATTAGGCATAATGTGTTTAACCTTACAGACTAACATATTCTATGATATGATAACTTAAAACTAATAAGATAGATTTAATTGATAATTGATATATTCCTTACTTCAAACTTTTTTGTAGATAATATTGATTAGTATATTATAGTTTTTAATATCTTATAATGCACATAAGATAGCATGGCAGTTATGTAAGGATAATTTTGTAGAATAATTAAAATATTTCTACTTTTTCGGCAGTTTGTCATAAAAAATGTATCCATCGTAATTGCTTATTGATTGCTCATTGCATTTATCCAATGCTTAATACCGCATTCGATAGTGCCGACCGACTGGGGGTGAGAATCTTAGTTGAGAATTGAGGCCTAATAAGACACTGGTATTACGATTTGTATTCGTAGCATAGCATAGTTAACAAACTATTATTTAACAATATATTTGTTTTAAATTAACCTTAAAATACCAAAATAATATTAATAAAATACATTTGCTCAAAATTATTATTTTAAATAAAGCAGCTAAAACAACTTTTAAACGACAATCATTCGAATGAAATTTAAATCACTTAAGCAATATACCTATACCGTTTCGTAACCGCAAACACTCCCAAATTGCCACCACTTATTTCGTAACCGCCCAATGCATCAAAAATCTCCCTCGATTCTTGTAAAAATTGATCATCACGCATAACGTTTTACTGTTTGACAGCACTTTGACAGTTACGCAATAAAGGTTAAGTTTACGATGTCGTGTCGCGGTGTAGAGCCGTGGAAGGTAATGCAGGATGACAGCATGTAACCTATGTACGCGAGGGGTTATAAATTCTCTTTTTGAAATAACACTCTGGGATATTTTGGCGGAAGTAGCGGTTGCTTTGTTCTTTTATTGAATTAATTTGTTATGTTATACTTGAGTTTAGGTTTTCAGGCTGTTGTGTCTCAAATGGTAGGAACCAGCTCTCTGTCATAGTGCTCCTACGGGTCCTATGGCGGATGCATTATGCTGAGCCAGGGACCCTTTATTACACAATGTTTTTTAAATTCACGTAGGTTTAAGGTATATTTAATTATAATTAGTTTTAGGTATTAGATATGTTTTTAATAGTAAGTTTTTTGTGTAATAATAAATATTTTTCTTTCCTTCTTTCTTTTAATACCGTGGAATAAAACAGTAGTCCCTGATATAAGCGCGTTCTAGCAAATAAACAAAAAAAAAACTAACTCTTTAGTTTTCAAATATTAGTAAAGATAGATTTCAGTTTGAGACAGAGCTCAAACTGAAATTCTTAATGATTAAACTCAACAAACCGTTGCTACTGAACTTTTTACAAATGCCATAATTTATAAGATTAAATAAAATTAAACAAAAACCAAAAATTCAAACCTACCATTTCAGTTTAGTTCTTTATTATTATTAACTATTATGTATTCTCGCAAATAAACAATTGCATTTCATTTCATTTCTCATTATGGGCATCGCGCCCACCATGTACTTTGACTTGCTAGTGTCATTCAGTAACTTGAAAAATTTGTAAGCTATACAGAATTTGAATGGTATCCGGAATTCAGAAACAGAAATCAAAAACCTACCATAAAACATCCCAATAACATATAACCTACCAATACCATACCACAGAACACTTCAGACATCACTAGAACTGTCAAAGTCAACCGCAAAAGGAATAGAAACGTCATTCGAGGCGATCGAAACGTTTTAACCAATCCAATTACTTATCCATCCCCATCTCGTAATAGACCAATCGCCCGAGCACGTAAGACAATATCCAATTTCATTCGATCCATTAGCAGTCCATTGTCAAAACCCACTCTAGTTGGTGGTTGCCAAAACCAAACGGTTGTATGACATATAGTCAATTTTATACGGGGTGGTCCAGGGCTATGCTATAAGTAAAAGCTATTTGAATAGCGTATCTTAGGGGTTTGCCTTTTAATCTGAAGATAGAGAATCAAAGATTGGGCATATATTGAATCTGAGTCGAAACTCTGTCTGTCGTCCGAATCGTAATTTGAATCATCATCAGTTGAAAAATAAATCATTTAAAACATTCTAAAATATTATAACTTTAGATGTTTATTGTAAAAATAATTTTAATAAAATACATAAAATACATAAAAAATAATAATATTGTAGATACTGTGCATAAATACTATTAAATTGCCTAATCGTTTTAAAAGAAACAAGAGAGTAATCTAAAAGTCCCTTATTAATTTGTAGCAGCATTAAAAAATAATTGTCACCCTTCACAAGTTTACAGACCACTCCAATAATCCATCTCAATGACAATATAAATGATCCACACAATTACAATCGCCATCTTGTTTTTGCGGGCACGCAAAATTCGAACGAATCCCATTAGGTCGAATTCACTCTCGAGTTCTAATAAAATGGCGCTCCCGCCAACTGAACCGATAAGTTGGTACTACGTACTACCGTGCACTAGGGCTGTGACAAGTGTCGTTGTTCGCGCTTTGTTTTCTGTCAGCCCTATTGTTTTTGCACTCGGTTCAAGAGTCTATGTCAATGTCAAATTGGGGGAATCGTTTTAAGTTTTTGTTTTCCCGCTCTTGAAGTGTTTTGAGGATTCAATTGAAAATTGAATAAACAGAGTAGGTAATAAACAATGTTGGCAACATTATAATTATACACGTGTAGGTACATAAAAAATACTATTGTTTTTTTTTCAAGATACATATTAAGTGCCTTGGTATACACAAAAACATTTCAAAAGCTATAAAATATCAATTAATAAAATATCTCCAACCAGACACTCAATAAACCCACTGAAAATAAAGGAATTTCCGAATATGAAACAGAATTCCATAAATCATATTTCAATTCAGTGAAAAGGTATGTTCCACGTAGCTAGCAGGTAATCCAATATGTCTGCCGGCGCCATGGCTTTCTTTTTATATTTTTCCGAGGAATTATCAGCGACACTCGGACGGGATGCGAATCAAATTGAAAGCCGACTCAATTATATTACTTTAAGGGCTGTCAAGTTTTCAGATTGATGGAAGATCCATTATTTCAGAGATCTAGGGTAAACTGTTGTTTTTATTTGTTACAATAACGACTAAGCTTGATCTCTGCTCAAATTCTATAGTTTTTTGGGGCAGGTCCATAAAGCTACTGAAATAATATATTATGTACTTTAGTACCTAATACTTGCACTTATCTAAAATTATTGAGTTATTCAAGTTCTCATCTCCGGAAGGATTTGTGACAAACTCATCTCTATACAGTCCTTAAATTATTTAATTAAAATTAAATAAAATATATTATTTAGTTTTATTCTGAGTTATTTTTTATAAATCATTTTATTTTCAAACTTCAATCATACCCAATTTAAAATATATAAACAAAACTCTACCATTATATTAAAGGTTACTAGACATCATCCCCGCATAAAAGGATTACATTCAACGAAATCAACTTAGCATTCTCATACGTATCACATTTCCAAAATAAATTAGTCAAAGTCACATTTACGAGTGAGTCTAGAATTTCAATGGAGCACCCCTGGTCCCAAAAGCACGTAGCTAGAGTGAGAAAATTGATAGAAAAGGATAAAAATACTACATGGTTACGCAATAGACACACGTAGAGTCGAAATATAGAGTAGCTATAGTTGGATCTTGATGATAGTGAGTGGTAGATATTTATAAAGGTAATAGAGAAGTAGAGTTAAGCTATATTTTTTTTAATTTTGGAAATAGTGATGTAAATTGTTAGGGTTCAGACTCGTTATAGAGATGGGTAGAATAGTGATGTATTTGTTTTTAATTATGACAGTTTTTATAAGCGGTGTTTTGTTTTTGTGAATGTCACAAAATTGTTGTCTTGAATTATTTTGACAGTAATTTGTTGAGCTCAAGTCAATAAGTACCTACTTCAAACTCTTTGAACGCACTTTAATTTTAATGTTAAATAGTGAAGGTAGCAAGTCAAAGTCAAAACGTTTATTTTCTTAGAAGCATATGCCTACATGGACAGGTCAACTTAAAGAATGAATACCCCATATTAATAAAAATATTTCACTTATGTCACGCGTCATATTAGTGAAATATACTTAAATATCACGTTCAGTTTGTAGTTTAGCCAATTCACTTATAATAGACAGAATTGCAGTTTTTGTAAAAACGTGCAAAAATCTGTAAAAAATAAAAAGTGTTTCTAAAAAAATTAAAAATAGTTCTTTTTGTAACAATTCCGGATCAAAGAATTCTCTAGACTATTTAAATTCTTACTCATAACTCAATCCTTCCTATTCCTCGAATCGATATATAAAAGATACCTAATTAATTCAAAGTAAACGCGTTAAGCGTGAGACGTTCCATTTTATGTGACACCACTCTTAGAGTAAGAATCTAATTACTTGACTGAGATGTACGAAACAAACGATGTTTTTGTTTTTGTATGTAATTTTTGTGGTAAAAAGGATCAAATTATTACAAAGCTACGAAGCCGTAGCACTGCTACGATGTAGGCTGCTGCGAAAATCTAAATTCAAACTTACCCAAAGTTTTGTACCTACTTTAAGTAATAATACAAAAGACGGGTTGTGAGTTTGTTCCCGCACGAATTGAAATACTGGTATGTATATTCTAAGAAATGCTAATGCTAAATGGAAAAGGAAAAGGCCCTAAAGGAAGTTGAGTTTACAAAAGAAACATAATCAGAATCGGTTCATTCGTTCTCGAGAAAAAGAGCGGGCGGAAGGGGATAGGGACCACAGCAGCCACTGGAAATAAAGTTTTAAACTTCCTTTAGCGCCTCCTTTAAAAATAGTTGTCCGTTTGTCTTTTGCTCTTCGTAAGTGTATGTATTAACAAAAACATCTAAAACATCTATCACTCATCTATCACTCATCTAACACTCATTGCACAAGTTTGTTTGTGTGTTAATATCGGTGTGTGAATACTCCTCTACAAGGCTGCAGGTTGGAAATTATACCACCTCCACTTGCCACATCAAAGCTCAAGAAAGCCACGGATAGATAAATTACCCCCTTTGGGGGTGTCGGGGTGAATTTCACCCCTAATCATGTGATGAAAAACTTAACGTCACATTCCATCCCCGCTCTATACATTATGTATGACAGCTCCTCCGTAATCTCTTTTGGGAGAGT
The DNA here is from genome assembly GCA_929108375.1 of Gymnoscelis rufifasciata. NCBI lineage: Eukaryota > Metazoa > Arthropoda > Insecta > Lepidoptera > Geometridae > Gymnoscelis > Gymnoscelis rufifasciata. The sequence goes on along the minus strand of OV815318.1, from coordinate 11,903,610 downwards.
ATAGCAATTAGTTAATAAATTACTGTTTGAGTAAACCGGGTTAAGATTAATCTGTTCTTAGTTAAGCAGGGCTTATGTAAGAGGTAAAGGTTTATTCGTTTTATGGTTGCTGGGTTTGTTATCTTTTCGGTTGAGAGTATATTTTGAGCTATGAAATGAAACAAGTATCTATGAAAAAATATAATAATAATGCTGCATCATCTTTTATTTATTTTATATTCCCGTTATTAATTAGAATACGCATAATCACGTTAAGAAAAATATATCTTTAGTCAGTCTGTTAGCCCATCCAGAAATCCTAGAAAGCCATTTTTTGCTTTATTAATTTTATAATAAAGTGCAAAGGTATAGAGCATCAAAGTACTTACCTGAGTGGGTGTTTGGGACTGCGAAATTTATAGGATGCGCTAAACTTCAATGCACTGTAACGACTTGTTAACGTTTGCAAGAGAAGTGACCACAAGTTTTTGTAGTAATTCTAATAATGGATTAATTATTTTTCTTAATTGCGGTGATCGGCGGTTGGGTATTTGAGAGAGGGCTTTGGAATGGATTTACCATACATAATAATGTATAAATAACATGACTTTTGGAAAAGTTGGTGTCAAACAGCTCTGGATAGTTGTTGGAGGGAGTTGGGGAGGCCTTTGCCCAGCAGTGGGACAACATACAACATAGACAAAACACAATACAATACAATACAACAACATAGGCTAATAATAATAATAATATGTATAAATGTATAAAACGAAAATTAATCTGGCCACTGTATACTTTATTTTATTTTTACATTATGTAATTAAAGATGATGATAATAATTTTATTAAAGTTGTTTTGAACATAATTTTGTTGCTAAAGTTTCTTTAAAATAAACTTAAAAAACTACTGATCAGATTTTTAGCAATAGATAGAGTAAGACAAAGCTAAAGTTTATATGACTAATTTTCACGCTCGGTTTCCTTCATCTAAATAATACAAACAGTTATACCCAACATTTGCGGCGAGCTCCATAATCTTATTTGAAGAGCATAAGTGCCACCTAACCATCCTAATCCTTAACTTAAGTATTTAAAAGTTACCAGTGTTACTGTACTATTAGCCTTTTAATAAACTGGCTCGCTCGTAACACTTACCTCGTGTGCGAGGGCCTTAAACATGTAATGTTGGTCAATTATGCTCCTGAGTGGTTTCACGCTAAGGTTTTTGTAGTTGTTTTTAACTTTGAAGGTTTGAGCGCCACGTTATAGTATTGATTGGTGCTCAAATGAATACCTAATGGTGCTCTATGCCTAAATTACCAAAAATAGGTGCTCAAACAGGTTTTTAACTGGGTATTTATAGCAAATGCTACTTATTTTTAACGTGCATATACTAATGCTGATAATCGTTTATAAATAAATAAAGATGTTTGCTGATATTGAATGTCATTTTGTCGGATTATATAAAATTTGTTGACGGAGAAAAATCACAGCAGTTCAAATAAAAAGAATATACATCAAATTGCGTTCGCCTTCTTATTTAAAGTCTCAACTGACTTTAAACAACTATTTTGCAGGTAGATTCAGCTATAACTTTTTTTATATATATTCATAGTTAAGAGTACAAAGAATGACATATTCATTGTGTCCCGAAAAATTGACTATTTCCGTTAGATAATACTTCAATGAATTGTTGTTTAAAATTCGATACATCGCAAAAATCGTTCTAATTACCATCCTGTAAATTATATCAGCAAAAACCCAAAAGCGAAGTAAAACTCCACATCAGCACTCCAGTTAAAGTTAACTTGAGTTTACGTTAACTTATCACTCAACTAATTACCTCATAATGTTCAAAAACACACGAGAAGTTGCCGTTCAGTTGACGTGAAAATATGCTAAAGGATGTATAGGGTTGGACTACAGTTATGTGCTGGCTCTTTTGTATACCCTTACCTTTATCTTCTAGGTCTCTATGCCTCGACTTAGACCACATCGTCACTTTACATGACGTGAGATTGTGGTTAAATAAAGGCTTAAAATAAAAAATAAAAAAAGACCGGGTCTGGTTTATTTATATTTATTTATTTATTGAAAACTTCACGCTAATACATATTATTATAAAACATTCTTAAACCCTTAGGGGTTTGATTAGAAGAGTTAATTCCTCAATAACTTATAAGATAACCAAAAACTTTTAAATTATGTTTACTTACTAACCCAATTATTAAAGCACTAAAGAACATAGAAAAATTATAAATTATGTTTACTTACTAACCCAATCACAACGACATCAGTTTTGAATCGGTCAACTGGCTCCTGTGAAAGTTTTTAAACTTAACTGACAAAATAAAGATGGAGGTTCTCTATTCGACGCGTAAGATTATTTGTTTGTTTTTATGTTTGGTTCCTCAGAACTTTGATCGCCGTGGCGGTTCACGGCGATCAAAATTTCGAAATATTCCGAATGTGTGCTCCAGACTGACCATATACAAATACAAAAATACAAAATGTTTATTATACAGAACATTATCAGTTATTACCATATATTTTATTCGTGAACGTTTTGTGACAATTTATTGAAAATAATTGATAAAATAAACAACTCAGAAGGAAGATACAAGCTACAACTTTATTTAATTTTACAATATTACAAAAATTTGAGAAACAAATTGAAGGATGTTGTTAAGGTATACTATAGTTGAAAATCCAGGCGTATTATCCAGATAATACGCGAGGCAGTGAACCCAAAAGCTTTAATTAGCATTGCTGGAGTTAATAAAATAAAAGAGAATAGATTTTCTAAGACATCGCCATTATTGACGGTAACATTTACGTAAAAAGCGTTTCCAGCGCTTTATCGGTAAAAATGGATCTATTTTACGTTCTGTTTAAAAAAAATTAAGCCTTTTATGATGTGAGGAAATCATCTTATATGGCCTCAAGTGATAGTTTATTGAAATGTTCTAGAGTTAGTGCCCGTCGTTTTTTATAATATCCATTGTGCAGTGCAGTGCAGTTTGCACTAAATAAGAGAGAGTGAGAGAGCGATATATTCCCATTTCGGGTGGTATTTTCGCTGCGAATGCATGATAATCTGTATTAATACTGTGAAACGAAAGATGGGGATCGACCCCGCCGGTGTGCTTAAAGGAGCTTTTAATGTGGTAGCGAGTTATTTTCACTTATGAGTTTTTGATTGGAGGGGTCCTGTCGTAACTTCAATTTTAACTGCTTATTTTCTGATATACCTCTTTATAAGGCGTGTAGCTAATATATTAGTATTCGATAAAATACTTATTTAGTAATTTGGATTCTATGGATTCATGAATAAGTAATGCGACATATTCTGATATGCTCATATTTCAATATTAATCTATAAAGGTCGAATAAAACTAATCGTTTTGGCTCAGATAGAATATTATTTCAGTACATACTAAAATATTTCGGTTCTAAATATTGCTATTACTAAACTAATATATTCATAATATCTAATACTCATAAAATATCAGAAATAACCTGTATTAACTCTACTTTTTGCAGATGTAGTTTGATTTTATACGAAAAATATCATTAATGATTGATGTCTTAAGGGATGGTCTTGGACAGTATAGAACACTATTTGACTATGCCTAAATTCGATTTTTGCCTAGATCTTACTGAGACTATTGCTGCTTAATGGGTCGAACACTTAAAATATAGCAAAACTCAAGTTGACTTGTAAGAGAACAAAAGAGGTTTTGAGTTTTTCCTATTCCCTTTACTATGTAAAATATTGATTTTGTTGTTGCAGTTAATTAAGGGCAGTAGAATCTTTTCCCTTGATTTTATAGGTAATTAAACCAACAAAAACCATACAACAATAGCAAAACAACGGGTAACAACCGTTGTTTTGTTATGCACTTCACACAATATTTGTTATTGTCAGTTAGTTTATAATAAACCGTTATTACACAAAACCATTGATAAGTGTTTAAAAATACCAACTATTTAAAAAAACCAGCAATGTTTCAAGTTATTGTATCACAATGTAACACCCCCAAAATAAGGAAAAATCATAATTCATTGGTAATGTAGTAATGTATTGGTAAAATAAAGTGAACGCGTTGAGAGGCACCCCTCTCAACGCGTTCAAATATTAATACTACCCTTGTAAGATAAAAACTATTAGGGTGGGATTACGGTGGATTATTATTTTAACTAAATTAGCTTAGTATGGGAGGTGTGGACCCTTGGGTTGAGGTCAAAGATTATTGTACAGATAGGACTTGTTAATTTAATAGCTTTAAAAAACTTTTGGTAAAGGTAATAAACAAATTATTCAAATACATAAAGCGAAGGTAAGTTTTAAGTAAGTCAAATTATGATGATTTATGATATACAAATGTTCCCTTTTTAAAAGATTTATTGTTCAAGCAAAAATAATAAAAAATAACGTACTTCCGCTATAGTAAAAAAAAACTAGTTTCCGTTAAAACAAACGTTATTTTTGGACTTAGTTGATTCCATATCTAAATGAACAATACTCGAATATTCTATGCACATTTACACCGACCAACCAACATACAACTAACATTATAAAATATGACAAAAATTTATTCATAAATCTTCATTCATTGATTAGATATTGGGTGCAATCGTCACGATAACACCAAAATAAGAATAAAAAATAACGATATAGCCATGCCACTTCAATTTAAAATAATTTTTAATCAGAAACAGTTTAAGTTTTTCTTTCGTTTGCCCTGTCACATCTACAAACTCCCTCATCTATGTCCAACATTTCCCAGCACTCACTGAGGGCTTATTAAAACCAAATTGAGAAAATTGCACAGCAAATGTGGCCCTGTACTTCACTAACCAGCTTACCACCACCCATATTATACAGACCTATTGCTACATTAGTTAAATTTGGAATACGAGGTCTTTATATACTGGTTATTGGTGGATCTCTGCTGGTGTACAAGGTGACTCGGGATTGGTTGTCAATCTCGACGAAGAGAGAATTTGTGAATAGTCCTGTTCTTATAATTTCGGAATCAATTAGTCATCTATCGCAGTTTGCGTTTAACAATGAAAATCCTGTGGTTGCAATCTTGATGATGGAATATCCGCGGTCAAAAAACATAGTTATTTACAATTTGACTTAATTATTTACTCTATATGACTTTTAAGGTAGCAATAACTTTCTTTTACCAAATCTTAAAACAATCCTCATAGGTAGGTATAAGTAAGTAGTATAGTCAATAGGTCACCATATAAGTTGCACAATAAAATACGACATCTTTAGTACGAAAAAAATAGGGCTTCTTGTCTTTACAAACACAGAGTGAGAATGAAAAAGAGATAAAAAAAGCGCGTTCAAACAAACTCTTCAGCTCTATAATATTAGTAAAGATTCTGATGTCTCTGTGTTTGTAACTCAACTCCTTCGAACGTCAGATAACCCACGAGTTCTCCACAAATTTTGTTGCAACTTGTAAGTCCGGGCGTCGGTTAGAAGTAGGGTGGCAGTGGCAGCTCTGTTTATATCGGGTCTGGGGAACCCGTCTGATTTGTAATCTTGGTGTAACGAGTGCAATAATGAAGGCGCAGCACGGTGACAGCAGGATTAGTGTAGTGCTATTAATATTTTATTGTTTTATGATTTGTTTTGGGGTTCGTTGTACCGCCATAAACATAGGCACCTATATTTATGTTCCCACTGCTGGGACACACAGACTTCTTTCTTGACGTGATTACGATAGCCAATTGCGGGTTGATGAATTTACTCTTCAAAACTCTCAGAACATACTGGTTTCCTCACGATGTTTTGCCTTCACCGTTAAAGTACGTGTTTTATAGCGCACATGCATTTTTCAAGAAATTCAGAGACGCTCTTTTGTTTGAAACCACGACTTTTGGAATGAAAGCCGCGTGGCCTCCCACTTAGCAAACACGACTTTTTGTGAGTGTATCGCCAGCATCTATACTAATAAATAAAATTGGAGTGGCTGTTTGTTATTATAACCACTTTTTACTAAATAAATATGTTATGCACTATTGATAAAACTACAAACAAAAATATATTTTTTTTATAATAAGTCTTTTTTTGTGACTACAAATTTTTCAATTGTCGGAACTTACAATGGCTACTTTAACCAGAAAAATATCAAACATCCGCGCGAAAATCCAAAAAAGCGTACAATTTTGGAACGCAAAATGTAAAAGATAATTAATTACATATTTCAATTCCAACAGGTATGGTTCCAAAACAGAAGAGCAAAATGGCGGAAAGCGGAAAGACTAAAAGAAGAACAGAGGAAGAGGGAAGGAGTCGACATGGTCACGAAAAGAGATCCCGCTGATGACAAAGTGAGTGAAATAATATTTGTAATAATCATCTTAAGTCAAAGTCAAAGTCAAAAATGTTTATTTCCTTAGGCACAGGGCATGGACAGGTTAACTTTAAATATATATTTTATTAAATTAATTAGTTTAATAAAACTATCAAGGATACAACATTGTCCTAACAGTTTGCTTAAATTTATTACACAGAGTTGAGAAGCAAATTGTTTATAATTTTTTTTTTATAATTTGTTTTTTTTTTTGTTAGTAAGTAAATAAGTCATAGTAGTTACATACAAATTACTGAACAAAAACTGTGTAGACTAAGGTAGATCACAAAAAAATATTATTCCGTTATTTATTACGGATTAAAACATATTAAAACATAATTTGATTACGATATTTCGATTTGGAAGCTCTTTTGTCGATAAAAATCTTAAAAGTGTAAGCATGAGAATCCAGGTTTTTTGATGAAGCTTCTAACTGTTTTTTTTTTTATTGAGACCTCTCAAGGAAAAACCATTTATTAAAGTAAGCCCTATCTTATTGATTATCATAATTATGACAAATAAGACAATGGTTAAAGATTGTATTTAACTTTGATAACTTCTTCCAAGGATCAAAAAAATTAAATCAACTAATATGAGGCTAAACATGACCTAAAGATAAAATTAGGCAAAATAAATAATAATGGCAGCGAGCCATTCTTTTCGCCATAACACCCATATATACATTTACCAATTTTAAAACATCTTGTATACTGGATGTCAGTTCGGTATTAATATCATCATCATTCTCTTGTCCTTGTCCCACATTACGTGGGGTCGGAACAACATGTTTTTTCCTTCCATTTTCCTCTGTCACTCGTCATCTCATCACGCACTCCTTTCTTACACATGTCATCCTTCACACAGTCCATCCATCTTTAAATTTTATTTTAGTTCGGTATTAATATATTCTGTGAATTTCCGCAGGGTTCATCTGAGTGTATGTCGCGGGGCTCCGCTGAAGCCTCCCCCGTGTCGGGCGGGGGCTCCGGCCGCGGCTCGCCCCCCGTCACCCCCGGCTCCCCGCGCCGCTCGCCGCACCGCTCGCCTAACCGCTCGCCCAAGAGCTCGCCCAGACATGAGAGGTATTACACTACACCAAGCACAAACTAAATTTAATCATTTATTTCAGGCATCGCAGGCCCTTATAAACATATATACTTATATGTATTGATAACATAGATAGATAACAACTTTATTACACACCATTTATTACGAACCAAATTACAAAAAAAAACAGTAAAACGTTATAAGTGATACAATCAGCGGCCTTTTTTTGTATGCTGGATAAGCCTTCATTTGACCACAATCTCACCTGATGTAAAGTGACGATGTGGTCTAAGATGGGACATGAAGACCTAGAAGGTAGATGGTTCTCCGGGCCACTTAACGAAACTCGAAAAAATCGCTTCACGCACTGGCTTAGCCCGGGTGTTGACTAGCCGCGGCCGAAGCCTACCACCAGAGACTGTTCTTAGCACCACCCGGAGGTCACGTGTAAGGATTCAGAGGGTTACCACTTACGGACGTGAACAGACAAAACCTCCAACCTCATCGCTAAAAGCGATTTCTTCCTGGCAACCTTTGGATGAATATGATAACCTTTGGACAGATATATTTGGACTTATCCTTACAGACTAACTTCTTCTTCTTCTTTTCCGTAATGGATAAGAAGAAGAAGCGGTCGTGGTCGTCATGTGTCGGCGGTGTGGGCAGATGATATTCGCCTCACGACAGCGCGCCACTTTTCTCTGTTGGAGGTCATCCTGCTGCAATCGTTTAACAGTCCCCCTACGGTAGTTTTTATTTGGTTTGTCCATCGTATGGGAGACCTTCCACGCGGCCTTGTGCCTTCTACCTTTCCTTGAACAACAGGACGTTCATTGGACTGATTCTCGCGTCGAGAGACGTGTGCGAAGAACGTAAGTATGCGAGACTGTACTACTGAAAATAGACGCTGCCCAATGCCGACTAACATATACTAAATTTAAATCTTTTATACTTTAATCTCGATCTCATGCTATGGGCACCGTAGAATTTATGCCTAGCAACGTCACGCTTTGTGGTCGCGCAGGTGTAATAACAGTCATAATATAGATATACAGGGTGTGGCCTGTATACCATACCATAGATTCGCATTCGCAGTCGCTTTTGCCGTAGCTTTACTTGTAATAAACAAGCCAATCACACAACATTTTTTTCGTGTTTCGTAAAGTGGCCCGGAGAAGCCACCTTCTAGGTCTTGATGTCCCATCTTAGACCACATCGTCACTTTACATCAGGTGAGATTGTGGTCAAATAAGGGCTTATCGATAATAAAAAAAAAAAAAAACTTTAAAATAAAATAACGAGATTGTGATCAAAAAAAAAAAAAACTTATCGATCATAAAAAAAAAAATAATAATGCGTAAATATTGTTTAACATTTACGTTCTCTCCAGCAGGTCGGAGACAAGCTGCGCCTCGCCCGCGCCCTCTGTGGGCAGCGTGGGCTCGAGAGACGCGGCCGCTGAGCAACGCCCACCCCACAACATATTCTCGCCGTTTGACCAGTAAGTACTTTCACTAGGTTCACCAACTGCGCGTGACCCACGGTATTTGCTAAGAACAGGAGAAGGCCCACCCTATGAGGTATTTTTGTCGTTTGACCGGTAAGTTTTTTCCTGCTGGTTAACATACTACACGTCACATATTAATAATAGTAATATATCTATATTAAAAAAAATGAATTGTTGTTCGTTAGTCTGATTAAAACTCGAGAACGGCTGAACGGGTTTATCTTATAATAGTCTTGAAATGTTCGTGGAGGTGTAGGGAAGGTTTAAAAGGCGAGAAAAAATCGAATAATTGCCGGGAAAAAAAATTGAATAAAACCCGTGCGAAGCCGGGGCGAGCCACTTATAATATAAATCATAAGTCACAATATGGTTTGTAACCACACTCACTCACAGTGTCTGTCGGTATCGCTGCTGGTTAAACCGTAGAATGCCCACCCTATACAAGATACAAAATCATTTATTTCCATTGTTTGGTTTTACAAATCTTAGAAACGTCAAATAACAAAAAAAAATAGGTGCTTAAAGGTAAATACGAAATGAAGTTATCGAATCTGGTCGCTTCGCTTTTTTTACACTAGAGCAAAGAAGCGACTTTTAACTAAAAAAGAAGGTTCTCAGTTCGTCACGTATGTTATTTTTTCAAACTGGGTATTTGTGTACAAAATCGAATATTGAATTAAAAAAATGATTCATGACATATTTAGCGTAGATTCGGTCATAAAAATTAGCGATTTGCCACCCACAAAAAAATTAAAAGCACACATTCAGTTCAATGTAATTAATTAGACCACTAAGACCGTATCGCAGCACTAACTAGCCGAAACGGCTTTAAGCCTACGATGCGATATCGTTACGACTCAATGCGGAACCAACTAGTCCAATCTGGGATAGGAAAATTGAATCCATTACGCGCAGGAATCGACTAAACGAAAGATAGTAACGCAACCAGACACACTATTTGTATAAATAAATGTGGAATAACTTTATGAATCTTTACCAGTTTTCAGAGTGCTAAATAGTTTGGATTTATTATAGAAATTGTAAATTATTTGTGCTCTGTATAAGAGTGTAAAACATTACCAACCCGGACTAAATTTGCACCCGAGTAAATTATACATAAACTTTTATTGCATTTTGAAATATAATATATGTTTTTAAGATTTGAACGATTACAGAGTTTAACATTATAAACTTAAAAAATAATAATATTTAAGTTACCATTTTAAAGAAACTTAAAATCGTACCGTATAAAAGCTACCGGACCATAATGAAGTTGATTAGTGTGTCGTCATATGAAGAAGAGTTTATGACAATTACTCGATTAGACCATTTAGGAGCGAGTCATCAGGACTAATTATATTGCGCTCTCATACGCTCGGATGGGCTGTTTCATGGTTCAATTTATTCTGTAGCTTGCTTTTAAGTATTTTTTGTTTATCTTTGGTTTGATGGTGAATAAATATGAAAAAAAACGTGTCTTTTCACGCTCGAGAGAAGTAAGAACTTGCCGGAATGACACATTTAGTTGGGTACTATAATCAACTACCTAGTTCAAATATCTCCTCACAGATGGCGCTAGCAAATACGTGCGAGTTCTGGATCTCGCTAACGAAATCACAAGAGCACTACAACTATGCACTACACTTTGTTTTTAAACTATGTGTAAGCATTTTTTAACTGCCTTGAAAAAATTACAATAAAATAATTGTGATAAAATAAAATCCTCATACCTTATCAATGGCTTAACCATTTTATATGAACTACAGCTAAAAACACTTTTGATTAACTCATCTTTCGATCAAAAGAAACAGAATCGAAAAGGTTCATCCGTTCGCGACCAAAAAGGCGCGGAAGGGCAAAGGGCCGGCGGCAACACGGTTTTCGTACGAGTATTTCATTGCCACCATTTTGTCGAACCTACATTTTCAAAATGGCGAAAACGTTACGTGCATTATGAAACCTGTATATTAAAACAAATCAGTAGGCCAGCATTGATTGACAATGATTTAATGCCCTCAATTTGTAGTAATTTACCAACGCTGAAGTATTTAGGCCATTTTATTTGTGGCTCGTAAATTTTATTGGAAAGCTTTCGATATAACCAACATGTACCTGACTGGATACTGAACATTATTGGACATACTTTAATATAATATGGACTTAGAAAAATATCTGATATATAGTGCACAATTATAGGTGCACTTCTAATAGAATAAACGCTCCCTACAATACACTTTATTAAACACCCATTACAAAAACAAAAAAAATATATACATATAATACAGCGCCAATGAACGCCTCAGAAAAAAAAAACTTGGTACCAAATAAAACCAAAAATAAACTATTACAGTTACACCAAATATTGAAGACAAGTGCACCAAAAACCTATTAAAACCTATTTGTTGTTTTGAAAATCAAATCAATTTAAAAGAAAATAAAAACAACCTTAAAAACAGACTTAAAATAATGCTTACCATCCTTTTCATAATAAAATTACGCCGTAATCAATAAGCAAATTAATCTCATCATAGCCCCGATCCGAAGTTGGCAAAGTCACGAGATTCACTTTAATTGAATAAGCCGAGTTTAATTGTCAATACTGAGGTTAGGCGTACTTTGGAAATTTACTTTAAACTTTAATTGGTTAAGTATCGATGTTGATTAAGATTGGGAATTCAGTCTTTAGGGCGACTATGATTTAAGAAAGAATGGATGGATAATAAAGTTGATATGAATGGCCACTTAATAAAGGCTGGTTGGGCATGTGTCTGCTTATTAGACAGGTTAGTTATATGGTTAATAATGAGGCAGTGGCTATCGAGTGACTTGTAGTCCAGGGAAAGGTCGAGGGAACCAGGCCACGAGGAAGATTCCCTATGAGCTGCACTGATTAAATAAAAGCGGCAACAAATGGCTCATCATAATTGCACGAATGCACCAGGACGGCGGCCATCAGAGATGAGCGACGACGGGTTTTGAAGCTTGCCAACATCTGAATTACCACTCGACCAAGAGTAACATCAAACGAAGAAAAAGGTTATGGGATAGATGAAAAAAAAATATAATTAGTCCAATATATAGATAATTAGAAAAAAATGTACTCGTATATTTTCACGACATTCAATTAAGTTTAGTGTGACGTAACGCTTTCGAGCGATTTGTTCATTTCGTAGTCAAAAGCCTCTACTCCGTAGCTTTGATGCTATAAATCTCTGCAATTTCTTATTAAAATGATAAAGCAAAAAATTGGTGTACAGTTTTTTTGGACGGGCTAACAGACGGACTGAGTAGATTTTTTTTAATATAGTTATCATGCCTATTCTCCTATCCACACCCGAATCCCGAACACACCTAATCCGATAGCATTAACGCGTAAATGCCGATTGTCATTCGATTTCGCGTCGTCGACGTAACCTCGTTAACGCACCGTCGACGCTAATGGCTCGTTCACGTAATCCCTACACCATTATATTGGCACATGTTGTCGGGAGTTCAGATTAAATCGATTCTGAAAACAATTATAAAATAAAATAATATTAAGAATAGGATTTAAAAGGCAATTGTTAAAATATGTTAAGATAACATACTTTTAGGTACTCATTGAAGCTAATATGATGAGCCTAAACTCCATTTAGTTATGTCCTTTAATGATTGAGCTTCTTTGGCCTACCAGGCCTTACTTCAAACGCTGCAAATGGAGCTGCATATTCCACACTCTTCAAAGGGAACCCAACCATATCCCAAGGCAAGTCCTAGACTGGAATCCTCAACGACAGCGTAAACATGGCCGTCCAAAGCAAAGATGGCGGCGGTCTGTCATGATGCAGCTACACAAGCAGCCTACGGCGAATATTCTAGTCGACACGATGTGTGTTGGTCCTTGCATCGCGAAGTATTCGGGCGGAAGGGAGGTGATAATTTTGTATAATCTTGCCAGAGATAAGTGAAGAGAAGTTACATATAGGTGTAGAATGAATTCCTGCAAAGTAACACCTAAATTTATCAATTATCGCAAGATCTGTTTACTATAAAACATCGGGCCGGGTGAAAACTAAATAAAATCTTTAAAAAACATATTTACCTAATTGGTAACTTTCTATGTTCTATATAAGCTGTTAACGCATCAAAAGCAGTCACAGAACAACACGTGTATTCCATCAGAACAACTACAATTTGAAGTCGTGTTAACACATCAAAAGCACAGAACAACAGTATCAGTTCGCGGGTACAACAGGCCCAGTAGCAGTAATCTATTTGTCATATTAATGCGGCCAATTAGAGCGCGGGCATGCGGGCAAGGGTTGACGCGGGGTTCGTTACACCGCGCAATTACGCGCGTGGGTACTGTTGTACGCACATGTGCTTTTGGTGCGTGGTGAGGTTATTTTATTAGAAGGGCATAATATTTGTACCTACGCCATAAAAGGCATAGAAAAAAAAACTTTATTTTTATTAAAATGATAGTGTACTCGTGAGTTGCCGAGCTTTATGAGGGCTTTCGCAATTATGTATAAAAATTCGACAAAAAGAGCGCGAAAAATAAGGAACACTAAAACCGGATTTTGTAATGACCAATCTATCAATAAATTATAAATCAATGAAAGTATTAGGTAAATAATAAACAATGTAGGAATTATAAAATAAAACACTTTTTTTATTATAAGTGTTTATTCAGATACTGTACAGTTCTTAAAATTAATAAAAAATAGTGCATCTCTCGGCGTTCGACAGAAGTGATGCTCAGTACCATAAGCATAATCGTCTGTACATAGAAAGCCAGATAGACTGTAACCCTAACGCGTTACGTAACGGAATCTAGCTAGATTTACCCTCCCATAAGAAGTAACGACTTCAAAAAACAAGATAAACTTATTTTATAAAATACAAGTTATTTTATAAATTGTTCATTTACTTTTATTCAGTTGTGGCAGCCCAGACTGAAATAAAATTATGTAACCACTTGTACGCGTAATGCAGTTTTAATCGACAGTTTAATTAGATCGGACGTAGCGATTCCGAAATGGTGTTGAATTAATCACCGTAATGAGAGTACCATAATATCAATTGTGATTATTCGGACTACTAATTAAAGCACTAATATCATAATGTTTATGGTAAATGTTTTTTGTTACGAATGCTAAGCAAAGGCGATAAGTCAACGATAGAGATTCTACAAGAATACTTCACATTATTCGAAGTGAAAGATTTTGAAGTATCAACCTCCGTTTTGTAAAGTCGGATAAAATCTTATTTTGGTTGTAGAAGCCGCCAGAAAATAAAATTGTGTAGTTCATTAAAAACCTTTCTTAGAAAAGCTAGAAAAGCCTTTCTTAGAACGTTATGGTTTTAATGTAAGGCTTGCGGGCATTATCAATATATCTACATAATGATCAGTTTTTGAAAAAGTAAAGAATAAAAGAATCCGTTATTTTTTATTGTGATTTAGTTTTAAAATATGTACAAAATACTCTGAAATTACAATTTCTAAAGTGTTTTTCTTATGGGAGTTTCAAAAAAGCCCAAATTTATAAATCGATTTTAACTTATTCAGCTATGTTTGTGCCAACAATCCCGACTCTACAAAGATCAGTTTTTTTAACCAAGTCAGTTATACAATTCAAAATAGAATATAGTTGCATGTTTCCAAATCTATAAAAAATCGGTTAAATATATGACATGGGGGTTAAATCTATAGGTATTGAGGTAACCCATCCCTCCAGCCTTCGTTGATCCAAGTTAAGAAAAATATAGGTATTTTAATTGAATTTATTAAATATGTATATTATGTATGCCTATATTTTGTGAGAACCATCTAGTGAAGAGTTTCGCTTACCTAATACGAAAAACATATATAAAAAAGGGTCTAGTCTAAAAAAGGGAAGTGACCAGAAACTATATAGATATGTCCTATTTATCTATAAATTTAATTAGTTCTTGATTTTTTCTAAGATAAGTGAAATCAAACTATGAAATAAAATATTTTGTATTCTGTTTACTATGAATCACCATTCATTTTAGTTTTTTTCCGTTCCGTTTCGTAGACCGTTTAGGATCTTTGTCGATTAAAAGTTGCTTAGCGACCATTCTCACTTAAAAGGCTTATAGACGGTTACAAAGTCGGGTTACTTATATTTTTTCTTTATTTCAGCTTGTTACCACAGCAAACAAAAAGATTTGAGTCACCTCAAGTAATGACGCATATCAATGAATCGACAATTATTCAGTCACTTGATTCACTTACGAATAATTCAATAACAATTTAAAATACAAATTGCCGTCGCGACTCTAGACAGTTGATACATTTATTATGATAATTCATTGCCGTATACGTAGACCACAATATGAGGGTAGCAGAATACCAGCTGTTCTTTGGGTTTCTATTGTGCGTTTAAAAATTTTCAAAGACAACTGAAATTTATACTGAATATAAATATGAACTACAAGACCAACAAATACAGTATAAAAAAAGCCAAAAGACTACTGGACCGAATCTAATCATTTAAGACACATCAGCTTTTAAAAGAAAATCTTTAAAAAATCACGATCGAAGAACTCAACTGTCAATGTAACAAATTTTGAAAAAGAATCGGTAAACTTGTATTTATTTGTGTTAAATTGAAAACAGACTCTTTTTTTAATTAATTTACGAATGGGCTTGCCTTTGGCAAAACGGCATTGCTTTTGTTATTAGCAATCAACCACATTCTACAATTGTTTTATTACCAAGACTGGATTAAAAAAAAACATAATTTTATCATAGAGTTTATTTTATCTGTGGACCAAACTCTCTGGCGTCTATGCCGTGCTAGCACGTAGAGTTGTAATTGAAGGAGTAAAACCACTCTGCGAGTCGGTTCAAATGAAATTTCTCAGTACAAATGTAATTCGTGCTAATTTCAAATGTGGAATTAATGTAAATGGCGACTTCGTTTCATGAATATTATATTAATACTCTTTGGAGAAACGATATGAGTTATAAGGTAGGTAAAGGTTCTGGAATGGGTTCAAACCCGAAATAAATTATATAGGTTAATTAATTTATATGCTTTTTGTATAAAGTATATCGGACCTACCTTCTAGTCTTCATGCCCTATCTTAAACCACATCGTCACTTTTCATCAGGTGCGATTGTGGTCAAATTAAGGCTTCTCTAGCATAAAGAAACATGTAAGGCGGCCTCTAGACCTACAATAACATTGTACAATACTTTTATTGTACAATAAGATTGAAAGGCGCTTTGATCCAAACGACCAATTATATTGCACAACAATACGAACAGCACAATGTTTTCGCGTTCAGTCGGAGAATAGTATTGATCCCGTGTGCACCGTGCGAAAAACATGGTGCAATAAAAATTAAACTCGCTCAAACTTTCGGCCAATCATTGTGCAATCTTCAATATTAACCCTAAACGGTCAATTAAATTGCACAATTCGCAATATTGTGCAATATAATTGACCGTTTAGAGGCCGCCTAACATAAGAAGCATAGAGCTAACCACCGGGCTAGATGTTGCTGTGTGGATTGACCGGCAATATTTATTTATATCGACTGCTTCAGTTGTGGTGTGGCGCTGTGGGTTTGATACCCGTTGAAGAATAAGTGTTGATTATTTTTATTTTTTATTTCTTGCACGTTTGGTTTGGTCGTTTTCTATATAAATCAATACAAGCTTTACCACATACCTCTTACTATAATAATATATTTAATATATCAAAGACCACCGTCACGACCCTAAGGCCCGTCTGTCTGTTTTTAGGTATATTCGCGATAGTCAAAAACTAACGATCAGATTTATAAATGTAGTTTTCAGCGGAACGTGGAGGGTTCACAAGTACTGAGTTATAATTTGTATCCGTACGAAGTAGGAACAAGAGTTTCTTAAAAGATACTACTTACATTTTTACTTGAAAATATATCCTCAGCCTTCAATATATTTTCCGATTAAATTGGTAAATTCCTGTAAACAATGCCATAAATTCCGTGAGTCCCTGATTACGGTCTGATCGCACGTGCCGGCGCGATAAGCTATATATCGCATTAGAGGCACTTCCGGTCAGCCCGGACGCGCCGCCATCTTGGATAAGCTTGCTCTCTTATCCGAATTTTGTTGATTTGTTTTTGTCTACATTTATGTTTTAGAGTGTTGTGAAATGTGTGTGTTCGTGAAAATCTCAAAAAATCCTGATATTATTTTTATACGATTTCTTACAATAGGCACGCTGACTGCATAAAAATATAGGTATACTGCTAAGTCTGTCTTTCTTCGCGGTTCGTTCGCTTTATCAATTTAATGACCAAGATATACAGCATAGGAGTTTCGGATCGGGGTATTAATTTAATAGATACAAATTGCAAGAAAGCGCTTCGTCACGCTAAACTTCAATGAACTGTATCGTCTTGGTACAAGAAGTCGACAAGAAAAAAGAAAAAATACAGGTGCAAATAGATAGATAGATAATATCTTTATTACACACCAATGCTTACAGACTAACTTAAAAATAACAATCAATAGCCACATACGTTGTACAATCGGCGGCCTTATCGCTTAAAGCGATCTCTTCCAGGCAAACTTTGGATGGATAGGATATGTTAGGAACACGAAAGACGGTGCACAAAGATCATAGCATATACATAAATATAAATCACAAAGCAAATCTGCGTACAATTTTTTTTTTGTGTCATCTTTCCTGTTCTATTCTAGATAATGAGTGAAAGCGGTTTAAAAAATATGCTCACTTTTTAAAATCGAATCAAAATATAATCTCATTATCATCCTATTTGCATAAATCCTTTTTACGATTAAATCTCCGATTAAATTCCTTTTTACGATGAAATCTGGTCAAAATTACATGCAAATTCACCTACGAGTATATTAGGTATAACCTATGGGCTGTCACCCCAATAACAATAGATCCTCATAACGGATCGATAGAGACAATTTGAGTGCGGCTCGTGCGCGCGCACGCCTAGATGTCTTTATCAATTGTAGAATAAGTGATACATTATAAAATAAATCAATATTATATATGACTTTACGGTTCTCAGAGTTGTCGCAAGGAAATCACTCAGTAAAATATTAAGTACGTATAGTAGTAACTTATAGATTTTTGACGAATTTTAGAAATTATATTCCGCATGCATAAACTTCCTCATGCACTAGTTTATTAAAAAGTTAAACTGGAATTACCATTACTATCAAAATCTAAATAAAACCCTTTGTAAACCTACATAAATGATTGATTAGAATTATTTAATATCAAAGTTAAATATAATACAACAGCTCTTTTTTTTTAATGATAGATAAGCCTTCAATTGAACACAATCTCACCTGATGTAAAGTGACGATGTGGTTTAAGATGGAGCATGAATACCTAGAAGGTAGATGGCTTCTCCGGACCACATTAACAAAAACACGAAAAAATCGCTTCACGCACTGGCCCAGCCCGGAGGGTGCGGTGACAAGCCGCGGCCAAAGCCAGAGAACCATACAGAAACCAGAGACTGTCATTTAAAAATAGTTTATTTAATCTTGACTTTTCAACTTCAAATCAAGATACTTATTTTCTTACCTGTATAGCGAAGTAAGAAGGACGTACTCTGACTTTTCCACTGAACCACTGATACAATCTATCTCATCAAATAATCTTGATATTAAGCACTGAATATTTTATAAACGCCATTTAATATAAAAAGAATGGAGAACTATTTATAAAAATTGAGGAAGATCTCCAGGTGTTTAAGAATTGAATATCCATGAATCGGCTAAAATTTACAGATATAAATTATAGGTATATATTTCGAAGAAGTGGCGAAATATCTATAATGCTACACGCTGAATCGAAATAGATAGATTTCCACGAAAAAAATATATAATCTTTACTGTGGGAATGCACAGAGTAGATATAGTACATGTCCTGCCTCTATCTTGTTTATGGCATATATTCGCATCGCCGCCAATTAAAGACGCACACAACAGGCATATCTAATTGCGCTGCTTAAGTCAATTCTCACTAATTAATGTGGTTAATAGTTCTGTTTAGACGCTGGAAATTCTCTGCTTCCTGTACAAATATAGCTACTAAGTATTGTGTGTGTAGTGTACGAAGATAAAGGTGTATAATTTAGCCTGATAGGATCAGATCTTTACTGCGAATATGTGTGTTGTGTACTAAGATTAAAGTTGGTGCATAGTATTCTGTTTCACTCATTTCGGAAAACCATTTTAAATGATTCCTTATTTTATTATCATCATCATCATCATCCTGCTCTTGTCCCACACTATGTGGGGTCGGCACAACATGTATTTTTATTCCATTTCTCTCAATCACCCGTCATCTCAATACTCACTCCTTTTTTACACATATCTTCTTTCACACAGTCCATCCATCTTTTCTTTGGTCTCCCTCTTCCACGTATCCATCCACATTCATATCTAACGCTCTTCTCGTAACATGACTTTCGTTTCTTCTCATAACATGCCCTAACCACGCTTACCTATTACCTCTTAACTTATCCGTAACTGGTGCCACTTTCAAGCTTCCTCTTATATACTCATTCCTTATTTTATCCATCCGGGTCACTCCACACATCCATCTTAGCATTCTCATTTCATTCGCATGAAGTCGTCTTTCATCCGTGCCTTTCACTGCCCAACACTCCGATCCATACATTACGACAGGTCTAATTAAACAATTAATATTATTTTATTATAATCATTCCAAAATATAAAAAAAGGAGTTAATATCAAATTGGCAAAAAAGCGAGAAAAGTGATTGTCTTCAAAATGGCGCTCGTGTGACGTCACATTTCTGTAGAGGTGTAAGGCACATCAAAGCTTTTATTTAATCGGTGACGTCACACTCAGGCATACCAACGTCATTTTGAAATATAGCATTTTTAGTCACGTCATCAAACATGGAAATATTAAAATTCTAATAATGATATCGGTGTTAGCTATTTCGGTTGAAAATGGTTTTATTTAGTTATCTAGTGACAATTGCATTTCATATTTCAATGATTATCAAATAAAATTCCCTATTTAGCCAAATTTGTCACTCATGTCACTATATTTTTTATTTTGAAAACATTTTGATGGTAAACAGAATTTGTTTGATGACAGTATCACTCTGTAGTATGTCTCTTTGTGGACGAGCATTAATAGGAGAAGGTACCTATTCACTCATGTCATAAAGAACAGATTGTAGTTATCAAATAACATAGGAGCAAGAAGCGTATTCAAACATTGCTTACAAAGTGAGCTTTCATTACCACACAGCAGCGTTAAAAAATTTAGAGCAATCTGCTAATAATAGGGTGTTCTAAATAAAAACATCATACAACTAATTTTAAGCGCGTTAATTTGTGAGGTTGTATGTTGGTGTGTATGTTTGTTGCTCTTTCACTCAAAAGCATGAAAAAAAAAATGAATTTAAATGACCCTTCACAATAATGCAGCTTCCATATCAGAATAGCACAAAGGCTAATTTTAGCCGCGGTAAAATACCACTTTTTATAGCAAATAGCGCAATTATAGCAAAGTCAGATTTTGATAAAATTTGGCACGAACATAACTGTTTTCCCAGTAAAGGACAAACCGACAGCTAGTAATATATAATCAAATTAAGTTAATCTGGAAAGTAAGAACAACCTCTTTAATTTAAAATAATATCAGCAGTAAACACGGCTCAAATCCTAAGGCCCGAGTCCGCTATGATCCAATTGGCGTCCGCTAAATTGATACTCTATTTGGCTCAATTAAACATTAATTAATATAATGAATGTTCGCCGATCCGCGTGCTTGTCAGTTTGTGACTCAACTCGATGCGTACTTCGGAATACTGTTGTGATGACGTCATTACTATGGTATTTTGTTTTATTTGGTTCAGTGGACGATGCCATAGCGGGTTAGATTAGTCGTGCGACTATTGTGTGCTCTGAAGGCTAGGAAATAAATAAAGTTTTTGCACGGGAAAATCACATAAACCTTCCTCTTGAATTAATATTTCCCTTGCCGAAAACTGCACGATAATACGTTTTGTATTTTTTTAAATGATCGCAAACAAACAGATAAACGTACCCATTATAAATCATATCACATCTGGATTAATATATAATGCGTACTTATGAAGTGCAGTGAAGTAAACTAACTATTCACACCAAACAATATCTGTGTTTTTTTCCCCCACGTTCAAAAATACCCTTTCTCACTTAACACAAATCTACATAATTCTGAAATATATTAAGATTGACTGCCTCGGTGGCGCGGTGTGTCCTCTTGCGGCGCAAGAGGTAGCGGGTTCGATTCCTGCAGACGGGCCTAGAGTTTGTATGTTCTGCAAGCAGTTTCTCCTTGGTCAGAAATATCTTTATATGTAATGTCTATTATATTAAGTATATCAGATGTCTTGTATCCGAAACACAAGCCTAGAGCTTACGCCGAGGATAAATGTTGTTGTGTGGATCGTTCCGGACAATCCGTTCCATATTTATTATTTATTAGCGCGTTCTAGCAACATAATTTATACATTACATGATTGAATTGATCAAAACCAAAAACCACAGAGCGGCATTCAAGAAGTCATAAAATACATTAACATCGGTTAGTTTACCAGTTAAACGACCAACCCATTGCTGAATCAAAACACCGTAAAAATTAAATGTCCCCAACACTTCGGTCCGCCGGAACGAAAGCGCATCAACAAACAATAGGGCGCGTGCACGCTCGCCGGCTGTAATCGCGATCCGGCGCAAATTATAGAAATATATTGGGGATATTTGTTATTTATTTATTTTTAAAATACTTGATTTTTACTATAATTATAAAGCCGTGTTGGCTAAGTGGGAGGACACTCGACTTTCATTCCGAAGGTCGTGGGTTCAAACCCCGCCACGCACCTCTGGATTTTTCTTCTTGAGAAATGTATGTGCACTTTAAACACGTGCTTTAACGGTGAAGGCAAACATCGCGAGGAAACCGGCATGTTCTGAGAATTTAAAAAAAAAGAGTTTGAAGGAAATGTGACATTCACCAACCCGCACTTGGCCAGCGTGGTGAATTAAGGCCTAATCTCTCTCGTCAAGAAAGAAGTCCCTGTGTCCCAGCAGTGGGAACGTTAATAGGGTGATGATGATGATAATTCTCTTTATTTAATTACAAGCACGTCAAAAATATGTTTTTTGCAATAGATTATATAAAAAAATCATATAAAACTACCTACTATAAAAAATATATCAAATTATAATCTTTGTACAAAAAGGTGGGCTTAATGCCTTGGCATTTGCTACCTGTCAACCTGTAATGGTTGCTAACATTGTTGGCGTGTGTATTATAAAGTGTTTGTTATATACATTTATCACTTTTTGTATTTTTTTGTCACTGTTTTATTTGTAATGTGTCTAGGTATTAATGTAATATTGGTATATTTTAGTGGTGTGGTGACATAATCATATTTTTTGTTTTCATTAAAAGTACTAATTCATTTAAAAATTAAAAACATTGTATTTTCAAATCGTAACGTGCTCTTTCACCAAGTCCACATAAAATACCAATTAGTTAATCAGTACTAATACATGTTTCCCTCAGACTATATAACTGAGCATGTTACAAGTTATTAGTTACTTGAGACGTCACTAGGAGATGGTGAATGAGAAAGATACATTTATCTAAAAGCATATTAATAAAAAAAAAGCTATACATCAGGCGAAAACATAAATATGAGAGTGATCGCTGTCACCTCGCAGATAGATAGCTGTCACCTATTCACTGACGTATTTATTTATATTTCGTGCTAGAGTATTTCATAAAGATTTTCTACATCCTTCGTATGTCACCCCCGTCAGTTTGTCTAAAGCTTGACGTTAAATTGCCCTGACTTGTATAAACAAAGCCACGCGCCACGCGACCGTCAGCTCAAGTGGAGCTATTCACGTTAAATGTACCGTAATTGGATCTTGATTTCTTTGGATTAAGTTTGATGACTCATTTAACAATGATAGGATCTGGTTTTATCGACTGGGATGAATTACGAAGTACCCTGATAAATTTAAATTAAATAGCACTTTGGTATTGTATGTGAATACCAATTTATATTGTGTAGTGAGATGACCTTTTTTATATTTAAATTATTTTTATCTCTAGCCAACAAAAGAACGTATTTTTAATTTTGTGCAGAAAAAGATTAAGACATATCCGTAACCTTCGCGCGCAAAGGATGTGTCTTAATCTTTTTCTGCATAAAACTTAAAAATAGTTTCACCTGCAAAATGAGGTTGCTATGACTACGTGTGTGTTAATAACAGCATATTGATGAGGATTAGAAATTACTATAAAGGTCGTAGGTATTAGGGTATTATGTTACGCACAGCTAAAATTATGATGATGGTGCACATAAATATATAAATATATCTAAACATAGTGTTGGTTCTAGTGTCTTTTGAAACAAAGTCCTTAAGTGATGTCCAATTCCAACTATAGATATACCAACATTTGTAAACCAAATTTTGTTACCATACTATAAAATTCGTATCAATTCTCAATAATAATAGTCCCTAAACGCAAAAGTATCATTATTTTTAAACACCGAATTCACTTTTTATCGTCTATTAGCTCCAAATGATATAGGGGCGATGATTTTCGATTCATTAACGCAATTCTGACACAAACCACGGTCAACAAGGCGTGCGCGCAATATTGACCGCCCGCCGCGCGCCGCGGGCGCTCCGCAGCGTTGCGCGTTAATACCAGCACGTGCGGTGTGCACGCTGCTTTATGAACGTAATGGGGTAAAAATTGTTTATTTTGATATCGGAATTGATAATTTTATGTAGACGTTTTGTTGAATTTGACGTCGCAGAAGAATATAAAGTCACGAATAAGTAATTATTTATAATTTTGCATATGTATGTTTTGAATATAAGCTGTCCCCGTGATTGAAATCGGTCGGACAAACACACACATTTATAATTTTAGTGACAATACAATACAATATTCTTTATTGAAACACCAAAAAAAAATATTACAAAGAATTGTGCGTAGCAAAAGTGAGACAATGACAATGTTTGGGTTTTCAAAGACAAGAAGTAGGTAGGTATATATGAATTTTGGAAATGAACAATTTTGTCTGCAATACCCCCTTTTAATTTTGACGAATTTGGGTTTAAATGTGTAAACATGAATCCGTCCGTCGTGATTGAACACCCACGTTAGACACGCCTGCATAAAGCGATCATAAAAAATAAATCATGTGAACAGTGCTGAGAGATTGCTCCTAACTCTTCACTGACCGATGCGGGTGCAAAGCCAATTGTTGTTTTACGGCTTATTTTAATAACTGTTGACGTTTTGAGCCCATTAACGGAAATATCAACGGATTATTTGATTTTAGGTTATAATTAACTGTATATTTTTGACTGCCTGGCGCAAACACTGCGGGTAGATCGGTTTTGATACAGGTACCTGTGTTTTTGGATTCTGCATGCACAGGTCTCTGTGTGTTTAATGTTAAAAATACAATTCATTAACATACGTGTATAACAGTTATAATGTGAGCCACTTAATATCTTAAAGTCTCTAATGTGCAAAAAGGAATAAAAATTAAAATGTATCTGAAAGTATTTCATGAGTGTTCCCATAAATTGTCGTAAATATAATTTTTATTTACCATAAATCCCTTTGAATCATGGTTATCGGCTTACTTATTATTTATACTTGACTACTAATCCAATAATCATGTTTATCTTTTAAAACAAACTTGCAAGTCATTCCAACCCACAGATCACGATACGAAAACCGCAACGTATCACATCAACGCCTCTATAATTACACAACACAAACCACACAACTTCATGTAAATTCCGTAACAAGTAACACAATATCTTGGCCGGAACGCCGCCTTCATTAGCGCCGAAATACGCTGCAAAGTTGAAAAACAAGCGCGCTCCGTGAGCAAAAACTCAATTATCATATTTTATACCTCATAATACTTACGGGGAGATATTCAATTATATAATTTTTCCTCTGAAAAGAATCCCTTTTTCATTTCTCATTTGGATTTTTCTCTTAAGCAATTACTGTTGAGCCTGGGGAGCTTCGGGATTGAATTCATGCCTTCGGTAGCTCCGCAATTTTTTCATTTGCGTTCTAACTGGAGGATGGTAAACTTGCGTTCTGTTTTTCGTTTACAAGTGCTGGCTGTTTTGAATGGAAATGAGCTTATTACGAGTTATTTATTTTGTGGAATTTAAATGGCTGGTTGGTTGAATTAAGAGATTTAGATTGGAATTCGAATGGTTAAATATTTAGATGCGATAGGGTTTTGACAAGCGATTTTGCTTAATATAATGTTGTAAGGATTTTATCAATGAAAAACTTGACTTATATCATAAGTAATGAAGTAAATTACAAGCTATATAATTGCACAAATTAACAGCCAAAAATGACAAATAAACTAACAAATATTTAAATAATGTTTCTGCATTTGGTCATAAGTAGTTTCTTGACTTCCGTCTAGGTATGGGTCAATTTGTTTTATAGAGCAAATACTAACTTAAATTAGAATAAAGCTGTAAAACGAATTTATGTATGTTGCAGAATAGGACTACAATATAACATGATAACGAAAGTACCTTGTTCAGTATTACAGGGAAGACTACAAGAATAACTCGTTTAAAGGAATTATATAGTCAGGCGTTTTGATTATACATTTTACCTACCTACTAGGCCTCGGTTTAGTGTTGCCAGTGGCAGATAGTGAAGTATAATATAGCTTATTAACATTATAACCAGAAAAGTTACACTACTTTGTTTAATACGAAAAGCGACACTAAACACTATTGTGGCTCTATATTACACCAAAGAGGTACCAAAATTTTTGTATGAAAAAATGTAATTTTAAATTTTCTTTGGCGTTTCTATATGACTATTTTACATCATTTTCCATTAAAATTTTAACATAAATTGTAAACACTTCGTAAATGTAATTCACACTGACTTGACTAGAGATTTTAGCGCCGAGTCAGTTTCGCGATATGTTTTGTCTTATTTAAAACATGCGCGTTGAATTGTGACCTACTTTTTCGTTGAAAGGCAGTTAAAATATAATAAGTATCATTTCGACTTGTGTAACATTAAGGTAACATGAGATGTTCAAAATTAACATTCTGTAACATTCTGGCAACGTTACCCCGGTTAAATAAACTCGTATCCACTATAAAATCTTCCTTTTTTATTATTCTGGCAACGCTGCCTC
Source organism: Gymnoscelis rufifasciata (assembly GCA_929108375.1). NCBI lineage: Eukaryota > Metazoa > Arthropoda > Insecta > Lepidoptera > Geometridae > Gymnoscelis > Gymnoscelis rufifasciata. The sequence continues at coordinate 11,877,452 of OV815318.1, read as the reverse complement.
GGTTTAATAAACTCGTACCCACTAGACTACTAACCAAACATAGCTAAATTTCACCTACACTATTTCCCAATAAATCATGGAACAGAAAACCTCTCAGGGCGTGGCCTCCTAAACGATATAAATAGGGGTACAGGTATTCATGAATAATACATGGCAGTCCGCCCAGTAAATGCGTTACGATTTTTCATAATAGCCCTCTTTGATACTGCCTTCGTATTATTCACCTTTTATGAAGCAGTTTAGTTTTATTTTATTTTCGCTGTAGGTTTTGTTTATCGCTTCCTGTGCCGGTAGTGGGGAATTGATGCTACTTTGTTGTGTGCATACATACTAAAATATATACCTACTGAATATTTAAGGGTGCTTAAGGGTGCTATAGTTGTAACTAAACAAGCTTACGCCAATGCGTTGTATGGCTTTTATGGAGTTTCCCTCGGTAAAACGTTACTTCTTGATAACAGTTATGTTTTAAATCTACTTATATGAACTGTCATGTTATGAGTATTATATAATTTACGTAATAGGATTATCTGGAATGACGCTGCAATCTTTTAACGCTAATGTTGAGAAGCTTATGAACAATACGTTTAATAAAAATGTCTTAAAACATTACTTTGTAACTTCAGTCACACCGAAGAAACCATAATTTGTCAAGAACATATCCGAAATAAACGGAAAAACTACAGAAAAACAGGCAATTTCCCAAATCTGTACGTAATTTAACGCTCCCCGTTAGTCGTTAGCAATCAGCGTTCGCCGTAACGCCGTTAGCGTTCGCGACGGCGCGTGAGCGGACTGCTAACTGGCGTCTGCTCTTTTGGGATATGTTTTAAGTCTAATGTCTTGGAACTATTAAGTTTCTTCTTGTTGATTATACCGTAGATAAAATGAGAGATAGGCAATACTAGTTTGGGTTAATCGTGTGAAAGTCTTTTTTCATTGAGCGTTAGGTGCATATTTCGACAATCGATAAAATCGGTACAAATATACTCCTTTATAATAAACTAGCTGTGCCCTGCGGTGCTACCCGCGTTATAATGGATGAAGTACTCTTAACCAACAACATATTTATTTAAATAAAGATAAATATTGTTATGTTGATACAACTTAAACAAATTATTTCGACCAAATTAGGTACCATAAAAACGGTTTTTGTGAGTTAATCTTAAAAGATAGACATATACTATCGCAGACTGTTTTTTAGATCATTAAAAGAGCTATTATTCTTTAATACATATTTTTTGTGTATCTTGAACCGTTTTCACGGCGCACGCAACGGAAGGCTTCAAAGATGAACAATTTCTCCCTTTTTTTTTTACACATTTACCACTATATCTTTGCTCCTGTTGGTCGTAGCGTGATGTTATATAGCCTATAGCCTTCCTCAATAACTGGACTATCCAACACAAAAAGAATTATTCAATTCGAACCAGTAGTTTTGGAGATTAGAGCGTTCAAACAAACAAACAATATATATTAGTATAGATATGTTTAGAATATGTTTAGAATTAAAAAAAACTATTATTGATAAGATTTGATGTGTACTTGTTATTGTTGTTTTCCTTTCTTTAAGGGTCGATTTTCTATAAACAGAGGATGAAGAAATCCATAACTATTACCGAAAATTAAGTTTATGTTAATCATGTCAGAAAGAACCTTTTTTACAATTGAAATAATGCTATCATGCCTCCATAAAACCATTGAATAATAAACTCTATCTCTATCGTACTTCCTAATAAAAAAAAAGAGATCCGTATTCCCTTCAAAGAATTATACGAGTAACTCGAATATCTAATACAACATTCCAACAAAACTCATTCAAATATAGAATTACAGTTTCAAAGCTCCCAATCATAATTGCCACTCGAATTATAATCGAACAAGCGAACTTCCAACTCGATTCCTCCGATCCGATTCCCCGGTAATCGCATCGCGGGCTCGGAATTATTCTGCAAAACTCGTAACTTCGTCAACCCTATAAAGGATGAAAGGATGAAAAGGATGGAACAAAGCGAGGCGTACGTACCTGTGGTCGCAGAACCCACAAATGCTACCTGACTCGATGGAACTTTTAAAAATGGCTCCTCTTTGAGAGCAAACTCGATAACCCCACTCGCGGGACGCGTAAATTTAATTCCGAATCGCTCGTGCCTTTGACGTCGTGTCTTTTGAAGATTTTGACTGTTTGTCCGTTTGATACATTATATAGTGGGAACAGATTTTGGGAAGGGTTTGATGAACGCAATTTCGTGTTCATTTGATAAATTAACGTGAACTGAGTTTGGATGTATAATTCTTTTATAACCGTTTTTTTTTACAATAAGAGAGAACTCGGGACAATTTCTCTGATTAACACAGGCTTATAAATCTGTGATTTAAATACTTGTTCTTTATAAAAAAAAAATGAATATTTTCAGACAATTCACACAACAACATCAAGTCCCGTGGTAAGCTCTAAGCTTGTGTTACGGGTACTAGATATCTGATATACTTATTAAATAATATACATATGTACATATATAGATATTTTTTATTATACATATTAGACACACAGACCAAGGAGAAAGTGCTTGCGGAACATACAAACACTTTCACCCTCGGCGGAAATCGAACCCGATACCTCTCGCAACCCCATGACTTAAAATAAGTTTGATTTGACAGATATAAACAAAACACATAGTGTTAAATCATTTTTATTAAGCTTTTTTTTTGTTAAACATCCGTTAAAAATGCGAATAGATTGAAGCTAATTATTCTGATCTTGCTACGGTGAAAAGCAATGTAAACAACTTTATAAATCTTAATTGAAACTCATCTAAAACAGACCTTGCAGCGCAGAGCATAAAATTATATTTTCCATCCAGCATTGAAATGCAAATGGAATGAAATGATAGAGCGTCTTCGAATTACATTCGAATTCGCTACTTATTTGTATCCGTAGCAATTAGCTGCGAATGTCTACGGCGTAGCGCGTAACTTCGTAGCATGGCGTAGCAGTCTGTGCGATATCGGACGCGACCACAATATCGAATCATATTTAACTATAAGATAAGATAAAAAATCATTAACACAAAAAAATTGTCTCATCACTAAAGAGCGATATCTACCAAACAACTTTGAATGGGAAGGTTTATTAGAATATACAAGGGAATATATGTGCAAATTATTATAACTATGTACTTACTTGACAACTATTGTTTATGGTATATCTGTATATATTGATATATGTATATATATTCCTTGGGTATATATATATATTTATATATATTATATATGTATTTATTAATACTTCATCATTTTATATGTATATATAGTTAAATAAGTTTTATATTTATAGTGCCTGATTTTGTTTTCTTGCACGCCCAGGATGACTGGTAGAGAATGCTTCTAGCATTAAGTCCTCCTCTGTACATTGTTTTTTGTGCACAAAGTATTAATAAAATAAAATAAAAAACTATTGCGATACTAAAAAGAAAACCAGATCTAATGTTTATTAAAAAGTTCTAGTAGATAAAGATACTGGATTTTGTTTTGATCATTTATAACAATTTAGAAAATAATGTTCATATAAAAAAAAACAACTTTACAACGAAAGTGTTCGTTAGGGCTGTAAGCATTTTTAATGGAGATCCCTTATCCAGAAGTTGAACGTATATATGTCCACCAAATGAACAGATGACATAATAAAGACAACAAAGGCCTCGTGTTCACGGTGATGTAAACGAAACAACTATACATTTAGGAGGGGGACCTATATGCACAAGAAGATGTAGTATGGCCGAGATAGTGATGATAATGAAGTGCTGTAAGACAAGATTGACAGGACCGATCGGGCCTTCATTTGGTGGCTACAGAGTAATTAAACTTTAGGGTTTTCCTTCTAATTCCTTTGACTTCTTGTCTTTTAGACTTCTAAATTTGCACTTTCTTGCTATACCATTCATATACATATTGAAAAAAAAATTACGTGGATGGTTTACAAGGAAATTTTGTGGTATGCTCGAAGTATGTCTTATAAACAAGGCGTCTGATATTTTTTATAGAATTTAAATTGTATTGATGCCTTATTAACATATAGAAATTACCTATCTCAGTTTGCAGTTTTTTTAACAAAATAAAAACAATAACAACAAAAGTGGGATATATTTTAATACAAATGAATTTATGGTAAATAATTTGAATGTAACATTTTTAATAAGAAATATTCTGTATAACTGTAACTGAATGAGTATCTACATAGTAGATGAACAAGATTAAAACACAAAGGAACATGCATTAATTAATAAAGTGCATAATAATACTGGCAACTTGTGCGACCAAAAGTCCCGGCAACGCAGTATAAAGTCGCGTCATCCGAATCGTCCGATGAAATAAGCTCTTAATTTCCGAGACTCAGACACCGTGGAGGTAATAGCTTCATAATTATTAATGAATAAACATTGTAAACAGTAAATGTTTAATTTGAAAGTTATCCGGGGGAATATTAATTATTTATTTCAACAACTGTTTTTGGGGTGTTTAATTTAAAAATGGGAATTTATATTTACCTCATGCATTCTGAATCAATTTGATGGAATGACTGAATTTAACATAAAGTGATTTTATTGTAACTTAAACGCGAAAAAAGTAAAATAGCCAAGTTATTTCTAAATCTAAATGATCTTTTAATAGTGATAAACCACAGTTCTTAGGTTTAACTATGATTAAATTATCTTACCACTGCAATAAAGGCTATAATAAATATATTTATATATATATGTATATATATGTGTATAAAAACTAATATTTTTTTATATGTATGATATTTGTGTATTAATATTATATACCAAATATTAGGTTTAAGATTATAACTTTTAGAATTAATATATATTTTAGTTTGTAAATTTTCGCACGCCAACTTCCTGTTTAAAACTTTCTGAGGTTGGCAAATTTTTCTTATTACTTTTTGTGCAATAAAGTATTAATAATAATAATAATAATTAAAAGCATCCGACCGCCTTTATCTTCTAAGGCATAAAAAAATGTTAGTAAAGATTTTTCCTAATAGAGTCTAATAACCAATTTATCATGAACAAAATTGGTTCATTTGCCCATTTATATTAATTGGCGTTTAAAGTCAAAATAACCGATGAGTAAACGAATTTTAAATATTCCTTAGAATATTTAAAATTCGTTTACTCATCAGTCACTTAACTGTCTTAGTCAAGTTCGACAACTTTACCTTCTCACGCAAATAAGTAATTATCTCCTTCTTTCCAATCATATTTAATTAAAATTACCATCATGCCCTCAAATTGAAATAAAAATTAAAACAAGCGTAATCAATTACATAGTTTATTTAACTAAATATGACATAATGAATAGTATTATGGTAATGACCCGTATGTAACTGAGATCCGAGTTCCGAACACTAAAACTCGACGGAACCCTTTCAGTCGCATTTTAATTAATGCAATAAAGACCTTAATTAGACTGACTCACATGGTTTAGTGATGGCGAAAATACTGTGATATCGATGTTTTTTTTGTCCAACACTTTCAAAGATAAAAGTTAATCCCAATATAATGCTCAAGGTATAAAACTTATGCCAAACCTGCGCGTCAGTAATGCGGGAAACGGGTCGAGATGCGGGAGCGTCAGTTACGCGAAACTTTTTGCCTGAAATCCTGTCGCTTTCTGGTCGCGTAGGTGTACAAAGAGCCTTAGATAAAGTATGGGTTGTTTATGCCGAGCTGCAGACGCCCTCGCTTCGTATTTGCTTTGGTCGCGTAGGTCTGAAGGTTGTCGGTCTTAAATCCATTTGTACTCACTACATTTTGTAACTATAATCGATTTAAGTATGATAAATATATATGATACTTTGACTATTCCATATTTTAACAAATAATTCTGCTGTAAAGGTATTTTTTTATGCGGCACCAAAAATGTCTCAATAGCACCTGATGTCTAAACTCACTTCCATTCCCACCCCTACCCAACAATTACTGGAATTGCGTCTCATCCTCACTAATTTATGCCTTTTTTACGCAATAACGCTTAATTGTCCTTTATTTATCACTTTTAATTTTTCTAATTTGATCATTCGCTTTTATTAAAATTTATGACGCGTTGTACCGAGCACCACAGTGCAACACAATTCGCTGTCACTGTTCAATTCAACAATAATAATTCGTAGCTTGGTAGTAAGTATATGAAGTTTAGTATAATGTTCTTTGCTGGATGTGTTGAAGACCTACACTTCCAGAAATAAGTAATTACTAAATTTTTGATAGTAAGTAAAATATGTGTATACGTATAACTTCACGTATTTAATTAGTTTTTTTCCCTGTACAATTTGTTTATGGATTCTATATCAAAACACTCATTTTAATATTAATCAAGTCAAGAATGAATAACTGATTTAAATTTTTATAGTATTATTAATACAGAAGTACGTTAGTTTGGTTTGGGCTTTATCGTCTGGAATGTTAATATGAATCTAAGGGAGCACTGAAAAATATTTATATTACCTTTCATCCCAAAATACAAATAAAAAGTAAATTACACGAACAAAATTGCTTGTTTAAAATAATTGAACTCATAACCTTGCAAAGGTTATTGTTTAATTTTATTTTAAGTAAAATTGTGTACAAAATGGTGGGCTTAATTTATGTTATATTTATTCACAAATTTATGTCAATAACATTAAAAAATTACATTGACCCAGGTAAAAAAATAATTTTATATTGTTTATTTCATAAGTAGCCAGAAAACAGCAAAATTTGTAGCACTGCAGTAATACCATCTCTATTCATATGCGTAATTCGAACAAATGGTCGTCGGACGTGTCTCACTCATTGGAAGTGATCGCTTTAATACGATTATGGAAATTATATTGATATCACAATATGTTTGTGAGGAGGAAAACGAGTTAAAAGCAATGATATTCTTGAAGTACATAAAGAAACAGACGGTCAATAATTGAATAAAACAATATGGTGGAAAAACAATATGGTGGAAAATGTACCTTGTATTGGTTCTGTAGTTGATAGAGTATACATAATGCATTTAGGCAGCATTTTGGTTATTTTCATATTACCAAATCTAATTATTTATTTATTTATTATTATTATTATTTAGTTTAATAATAATAATATAACTCTTTATTGCACATCAATATTTAAAACAATACAAAGGGGTCAAAATACAAAATGTGTAATGGGCGGCCTTATTGCTTAAAGCATTTTTTTACAGAGAACCTAAGGATGGAGAGGAAATTGCACAGAATTCATTCTGAGCAATTAAAAGCGTTAATTATTGTGCATATTTACATACTCAATGCCGTCCTTCTTTACTATGTCACCTTTTTAAATCATCAAACATTAACTATTGAGATGCTAACTTTAAAATGTTTGACCATCTCTGCAGTCAAGTAAATTGTTTCATCACTTAGTTACTTATACAAATCCTTATTACTACAAAGATGTTACTAAGCAAACGCCGTTTTACAAAACATATGTATTGAATTGTATTTCAGTAATTAAACACCCATAGTACTAGCCAAGCTCTGCTTAGTTTGGGGTTACGTCTGCATAATCCAAGTAAAAAATATAAAGGTTTCCAACATAAAGCAACCCTCGTTAAATAAAGAAAGCTATCAAAAATTCAGCTTTCTTATTGTGATCCCGCTCAGCGGATAGTCGGTTTAAAGAACGTAAGCAGTTTAAAGTCCTCTGGGACAAAGAACATTAGCGGTAGTGGGTTTGAACAAATGTTATTATTTATGTGAACCTTGTATAGCTTCAAAAATGATGTATAATAATCGTGTTTGTTCCTAATAAATGTATTTAATATTAGAATGATTATAAAAAAAAATTGTGTGTGCGATTCACACACGAGAGAAGTGAAACTTCAGTAAATCGACAAAAGAATAAGAAGAATAAAAAAAAAACAAAAAAAAAATACTATGCAAAAAGATTTTGTTCGGGCGGTCACCCATCCAAGTACTGGCGTCGCGCTCAGGCTGCTTAACCTTGTTAGCGTTTAAGATTGGCTTACCCGACAGGTAAGCCAATCTTATTTCCATTTCCGTTTCATCCGGTTTCAAATCACAACGATTCTATAGAAGTTTCACTTCAAAAACTAGCTACAAAGTTGTTATAGTTAGATAAGACTTGATGTTCCTCATTATGATGTTAAGAAAGGCTCAAGTCAAAGTGTCATTTTTTATTGTCTCGAAATATTCTAAAAATTTGCTAAAATTTGTATCAATTTCTAGCCACTACACATTGACGACTGAAACCTCACAGTAAATGGTGTCGTCGGGAAAAAACCTACATTTAAAAAACTATTTTGTTGTAATATTGATTGCTAAATAATACCGGTTAATGTCAGCTACACTGGAAAATAAAATATTACCAATTTTTAAAAATGTTATGAAATGCAATCACAAAATTTGTAAAATAGTTATCCATTTAGAAAAAAAAACAAAAAACATTTTTTTATATATTATACAAATCGAAACGCTTTATTTATGTAGGGATCTGAACATAAGTTGTTCACGGTGTAGGTGCCACTCTCTCTTTGCGAATAAATATAACCTTCTTCGTAGTTGATTTAAAAAAAAATTAAGCGTACTCTTATTACTCTATTAGTCTTATATTACATACTTAGTCTTATATTACATAAAAATGAGTAAAATTCACTATTTCAGAGAACGGTTAGGAACCCTAGGTACTAGAGTGTAGAGTCCCACCAACGTACCTTATAACTAAATTGCATGCTACACAGAAAACACACATTTCCATACACAAATTCAGTCATTTTACACCATTAACGTCAAAAAGAAAATGCTAAAACATCTCAACATTCAATTTGTGTACATCTTTAAGGTATAAATTTAATTTCAGTAGGTAAACGAGGCCTGCTCTCGAGTAATTGCCAATTTTCTTTTTACGCCATTTTTTCAGCTTTTTAAGAGAAAAATTCGTTAATGCATATTTAATAGCTATAATCGTCTCTCCCTCACCAAATTACCTGCCGTCCGAGACTGAAAACTGTGTTTCTTTTCGTATTTACAGAGTTTGTAAATTTCGTATCAAAATTTAGATTCATTTGGGGAATTTTAATGGAGGTTTGATTAATGTTGGAATCATTTAGCGTGCGCAATGGACTTTAGAATGGAGTTTGCAAAATAAATTAGATGTATTAATTTTCTTATTACTTATATGATTTATAAAGTAGATACGAGTATAAAAAATATTTTGCGGATTCTGTAACTGTATAATTAAAATAAATCCATACAATCCACACAACAACATCTAGAACTGTGGAAACTCTAAAGCTTGTGTTACGGGTACTAGACATCTGATATACTTAATATAATAGACCCCGCGCCACTGAGACAGTCTTAAATTAAATATCTAAGGCTTAATTACACATGGGCCAATTATTTCTCGTAAAAACTACAACAGTTCATTTATAATGAGATTACATATTTTCACTTATTCCTTTAGTTTAGCCTCTCTACATATACATCTTACGTTAATAAATAGGTACAATTTTTTTTTCGTTTCCTTGCTATAATGAATTCTATATACTTATAATGTTTTTTTCTTGTACACAAACAGCAGATTGTATTAGTTTTACGAGTATATTAAATATCTAAAATAAAAGAGTATGAATTTTAAACATTTTAAATGTAATCCATAAATTAAGCCTAAGTTTCTGACATTCATCTCTCAAGATCTGTACTCCAAAATACATTTCTAAAACTATCCCGTCCCCCGGCGCGCGACCATAATCCTTCTCATACATAATGCGCACATATAAATTTCAATTTTAAACCCGCGCCTCTCAGGTTACACCCATTTAGAAGATTGCAAAACCTTATGCCTTATTTCACGGGACATAAGGTCGAAAATACTTTTGTTTTTGAAGGTAATCGCGTAATGCGTTCGCGACGCTGAATATAAATAAGCAAGTTTTGTTGCATGTTTCGTGCTGTATATTCAATTTTATGGTAATAACTATATTAAGGCAAATTGAATAACAATTAGATTAGACAACAATTTATTGCACAGTTGTTCTCCAAAAAAAGGAAAACCCTTTTTATAAAGTTTTTCTTAAAAATAACTTTTTAATTCGTTGTTATCATAAAATCAATATGGATTTTTTACACTATTGAATTAGAGAGCGACCCATCGTTTAAATTATTTAATTTCAGATAATCTTTTAACACATTTATAAACTGCATATCCTGAAGAATAACAAAGATAATAAAGAATTTAGTACGACACGTAGATATAAAAAAAATGCCTCTCGTTCACAAACAGTACGGGTTCTCCCATGCATTTGTTATAAGTAATTTTTTTACTCTGTACGTGACTGTAAGAAGAGAATTTATGCAATACAACTTTTGAGTGGGTTTATTTTTCAGCGAGATGAAATATGTAGGGAGTTAAATATTTAGGTTGGACATTATGGAGCTCTGCGTTTTAAGTTGATAAGAACGTAGGTGTTGTTTGTAGTTTTGAATGTGGGATGAATTAGGAGTTATTGAAAGCTGTGTAATGTTTTAAGTGTGGTAAATATTATTAACTGAGTAGGTGTGACCACTGTAAAAACCAAAGATTAGGACTGTGCTTAAAAAGATACCTATTTCTGTTGAAAGCAAAGTACACAAATAACTTGAGAATGCTCGGCAAATTGAAAAATTTCACTGCTTTTTTAAACAATGTTTCTGTTTACACATCAACTACTTACCTGGCATAACTTAGCGAAAAAAAAATAGAACAAAGTGTTCAAAGAATTCCATTATTTGAAATACGTTGTTGGATTTTTTTTTCGAAAGCTCAAGAAGCTTAAAATAAAAGTAAGGTTTATCACTTATTGAAATCATTAACAGTTAATCTTTTCACAAAACTTATATGCAATGTCAAGTGTTTTCTAGAGTCATGTCCAGTAACCCAACTCTCAGTCCCTCTGTGTGACATACACAAGTTGCTAAGTTTGAGATACTGTGTCGCTTTAATCTAGAAAACTGGATGCTGCCTGATCCCTGTAGCTAAGCCGCAAGTTCGTTCATATGCTTTTCCGGAGACGGTGTAGGTGTATTTTTTGCTGCAGTTTTCTATTTCTTCCTTTACCGTTGGCACTTTGATTTTCACAAAACTAAAAAATTAAATATTACCAAAAAATTATCGCATTAATATTTTCACATTAATTAATACCACCCTAATAGACCTCGATTTAAAATAAAGCTAACATGTACGACAAAACACTTCAAACACCAATCCCTAGGGTGTTATGAAGGGTTCTATAGATCATAAGGACCCCTTGTCGAAGCAAAATAAACACATTTTGTAACAGTTGCCGCTCGCCACAACCCGCACCCCGCGGTCATAGAAGTCGGTAAGACAACGCTGTAGGGTAACATCCCCTTTGAATTGATGATGCTGGGCTTCTTTTAAATAAACTCTTGCAAGACCATATTTTAAAATGCATTGTGCCCTCTTAAATTTGCACGTTTGCATAGTGCAAAGTGGCAAAACATGTAGACCACATTTTTAAAACTTTACACCATTCTATTATATTCTTCTTATTCTTAAGTGATATAACTATTCATGGAAAAAAGTCTCAATTTTAAGTGTATTTTTATTCTAATTTTAAAAATAATATCTAATGTGTGACAGTTTCATGGAGACAGTCTTAGGTCCGTTAGACACGTTAGGTGGACAAAGTGACTAATGTAGCTAATAACTGCTATGTCAACGGTGTACTGACATGTCCGCTATGTGTTAGAAGCTTCTCATAGAGGATAATACGAGAACACTCATATTTTATAATTATTATATCAGAACTTTTTTCTATGATACTTTTTTATATGAATGTTCGTGTTTTGCAATTTTTAACTAATTGACAGAATAAAAGATGTCACTGTTGATTATTGTGCTCTTGATCTAAGGTGCTAAAAACAAGTTGCTTGATCTGAATGTCGGATAATCTCAGAAGATCTCTGGCGCCTGGCATAGTCGCCATTTCGGCAGTCAATTCGTTTTTTTATAACCTATCTTTAAAAGAAAAGCCTTTCATCTCAAAATACTATTATGGCACAAACGCGGGTACTAGAAGTGCGAAGATTATAGTATTTGTAGTAGGTACACACGTTTGATACAGAGTATCTGGCGGCTATGAATAGTTGATCACAGGCGGCAAACTTGCCTCGCCTTAATTATGCGCTGTCATAAATTGACAGTAATTACGTGATATGTACATATGTGTTGATAGCTGTGCCGGCGTAGTGGGTGCGCGGTGGGTTCTGCTTTCGACTTTTTATAGATAAATAGATATATAGATAATATCTTTATTACACACCAATGCTTACAGACTAACTTAAAACTTTATTTTGTTGTTCAGGAACTCCTATTTTTATATATAATGTTGCTCAAAACTTTACGAGAATACCATACACTAGGTATTTATTTTAACACTAACAACAGGAAAAATGTTGCAAAAGATAGGCCTTATAACTTAAAATTCAAATATAAATAAAATAAATATTTCCCGACAACCTACACAACAACATCTAGCCCCGTGGTAAGCCTAAGCTTGTGTTACGAGTACTAGATATCTGATATACAATATACCTCCACATACATATATAGATATTTTATTATACATATTAAACACCCAGACCAAGGAGCAAAGTGCTTGCAGAACATACAAACAATTTTACCCTCGGCGGGAATCGAACCCGCTACCTCTTGCTCTGCAAGCGGACATTTGCCCACCGCGCCGTTTTGATATGTTATAGTAGTCAATATATTTTTATACACTCTCTCGCGAAAGCAACAACCTATGGATGAGTTGTAACCATTGATCAAGCAATGAGATTTTGGGGTTCCGACTTTGTTAGATAGAGCCTGGCAAACCTATAAGTCCGGCATTTTGAAGAAAACGTGATTTTGCCGTCAGTGATGTAACGCATGTCAAGCGACAGAGTTCAAAAAGCAAAAAGTGTTTAGGAACCAAATCTCTAGCTTATACAGCTTCTGAGCTATTTGGGGTTAAAAAAGTAAAAAAATATCTGCTCATTAAAAATGCTGCCCATTTAACATTAACTTGTACGGCCAGTGATAAAACTCATGTCAATCGACATAGTAAATGCTCACAAACAAAAAGTGTTAAGACAATAACAAACTCACTACCAAACACATTGTTTTGACAAATACCTCTTAGCCCTGTTAAAATACTTGCAGACAACCAGAACGTGAGTTCAGTTTGAAATCAATGTCAATGCTGTAACATAAATAGTACTGTTTATACGTTTATACGGAAGTCAAAACAGGCACTAGGTCCTATACATATTGGATCGTATGGCCGCGGCTAATGACGTTCAATTATGCATGCAATTAACTGATTATCGCGACACCACACCCCTCTATCTACTGCGGGTCCTAGGGTTGACACCAAGACGCTATACAGGCTGTAACACGATCTACATATACCTATACGTATATGGATATGGTGCGATTGTCAAAAACAAATCAAATCAAATGTTTATTTTCAGAATACAATTTGAAGTAACGTGTCAAAAACTTAGGGCTAGATAGATTCATTGTATTCCACCCATTGTCAATGTTATTATGGTACAAAATAAAGTATGAATGAATCAAAATTGTCTTTATCATAGTGTTTTTTTTTCGATATTGAGCTTTTAAGCTGTGATTTTGTTTCTTCTATACTATAATTATGCATGCAATGGGGTCGATGAGTAAAAATAATTATTAGTCAGTCATTTAGGTTATATAAAAATACTAGCTGAGCCCAGCAAACGTTGTTTTTCAAAATGAAAAATAGATGTTGGCCGATTCTCAGACCTACTCAATATGCTCACAAAATTTCATGAGAATCGGTCAAGCCGTTTCAGAGGAGTATGGCAACGAAAACTGTGACAAGAGAATTTTATATATTATACTAGCGGCCGCCCCGGCGTCGCACGGGTAAAAAAAGTTCCCGCCAATTTTTCCTTATTTGCTCACCGTTTAGACCTACCCAAAGAGACTACGACTAGACTACGACAAACATTTTAAAACCAAAATCAGCTCAATCGGCCCAGCTGTTCTCGAGTTTTAATCAGACTAACGAACAACAATTCATTTTTATTTATATAGACGATACCGTATTTTTTATTTTTTCTTGGATAAGAAAAAATCTGCATAATCAAGTCGCTACAGTGCATTGAAGTTTAGCGTGACGTAATGCTTTCGAGCTATTTGTACTAAATGTATAGGTCACAACCCACTCCGGAACTTTGATGCTCTATATCTTGGCACTTTCTTATTAAATTGATAAAGCGAAAAACAGGTATTTTTGGACGGGCTGACTGACGGACTTAACAGAATGCCTTTTTTATGTATTCATCATGCATATTATCCGATTATAGCGACACCACAGCCCTAGGGCCCACATCACCTAGGGTTGACACCAAGATATGGCTATAAGCACGATCTACAAATAGGGATTTTATGTCTCTATTGTATCCTAGCTTTTCATGGCATTATGATAGTATTATCATTGTGTAATTAACTGATTATAGCAACACCACTCTACCCCTCTACACTATCCCAGCTAGGGTTGACACTTAGACATTATGCAGGCTATTAACACGTCCGGATCTACAAACAAGCCTCGTTCAATCTTGTCTTTACTATAGTGGCTTTTCAAGCCACGGTGATTTTTGACCAACGACAAAAAGAAAAGGGTTGTTATAAGTCTCAATCATTAAATAAATACTTGTGTAAAATAACCATATGCTATCCATTTTCCCGTGGAAACGCTAGACAGCTAGATGATAAGCTAAAACTAAACAATTATCTTCTATTTTCTAATCAATCTATCCCTGAAAACGAAATTATTATCCCCATAGTTTCCATCTAATTTACCTTATCAAATACAACTAAAACACGATGAATTATTAATACGTACTCAATTTGAGAGCGCCCTAATCATAGCATTAATATTATTAGCTGCGTAACAATTCTCTTTGTTGCCAATAGAATATTCAAGACTGTCCCTGAAAAGCAATTAATACGGGCGGGTTCGTTACTCACTCTTGACTTGACCCTTAGGTAATGGAATTTGGGTGCAAGGGGTGGGACGTAAAGGAATGAAGATTTTGATGTCTGAGCATAATTCTATAAGTCGTGGCCATATCGAGTTCATCGACAAATTAAAAAAAAATAAACCTACATTGTTACATTTTTACCGTGTTAATTTGAAGTTTCTTTTATGTTATTAGTTCTTCAGTTATGTGCAAATATACATATTTTACTTCACTTTACTTTATATTTTTAAGCTAAATGACAATGCCAGGGTACACACACACGAAAACGAACGAAAACTAATGATCTCGTCAAAATTTTAATAGTTTTGATGATATGATAAAGATGTCTACATTTCTAATTTATATTCGCAGATTATACAGACAACAAACTATCAGCTTTTGTGTTTGGTTCGATGTCTAGACAGCGGATTTATACATTTAATATAATCTACTTAGGTATATATATAAAACACTTGATCCAAGAGAAAAGTGCTTGCTGAATATCGTTTTTGGTTTCTAGTTTGTAGGCATCAAAAAAACATAACAGTACGGCAATAAAACATACTAACCAATGCTACAGAGTTGTATACAAAATAAATGTATGCTCGGATAGTCAGATAGTAAATTTATGTTTGGAAATCACTTTTTTGTACAAACTTTAATAATAATATAAATAGATTCCAGTTTAATTAAATCAACAGATTGATCATCAAATTCAATAAAAATAATTTGAGATTCAGGGAGAGAGGCATTTTATTATAAAAAATGTTATAATTTTAAAACAAAAATTAACACAGATAATTAATGTCACACAGAATCATTGTTTTATGCCCTATATCTTCCTACTTTGTCATACAAATACGTGGATCAGATTTCACTGATATGGTTCAAATTATCTCATCAATATATCGGTTTAAAGAATGTTATTTTCTCAAAGAAAATTCAGTTTTAGAGAATAAACATTTCAGTACACTACAAACAGAATAAGCATGTACCTAATGCTCAACCTGTTATCTGGATATCTTGAACAAATTCAAAAGAGTGGATCAAGGAAAACAAAACCACTAGTGCATTGATCTAAGCAAACCTTACCTACACCAACTTCCAGTAATATCATATTAAATTTACAGAATTAACTTATGTTGTCAATTTAAATTTATGTCGTTATATATCGATAATACTATATTATAGTTGAATTCACTATAAAAAGTGTTCAAAAGTGCCACCGGGCCGTTAAAAGTCGATATCAATTGGGTAGTGTCGCGGGCCCGCACTAAAAGCACAACCGCGCGACGCATCAATTATTACGAATCGTAATGAACACAAATCCTTTGATTCCATTGAACGGGTGCCAGAGGGAATTTGGGGGACGAGGGATGAGCGGAAAGCGGGGATTTCGATTGGCTTCTTTGTACTTTGGACGCGTTTTATATTGGGCTTATGTTTTGCTCAGTTACTTAGCTGGACTCCGCGCTTGAAGCAAGTGTTTGCTAGTCTCACGTTTATTTTAACACGTGTTCATAAAAATTTTATACGGAACAAACTATGTTGTACTTCAAGGATCCCCTTGGCTAAAACAGATGAAGTTAACATATTACAAATTCCCTCGCATTTCGCTAGTTTACATTACCTTGTAATAATGTATTCAATATTAAAAATCGTTATAACTCCTTAATCTTACTAGGTTCCAAGTTTGTGTTTAGAAATAAACCCCATTCCCGCTACCTCTCCACAACTATACCATCCGAGTCGGCGCATCTAGTATTCACTGAGGGAATGACAGAGCGGCGCGACACCTCGCCCGCTCATTTCATTGTCCCGACGACAGGGAGGGACTAGGACTATTTACTACCTAATTTACTAATTGCTGTGTGTATTACTTATAACCGGGTGTGGGAGGTAAACGTGTTAACACAACCCTTCCGAAGACACCCTGTTTGGTAGAACTGTGTTTAGAATGGACTTATTTTGGTGTTATAGCTACAAATACAATACAATTCAAAACGTTTATTGTACAACACAGTAAAAAAAATATAATGGTTTCCAAACAAGGCACAGCCTGTATCTTGGAAACCTCCTTCCTAATGAATCCAATCATACATATAGAGTACTAATAAAATAATATACATTTTATAGAGAGAACAATTATAGTTAAAATACAAAATTAAAACTAGTTGATTAAAGGTATACGCGCTAAGTAGTTAAAAGTGTATTATGAGATCTATATTTAATTTAAGTAAATGTTTGTCACCTATGTGTGGATGTATAATACGAGTGTTATGTGTGTTGTGAGCTGGCTGAGAAATAGCGATAGTTTCTTACAAGCATCTTGGCAAAAACACATTGAACTTGTATAAAAATATTTATAGAAGACATTATATGGACTGCTAACTACCGGATTTACTAATTGTTGTGTATATTAATTTCTGCTGGGGTAAACGTGTTAACTAAAGCTGGGTCCACACTTGTATCATTTCGGCGTATCGTATCCCCGTCGCGTATCCTCGGCGCGTATCATGATCGCTAGTTTGGACGCAAACTGATACACGTTAATGATACATGCCGTATCCGATACGGCCCGATCCGCCCCCGATCTCCAATGATCGCGTATCAAGATACACCGCGTATCCGATACGCGTATCACGGTAGTATGGACGTATTTTGATACTGTATCATGATACTGTATCATGATACTGTATCGTGATACACCCCGAACCATCCTGTGTCGGTTTTTCCGCGATCATCAAAGGGGATACGCGTTGCATTGAACAAGTTTGGACGTGAATGCTTGATGCAGTGCTGCCAAACGACGACCTCTGTGGCTCGGTGGGCGAACGTCCGCCTGAGGCGCAGGAGGTTGCGGGTTCGATTCCCGCCGGGGGACCAGATTTTGTACGATCTATAATTTCTGGTTTTGGGTCTGGGTGTTATCTATGTATCATATATGTATGTATTTACAAAAAAAATGTATCTATGTAGTATATCCGTCACCTAACAACCATAGTACAAGCTCTGCTTAGTTTGGGGTTAGGTGATGATGTGTTAGTAGTCCGGAAATATTTATTTTATTTATATTAAATGCTGCGGCAATTACCGTGTTCTACGGCTTTCAGGCCAAAATATTACACAATGCACTGCCTACGGCTGCAACCCTGTAGCCGTAGCAGTTTCTACGGCTATTCGCAAATTCTACGGTAACTGATTAAATCCGATGCGCGAAATTACTCACTTCTCACTGACCCAAATATGATTTGACAGGAGATCGAGAGGAACAGCACTTTGGGATTGTCGATTTTAAACATCGGAGTAGCTAACTGTATTCGATTAATAATCCAAATATACCGAAAGCCAACATTGCAAAGTTGTGGTTAGTCTATGGTTGTATGGACTTTGTTACTCTTGAAGTTACTTGTTACATTTTCTTTTTGAAGCGTCCATATTTGTAAAGTTAAATTTGATACGCTGAAATGATACAGTATCACATAAAAGTATAAAATGAGCGTCCATACTTATGATACGGATACTCGATACGCCACGCCTGATCGTGATACACCGAAATGATACAAGTGTGGACCCAGCCTAAGGTGTATTTGGTATGGTTATATTAAGGAGCTGCTTTCGTGAATATTTTAAAGTCCCTTACTAGCATTATATGTTTTGTTTTTTATTATATAATATGTAACACTAAGTGTAATTATAATTAAGTTGTCTACTTACTTTTCTTTGCTTTTTTAATATGTTTAATTTATTAGCGGAAACTAGTAATTGGCCATCAGTCTACATGTGCCTATTTGTTTTGGCACATGTTAATTATAATATAATTTGATACGTAATTCATAACCTAGCTGTTAGTTTTCCAAAAATTGTGTAAATAAATAAATAAATAAATAAATTAACTAGTCGATAGGCCTTAGACTTGCGAGCACATTCGTGATAATTATATTATTGATTTTCGTTTGCTTTTACTTATTTATTCAAAACAATTTTATTGCCCAAAGTAAAATTGTGTAAAAGATTGGATTTTACATTTAAAATGAACTAACAGTATGCTCAGTAATACTCACGTTATTTTGGAGTTTTTACTTACATAAATGATAACAAGCTCATTTACAAATAAGTTACCTTTGTAAGTAACAAAAACACCACGTTATTTTGGAGTTTTAACTTACATAAATGATAACAAGCTCATTAACAAATAAGTTACCTTTGTAAGTAACAAAAGCACCACGTTTCTTTCAATATCTTTTCGGATTTTGACGATTATTTTTTAAATGATAGCTGTTGATTATTTTTTAAATGGGACTGGGCCAGTCCCATGTG
Source organism: Gymnoscelis rufifasciata (assembly GCA_929108375.1). Lineage (NCBI taxonomy): Eukaryota > Metazoa > Arthropoda > Insecta > Lepidoptera > Geometridae > Gymnoscelis > Gymnoscelis rufifasciata. The sequence goes on along the minus strand of OV815318.1, from coordinate 11,858,047 downwards.
TCCCAGCAGTGGGATCGTAAATAGGGGTGATTATGTAATTCAGTTGTTCTTTATTCATTTTCACGTCGTTTTCTTACAAGATTTGCCCCTGTCTCAACTACACCCCTGCCCTGTGATGCGATATAGCGCATTTGAATGTTGCACTAGGTTAGCGAGCGTCGTCGCTCGTAAATCGGACGTCTTCAGACAAAGGGCATAATGCCGAGCACTTGACGATGTAATAGTCTACATTCTAGATTCCTGAGACGACACTGAGCTGGTTAAATGCTTAGTATATGAAGGTTTGAGCTCAGAAATCTGTGGGATAAATAGTAGGTACTTTGGAACGTTCATAACTAGTGAATTATAATATGTATCTAGTAACTTATACCGTATTACCTTGTTGATTATTTATATTTGTTTATATATCCGGACAATCCACACAACGACATCTAGCCCCGTGGTGAGCTCTAAGCTTGTGTTTCGGGTACTAGACATCTGATATACTTAATATAAGACTTAGGTACCTTATAGGACGCCATCGAAATAAAAGAAGAAGACTTACAACATTTATCATAGACTAAAACCCAATAAATATATTTCGATTTAAACAATCTTGGATTGATTTTTTTCGATAGATATCGCTTTGAAATAAAAGTGTCCCCTGTTTCTAGTCATCCCCTCAAGCGATCTCCATAAAATGTATTATTTAAATCAGTTTGAGAGTGCATCGGCTTCCTTTGATGTAAGCTCGTTGGCAGCCAACCAACCGTCCAGCGCCCCAAGAACTTCCCTGATTCCATCAATTCTGTATTCTGTTACTAACTTGTGCATCTGATTTTTGATTACTTTGTTTAGTCTTCGGTTAGTTAATTGATGAGTTTATAACATGGTATTTTTAGTCGTTGGTTCGCAAGCTTTGTTATTGTTGCGCTGATGTTGTATAAATAGTATAGACCTACAAGGCTTTATTTTTGTCTATTTATTTGCCAGTGTAAAAATCCTGTAAAAACATTACTTACTTTATTTTAACACTGTATTGAGGCCTATTTGTATCACATGAAACGGATCGTTTTGACTCCGTTAGATAGGGTTGTTGTTAAAATCGGGTTAAAATATGTTTTGTTATTTTCTGAACTTTATAGCATCGAAACTATCAAAAAACATAATTTGTTAGATATCACTTTTGGTGATAAGGTGGCCCATTGTAAAACCTACATGTATTGTAGTTCTTATGCATATAAGATGTATAGTATCCGTATCACAAGTTTAGAGCTTACCACGGGGCTAGATGTTTTGGGATTGTTTCGAAAAATGTATATTTAATTAGTTTATTTCAACGTTTTGGCGTTTCTATAATAAGTATTGTAAATCATCAACATCTCAGTCTTAAGGCTCTCATTGTAGACATAGGCCTCCCTCACAGATTTCCAGTTGATTCGGTTGGAAAGTCCCTGCATCACAGTAAACCCACGGTCTTACAAGTTGTCTGTCCTCCTAGTTGGTGGTTCTGAATAATACATACTTTTTTCCAAACAAACTAAAACGAGGCATTTAATTAACAGGATTATCCGAAACAAGATCTTATAAATATTACACAAAAATAATACAATCTTCATCATTTTAGCATCTTAAATCGTAATGTGTCATTCTAATTTCTCTCTTTGTTGCAGCAGCGGCAACTACCGGCCAGCAGGGGGCGCTGCGAGCGACCCTCCCCCCGCGCCGCCGCTGTTCCTCCCCCCGCACCTGTCCCATCTCTCGCAGCATCTCAACCACTTGTCGCAGCCTTTCTTCCCGAGCTTGAAAGGTGAGAGATATTGAGTAGAGATTAGGTTTGCAGCATTTAATTGAATATCTGTTTAGAGCTAAACTGTGTAGAGCAGCTTGGATAACTTAATAGTTTTACACCTACCTGACCTAATGGTCAAATTAGTGATTTAAGTAAAAGCCAAGAGCATATACACTGGAGAAAACAATATAATTTCAGGTTCTTAATAAATAAACTTGTAAATTACAAGGCCCTTAACAAGATACCATTATCAAATGACTGTTCAAAAGATGCCCCCACGTGATTGCTTTATTATTTCGTCAGTAATCTTGAATTAACTCCTAATCAGCTAGACGATCAAATAGTTTAAGAGCCAGATTTAACATTTATAGATATCTTATCCTCAGGTTGGGGCGCCCCATGCCCCTGCTGTCCGAAAGAAGAAGCCCGCTCCACCAGCGTGGCCGAGCTCCGTCGCAAAGCCCATGAGCACTCCGCAGCGCTACTGCACTCTCTAGCCAGTTTCCAGTCCCGCGCGTTGCTGCCGTTACCGCTGCACTTGCCGCCGCTGCCGTTGCATCTGTTGCCGCACGATAGTACAGCAGCAACGGTGTCTGCGCCGCCTGAGCCGGCGAAACAGGAATAGGTCACTTGAAATGTTATATTAATCCTTTGAATTGTGGCAAAATTATGTTTTTCCAAAAAAATAAAATTTTTAAGTTATCTTTATTAATCATTCTAATGATATTGACATCAACACGACAAAACAGATTGAGAACAAAATGAACTATTAATAGTTCATTTTGTTCTCGTTCAGTGTGACGGGTTAAGTAGTAAAAGGCGCAAGAATACTCCACATAATTATTCCACTCTCTAGCCAGCTGCCAGTCTGACGCGTTGCTGCCGTTGCCGCTGCACTTCCATACATTGTTGCACAATAGTACCGCTGCAACGTTTGCTGCGCTTGTAATTAGGTACTACATAATGTATTAAATGTTATTAAACTAGATTTATTCATCATTGGAAGGGAATTTGTGGTCTTTTTTATGGTAAGCTTCGGATCTGGAGCGTTACTGCTGATGTTGCTTTATTTGCTGTCACATTACCTTATAACTTCTTATGACATTTGAAGGTAACACGGTAATAATATTATTTCACTCCTAATCATTGTTTCATCAAAAAACAACGTTTTTGGTATACATCATGATTAGGAGAATATACACCTATCAGGTTGCCAAATAAAATTAAATGCAATAAAATATATTATCAATAAAAAATCTGTGTATTGAGTTTCGTACAAAAAATTATGCAGTCACATGTTTTTAAATAAAATATCTTTCAATTGACGGCAACATAGACGGGTAAAAGTTTCTGAAAAATCAGGTCTGCCATTGCACACTTGCCATATATCTGGCCGCAAATGAAGAAAGCAGATTTTCGCAGACGTGATTTTTCAAAGGCACTATAAGGCTTAAAAGTTTATTAGGACCTCGTTCACCATCACCGAGTAATGTCCCAAGTACCTAATTAGTAGTGACATAAAGAGCTATCAAGCTCAGTAACATAATTATTTGCTGAGTGATACAGCTTGACACGGTAAAATAGCCATTACTCTGCTAAAACAACGTGAATCACGTGCCATAAATATATTTGTGCCAAATTAACATTCCAGTATTAAAAAAAGTATTGTAGGATTATCACAGCTTACATAAGCTTATTGTGAAAGTATACGAAGCTGAATATAATTGATTATTACTTATACGTATATTTTGTTGCACAAATACAATTTGTACTAAGAAATTTAGATTTTTAATATTCTGAACAGAGGTGTCGATAGGGGCCAAAGGTTTTGTGAAATAAGAAAATGTTACATAATGTTTTATAAGTTAGCATAAGTTTTTCGTTTCATTTGTTTTCTTAATGTTACATGACCAACCAGTGATTCTTTTATACAAATATATTTTACAGAGGCATTTTTTGGTCGATTATCTACACCTCTATTTTGAATAATTTCGTGTGAAATAAATAATAAGATGATATATAAATAAATAGTATTCTATGTAAATACATATACAATATATCCGCACTACCATTTCAGTATTTGACCAAAAAAAATGTGAATACCTAAGTATTTTGTTGTTAAATTAGAAAATTAGCAATAATTATATTAGATAATGTATATACAGACTAGACGTTCGTGTTAGATGGTATTTAAATGTATATTTATGTAAATAAATAGTATCTGTGACTTTGACATGGAAGCAATAATATTTTTCCATTAAAAATAATTAATTGTCTAAAAAATGTGCAGAATGTGAAAAAAAATTCAGAGGTATTGCTGTATTGAAAATACTAACTGTTTTAAATTTTTATGTGTATATCTATCTACTATGATCATTATGAGTTATGAAATATTTCCAAAAATATAGAGGAATATCGCCTCTATGTTTATTTTCCAGTTTGAGCATAATTCAAGAAAAGCAAATATAAGTACAGCTGGTATTGAATAAAAAAATATATAAATCCTGTGATGTCTAAGTTTTGTAAAACCAAACCATGGAAATATGTAAATGATCTTGTATCTTGATCATAATTATATCATGTCGTCATAAATATCGACACAGATATTTATGACGACATGATATATATATATACGGCAATTTTTACGTGTCGGTTGACACAAAATCAAAATTCCCAAAATTGTTATGTTCTTTATCTACAAGACTATAAATAAAAAAATAACTACAAAATTACGACCTAAAGACAACTTCTTCAAAGTTTATCCTCTATCTATACACTTTATTATATAAATCGAATAATTTTATTAAATAGATATATGATACATACTCTTATGCCCGCGATATTTGTAAATATTATTATCTGCATAGAAACATCTTGGAATATTATTCAGAAGAATGGATTTATTTTAGCCAATCAAACTGCCGAATGCACAGTTAGGTGGAATTGTTTTCGTGGGCAATTTGTAAATAGATATTAGATATATTATATAAGTATTATTATTTTAAGGATAGAGATAGAACATAGCTTAGTTATTAGTTGTTTTAACTATTATGAAATATATGAATACACACGCATTTGTGAAGTTTTATTTTCGTTTGTTTGGTGTACAAACGAATTACAGCATTCATTTTAAAAACGGGTGTTACTCACGTAAACTGTTAGCGATATCATATATATCACTATCTGACCCCAGCAAACATTGTTTTGCAAAATGGAAAATAGATGATGGCCGATTCTCAGACCTACTCAATGTGCTCACAAAATTTCATGAGAATCGGTCAAGCCGTTTCGGAGGAGTACGGGAACGAACATTGTGACACGAGAATTTTCTTATGTAAGATATATCCCCCGACGTTTCTATTAATTATCCTTATATTATCCTTTCCTATATTAAAAAGAGGGGAATAAGGATTTTTTATCATGGAAGCAGAATGAACTCGAGCGCGCGTCGCTGACTGGAATCTGGACGTCGAATTACAGCAGTTTACGCATTTCTTTAACTTTTATTAACTGAGGATTGAAACAGAATAAATAACGAAAATATAATAAAATAAATAACGTAATAATCTTTCTTCTTTACATCAGGTGAGATTGTGGTCAAATGAAGGCTTATCTAACATAAAAAATATATATAATGTATGCACCTAAAGTGGGAAAATATCTCACTTAGATTGTTTCATATTTATGTAAGCGGTCAGTGTTCAAAATTATCTAGACAAACAAATATTTCAAATTTGTTTTCAGCAACCATAGATTTGCACTATAAAAATAAGCCAGCAGTTAGAAAGAACCCCAAGTTGGGGTTTCCGGCACAGATAGAAATAATAATTTAGTAAAATAAGGTTGCCTGGAAGAGATCGCTCACAGCGATAAGGCCGTCCTTTGTACTCCAATGTATTGTCTTGTTATTGTTTGCAGTTTGTATTTTATTTGTGGTGTACAATAAAGAGTTATCTAAAAAATATATATAATAAAATATAATAAATAGTATAATGTTGTCTTTAAAAGATGACTGTGCAGTAGGCTGGGACAATATTTCCACAAAAGTATTGAAATATAACAGGCATATCTTGATTCCGCCGCTAACAAATATTTTTAACATGTGTTTCTCTCAGGGTATTTTCCCAAATTGTCTAAAAAAAGCAGTAGTAATACCGGTCTATAAAGCTGGAGCTAAAGACCAGATAACAAATTACAGGCCTATATCTTTACTTTCGTCCATGTCTAAAATATTGGAAAAACTTATAAATAAACGTCTTGTAAACTATCTAGATAAAAAGAAAATTTTATCAGATACGCAATTCGGTTTTAGAAGTAAATTATCAACATCAGACGCAGTACATCAATTGACCAATCATATTGAACTAGAACTAGATAAAGGTCAACATACCATTGGAATTTTTGTAGATCTTGCTAAAGCTTTTGATACCGTTTCAAATCCCATACTTTTGCACAAGTTAGAGGCATTGGGAATAAGAGGCACCCAACTTAAACTTTTCTCGAGTTACTTACAACACCGCACTCAATGTATTAAGATTGGTGACGTCATTAGTAAGGACCTTGAAAACACTTATTATGGCGTCCCTCAGGGTAGTATTTTAGGCCCAACTTTATTCTTAATATATATTAATGACCTTTGCAATCTTAAATTAAGCCATGGCAAAATAATTTCCTACGCTGACGATACAGCTCTTCTCTTCTCAGCAGATTCGGAAAAAGAAGCGTTTATGCATGCTCAACTTGGGTTTAATTTAGTTAATAAATGGCTTCATCAACATCTCCTGACCATAAATATAGATAAGACGAGTTACATTAAGTTTACAATGCGAAAACATAGATTAACAGAGGCGAATTATCAATTATATGCTCATCATTGTTCAGTACAAGATTATAACCAGTGAACATGTCCACAGATAGCAAGCATTGACAAAGTGAAATATCTAGGCATTATAATAGATAAAACGCTCTCTTTTAGACCGCACATACAGGCCCTTGGAAGCCGTATTAGAAAGTTAATCTTTGTTTTTAAAAATCTTCGTCATATAGCAGACGAAAAACTATTGAGACAAATTTACCTAGCTTTATGCCAATCTATTATCAGTTATTGCATAACCTCATGGGGTGGTGCAGGTAAAACATTGTTACTAACAGTCGAAAGGGCTCAAAGGGCAATACTTAAAGTATCTACTTTTAGACCGTATACATTCCCTACTAACAGTCTTTATAAATCATGTGAAGTATTATCTGTTCGCCAGCTTTTCATAATGAGCACTGTTCTGAAACAACACGCATCAATTCCACCAGATATAACTATGAAAAGAAGAAACTATAACGTTTGCCCAAAGCTTTCAGGCAAAAGGCATGCTTTTTCTCACAGATTTTACAGTTTCCTAGGACCTTTCTGGTACAATAAATTAAATAGAGCATTACACATGCATTCGTGTAATTTATATAAATGCACAAAAGTAGTTCAAGGTTATCTACAAAGTTTGTCATACAATGACACTGAAAACCTCTTATCCATTATAAAATAAGTAGTATTTTGTAAGTCAGCAATTTGTATTTGTAATCTAGGTTAAGGTATGTAATTGTACTAACACAACAACTATGTTAGAGCAACACGTGCATTAAATTAGTTATAAACATTGTTACTTAAAATAAACTTAGGAAATAATTTATGCCTGAAAAACAGGATTCTCCTAGTTCAGGCAAAATAAATACATCATAGTTCTAATTAAATTTTAAGGATTTTTGTCAACTTTAGATATAATTGATTTTCTGAATAAATATTATTTATTTATTTATTATTATTTATAAATATTAAACACTGTATTATTAAACACTGTATCTATGTATCTAAAATAGTTAAATATTATAACGATAATTAAAGAATAATTCTTGCGACGAGTAGGTATTCTATTGCAAGATCAAGCAGAGTGCATGACCTCCGGCATTTAAATATGATAAGCGATGTGTCAGTTAGTAATATTAATGTCACTTGTGTTGGCCACAGATAACATATCAAGAGAAAGGGAAGAATTTTCTATTTTTGTTTTAATTTTATTGTTTAAAGTAAAAACAAGATAAAAACTTACCCATTACAGTTACAAGGATAAAGTTCCTTAATTTTAATGCTTTTGGTTACGGCGTTTTTTAATTTGCATTATTTTAATTCATTATTTCAAGGCATGGTTTTAGCCTAAAATTGGATAACCAGTGACACGTATTTTTTGTCTATGTTTGGCAATACAGCGAGCGCTATTTTTCCAGCGCGCACTGTCTGAGAGTAGTCTGTGGACACCCGATCCGAACACACGCATTTTCGTTGAGTCTCTTCACGTCGCGCGCGCAACTTAGTGATTTACCATGTCGCGAGGCATAACCCCTAAAACTGATCTCATCTCAAGTGATACCTGTGTTTTCATAACTTCACTGAAAGAACGGGCCCGCGGGACTGATATTTGAGTGTAGTGAAACCTCCCATCAAAAGCAACACTGGATTGAACTTTGACGTAACCCTCCCGATATCTACAGGTAAGTGATATATAGTAATTCTGATGTTTTGTCGGTATCCTTTAGCCTTTAGTCAAAATTTCTACACCTTTGGAACTCCGGCTTTCAATGGGAAAAATTAAATTGAAACAGCGTACTACCTTGCACTTAGATTGCTATAATCTAGGTTTCTCTGCGTGGGTGTTCCTACCACCTAAGCTCTATATGTACCAGATATGCTGAACTGCATTCACAGATTTTGGGAAAGTTACAGTCAGCAAGAAAAATGCTCAAGTAACATAGGTACCGTTTATTTTTATCCCAATCGATCCTTATTCAAGTAGGGATAATAAATCTAAATTTAAAATTTAAGAAAAACCTTCGATTCGAATGCCTTAATTTTAAGTAAAACACCATAATATTTCGTAATGTGCACGCGATGCGTTTTGCATTTGATACCCCACTGAGTATATTTGAAGATTTTCGATTTAGCTTCCCCAATTTCACCCCCATAACTTTTAAACGGCACCACCGATTTTCATGAAATATATATAAGAACACCCGGGCCAAACTCACCTTTCATATAAAAAAAACTAAATAGAAATCGCTCATCCGTTCGGGAGCTACGATGTCCCAGACAGACAGACAGACACACAGACAGACAGACACGTCAAACTTATAACACCCCTCTTTTTTGGTCGAGGGTTAAAAAAAAATTAGTAAGTTAAATAAAAAAAAAGCCAAAAAGATGCAGTTAGAACAGTCACCCATCCAACTACCTACTGGCCTCGCGCAACGTCACTTGTTGAAATACACGTTTTTTGTAGGGGAGCCCTATTCTATATTTATTTATTATTTGTACTAGTTGTTATAGCGCCAAGAGAGATACATCATCCCTAAAAATATCAACTCTCTAACTCTCTCTCTATCTATCATGGTTCTTGAGATGAATCTCAGGTGACCAGTGACAGGCCTGGTGACAGACAGACAGACGACGAAGTCTCAGTAATTGGGTTGGGGTACGGAATCCTAAAATATAAATAACTTGAAACTAATGGACGTATAGAATTATTTTTTTACAAGTATTTATTATTTTAAGCAGGGTATAGAGAATGCTTTCAAAAGTAGTGAACTTTATATAGGTCATTTGTTTATCTGACGTTTTATCTACGACGATCTAAATTAATAAATATATCTGGCAACCCACACAACGACATCTAGCCCCGTAGTAAGCACTAAGCTTGTGTTACGGGTACTAGACATCTGATATACTTAATATAATAGGTGTATGATAGAAAATTGGCCAAAATCTTTTAAACCGTCATTTGCAAAGTTTATGCAACTTGTATCGCAAATATTTTATTTCAAACATTTCCAAGATAAGTAATTTTGCTAAGATTTCGCGTAAAGAAATATTTCCCAACAAAAACAATTAATCATTGTATTTAAACAAGAAACAAGAATCGTAAATACAAACAGATGTATTTATGCGTGAAGTTGTAAAGGATTCATTGTATAAGATTGTTCATTAAAATATAAGTTTTGTAATCGGTAGAGTGCTTGTAAATTATGTATAACAAGCCGTTTTCTGGACATTTTCTTCTAAGATGAGAGGCAAAGTAAGATTTTTAGATTTGGAACTTCGAAGTAGTAAAAAAAAAAAAAAGGTGTGTGTGCGATTCACACACGATAGAAGTGAAACTTCAGTAAATCGACGAAAGAATAATAAGAAGAATAAAAAAAGAGTGTGTGTGTGTCAGCTACGACGCACGATTGGAGTCTACTACTTATGAACTATAATTATGATATATATCGAATAGAAAAAAAGGGTAAATGAACACATCTACTAAAATGTTAAGAGAAACAAACATATATCTGTAATTATTCGGATTATTTATATTACTTCAATAAAGCGTATTACATAAAGTATGTTACAAAATAATATAAATAAAATACAACAATACCTCTTTGCGCGATACTTCGTAAATTCGTCGAAATTTAAATAAAGCATTGTATTTGTGTCTCTTACATCATTTCCGTTTCATCTTTTTGCATCCGGTTTGAAATCACTACGATTCTATAGAAGTTTCACTTCAAAAACAATGATAATAATTAAAAAAAAAAATATTACCGGACAATCCTCACCACAACGTCTTGCCAACGTATGCTTGTGAGAAGTGATTATTGAATATATTTAGCCAATTTCTCAATTAGTCGCAAATTGACTTGGCAGACCTAAAGATTTTGCGTACATTTTTTTACGCTTGTATGCTTGAGGTTGATTTTTAAATATTAAAAAAATTCTAATACTTATTGAGAGGTTTGTTTATGCTAGTTTTTATATAAAAGAGGAGAATTGCTATAAATATATGCTTTAAGTATAGTTGTGCACTTATGGAATAATGTAGTGTTAGCGGAGTTTTAATATGTTTTAACAATTATTTACCTATTATTACTTATTTACAAGCTTATATAATATTATAAATAAGCTTGTAAATAAGTCATGGAAAGGTCCATTAGGCAAGCGTTCCAGAGGAAGACCATACGCACGATGGGACGACGATATTAAAAAAATAGCTGGCCCACAATGGGAACAAATAGCTAACGACCGTGACAAATGGAAAACCTTGGAGGAGGCCTTTACCTGAGGGGGGTTCCAGTAGAAACTTTTATATCTAAGATAAAACACTCTATATGTGTATATTACAACAATGTTTATCTACATACTACTGGAAATAAAAGGCTTTTTTATTTTATTTTATTTATTTATATAATATTTCACAGCAATTTAACGTTTTCATCTTTATTGAATTTTAACGTTATGCCTAATATAAATAAAACTTTGACCAGGCTTTTTGGCTCGACGGTGGAAGCGGCACACTTGCCTCGCTTTTATTATACAAATATAACCTGACATACATCATTGTCCTGTAATTCAATAAATCAGGTTCAATCGATTCACGGAATGACATCGTAAATTGATAAATTACCTGAATTTTAAACGTAAAATAATTCATTCCAACTCAATAAATGTACATGATTCTCCGTAAGTTAATCAATTTACTAGAAATTTGATCAATTTACGAATCGTATTATTTTTCGGGCGGATGCGTCAGCTACGGTAAGTTTTCTGAAAATCGGTAAATAATAAATAAAAAATAACTTTTATTTCGGACAACAAATAATCCATAGTTTGTTAGTAAACTTAATGACTAGGGTTAGTAAATGATATGAACATTTGTTTAGTCCATTTACTTGATATCTAACTAAGGGTATGGGTTATAAATTAAATAAATAATAAATATTTCCGGACAATCCACACAACAACATCTAGCCCCGTAGTAAGCTCTCTTAGCTTGTGTTACGGGTCCTAAACATCTGATATACTTAATAAATATAATAGACATAGGTACATACATAGATATTTTTTATTATACATATTAAACACCCAGACCAAGGAGAAAGTGCTTGCAGAACATACAAACACTTGACCCCTCGGCGGGAATCGAACCCGCTTCCTCTTGCGCCGCGAGCGGGCCCTCGCCCACCGCGCCACTGAGGCATGAATACCCTGAATGTTATCTTAAGAAAAGTTAAAAATAAGTATGATTTATAAGCGTTTGTTGTATGTATTTTGTTGATTTTCTCTAACAGAAGCCCAAAAACCAATAAAACAAATTACTTAGAAAAAAAAAATCCCATATAAACAATCTAGGAAAAAATCATTAAAAACAGAGGATCTACCTAAATATAACAACTTGAGAATAATATAAACAAACTTGTTAAAAACAGCTTCATATCCTAGCACACCCTTTACGTCTTCGCTTCAACAAGACAAAACGATTTAGAATTCATCGGTTAATATTTAGTGGATTTATACGCGAAGTTCGCGCACAGGTGCCGGACAGACAGACGGCAGCAACTTCGCTGTTTACGGAACAATAAACATTTGTTATACGTATGCTCGGTTGTGCACTTTTGTGATTACTTGAGTGAAATAATGTAGTGTAGTTTTAATACAATATTTCAAGGAGGGAATTACTTTATGACAAACTAGTTTAACACGCTACGGCATTGCCTGTTTTTTCCGGGGAAAAACATATTTTGTAGTGGTAAAATTAACCGATAGCCTTCCTCAATAAATGCGCTATTAAGCGCTGAAATAATGTTTCAATTCGGACCAGTATTTCCTGAGAATAGAGCGTTCAAACAAAAAATTATATTTATAATATCTTACATATAAAATTATCGTGTCACAATGTTCATTCCCGTACTCCTTCGAAACGGCTTGACCGATTCTCATAAAATTTTGTGAGCATATTGAGTAGGTCTGAGAATCGACCAATATCTATTTATCATTTTGCAAAACAGCGTTTGCTGGGGTCAGCTAGTATTAGTATAGATTAGCGCTCGGTTTTCATATTAATGTAATGTTTTCACGCAGTTTTATTGAAGTTCTAAGAATTATAAGCTATTTTAATTAAAAAAGAAATTAACTACTCTCCTGACACAATGTTTTACTATTATGGTATAAAAATTTAGTGTCTCTTTCCTGGTTTCCAATTGAACCGAAATTTTCGCGGAAAGTCAACTTGGTAGACGACCAAAACATGTTATTAGACCGCCATTAAGATTATTAAAAGAAATTATAGGTACAGTTTTTTCCTCTTTCTCGCAACCAAAAAGCAGATAGATAAATAGAAAGTTCTTTATTACACACACTAATAAATAAAAATATGAATAGTAAATTAACACGTTGACTGTCCGTGCATCACATGTAATGCATTTTTCGTCTGGCTGTGACGTTCATGCATTACATGTAATGCATTTGCCGAAGATAACTGAATCGCGTTTCCTGGGCCGGACTTGAAAGTTAGAACTTTGATTTTCTATGGACGTATGAATTAACAAATAAATGAATTGGCGAAAATAAAACGAAAATGTCCCATCTTATTTTTTTATTGGACGTCAGAAATTACAAATGAGGTCTTTAATGGCTTCATTGAAACAGATGGACGTATCAGAAAATTTCTCAAAATAGACGGCACAGTCAACGTGTTAAACCTAGCATGCGTAATGGCGGTCGGCGGATCTCAGTTCCTCCACTTAGAATTAGAATTAGAATGGGCGGTCTTGTTGCTTAAAGCAATTTCTTCCAATGGTGAAAAAAAATGGGGAAAAAATGGAACGGGAATTAAAATAAATGTATATTCTCTAATAGAAATTTTGGGGAGTAAACGGCTACAGTCAAAAAATAACCCCACTGCGACTTAACTTTTTTTTACATTGCGTCGGGGTTCAAAATAAAACTCACAAAATATAATAATAATTATTATATTTACAGGCATCTTACTGCTAAACAGACATAATCAACTATAACAGGTCTTTAGTCTTAACATTTCGGCGTACGGCGTTGTTGAACCCTTCCTGGTACTGGTAGAAAACACTGTTCGCAGATATCACGTCGGGGACACCATCTGAAACAATAATAATAGTACATATATACAATCATCATCACCCTATTAACGTTCCCACTGCTGGGACACAGGGACATCTCTCTTGGCGAGAGAGATTAGGCCGTAATTCACCACCCTGGCAAATGGCGCTGGCGGGTTGGTGAGTGCCACATGTTCTCAGAACATGCCGGTTTCCTCACGATGTTTGTGTTTAAAGCGCACATAAATTTCAAGAAAAAATCCCACCACCTTCGGAATGAAAGTCGATTGTCCTCACACTTAGCCAACACGGCTTTTTCTTAGCTTGAATAGCTTGATTTGAGTCTATGACTAAGGTATTAAGGAAGGCTGGTGAACAGCTCTACATAGACATTGTTGAAGGGAATAGGGTAGATGACTAAAAAGAAGAATTAGTCCGTCATCATTTAGGTTATTTAAAAAGTTGTAATCGTGACGTAATGCTCTCGAGCAATCCTAACTATATTAGAGGTATACACGCGAAAGTTTGTAAGGATTGTAAGTGTGTGTATTTGTTGCCCTTTTAAGCAAAAACTACTGGGTGGATGAAACTTCACAATAATATAGCTTAAATATATATATTTACTTATAAAATACCGCTGTTCGCGAGAATATACAATAATTACGAGCAAAGCCCGATTTGAGTCAAATTTGGCAAGGACAATAAAGCTTTTTGCCAGTTTATAATAGAAACCGTAAAATTTTCGTCACTATTTTACTTATCCATAACAGTTACTGTGTGTACAATGATCTCTTTCCATCCAAAGGTTGCCTGGAAGAGATCGCTTTTAGTGATAAGGCCGCCCATTGTCTCACTTTTGCTAAGCACAATTCTTTGTAATATTATTTTTTTGGTGTTTCAATAATGAATGTTGTATTGTATTGTATTGTTACTCTCATCAAAATGAATAACATCTAATATCACAAATACCATACTAAAGTCAAAGTAAATACATTTATTTCCTTAGAAGCAAAAACATACGTGTACAGGTCAGTTTAAAATTAATAAAACTAAATTGTTTACACAATTATCAAGGAAATAACATTCTTTCCAGTTCGCTTCAATGTTTTATACTGAGTTGAGAAGCAAAAGCCGAGTACCTCGAATACCCGGAGTAAGTTGCACAAGTAACAGGGGGTTCCTATTAATTGTTTCCATCGCCGGCGGCGGCACATAACGGACTCATTGTTTGATTTCCGCGCTTACACAGATAATGGAAAGCTGTGATTTCATTCGTTCATCCCGCGCTAGTTGGATTTCACTCTCTAATTTTACGCTTTGATTGGTTCTCGCTGTTATTGGATATTGGAAAAGTTAAACGGTTACCGGACTGGTAATTTGGGAGATTTAAGATAAACGTACCAGCGTAATGGAGATCTATTAGATTGAATAAGAATATTATGATATGTAATTTTTATAATAAATGTAATCGTTAAGAAATCGAAGTGATAGAACGTTTTTAAGCGATATTTTATCTTATTTCATATTGTAATAATGGATCTTGCGTCTGCAATAAAACATTATTATTATTATGAATTACGAGAACTTTTATACCTCTATAAAAAACAAATTTGTCGTTAATTCTTTCATGCGTATTAATCACTACTTACACGGGTTTTCATGAGGTTTCAGTTCAGCGCATTAATAGAGCGATTCTAGTGGAAGGTTGTTATAATATATATAACTTGGGCAAGGTCGGGTTGCGACTTAGTCTATAGCTACTAAATATAACATAGCAAATATATTAATTTTTACATGCATACGTTTTTGACACTAAGGACCAGTTTCACCGAGTAAAATTAGAAAATGGTTCAAATAGAGCTAATTCGCTAAGCCCCATAGCGAGATAGGTCGTGACATAACTAACCATTGCATAGTTTACTCGGATTAAGTGAAATAAGCCCTTACACCATTATGAACATCTAATATTTTGATGGTTTTCATATCATACCATAAACCACTAGTCCCTAACATGAGACAAGTAAACTACCCAAAACAAAGGCAAAATATTAAATTCACCCGTGTAATTACCCTCAAAGAAACTGTGTACATAGCTAACACCATTTACATGAACGTAGGCGTGGGCGGGAGACAATGCGACGATTAACGCGAGCAAACAACCGGTAATTATATACGCGTCTGTATGTTTGTGTTCTGCCTTCTGCTTTCCTAGTGAATGAGATGGCGTTGTTTGCTACGCTTTCTTGCTGGGTTCAAAGCTGTATGTGTTTACTAGCTGTGTCCCGCGGCTTAGCACGCGTAGTAATAGATTTTCTCGCGGTAAAAAGCGAAGGGCCAGTGCGTGTAACGATTTTTTTGTGATTCTAATGTGTTCGGGAGAAGCCATCTACCTTCTAGGTCTTTGTGCTCCATCTTAGACATAAGTGACGATGTGTCACTTTACATCAGGTGAGATTGTGGTCAAATAAAGGCTTATTTAGCATGAAATTGACTAACCCTATCTTTCAAACAAACGAAACAGAATCTAAATGGGTTCATCCGTTCGCGAGAAAAAGGGCGGGGAAGGGGAAGAGACCAGATCAGCCCGTGGCAACATGAGTTTTTATTTTATCTGGGGTCTCAACTAAAATAATATTAGCATATTTATGCTCAAGTTTTATTGAGTGAGGACAAGCATTTGCTAGTCACATAACTTACATAAGACAATTAAAATATGGCCGCTGCTAGCATTTTTAATCTAGAGGTATAAATTAAGAGATGGAACCTTTAAGATACCCCATAATGCATAAGGTCAGGTCAGACATAGGGCAGTCAGTGTCAACCAGTCCACGTTTAGAAAAACAGATAAAAAATGTTCTGAGCCGGAAACTCTTGAACGCTGATTCCAATGCCCATATTCCGTGACTAAACACAACTACCCTACTCTCAAATATGATTTATACGCAGAATTATCGTCCGTTTATCAGAGTTAGTCGCAAATCCACTCATAATAATCATCTGGCAGCGACTATTACTCTCCATTACGCGGAAGGGTTGTTTGTTCCCGTCGCTTACACCTGAGCTCCGGCCCATCCCGATATTAATCCCAAGTAATACGATTTCACTTACAAAATGGACGGATGCAATAATATAAAATGTATATGGAACTAGAGGTTTTTGGGATCTGTAATAGCCTAAGTTCTTCTTCTTTATTGTTTATGGCATTCGGGACTGGCTATTTCGCCGTCAACAAAGGTATGGATTCCCCTCCCTGCTGCTGTATTTTCTAATCGGAAAATTTAGCCGGAAGGCCAGCGCTGGTTACTCGGCACATGATGAGACAGGGTCAGTTTTTCTAGCAAATTATATTATAAGTTTCATGTGCCATCAACTTCAGAGAGTATATAATCACTACGTTTTAATCAACTTGTTATGCAAAATTGAATCGGTTTTATTAACACTTTTACACGAACTTGGAAAACTAATAACAGCAACACATGAAGTACTGTTTCTCATAATTGGACTCTCCGTATAAGGCGTCAGTTTGATTACGTTAAGCGGTTTTCTAGAAATAGTAGCTATTTATTAACATGAAATAAGCAACCACCTGAACATTCATATGAATACTTGTATATTTATATTACAAAATAAAGCAAATCGCTTGTTTTTCAGCCGTTACTCTCAAATTGTACCGTATACCGTATAATTCCTTTACCCAATAAAGATTTTTTGAATTTGTTACATAAAACTAAGACCATCATTGTGACATCTGTATAGCTATAATTTAAAGTATAAATAATAGTTGATGCTCACCAGATTTCTGAATTTGTGATAGCGGGACGATTCTGCCGAAGAAGTCCTTGTGTACCTGTAACAAAAAGACACATTAAAATATCACTTAGTATTTTCAAGACTATCTAATTACTTTGTTAACTGAAAAGCGACAATACTGACAGCGTAGCATTACTACATCTACATCTCGCGCGTCTCGCACACCGTGAACTCCGAGGCTGTGGTGGAATACATCCGAACCAAGACTGCATTTTTGGTTCGCGTCGAAAGGTTGGAATCCCGCAGTAATGTGAGCTTCGGTTCATTTATGGTACGGGTTCCAACTAAACATCTGTCGACGTTCCTGAATGAGCAGTTTTGGCCGCAAGGGGTCAAGTTTCGACGGTTCATCGGTCGCCTACACTGCAAGGCGACACCGCCGTAACAGATGATCCACGATGATGACACTTTAGTTTATAAGATTTATATTTTTTATGTATGTTAGTCTATAAGGTATATGTTTATATGGGCCTTAGATGCCTGACATAAATGATTTATTATTTATTATTATTACTATGAAATTAATAAAAATAATTAATTATTAGCAATAAAGATTAAAATGATTTGGACATCAAACATTAAACATATTTAAATTGTTTTATGATAATAATACCTACAATAGTAAACTACTAGACCAAATAACATATTGTGTACGCTTACGGAACTGCAATCACTACAGTAAAAAATTAATCTGACGAATCGAAACAAGGTTTTATAAACTCTTATACCAATTTAATAACCTAAAGACATGAATGAGATAAGATAACATAAGAAATCATTCATTCCATAAAAATACATAATGTACAATTGAAAAAACTTACTTAATGTATTGCACGTTTTAAAAGGACAAAGTTAAAATATATATCCCAATACGTCAACGCGTTTAGGACTAATTATAGTTCGACTAAGTGAAATAAATTTACAATTGTGAAAACTATTTTTCCAGTATTTAAAAAATTAAACCAGTTGAAAAAAGTCGTGACAGTTAGAACTACAGTTTTAGACGATGCACATAGAAAAACGACACGAAGCATATAGCTATTACCGAACTCAACTGTTTTCCTTTTTTTTTTATTATATACTAGCGGCCCGCCCCGGCGTCGCACGGGTAAACAATTTTCCCGGAAATTATTCGATTTTTTCTCGCCGTAAAAACCATCCTATCTCTCAAGTTGGATCGAAATGCACATGGTGTGCGAATTTTATTATAATTGGTTAAGTGGTTTAGGAGTCCATTGAGGACAAACATTGTGACATGAGATTTATATATATTAAGATAAGCATTCATATGACCACAATCTCACCTGATGTAAAGTGACGATGTGGTCTAAGATGGAGCATGAAGGCCTAGAAGGTTCATCAGGTTCTCTGGTCGATACGCAGGTTTTAACTATAGCTTTTACGAACAATGATGATGAATTTCATTCCTACTTTTGTACTCCGCCAAGTACACTTGCGAAGCACGCTAATGACGTATCGTCGTCACCGCCGACACATCGTTACCGCGGTAAGGGAAGGGGCTCTTCACTTTACTCGTGTAAGCCACAATAATTTGTCTCCTACTGAGTAAGATTTTAACGAGGCATTATTACACCTTTGTCTACAAAGGGAACTTTGTATTTTATTTCAGTGGTATAAATAATAATGAAGCCACTGACAATGGAAATATTAATAACCAACTAAGTAATCATCAGCACGGAAGATCACTTGAAAGGGCCTAGTTCTATCGTAGAACATCATGAAGGTAGCTGTTTTCTCATCTTGAGCAATGATAAATATACGTTTATCTTTATAGTATCATTCTATTATTTGTCTATCTATCTATATAAATAAAAATGAATTGTTGTTCGTTAGTCTGATTAAAACTCGAGAACGGCTGAACGGAATTATCTTATCATAGTCTTGAAATGTTCGTGGAGGTCTAGGGAAGGTTTTAAAGGCGAGAAAAAAACGAATAATTGCCGGGGAAAAAAATGAATAAAAACCCGTGCGAAGCCGGGGCGGGCCACCATCTATAGTTAAAAATATAATACGATACCAAGATTCATTATAACCTAGCTATTGCAAGTTTCTACGTAAGCAACATTATTCAATGTAATAATACAGACAAAACGCATGCCGGAATACAATCCCGCAGCGCCAAAAATCCATTTTACATTCGTATACATTTTTGTATTAGTTCGTACTAAAAACTTCGCTAATGGAATCCCATCAGGCACTGGTGAAATTCCTAAACGAGCTTAATGCTATAATCCGTAGCAGTGCGGCTACGCCGTAGCTAATCTCGTAGCACTGCAAAATGCTACGGAACTCAATTACTACCTTTCAGTTCGGATTCAAGCTAATACCGTTAGACGGAGCTTGCTCTATCGGTTATTTCTTTTTTGCTATTTCGATTTAAGATGGGGAAAACTAATTGGTGGATCTTGCTTTTTTTTTGTTTACAAAACTGTAAAATTCCACCTTTATAAGCATGACATACGCAGCGCTGTTATAAAAATACATCTCTTACTAGCAAATGTTAGTTCAATATTTTTATTTAAATTAAGTCTGGCTTGTGTGTGAAGAAAGAGTAGTTAAAATTTGGTTGGAACTAAACACGAATGCATTTAAATACGAATAAGAGTAAGAGGTTTGACGCCATAACAACACTTTCTGAACAAGGACTGAAGTGAAGCGGCCGATTCTGCTGGTCTAAGAGTTCCCCTATCCTGTTGGATTATAGTATTAATGAGTAAGTAAGCTAATTGAAGTAACTCTGTATTTTATAGAGTAATCTTTTTTTAATAGCAAGTCCTTCGGCTGAAATTATGCCTTATGGTCGTATATTGTACTAGTTTGACCAGTACACGTAATTCGGCCAATAAACAAAACAAACAAGCCAACAGTATCAATAGAGCCGATAGCAAACCAATTACTAGTTTGTTACCCGCGACTCGCGAAACGGGATCGACAATAAAGCCAGTTCGGAGGATCGGAAGCTGTGTATGGTCTAATGTGTAAACATTAGCGATTTTCTGTTGGTAAAATAACAAAACAAATGACGTAACACAAGTAGAGATAGCGCTCCGGGAAATATGCAAGCCAATGCTCATAAAACTACATCACGGTGTGTGGATTCGTTAACATACATTCAATAATAATATTTATAATAATAATTTATAAATAATTTTACAGAGGGACCACCAGTTATAGCCAGATAGTTTGACCCGGTAAAAACAGATCTCTTTATCTTGCGGTATTGTATCACCACAAATTGTAGCAGTCTAAAAAAATATTTTAGTTTTATTTGTAAACCGTACGATGCACCCTTTTTCTTCTTCAAATCTTTTCGATCCAAAGCTGCCTTGATAATATTTAGGTGGGCATATCGTGCACACATAATGTAAATCGTATTTCAGCACGCCTGTGACTTGTCCCGCGGTATAACTTCGTTCTTGCGCTACATTTGTGATTACGGGCGCGGTCGCGACGGAGCATAAACACAATTTCGCACTCATAAAAGTTATCGCGGGGACGACGCGTGTATCCAACGTTATTGCAGCCTTATGCGGAGTATCGGGTAAGGGTGTGACTATACAGGCACTTTTTGATACCTTCCTAAAAATTTCGAAGATAACTCACACTCTCTTTAGTCATAGAATGTCCAATCATGGGTCTTTTTGATACCCTGCTGTTGATCAGTAGATTTATATAGAATTTGATTACAAATTACTGAATAGAGTTACTCTACGAAAGACGCAAAATGAGACATCAGGGCGATGCCCCATTTTAGGACATCAAGGCGGGTCAACATAACAGAAATGTCATATTTCATCCTTACGTAATAAGTATTTGTAGGAATATTTGTGTTTTGTTGACGTAGCTAAGATTTATAAACCAAACGATGCGTAAATTTTATTCAAACAAGCAAATTTGATGTCCTAATTATTATCCGCTGACTTTTCTTTACGATTTTGGCTTTAATTGATACTATCACAACTAACTTTTGTAATTAGCCTTAAGTCCCTTTTTGTATTGTGATATCCTGGTGTGTAATAAAGAGTTTTATTATTATTATTATTAAAGCGCAAACTCGCCTATGGGGTCAACTAGTCGCTTGTCGTCTAGGCTGCAGCTCGTTTTAAATATAACTCGCAATAAAGTAGCAACAAATACACATCTAAAAAACCACATAAACTGATAACTAGACCAGCTGCGGCTTAGATTACCAGTGTTTTAGACTAGTTAATTAATTGTTACTTATTTTAGTTGATTTTACGTTTTACGTTGAAATGTTGCCGGGTAGGTCTTGCTGGCGGGTGATAAATGGCTCTGACGGAAGATCAGCGATGGTTGCGAACCTGTTTGCAGCCAACAAATGCTTCGTCAGATGTCATTTTGCAACATTGAATATTTTTTTAATTTTAACTATTGGCATTGCATGTATCTAATATTGAAGTCATAGTTGCAAATATATAAATTTATTCGTTAGTTTACCCCATAGACGAGTTGATCTTTAGACAATCCAAGATCACTTGCTAGAGAGTAGTTTCAGTTTTTTAATCTTTATAGGGTGTTTTCTGTGTATCATCACATAAGTATGTATTTACAAAAAAAAAAATCTATGCAGTATATCAGTCACCTAAGACCCATACTAGCTTTGCTTAGTTTGAGGTTAGGTGGTGCTGTGTGATTTTATTAGTCCGGAATTATTTGTTATCATTATAGTAGGATGAGAATGATGATAGCATCATTCTAGCCACACCCTAAGACGGTAAACCTCACGGCTTGTTACGGCCGGGTATCGGTTATATTGTCACTTACCGCGAATGTCGTGAGTGAAAAAAGGTTATTTCGACTAATTTGTTTTGATTTACGAGGCTTTATCGCAGAGGGGATTTGCCGAGGTGCTTTAGAAAATGTAAAAGTGATATTTGATGTAGGTAGAATGTCTAATACTTTATTTTATTCATTTAAGTACAATGTAAGAGGAATTTTAGGTTTAAATTTTATTGGTTTCTTTTAAGCTTAACACCATAAGTTGTCTTATAGGATGATATTTTATTTTGTTTCAAATACTTTATTTGAACAAAAATTTGGACCAAAAGGTGGGCTTAACAACGACACCCCAAAGGTTTTATTTCACCATTTTATTTAAGTGGCTCTTAATATGGCTTTTATCACTCCGTCAATTAGGACTCCTAAAAATACTCCGATTCTAACATGATATCAGTGGTCGATGGACAAAATAATTAATTTCACACAATAAAGTTGATTCCACAATCCTCCAACCTAAATACAGTCGATTATCAAATTCCCATCCTATCAAACATTCCATGAAATATCATCTCCCAACTCATCCTATCATTTGTATAAATCCGAAAGCTCGTATCCAATCAGCCGAACCACAAGTATAATTCAATATCAATCCAGTTCACCCATTAAAAATTCGACCAGAGGCACTGCACTAAAAAAATTGATACATACGTTCAAATATTTATCGCAAACATACGATATTTCACATTTTTCCAGTTGGATGGAGAGGGGTGAGGGATGGGAGGTGGAGGGTAGCTAGGCATCGATGCCCCGCCCCCCGCAAACAATACAATCAGAGGCAATCTGCCGCGCAAATAGGAAAATAGAGTGCTCGGGTAGACAGGGCCGCCTCGGGGTAGTTAGGACAGATGTGGATGTTACATTGGTTTAGGAACGGACCGAATTAGATGTTGGATTCGTGGAAATAATTAGCTGGATATATTATAATTCATATTATGATACTCATAGTAGTAATTGAACGTGACTTGTGAAAAAAAATAATAAGGCCCAGCGTAAATCTGTTGTGCCAAAAAATAGTTTGGGTGGCTTATTTGTTTATCACGTTACTATGCCGATGCTTAATCATTTGTATTAAACAAGGACTGTGCTGACGTCACCTATAAAGATGGGCGTACATGTACACATACGTTGGCTCTGGACCGTAAAGAGTGACATGAGCAAGAGGAAGCATTTACTATAACTAGAAGTAGGTAAAATCAGAGTGCGAATGATTATATAACATTTGCCTTATATTATATTAACGTTAATAAAAACGTTATTCAACGTTAAACCTAAATTAGTATAAAATCTGTTTAATAAAAGCTATACTGGGGTTTTCTATGGGAAAAAAATGTATCTATGTAGTATATCAGTCACCTAACACCCAAAGTACAAGCTCTGCTTAGTATGGGGTTAGGTGATGCTGTGTGATTTGTCCGGAAATATTTATTATTTCACCCTTGTTTATCTCTTTAATAGATGTAAAACAAGGCATAAATAAGATTGTTTTGTGTTTCAGCTAATTCAGTTTTATTAGCCAGAAACAGAAGTGTTTATGAATACGAGCGAATCTTTCCCTGATACGTGTGTCGGTCGGCATGTCACGAAGACGGAACACGGACACAACACGACACAGATAGCCCCAACACAGAATGTTGGCGCTATCTGTGTTGTGTTGTATCCTGTGTGAATAGCCCTTACTGGTTTCTGGCAACTCCGCCTCTGTGCATCTTAAGGCGAGATCGCGTCTCCGGCCGGATTGGCGCGCAATCCGCAATTTTCCACCGGTCATTTCTCATTGTTTCCACTCGACAATACTGTATACTCGATACTTATTTGTGGGCGCGCGCAAATAGGGTGCTTCGAAATTGTTTCAAAGGGTTCTTATTTTGTTTCCAGCTTTGTTTGCTATTGATATGGACTGTCAAGGGTTTTGGGGATTCGTTATGGTAAGTCTGTATTTTGTGGTAACCATTTTATTACGTATATTTGATTGTTGCCATCTCATCAATCTAAATAATGATTTAATGCTATTTATAGCAAATTTAATATACATATTTTCACTTACTTAAATACAAAGATCGAATTTTATTAAATGTGGGAGCAGTCTTTCTCAAAAAGTAGCTACTAAAGCGATTTTATAAAATATTTGTCGCCTTTTTTATTTCGACCTCGGAAAATTCCTATCAACTCATACTCAAATAAACCTAATAATGTAAGATAACTACCTCGTTTTACGAACACCAAAGACTAGTGTATTAGTACTTTATATATTTTAATCTACTATATTTATAATAAGTTTAGATTAAAGTCCGCCGCTACGTTTGTCTTTCTATGGGGCAGCTAGTCCAAAATATATCAGTTTTAGATATTATGTTATTAAATAAATAAATAAATATTACAAAATATCACAAACATACAAAATGTACCGCAAAACACCTAATACATATTCTATACCGCCGCCCATATAAATACCGGCTCAAGAAATATATTTACGGGCAAATTGCCCATTTGTATAGTAAATACGTGCCATAGATCGCAGCTAACCTGCGCTATATTTATTCAAAGTACGCTTTTGAAAATGGGGATTTTATAAGGTTTATATTTTAAATTTAGATATGTATACAGTTCAGTTTCTGAGTTGTATCGTGGAAGTTGCAAAACTGCAAATAACGCGCATCACGTAAAAGTATTACTTGTATAAATAAGCTCAATTATCATGTCACACAATTCGTTATCATGTAGAGAAATCAAGAAAAATATGTGGTCCGGAGAAGCCATCTACCTTCTAGGTCTTCATGCCACATCCATGACCACATCGTCACTTTGCATCGGGTGAGACTGTGGTCAAATGAAGGCTTATCTAGCATAAAAAGAAATATGATCTACAGTTTTTTTTTAGTTTATAACTCTGTATGGCCACCGCAGATTTACATAATTTAAAATTAAGATTTAAAGGTAAGGTTTTCCTATTTAGAAAGCAATTAGGAAATCAAATCATAGTTTTATGAAAGGAATACGATTTACTCATTTGATAGGTGTAAATTTATTTTAATATTTTAGATAATAGAGATAACGACATCTTTTTTTATGTATCTAATCTTGTGACGTTTCAGATTTCTGATCCGGCAGAACGTACATTAATTGTTGTTATATTGATATCAAAAAGTGTAAAAATATTCACATATGAAGTGTCATTGAAAGTTAACAGAAAATAAAGGAGATTCTAATTTATTGATATTATAATATTCTATACACGTCTTCGATAAATGGACACTTATTGGCATGCACTACTAGTAAATAATAAATACAAATCAGATGTACTTGCAAACAAAGTGTCGTTCTTAGACAGTTTCTAAATTTCGCGTGCGGATAATCTTTGCATCGCCACTAAAACTTAAATATTTTTTTCAAGGAGTTTCTGTAATTATCGTGTTCAAACAAACAAAAACCTCTTCAGCTTTATATTATTAGTATAGTATAGACGAGTACTTCAAAGCAAGAAAAGAGATGATCCTCTATGGTCATGAAACTATTTTCTCGCTTGGTCTGTTTGCTCACAAATGCCCTAAAACATAGCTGTTTCTTCTCTGTGCTAATGGTGCAATCTAGGCTGAATTTCGCGTAAAATCCTCTATTGCTACCCCGGAGACATTAAATAAATAAGACAGCAGTAAATAATATTATTTATGTAAGTAGATATGAAATTATTACGTAAAGCAACAAAGGACAATACGTTCAACTAATGTATCTCGACCGGACAATAAGGATCATAAACAATTCAAGATAGGATGTGGCCAGAGAGCACATCTTTCTATTTTCTTATTATTCGCTCTATTGTCTATGGATGATTTATATTGTTCGTTTGGTTTGGGTGATTTTGTGAATTCCCTTTTCCGCGAAAACTCGTTGAAAGTATCATTAAAACAAAAAAAAATAATATTGCCGGACAATCTACACAACAACATCTAGCCCCGTGATAAGCTATAAGCTTGTGTTACGGGTACTAGACATCTGATATACTTAATATAATAGACATACATAGGTAGATATTTTTATTATATAGTACATACTAACATACATTAAACATAAACACCCAGACCAAGGAGAAAATGCTTGCAGAACATACCAACACTTGACCCCTCGGCGGGAATCGAATTATTACATAGTAAATGCGATAATAATTTCCTCATGAACGCAAATGGATTCTTATACAATGTATTTATGTATTATCTTCTATTTATCTAATTATCTATATTACTCGTAATATTATAAGGCTGAAGAATACATTAAATTCTTAAATAAAATACTTAAAATTCTTTATTGCACACAGAAACAAATACAACAGTAGTCCGATCCGTACCAGTAGGTTAATTGACCGATTTGAATGATTATTGTACTGTTAGATAGCTTCTTTATCGAGAAAGGCGTAAAGAATAGGTTATACCGCGGGAAAATCAATAGAACACGGGCAACCCCGTGGCGTGAAAAGCTAGTTTTAAATAAAAGTCCTCCGATGTAGCATCTGCCTGTCTGTTTATGTTCGAGATAAACTCAAAAACTTCTAAAAGTATTGCTATGCAGTATTCGACAGTAGGTGGTCATTCAACATTACAAGGTGTCCCACGGCCATGGCACACATAAAGGGAAGTCCTATAAATATTGTAGATAGAAATTTAAGCTGGAAGGTTTCATTTTGATTTAAAAAAAAATAATTAAAACAGTATTCAGAGTATTTTAAACTTTTTTTTTAATGTTATTTAAGCTTTCATTCGACCACAATCTCACCTGATATAAAGTGAAGATGTGGTCTAAGATGTGGCATGAAGACCTAGAAGATGGCTTCTCCGGGCCACATTACGAAACACGAAAAAATCATAATCATATAATACATATGACCGGGAATCAAAGAAATAAAAAATGCACCGATTTTTAATTTGTTTTTGAAGCCTTGTTGGCTAAGTGGGATCATAATCGACTTTAATTCCGAAGGTCGTGGGTTCGTGGGTAGTGCGCTCAGGATTTTTCTTGTCAACAAATTTATGCGCTCCTTACACACGTTTCGGCGAAATACCAAACTGTTCTGCTTTATAGTATTCTCTTCTCTGTCGTTACACTCTTGACAGAGCGGTCGTGGTCACATTGAGGCATCATTTGGTGTTAGAGACGGACACAGCTTTCTTAACGATCGCCCGCCATCTTTCTCTGTTTGCAGCCTGTCTGTCTGTTTTTATAGTATTATATAAAGTTAATGAGTTTGTTTGTTTGAACGAGCTAATCTCAGGAACTACTGGTTCGATTAAAAAATATATTTAACTGTGAGATAGCTGATTTATCTAGGAAGGCCATAAGGCTATATACATACATATATTATACTGCGGGATAAAACTATTTTCCCGCGGGAAGTCTGTAAAAGACGGGCAGCGCCGTGGCGTGAAAGTCAAGTAATGATAGTATTAATATAGAAATATATCAAGAGTGATTTAAATTATTTATTTATTCCCTTTATTCTTATTATATATTTTTATAAAAGCGTATTGGAAATCTATAGAATAATAAGTAAGTAATAAATAAATTAACAAATTAAAATACAAGGTGATTCAAAAATCCTTTTAAATATACACCTACCAAAATAATAAAAAGCAAAATAACTGACGTCATGTCATTACAAGGCTTAACAGGTTCAATGCGGGGTGATTCGGTTACCCATTTTTTCATGTCGGGCGCGCGCCGCCGCCGCTTCCATCATCCAAGGATTACTTAGATCCCTCTGCGATCACTGATGCTGATGTATGGTTAAGGGGTTTTAACAGATTTGTGGATTTTTATATCCAGTTGACTTATTCTGACAGGTGCTGCCAGTGAATGTGCCACGTTTTTGTCTTTTAGGGCTGATTTTTCAATTGTCAGGATCTATTTGTTAGTATTTCAGTGCAAAGTGAGATTTTACAAGCAATAATCTTATCGAACGTCTCTTTCTTTACATTTAAATTGTATTAGAAAAATCAGTTTGTTATAATTATAATGAATATAGTGTGAATAACCAATGGGGTGATTCGGTTTCAAATTTTTCGACTTCTAGCGCGCCGCTGCCGATTGCATTATCCAAGGAGTACTGTGGATTTTTTTATTCAGTTGTCTTATTTTGACTGGCTAGTGAATGTGAATTTTGTTTTCACACAATAAGATCTTGATTCCTATTTCTACAATATGAAGATAACAAGGTAATGGCGAGTTTTTTTGGTAAGTGTGGTTTGAAAACCTAGATATAGGATATATAAAATGTTTCTTAAAACATGACACTCAACTATACATAACTTTATTTAATAGTTTCTTGCAGAAGCGGAAGCTGATTTTTTATTTTCGTAGGAAACCACTCAATATTGTTTTAATCTCCTTCCCCAAATGTATTCATTAATTGCACATTTTCGGCCTTCCGATGGCGAATTTTTTATGTATAATAATAAAATGTAGTAAAAATGGCCTCATTTAATATGGACATGGTAAGTGCTCACGCATGAAATTGCGATAACGAGCCATCGACCAACTTGATTCAAATATTTTGAAATTATATTCATTCATTATATTAACACCACACAAAAAACAGCGCTAAAACAAATTCGAAATTTCAAACAATTTCTTTTCCGAATCCATTTGGTAACTGGCAACACGGTGAAAATTTGAATTTAGAATGCGCTCCTGGGGCGCGGGCGGGCGCGGCAAATTGTGAATTAGAGGGCGCCGCGAGCGCACGCCCGCGCTTGTTAGCTAGTTTTTACACTGGCAACCCCTTTGTCAGTGGAATTGCATCAATGCAGTTGGTTATTTAGACGAACTCTACAGATTGGGAGCGGATTGTTTCGTAGTTGAAGTACTGGTGTGGCCTTTCAATAGAAAAATGTGGAATATTTATGATATCGCTCGGGGCGATTTGTTATAACTTCCTGCAATAGTTCTATGCTAAAAACTCCTGTTTGTTATGTTGGCTGGACTGAATCTGAATAAAATAATCCTTATCATAATTTCAATTTCTAACAAATATTTCCAACGACCATGAATCCCAAAGTAAGAAATTTTGATATGCCATATTGTAATTAGTGGTATTTGACATATCATGCATTGCATATCAGTCTCTCGACGCGTACGTTTCGAATGTCATATAATTGGCCAAAAAGTATGAACAATTAAACGGAATCGCTTTCTAAAATGCGACAGTAAAATAAATAGTAATCATAATAAAAATCCCATGTAAATACCCCCTGGTGTTCGAGGGCTGTTCGTTGTAACTTTTTCCAACTGTATCATTGTGGTTGGACAAGTGTTCGTTTGTAATAAGTTTATTTGTTTGCCATTCATTGTTTTGTTTGTCAAAATACTGCCAAATTGGCTGTGTGGATTATTAAAAATATATATAAAGTATGCTATATCGTGTAACATAAAGAATCAATGCCATAGACATGTCATAGTAATAGTAGGTATTCTATTACTTTTATAATTTTGTAAATAAAAACCTTTGGTTTAAAGAAATTGCGTGTATTTTTATTTATATGAGATTTTTAATTGTAAAGCCAGCATGCTGCATCATTCTATAGGTTTTACTAAACTAACATTGTTCTGGAACATAATTACTTGAATAAAAACTTCCGTTCGCTAAATATTTTTGTCGCAATTAAAAAAATCGGATCGTTTTGAAAAAATATTATTATTAATAACTTGAGCTAAAACTTCCGTTTGCCAATTTTTTTTGACGCAATAAAAAAACGGTTAATTGTAACGCAAAGTTAAAATACCGTGGTTTCCTAAACGAACTTATGAACCCATCTGAGTATACTTTTATTAAAAATAAAACAGAAATATAACAAAAATTGCTAGAGTAATGCAACAATGTGAGACTAATCAAAAAGCTAGATCAAAAAGCTCGAATATAATATAAATTAACAATCAAAACCCACCTTCAAATCTCACAAATAACATATTTTAAAATGCAGAACTCGCATTAAAACTACAAAAGGATAAAAAAGTCTTTAAAACCAGACGAAAACCACTTAAATATTAAACACTCACCGCTCTCTTACCACAGTGGCGTCGTTTAACCTGTTTCATAGCGGTTGAAAAGAAATCTCTCTTCAAACAAATTGCTATTAACCCTTACATTATGTGCTTTTCGCCCGGAGCGGGTTGGTACGTAGTGCTATCAAAGGCCTGCGGTCTCGGCCGGAATTGTTTGCGTTAATCAGATAGGGCACCGCAATATGACACATGTTTGAATAGTGCACAAAAGGTGATTACCGAACGCAGTTTTTAAGCTGTGCTTGGTAATTGGGGATAGTTTGTTTTTGTTTGTTAAACACGGTGGTTGCCAAAAAGATTGCATGCATACATTGTTATTAATTATTATATAAAAAACGAAGAGTTTCCAAACAGCCGCTTACTCAATTATCAAATCGGGCCCTGTTTAGAAGCTTCTGTCACCATTATTTCGTTTTCTCTGGTTACTAATACAAAATGCCGAGGATAAAACGAAAATTACGAATTCGAATTAAATATGACGGATTAGCTTAAAAAGAGAACGCGGGATTGAGATGAAACAGCGCTTTATCAAAGAAAATTTTCTCTAATAAAATATTCAAATTTATTTAGCGAGAAAGAAAGCGTAGCATTGTTGGCTCACGCTCAGACGGAATAAAGCCAATAAAACCGTTTGTTATCCATTCACCCCAGTTTTGAATATATTCCGCTATGTTAATGTTCGTTTAGTCGCGCACTCCACACGTAATCTAACCGAGCTACTTTCTGACGCCGAAAAAATACATAGCCGCGGGCGCCGCATATGGCAACACCAATTTTAAAATTATACGCGTGTTTAATTTTGGAACCGCATCATCTAAGCCTGTTTGAATTCGGAATGTTCGGGTACATAATCGGACTGGGATTTTGTGACAAGATTAGTTACAATAATAGAGTGAGAGGGTAGGAAAATTTGGCGCGTAATCCCACTAATGCGGAGTGAAATGAAAATTACGGGGTATAAAGTCTGTGAATATTTTAGCGCGCGAATTACTGTTAGACACTCGTACGTGTAATATAACAAGGAGGTTGTTATTGATTAATGCTGTAAATCCGCTGAATTTTGGCGGAATCCTTATACTTACTCGAGATTAGTTCAATTTTAATAAGGTTTCTAACATTTAATTATAATTTCGAATCGGTTTATGTATGCCTGGTTTACTAGGGTAATGAAGGTTATTAGACAAAGAGATTACTTTATAAACGTATTCTTAAGTCTACGAGATAAGTAGGTAATGAACTTGAGTGCGCTCTTAAAATTTTATTGGTATATGTTATACTAATTGACGACAACAGTGGTTTGGTGACTTGGGAAAAGAATTTTGACATTTTAAAATTTTTGGTTCTGTGTGTGTTGGGTGTTTAATTAGGGATTAAATGTATCATAATCATCATCCTGCCCTTGCCCCACACTATGTAGGCTCGGTAAAAATGTGTTTTTTTTTCCATTTCCACCTATCAACCGTTTTAATATAAGTATGTATTTGTAAAAGTAAGTGAAATATATGTTTATCGCCTAACATTAATTATAAACTGTTGACTAGATGAAAATATGCAGACCAGCATTCATCATTATCATCCTCGACCGTTTGCACCGACTGCTGATTATAGGCCTCCTACAAATTCGCAAATCTTTTCGGTCCTTCGCAATCCCATCTACTCTAGGAATATTATGTAAACAATATTTATTATGCCATCAATATAAAAGTACAATTAAATAATCAGATGTAACAAAGTGATATATTATATATTAGTGATTTATACTTTATGACATAAATGTTTACCAATCAGCATGTGCTATGACAGGACCTAGTTCTGTCTCTATGTTATAGCGAGAAGTCGAGTTAGAAGCGGATTTAAAACCTAATAAAAAATGAATTCTATCAAAAACTTTATCTTACAACGTAATTTTGTTACAACGTATAAGAACCAAGGAAATTTGAGACATTATTTTAAAGGAATTATTGACGTTAATCCGAGATAGATCACTTCTCCCGCCGGGCGATTATTTACAATATCCGCGGAAACAAATCGTTTCCTTACAATGTAATTTGCTTGAAAGCATTGCCTTATTATTTAATCTGTTGAGTTCATGAAGACTGTTACTGGAAAGAAGTATTTACAAAAAATAATTCTAAAAATAATCTTAATATATATAAATCTCGTGTCACAATGTTTGTCCTCAACGGACTCCTAAACCACTTAACCGTTTATAATAAAATTCGCACACCATGTGCAGTTCGATCCAACTTGAGAGATAGGATGGTTTTTACGGCGAGAAAAAATCGAATAATTTCCGGGAAAATTTTATACCCGTGCGACGCCGGGGCGGGCCGCTAGTTATATTATAAAATATATCCGGACAATCCACACAACATCATCTAGCCCCGTGGTAAGCTCTCAGCTTGTGTTACGGGCACTAGACATATGATATACTTAATATAATAGATTATGTCTATTGTGAAGAAAGTGCTTACAAAACATACAAATACATGACCCATCGGAGCGAATCGAACCGGCTACCTATTGCGCCGCAAGCGGACTTTCGCCCACCGCGTCACTGGGGCAGTCAATTACATTTAATTATATCTTTATTTTAATATTCACAAATATTTTATACTAGCTGGCCAGTTCCGACTTTTAACGGATACAAGAACCTTGCCCTTGAATTGATTTTTTTTTTTATCGCGAACATGAAGACAGACATACGCGGCGAGGGTGTTTAGTTTATAATATTGTACATAATTGAAATAATAACGTAGTGGTAATTGGAAGTTATTCAACTACTTCAAAAATTATAAAACTGTGTTGCAGTAACCGTCGAACAAAGTGATAGAAACAGTTACCAAACAAATCTGCTGCTATCTATAATTCTGTACGATACTGCGTAAACGTAAGAGAAACAAAACATCAGAATATTCCTCAATTTACCCAGGAACTATCAACTAAAGCAATCCCTTCCAGAAACTAGGTAATTACAACTTGAACGCATCATCGTTTACTTGCCTATAGATTTTAAGAGTAATTTCAAAGTCCAGTGAATACAAAAAATGCTATAATACAATATACTACATTCCTGAATAAATGACTATACTAAAACAGGAACAATAGAAACGTTAAGCCACTGAAGAAATTATAAAACTGTGTTGCACTAACCCCCCAGAGAAATACAGTTACCAAATACAATCTTACATGACTAGATAGACGTAAAATAAACAAAACAACAGCGTATTCCTCAACTAACCCAGGAACAATCAACTAAAGCAATCCTTCCAAAATCTAGTTCATTAACAAGTTGAACGCATCATCATTTACTGTTGATTACTGGCAATATCTGTAGCCCTGGTAACCCTTCGAGGGCGTCTCGCGCCGGCTTCCGATTGGCCGCTGGCCCGGAAGGATACAACCTATAGTTTTTCTTCTTAAGAACTTCCTTCGGCCATTGTGCGCGTGATTTACGAGCGGGCCAGGCGAGGGGGTAGATTGATGATTGCGAGTATCCGGTAGGGAAGGGGTTGCGGTGAAGTGCTTGTGTCTTGTGTAGTCCATTTTAAGATGTTATGTTTATTCATACAGTTTTGATTTGTTACTTTTCATAAAATATTATCTGCAGTAAACCAACTTATAAATTGTTAATTATTACTATACTTATAAATTGTTAATTATCTGGCAAGAGCGGTTTCCTCCAATACAAGCAAATTTTTGCTTAAAGGGGGACTCCAACATGTATGTATGTTTAATTTATAAGGTCTGAAATAAACATTTTATTTATTTTTATTTTTTTATTATTCATGATTCAGATTATCTAAGGAGACGCAAACAAGCCATGTGTTTGCGTACTTTGCGTTATTTATATTTTCAGTGCTGTAATGTGAAATATGAGAATGAGTGTAAACCAAATTAAAAAAATAAGTGTTTAGTAGATTAGAAACAAGGAATTTTACATTTGATTACGAATCTCTGTAAGACGATTTTATATTTATTATTATTATTATAAACACTACACACTTTACTTGGCTAATTTATGTAATAAAACTAAGTTTAATTTAATGATTCTAGTATACCAAAAGGTGTAATAGAAAAAATTGCAACTTTTGAGTTAACAGTTAAGTTTTACAATACTTTACCAGAAAGTATTACTAGTCTTCATGAAAAATCGTTTAAAACATACATATAGTAAAATGACGCTTCAAAAGAGAGCGTACTATCAAGGACTTCCCTCTCAGATCAAAATGCCTGGAAAATTGTACATGCATCGAAATAATTGTTGTAATTTAATCAAATGTAATTAATTAATAATATTTTACTATAAGATGCTATGTAATTTGTGACTATTCTACAGCACCATTTTTGCTTCTGGATTTTTTTTAATTAAATGGAATTTGTAAGTTAGTTCCGGTCTTGATCCCCTCACGCATCCTGGCAATCGCATTTGCTCGGCCCCGACGCATTATTGAGGCGCTTCCCGCGTCATAACGTGATTGTTACGAGCGAGCCGGTTCATGTAAAGAATTACTTACCATGTCTTAACTAAACTGTTAACGCAATTTGAGAAATTAACATTATTTTCTGTGTCAAAGATTATGTTTACGCATAGACAAATTAAAAACCGAAGCATAACACCACCATTAGG
Source organism: Gymnoscelis rufifasciata (assembly GCA_929108375.1). NCBI lineage: Eukaryota > Metazoa > Arthropoda > Insecta > Lepidoptera > Geometridae > Gymnoscelis > Gymnoscelis rufifasciata. Next base: position 11,823,041 of record OV815318.1, on the reverse strand, counting down.
TACTACATTTGTCCAAAACGTGGAACCATCAGAACAAAACATAGACTCGTGGACTTGACTAGTCAGTCCCTCATAGACAAATTAAAAACCGAAGCATAACACCACCATTAGGTACTACAAAACGTGGAACCATCAGAACAAAACATAGACTCGTGGACTTGACTAGTCAGTCCCTCAGTCCCGGTCTTGATCCCCTCCCGGCCATCCCTACAGGTCCCGGCAATCGCATCTGCGCGGCCCCGAAGGCAATTTCCCCGCATATTCGTTTACCAGACGCATTATAGAGGCGCTTTCCGCGTTACGCCGTTATTGCTGCGAGCGAGCCGGTTAATGTGCAGAATAACTTACCATGCGATGTTTTTCATGGGCAAATTAATGATGCCCATGTTGGTTGGATGGTTTGCGATTCGTTTAGATTTCAGAGTGTATGAGATAAGGAATATGATTTTCGGTCCGTTACGAGGAGTTCTATAAGAATAAGGATCATTTATTTTGTCACAAACACAATAAAATACAAGAAATACATAAATTAACATTAGGTTAGAACTATGATGCAACAAAAAAGGTAACCATTCAGCATAAGCCGCGGCAGAACGGGTTCTAGTACGTTTTGTATGTAGGTATTTCAAAGATAAAGTGAGATTTATTTAAATTTTTTAACGTAATATGGTGTGATTTGGTAATTTTAGTGCATAATTAAAAATATTATATTAGAAATAAGTACGAGTACTTATTTCTATTATAATATTTTTACACAAGTGTAACAACGTGTAATAACTTTTTAAATTATCATGGTTTTCGACAATATTAAGTTTAAACTCAAAAACAATAAAATCATGGTATGCTACCGTTTTATTTATTTTATTTTTAAGATTCTAGGAAAACTTAAAAGCCGTGTTGGGTAAGTGGGAGGACACTCGACTTTCATTCCGAAGGTCGTGGGTTCAAACCCCGCCACGCACCTCTGTATTTTTCTTCTTGAGAAATTTATGTGCGCTTTAAACACGTGCTTTAACGGTGAAGGCAAACATCGTGAGGAAACCGGCATGTTCTGAGAACTTTAAAAAAGTTTGAAGGACATGTGACATTCACCAACCCGCACTTGGCCAGCGTGGTGAATTAAGGCCTAATCTCTCTCGTCAAGAGAGAAGTCCCTGTGTCCCAGCAGTGGGAACGTTAATAGGGTGATGATGATGATGATGATGAGGAAAACTTTTAGTTAGATACAATAATAATACAATACAAAATAAATACATGGAAATGATGCATAATGAAGGCCAATTATAATTTATGCCTTAATGCTTGTGTAATGTTGCAAATTACTAGCAAAAATATATATGGTAAATACATTACCACGAAATCTATAATAACGGTTAGGTAAGGTTAGGCGAAATTATTGTGTTTGTATCGCTGCCACATGTTTAAATCTTTTTCTGAACAAAATAATGTAACGTCGGTTAAACTCGTCCACAATATCGTTAAAGTTTACGTATGCAATATCTATTTTCAAAACCAATACCATGTTTGCTTAACATTTGCGTCTTTACTAAAACTCTAATAGAAATCCAATGCAGATACTTTAAGACGAGCTAAGACTACTAGACACAGGGACTTCTTCTTGGCGAGAGAGATTAGGCCTTAATTAACCCTGCTGGCATACTGCGGGTTGGTGAATGTCACATATCCTTTAAACGGCTTTAAAGTTCTCAGAACATGCTGGTTTCCTCACGATGTCTGCCTTCACCGTTAAAGCACGTGTATTAAAAACATACATTTTTCAAGAAGAAAAATTCAGAGGTACGTGCTCGGGTTTGAGCCCACGTCCTCCGAAATGAAAGTCGAGTGTGCTCGCCAACTAGGTTTTTTTTTTCATAAAGATTACTGGGCAAAGCAATTCAATCATGCATCTCCTTCACTACACGCGACGCAAAGCACCAAACCTATAATCGATCAACAAAAACAGCCCTTAAGCCCACAATAAAAGGTTTAAACCCCTGCGAGGGCTGGTCAGTTTATTAACAGATATTAGCCGGGCTCGCCCGTTAACCCGGCCATGCGCAAAAATGTGTGTTCACGCCCACGTAATAAATTTACTCGCTGTTAACTTACCGCCCGTTGTGCGCACGCGACCTGGTTGTGGCGTCGGATTGTTGGCGAAGTGGCGGGAGTCATTTCAGCCGAATGACGTCCACTGCTGGGCATAGGCCTGCCTCGAAGATTTACAGTAACTTCGGTTGGTAGCAGCCTGGAAACACCGCGAGCCTGCTACCTTCACCAGGTCGTCCGTCCATCTAGTTGCGTCCACCAACTACGTCCTACGCGATACTACGAGCGAACACTTGTACGGAATGACTACACTTACATATATGATTTGTATTTTAATTTGCCACTCATTTGAAAAATATTTAAGTAGTAACGAATATTCAATAAAACAGACAGCGGAATAGATTTCGTTATGAATAATGATTATGAAACTGTGTGGATATAGATAATAAATAGTTCACAAAGCCAAACGAGAAAGGTTATAAATGCCTCCAGTGGGTGGATTTTTATTTAATATATTTAGTTTAATTATTACAAATTCTAATTTGACGAAAAATTAAATATGCTTTACTAATAATTGCTTACAGCAGCTAATTAAGCAGACTAGGCAAATTTATATTTAAAGATTGTGTGGCCTCAACAACAACAACAACAACAACGGTCGCTAAGACTTATTATCTAAACTGTTTAGAAAAACCTAACAAGAATGTAAATATTATTTAACTAAAAGCCACTTCCACTAACTTTCCTGTTTGACCATCCCCGTACCATCCAGTAAATAAGTCAATGGTTATAAAATATTGCAATCTTGGTCAGTCTACCATTGACAGTTGGCTTATTAGCTCTATATTTTAACCTTTGACAGATTTTACTTGTAGATTGTTTCAAAATATGGATTAACTGTTGACCTAGTTGAAGATTTTTATTTAAAGATAGGTGTAGAATTTACGAAGCAACCATCTTATTGACAACAACACAATCACCGTATTTTATACTTAGCACAAAACAGCGCAGAAATAATTTAGGAAGCCCACGGAATAACGCGAAAAAAATAAATCAAGAGAGTGCTTTTATTTAAAGTGTGTAACTTACCATGGGGTTAGATTTCAAATCAAATCATTTATTTGCTCGAATTTTGGTTCATAAGGATTAGTTGTGTGGATTTCCTGACTATTATCTACCTATCATGTGACCGTGCTGGCGAACATCCACGTAAATACCCGCTAACACACGCACCGAACCCTTCCCCGTTTAAGTGGTAGTTCAGTGGGATGGACCTAAGTGATTCGTTGTGATTTTATGTTCCGCGATTAAGGGGTGATGCAATACCAGCGCAGACAAAACTTAGCAATTACCGGAGCTCTTAATGGCCATCGCCAGAATTCAGCGTTTTAATGTTAAATGCTTCCGTTATTGCGCTTTGTTTGAAGCAAGAACTGTTTGTTAACTTTCCAAAATTATCATGTTAAAGCCATATAAAAACTTAAAGCGCCAATCAGCTAATCAGTTTACGCCGTGATCATGACGCTTGCAACAGCGTCGAAATATCGAAACCTCTGTAAATATATACTGGCATACAATAAATATATACTTTACTTAGAAAACGCCAAATCTACCATGATTTGACGTAACCTGTTTCAAGTTTTAAGAAATGAAGTCTCTAATGTTTTACATTAACCTTCACCTATGTCAACTAAGTGTAGCTTTTCCCCCATTTCCGAGTAAAGTTAAACAATCGATCAATAGAATGTATTAATATATTTGTCATTACGTCGTATGTATTGATTTGGTAAAGCAGAGTGTAAATGTTATAATGGATAAGTAACTAAGTAATTCGTCTGTGTCGTGGTAAAAATATAGAGATATTTCACTCAGTCACATGTGACAAAGCGAGAACGAGTGACGAACGAGATAGCACTTATATCAATAACCATTGCTTAATTTACACGGTTATTGTAAAATAAGCTGTGAATCATATAAAGCTTTACTTGCGATAAATGTATATACCTACATGTTTTGGTGATGCTTGCCTTGCTTAGGGTCTCATTCAATATCTTTTACCGACTTTCGATTTTTAATTATCGTTTATTGGAAAGTAAAAGTTACGAGTATATTTTGTAAATTTAAGACATTTTTAGCTTGTGATTAATGCTACTTGAACATCGTGATATTATCAAATGAAGTTTAGGGTGACATTAACTGGCGGTAAGCATACTAGAGTAATGTGTTGTACTTGAGGGGTTAAAAAATATATATTTAAAATTAATTTAAAATTAATATAGGTATTGTTATTTAAATAAATACTTATTCCACTCAACCGCCATTAGCGAGGAAAAGTTACAGGAAAAGGGTTAAAGGTAGTCGCACACTAAAATGTTATAAAAATAATACTTATCAAAAGTAAGTCCTTACCTACATGTTTAGATTATCATATACATATGAGTTTTTGGCTTATCTAAACATGTTTAGATCAAAAAACTCATACAATCATTATCATACAACACTAACTAAATAAATTTGATAAGTATGAGATGAACTCATTCTACACCTAGGGGTTCCGTGTACAGATTATTTTACATATATTACACTTTTGCAATAAAAAAAAAATCAAGTAAATTTAAAATAAACTGCAAAAAAATATACAGAAGGTAAGCATGGTCACCCATCCAAGTACTGCCCTCGCGCAACGTAGCTTAACTTTATAAGAATCACGTTTATTTTATGGTAGCTCTCTGAAATATTCATTTTTAGTATAAAAAAAAAATTCTTGAGTTACACCTGCACCGCCTTCCTTACACCTATACAACCTGGTGTATAACAGACGGTCAGACTGACGTCAAAGTCTTGAGGGATAAAAATTGCTTAGAATTTACCAGTAGGTACTTAAAACTTAACTTTTACCGTGTTTACCGTGACAAATATTCTACAACAATTTTTTTGTTAACGTTCAAATGTGCGATCGCCCTAAACAACCCCCTACAAAATTCTTGCGGAGTTTTTAATAGACCCGCAACCCTTTTATTGTGATTAGTTATTGTGTTTGCGAGGGGCTTACCGCCGTATTCCAGATACTTAATGGAAATTAAAAATCGCTACTCACTGACACTCATCATTTTGTAGTAGCATTCCCGATTTATTTATTTTTTTAGGGATTGGGCTGAGTTGCGTTTATTTGGTTTGTGATTGGTCGGTTTGGAGTATTAAGAAAGGTTTTGGTTTGTATTTAATATAGTTTCGGCGCAGATGAAGCAGAGCTTGAAACAACATATTACATATGTTAATTGCTAGCGGCCGCTAGTACGGGTAATTATTGAAAATTGTTTTCCCTGCAATAATTAGATTTTTCTCGCCGTAAAAGCCATCCTTGGACGTCTACAAACATTTAAAAAAAGAATTGGCCAAAATGGTCCAGGCGCATAACTCTATAACTCAACGAGAGTTATGCGCTTGCCACACATTTTGCGATCGATTTATATATTACAAATTGCTCTGTGTAGGTACCTACATACATATGTATGTAGGTACACATATGTATGTCTAGAGGTTACATTTAAAAAAGCCTCATCAATATACGTTCACAGAGAAAAAATTAATTAGGGTCTAAAAAAAACTCGTACAAGAACCTCCTCATTTTAGGGTTCCATAGCCAAATTGGAAAAAAAACGGAAACGAAACGTCTGTTAGTCCGTCCGTGAAAATTCTTCATCATTTCATCAAATTCATAAGTGTATCCTATTATGTGTCTATGGATAAGTCTTTAATGCGATATTGCCCTTCTAATACATATTTAAAAACTGAATAGTTAGCGGGAGAGATACTTACAAAGTGGTACATTATTATGCAAACTTCCACAGAAAATTCTTGAACGAGATCTAGTAAGTATTTTTTTTAATACGTCTTAAATCGTAAACCTTTCATTAATAACGTTAAGCAATGTGGTCAGTAGTAGATACTGACTAATTTATTTATTATTTTATTACATTCAGTGTATAAACTGTAGAAATTCGCCGAAATACCATTGATGCAAGAGTCTATCTCATACTTATCAAAAGAATTGTAAAAAAAAAAACAATTAAAACAATCAAGCAACGTCCGGCTATTTACCCAAAGGGCGCCGCCCTATCCCAGCGGGCTTTTTAAATAATGGACGCGGTAATTAGCGAAGTGAGTTCGAAAGAATATTGTAGGACTTAAGGGTAAAGCTAAAATAATAATTACTCTGTTATTGATTGACTTATTTACTTGACAGCGGGAAAGAAGGGAAAAATGCTATTAAAAGTTCGGGTTTAACTTCGTACTTTGATTTTACGACAATTTTGATAAGCTTAAGGTTTTATAAAGGTTTTGGAAAATAATCCATACTGATATCATAAATGCGAAAGTAACTGTATGTTCCTCTTCCACGCAATAACTACTGAACCGATTTAAATGAAACTTAGTACTTACGCAGATAGAGGACAAAGGCTAGAGATATTTTTTGTCATTTTCGTAAACATGAACTTATTTGTATCATCAAATGTGTACTATTTACCAATGTGTAGAAATAATTGGTAATTTTTTTCTGATCTGAAATATTCTTCTAATATTATAAACGCGAAAAATTGTGTGAGGATGTTTGTAAGTGAGCGTGTGTGTTCTCTTTCGCGCATAAGCTACTATTTGGATTTTGATGAAATTTCACAATTATATAGCTTACATATCCGAATTATATATTTGTTACTTTTTAACGCGGTATAATACCAGATTTTGCGGGAATATCCATTTTAACCGACAAAATACCGACTATTATGACAAAATCTACTTTATACCGCGGGCACAGCCGCGGGCGGGCAGCTAGTTAAACTATAAAATGGATCATTTTTTCATGATAAGAAACAAGCAAGATAGCTCGCGGCTTAATAAAAACCTTTGAATCTTCGACTACTAAATGCAAGATGGAATTTCACAATAAGATATCACCTTCAAAACCAACCAGGATGCATTCAATCCGGCAACATACATAGAATACACAAGCACACAGACGGTACACTACGAATGGCGCTAATTAAAACTGTGTTTGCTAAATCCGCAACGTGCATTGTGAGAGCGTGAAAGCGCTCCGGAGGACTCATAGAGCGTACACGTCGTCGGATCGCAGAAGGGACAGTCCAAAATGTATAAGCTTTGTAAGACACAACAGTTCAAAAAGGATTATTATTTATCACCATACGAACGTATATAAATCTAAATTTAAAATTTAAGAACAACCCCCGATTCCAATGCTTTAATTTCCTTAAATGTAAAACAACATAATATTATGTAATGTAGACGCCATGCGTTTTCATTTTATACCCCACACTAGTATATTTGCAGATTTTCGGTTTTCCTTCCCCACTCTCACTCCCATAACTTTTAAACGGCAGAACCGATTTTCATGAAACATGTCTAAGAACAATCGCGCCAGACTCACCTTTCATACAATAAAAACTAAATTGAAATCGCTTCATCCGTTCGGGAGCTATGATTCCACAGACAGACAGACAGACAGACACGTCAAACTTATAACACCCCTCTTTTTTGGTCGGGGGTTAAAAAGACCTTTAAGAACCTTTATTAAGTGGAAGCACACTCGACTTTCATTCCGAAGGTCGTGGGTTCTCACACCGCCACGCACATCTGGATTTTTCTTCATGAAAAATGTACGTTCGCTTTAAAACACGTGCTGTAACGGTGAAGGCAAACATCGAGAGGAAACCATGACATGTGACATTCGCCAACCCGCACTTGGCTAGCGTGTATGGCCTAATCTCTCTGGCCAAGAGAGAAGTCCCTGTGTCCCAGCAGTGGGAACGTTGATAGGGCGATAATATGAATAATGTTATGTTGAATGTATAAATAATGTACATTATTTATAAGTGCTCCTTCATACGATGCCGCCACCGCGCCACTGAACACACATATCACACATGCCGCCATAGCCAAATTTTACCGGACAACCATACGGCTGTTGGTAATACATTGCAAGTTACGAAGAGCATTTTACAAGTACGGTGTGGGCGCGGCGGCGGCGTCAATTTCATTTCATTTGTGCCCGAAAAATATTTCGCCTCGACTGGGATATCCAACCATATAAAATGCACATTCGAATAAAAACCTTAATAAAAAATAAATAGCACAATATATTCTACTCATATTAAATAAAAAAAAAAACTTATTTTTACATAAAATAACGCGTTTTTTTTTTAAATAACGCGTTAATCTTTCCGTTTACACTTCCTATATCCCTCGGGTAACCTTTGAGCGAGGCACTGTAGTAAGTATATCAGACATCTAGTACCCGTAACACAAGCTTAGAGCTTACCACGGGGCTAGATGTTGTTGTGTGAATTGTCTTGGAAATATTAATTTAATCTTTCCCCAAGCTTGCTTGTTCAGTTTGTCCCATCTGAGCACTGCTCGTCGTCACTAAACACGGCTCGGGCGGCGAAGTCACGTAATCACGGCAATCTCGCGACGAGTGCGCGCACAAAAAGAAATAATTAACCTTCCGCGCGACTCGCACTTACCACAAGCTAACACAAGCTTACCACGGGGCTAGATGTTGTTGTGTGAATTGTCTGGAAATATTAATTTAATCTTTCCCCAAGCTTGCTTGTTCAGTTTGTCCCATCTGAGCACTGCTCGTCGTCGCTAAACACGGTTCGGGCGGCGAAGTCACGTAATCACGGCAATCTCGCGACGAGTGCGCGCACAAAAAGAAATAATTAACCTTCCGCGCGACTCGCACTTGTCAACGCGTGCCCTCTTATAACGTAACGTGAAACGTTTGCTGGTTTATCTGTGATGTTTCGCTGTGGATTTGAATAGGTGAATCTAGAGCTATTCAAATCAGTTCAGTTCAGTTCAGTTTCTTGTAATTGGACTTTGCGCTTGAACCGACAATTTGCCAGTGTCTAGTTAAATCTATACTAATATTATAAAGCTGAAGAGTTTGTTTGTTTGTTTGAACGCGCTAATCTCCGAAACTACTGGTTCGAATTGAATAATTCTTTTTGTGTTATATCCTGTGGATAGTCCAGTTATCGAGGAAGGCTATACGCTATATAACATCACGCTACGACCAATAGGAGCAAAGATATAGTGGTAAATGTGTAAAAAACGGGAGAAATTGTTCATCTTTGAAGCCTTCCGTTGCGTGCGCCGTGAAAACGGTTCAAGATACACAAAAAATATGTATTAAAGAATAATAGCTCTTTTAATGATCTAAAAAACAGTTCGCGATAGTATATGTCTATCTTTTAAGATTAACTCACAAAAACCGTTATGGTACCTAATTGGGTCGAAATAATTTGTTTAAGTTGTATCAACATAATAATATTAATCTTTATTCAAATAAATATGTTGTTGGTTAAGAGTACTTCATCCATTATAACGCGGGTAGCACCGCAGGGCACAGCTAGTAAAATTATAAAGTGAAAAAAATGTAACTCAGTTGAACGCCATTTTCCGTCTCTAAAATGTAGTGATTATAATACTCTCTGTCTCCCCCATTTTATGTTATCACTATTCAAATCTAGAGCTGATACGGAAAATGGCGTTCAACTAAGTAACATCTTTTACACTTTATAGTTTTATTTAACTTGACACTGGCAAACTGACGCTTCAAGTGCAGAGTCCAATTATAAGGAATTGAATTGAATCTAGAGCTGTACCTGACCGAAGCTGACCGAAGTCACTGGAAGTCCTTGAGGGAGGCCTATGTCCAGCAGTTAAAGTCCTACGGCTGAAATGATGATGATGAATCTAGAGCTGTACTAGCTAGGGTACTATGTATTTCATAAAAGCTGAAAAACGTATGCCCAGTAATCTTTAAAAAATTTAGTCGATTATACTCGTAACCCACTACGCATGGATATTGATTCACTCTGTGCCGAAGTCTGTTTTTTCGAATACATACAACCTGACCACTTGTAACACCTGAATAGGCTTTTTCTGGGCAAACTTGTACCAATGTTGATCACGTCTTCCTGCTAGACTGTAGTCAAAAGTAAGCCCATTTAACAATTCAAAAAATTATAGTAAACATACAAGCTAGAGTTTTATGAAGCGTAAAGCTTTTTGTTTCATTGAACGTACTAATATAAGGTATTTTTTTATCTTATTTTGAATGATTGTCCTAGGAGCCTAGAAAGATTTCAGGCTTCTTATAACTGCTGTGAAATCCATAGAATACAGGCAACACCGTGGTGTGTAACATAATTAATAATAGCTAATTACGCACCAACGTGTTGCCGCGGCTTCCAAATGTTGGAACAATATTCCTTCGCCAATTCGTGACCTTTTATTGTATAGGTAATGTCTGAAATATAACAATTTCTTTCATTATTTCTTTAATTTCCCCCTGGTGGCATAAAAATCCTTTCCAGTAGAAAACTACTAAAATCTCTCATTATGTATTCATCTCTCATTGTTTCTATTGAACTGACACTACCTCTACTTACTAGTAATTATTTTTAATTTAAGCAAAGATATGAGACGCATCTGTAACCCTGGAAGGATGTGGAACTGCCGAATGTAACATATATACAATACATAATGAGAAAACTTAAGTAGCAATGATCCGTAACACACGGTGTTCAAAAGCAAGCCATCTCGAGGTGAATAGGAACGTTTACACTCGCTGATGGAACGTATTAACGCGACGCTATTTGATGAATGGCTTAGTGTGAAATGTAAGATACAGAACGCATACGGAACGTATGCTTATAGAAGAGGTCACGGTTTTATTTTATACCAGATTTTCAGGCTTCGGGGTTGCCCGTGTTTTGTGGTTTCTCCCGCGGTATAAAGCCGGCCTCGATAAATTCCTATCTAACAATAAAAACATTTTCTTTCATTCGTTAATTTTTTTCGAAAGAAAGACCTCTTCATTTTTTTAGCCAAACCATCTCTAGGTCATGTTTAGACTCATATCAGTTGACACATTTTTTTTATCCCCTGGATTAAAAAAAAAGGAAAAATATTACCACTGTTTACATGGTGATTTTTATTATAATAAATGAGATAGGTTTGATGAGCTCACCTTTAGTACCCCTTCTGCTTTGTATACTAATTTTGAAACACTTTACTTTTTTATGTTTAACGGGGTTAAAAGTGTGCTTCTTTTGGGACACGAGTTATGAAAAACATTGTGTTAAGAAAACCGCTGTAACTATTATTCAATTATCCTGTAAAATTACGTTTCATTATTTGAATAATCTAAATATCGGGAAAAAAAAGTTTTTTTTGTTGTTCTTGAGGTGACCCGAAAATCATCGGTTTGTGGTGTTGCTAGGAAAAACACCCAATTGAATGAACGCAACAACTAAAGTCATACACATATCCATGGAATAGGGTTGATGACTTAATAAATCTAAATTTAAAATTTAAGAAAAACCCCCGATTCCCATGCCTTAATTTCCTTAAACGTAAAACAACATAATATTTTGTAATGTAGGCGCGATGCGATTTCATTTGATACCCCACACTAGTATATTTGCAGATTTTCGGTTTTCCTTACCCACTCTCACCCCCATAACTTTTAAACGGCACAACCGATTTTCATGAAACATGTCTAAGAACACTCGCGCCAGACTCACCTTTCATACAAAAAAAACTAAATTGACATTGCTCCATCCGTTCGGGAGCTATGGTGACACAGACAGACAGACAGACACACAGACAGACAGACAGACAGACAGACAGACCGACAGACAGACAGACAGACACGTCAAACTTATAACACCCCTCTTTTTTGGTCGGGGGTTAAAAAAAAGGAATTGGACCGTTATTAAGATTATTTGAAAAAAAATGCACTATTTTTTTCTTTTTCTTTGCAAACGAATCATGACAATAAAGTGCATTGAAGTTTAGCGTGACGTGATGCTTTAGTGCGATTTGTACTAAATTGATCCTTCGAAACTTTGATGATCTGTATCTTGGTACTTTCTTATTAAACTGATAAAGCGAAAAATATGTGTCCAGTAGTCCAGTTTGACGGGCTTACACGCATGATGACTTCATATTTATATATGTAGTCAAATATCAAACATTGTGTTTTTTTTTTGTATGTGTAGTAGTTTTAAATAAATATTTCCGGACCAATCACACACTATCACCTAACCCCAAACTAAGCAGAGTTTGTACTGAATGAAGTAAGTCAGTCACCTAACACCCGCTCTGCTTAGATTGGTGTTAAGTGATGCTGTATGATTAGTCCGGAATTATTTAATTAAGTAGAATATATATAACCGTTTTTTGGAATAGCCGTGTTATGAGTTAGGGGTCTGATTATACCACATGATTAAATTTTTTTTTGTAATAACATACATATAATACATCGAAAAAACCTAGACCCAAAATCAGAAATCTGGTCTTGTTGCGCGAATCGAACCCGCAACCGCCTGCGCATCAGGCGGACCTTCGCCCACCAGGCCACAAAGGTCGTCAATATAATAATGTAATACTTTATAATAGAAAATCTTACATATAAGCCACATGCGAGTGCATTAAGGAATATAAGTTGTCGCCGTAATCGAAATACACACACACACACACACACACACACACACAAACACACACACAATAGAAACTCACCTGTGGCGTAGTTTTCTCAACCTTCTTAGGGTTCAACCGCTGCAGATGGTTCGGTATTCGCGCCTCTTCCTTCTTGAGATTTTCCAAGGCTTTGGCATCGCCTTTAGTCTTAGAGGAGCTGGGCTTGCTTGGGTTGCTTATTCTGTTGCTCTGTGACAAAATATATGACTTAATATTAATAGATTGACTCTAAGTGCTTAATAAATAACACTTATATTTAAACATAAGCGGGCGAGTTGTAATCAAAACCGTGTATATACTGTTAAAAATAGTTGGTTACGCGCCAACGTATAAAACATATACATATATATATAATTTGTTTATATGTACTTATGTATATTATTATGTCCCTTACTTTTGAGAGTTGGTATTTGACAAACGTATAGAAGTTATGGCAGACATTCAAAATCTCGCGCCTAGTAGATGCAAAAGTCTCATATCCATATGCGCGCCACTGATTGGCCAGAGAGCCGGCTATTAAACGAGAAGCCACTTCAAAAAGAAGAATCGACAGTTGAGGTATATTTTTCTTTAATATTGAATTCGCCCATAAGCACATCTTCACACATTCTCGCTATAAATTAAGAAATATATCTTAAAATCTTAAACTATTACTTACCTAAACGGATTGGAAAAATTGATGTTGGCCAATTCTCAGACCTACTGAATATGCTCACAAAATTTCATGAGAATCGGTCAAGCCGTTTCGGAGGAGTTCGATTACGCACCCCGTGACAGAAGAATTTTATATATTATATATATATAGGGATGAAAGAGAAAGTTTTATGGCTCTTCCCGCGGGGACGAACGTAAATACCATTTCCATATAACGTATATGCCTTTCTCGATAAATGGACTATTTAGCACTGAAATTATTTTCAAATCGGATTAGTAGTTTCTGAGATTAGCGCGTTCAAACAAACAAGCTCTTCAGCTCTCTCTTAATATGTAATATAAAACAAAAATGAATCGCAAAATGTGTTGGTAACCGCATAACTCAAAAATTCCTGTATCATTTTTTTTTTAAGTTTTAGGCTCTTTAAGTATGGTTTTTACGTCGAGAATAAAATCGAATATGATACTCGAATAATTACCAGTGCGAAGCCCGGTCAGGTCGCTAGCATTAGCATAGATAAAACGTCTCTTACCATTTCTTCATTTCGCCTAATCATTTCTAGTTGCTGCTCGCGCGATATCGCCTGCCTAATGGCGGGCGGTGGCCGTTGCTTTTCATCATTACCTAAAGTAATAAAATTGATTTTAGTCAATAATATTTACTTTGACTTTGACTTTAGCAGAGCTTGTAGGTACGTTAGGTGACTGATATACTACATAGATACATTTCTTGTTTGTAAGTACGTACTTATTATACATAGAAAATACCCAGATCAGAAACCAGAATTTGCAGATCGTACAAAATCTGGTCCTGCGGCGGGAATCGAATCGAGATTGTGGTCAAAATGAAGGTTTATCTTCATGTGACCATATGCTTACAAAAACAAATGTATTTATGTAGTATATCAGTCAACTAACACCCATAGTACAAGCTCTGCCTAGTTTGAGGTTAGGTGATGCTGTGTGAGTAGTCCGGAAATATTTATTTATTTATTTATCTAGTTTACAAAAAAGTGTGTGTGTGTCAGCCACGACGCACGTTTGGAGTTTACTCCTTACGAACGATAATTATGATATATATCGAATAGAAAAAAAGGGTAAATGAATGCATCTGCTAAAATGATCAGAGAAACAAACATATATCTGTAATTATTCGGATTATTTATATTGCTTCAATAAAGCGTATTACATAAAGTATGTTACAAAATAATATCAATAAAATACAGTGAGACTACGAAGTATCGCGCAAAGAGGAGACCCCGAGAATGAGATACGCTGTGTAATGTATTCCATCTCATTCTTTTACACGTTCAATCCTACAGATATATATGTTTGTCTCTTTCTACGTAACGCCTCAACTTTTCGTGTTACACTTTTGATTTTACTCCTCATAAAATTTCCGTACCGGGCCTTATACCTCAAATCGTTTCTTAAGGAGTTAAAACTCCAAAAAACTTACCGAAGAAGGCAGGTTTGTATATATCCGGCTCTAGCACGTGCGCGTACACGCCCTCCGGCGTGCGCTGCTGGACGTACTGCAGCCCGTAGTCGCACATAGCGCCTGCGCAGGCCTTTAACGCTTTTCTCTCATTTTCGCTGCATAGCTGGAAACAATGGAATATAATAAAGTTTATTTTCCAAAAAATTACAATATTTTTCACCTTATATGATTTATAAACTAACTAGCGGCCCGCCCCGGCGTTGCATGGGTATAAAATTTTCCCGGAAATTATTCGAATTTTGCTCGCCGTAAAAACCATCCTATCTCTCAAGTTGGATCGAACTGCACATGGTGTGCGAATTTTATTATAATCGGTTAAGTGGTTTAGGAGTCCATTGAGGACAAACATTGTGACACGAGATTTATATAATATATTAAGATAACTTTTAAGTTTTTGGTTAATACTTAAGTTAGCTTAGGCCTGATGCAATAAATCATACCTTCCGTTTTTGTTTAAAACTGTGTTACAGCAAGGTACTGCTTCATGCCTCGGCTTTTCTACTAAGCTATTAGAACAGCAGAACTTAATTATAATTAACTTGCTTAGAACTATGTACAATTATTACTATCTTAACTAACTTAAATATATAAAAAAAGGTGTGTGTGCGATTCACACACGATAGAAGTAAAACTTCAGTAAATCGACAAATAGTAAGAAGAATAAAAAAAAAACAAAAAAAAATTACTATGCAAGATTTTGTTCGGGCGGTCACCCATCCAAGTATCGCAAAGTTGCTTAACCTTGTTAGCGTTTAAGATTGCCTTACCAATTTCCGTTGCATCCGGTTTCAAATCACAACGATTCTATAGAAGTCTCACTTCAAAAATAGAAAATTCTTTATTACACACACCATTAAGTTATAAAAAAATACAAAATTATTAAAAGTAAAACCAAACCTAGCATGCGTAATGGGCGGTCTTATTGCTCAAATCAATTTCTTCCAGACAACCTTTGTATGGAAATAATTTAAATCAGAAAGGTTGTGGACGGCGGTAGTGGTGGTGGTGGTGGTTTAACAATATCAGAGTATGGGTTAGGGTTATTTGTAAATGTTTACTCTTGTTGGTTGTAGCTGTAGGTGTTTGTTTTCTTAATAAAATTCAATAATAAGTATGCAGGGTGGGAAAAATCTATAGGATCTGAAGGGAAACTAAATAAATAAATATTTCCGGACTACTCACACAGCATCACCTAACCCCAAACTAAGCAGAGCTTGTACTATGGGTGTAACTACTATAAATCATAATCAAAGTCAAAACGTTTATTTCCTTAGAAGCTTATGCATACATGGACAGGTCAACTTAAAGCTAATTTAAATAAAAACTAAGAATAATCAAGGAAATAACATTGTCTTGACAGTTCGCTAAAATTTTTTACACTGAGTTGAGAGGCGAATAGAACAACCCAGCTTTCATCTCTTATGTTGCTATTGTTAATCCTTAAGATAGCTCATTTTACTGAAAGGAAACATTCCTTTATTTCTGTAAAGTAACAAAACTGCATTCAAATATAATTGAACAAAAATACTTAATAAGCAAAAATAACTTTTACTTATAGTTATTAGTTTTTGCTTATTTAAAATACCAATGTTAATTAGGGAAAATTTATCCAGACAGTAATCCTACCGATTCGTAAGATTAAACAATTAGGGCATACTTTTAGATTTTTCGTAAGTTCGATTCCCAGAAGCTAAAAATTTTTTTTTAATCATTTCATTTTCTTTCTTTAAAAAAAAATAGAGAATTGTTTCGTTGTTAGATGAGCTAGCGAAAGGATTTCAAGTAGTTTCTTTTCAGGGCCCAGTAATTATGTTTATTTATTTATTTAAAGATCTTAGGAAAACTTACAGCTAATACATAAAGTAGTAAAAACAAATATCTGCACATAGTTTATATATATTAATAGTTTCTTTGGTTTTTTATAAATGCTTGATTGATTTATTAGGTACCTGTACAAGGTTCTTTCTTTGGTTTTTAATAAATGATTTATTATCTGGACTGGATTGAAAGTAGCACCAGTGACAGAGATGTTGAGAGGAAATCGGTTGGCATGGTGTGGACATATTATGAGAAGGGATGAATGGCATGTGACGAAAAGAGTGTTAGATATGTGTGTTGATGGATATGTGAGAAGAGGTAGGCCAAAGAAAAGATGGATGGACTGTGTGAAGGATGACATGTGTAAGAAAAGAGTGAGTGTTGAGATGACGAGTGACAGAGGATAATGGAAGGAAAAAACATGTTGTGCCGACCCCACGTAATGTGGGATAAATAATAAATATTTCCGGACTACTCACACAGCATCACCTAACCCCAAACTAAGCAAAGCTTGTACTATGGGTGTAAGGTGACTGATATACTACATAGATACATTTTTTTTTGTAAATACATACATATGATACATAGAAAACACCCAGACCCGAAACCAGAAATTGTAGATCGTACCAAATCTGGTCCCACGGCGGGAATCGAACCTCCTGCGCCTCAGGCGGACGTTCGCCCACCGAGCCCCAGAGGTCGTCAAAGGATAAGGGCAGGAGAGTGATGGTTTATTACCTGGACGTTATTGGAGCGCAAGGACACCCTCAGTATGTGTGGTAGCAGAGGCACGATGTCCAACAAGAGCGCGGCGCGTCCGTAGGAGACTCCGGCTGAACTACCCCGCGCTAGGGCGGTTATGATACCCTCACATTCCATACGTTTTTTGTATACCTGTATAAACAAAAAATATATAAATGCAATTAAATGATTTATTTTGACAGCAGGAAAGACATGGTCTAGAACTGCACGAACAAGGGAGGAATGGAAGCAGTTGGAAGAGGGCTTTGCCAAATCTGGGCAAACAGATGCAATAGAAGTTGCCAATGTCTAATTTTAAAATTTTCATGTAAACATAGTTAAGTATCTGAATAAAGGCTTTATTATTATTATTATAAATGATTTATTAAAAGTGTTGGCTAAGTGGGAGGACACTCGACTTTCATTCTGAAAGACCTGGGTTCAAACCCCGCCTCCGCACCTCTGGATTTTTCTTCTTGAGAAATTTATGGGCGCTGTAAAAACGTGCTTTAACGGTGAAGGCAAACATCGTGAGGAAGAAAATAAATCATTTCATCATCATCATCATCACCATATTAACGTTCCCACTGCTGGGACACAGGGACTTCTCTCTTGACGAGAGAGATTAGGCCTTAATTCACCACGCTGGCCAAGTGCGGGTTGGTGAATGTCACATGTCCTTCAAACTCTTTTAAAGTTCTCAGAACATGCCGGTTGTCTCACGATGTTTGCCATCACCGTTAAAGCACGTGTTTAAAGCGCATATAAATTTCTCAAGAAGAAAAATCCAAAGGTGCGTGGCGTGGTTTGCACCCACGACCTTCGGAATGAAAGTCGAGTGTCCTCCCACATAGCCAACACGGCTTTTTTTCAAAAAAAGTCTTACAGCATTTGAGAACGTGAGAGAACGAGAAGAAAGACACAATTCTCACCTCCTGCGCTTGCATAGGAAACTTCACCCTATAGTGGTTTCTAGTAGCCAGCGCGCGATGGCAACTAGTCGCGCAGAGAGGCAGGAGCCCGTACAGCGAGTAGTTCTGATGCCGCAGGGTCCACGCGTGCACGGCGTCGTGGAGCCTCAGCCAAGTGAGGGTCTCGTTGGCTATGAGGAGGCGAGAGTCCACGCGAGCTGATAGGTAGTTCTCGAATATGCCGTCGGCAAGTCTGTAATAGGATTTTGTGGTGAAATTAAAACTTTCAGAAGTAACGTACTGGGAACTACGAGTTACGCCTCGTACTAGCGACATCTAGTAGAACATCCTAGAACTATTGTACTTCCATAGCTGATATTTCAATTCAGATTCAATGGAAATTGACGACGCTCTTGCTTATTATAAACCTATGGAAGTAGAATAGTTATAGGATGTTTTAATAGATGTCGCTAGTACGAGGCGTAACTCGTAGTGCAAGTGTAGAAGAAATTGAAGCGATGACGTAGTGGCGAGGTTAGTTTAGTTGGTCAGAACATCCATGCGTATAATGGAAGACGTGGGTTCGAGTCCCGCATCTCGCTCTGGCAAGCTACGTTACATCGTCTTAATTTTTTCTGCACAACTTTAGAATATTAGTTTCAACCGGGTTTATCACTTTGTAAAAAACATAACGTACTGGGGTTTTTTATACTTAATAATGAGGTATTCTAGGAATGAGCAGTTAAAAGCATCTTGTAGTCTATTTGTTTTGAGTTAAAAGGAGGAATTTAGGATCTCGGGTAACAGCTTGCTAGCTCATAGCGGGTGACATGAAAAACACGCGGATCTAGGATTTAGTGCTTACATACAGGGTGCACAAGAACATACAATAAGGTAAAAGGTTTTTAGTTAATTAAAAAAGCCATAACTAAGATACCTGTTGAGTCTGAAGCTATGCTATTACCGATTCCAAGGTTATTCATTAATAACACTATACCCTGTATATATAAAACACTGGCGTCCATCGACGGTATTCAGTCCTACACGGCAAGCGAATAAGATCACAACAGAAATTTATTTGTTTAACACAAGCGATCTATGCTGGTACAAATTGACCATAAAATAAACCATCCTCTTAAATTATTCTTTCTATAGGGAAAATTGCATCAAGATCTGTTAAGTAGTCCGCAAAGAAGATATGTATAAGCAAATATACAGAGTAAGAGCCTTTATTTATACAAACAAAGGTTAAATGGGCTTCCGAACCAGTACAAAACTGTATTCTAGAGCCAATTGAAGGATAAATATTTGTTTTATCTTGGTGTGTAATAAAGAGTTATTATTATTATTATACATTTTTCAAGAAGAAAAATCCAGAGGTGCGTGGCGTGGTTTGAACCCACGAGGATTTGTCTGTTCACGTCCGTAAGAGGTAACCCTCTGAATCCTTACACGTGACCTCCGGGTGGTGCTAAGAACAGTCTCTGGTGGGAGGCTTCGGCCGCGGCTTGTCACCACCCTCCGGGCTGGCCAGTGCGTGAAGCGATTTTTCCGTGTTTCGTGATGTGGCCCGGAGAAGCCATCTACCTGCTAGGTCTTCATGCTCCATCTTAGACCACATCGTCACTATACATCAGGTGAGATTGTGATGATATGAAGGCTTATCTATCATTAAAAAAAATTTAAAAGATATATGTACGTAAATATACTTTACCTATCATATTCCCCAGCTGACTGTACGATCCGCAGCACGTCCGGCTGTTTGTCGTTGATAACGAACACTGCTTGTAAGGCCTGCATCATCGTCTTATTGCAGTCTTTCGTCCCGATTGCTGCGTTTTCTACGTCGGCCATTAGTAACTAGAATAGTAAATAAATAAATAAAATCTTTATTTGCATGAAACATAGGTACATAATGGTGATTAGCTTAATTTTGTCCAGCCATGTCGCGCCTCAAATAGGCATACAAATATTAATTAAGTAACAAAATAATTGGTTATTATGTAGACACAGCAACTATTATTATAAGAAAAACTAGTTTTATTTGATTTTATAACCAAGCATTTATTTAGGTTCACATCTTAATATAAAAAGACTAAAATCTCAAATCAAAAACTTTAATATATTTGTAAATTTTCATGTTTTACTAGTGTTTTTGTATTGCATGTTGAAATGTAAATGCTTACTTATTTTTTTTGTGAGGAGCGCTACGTACATAAAAAAATGTTTTGCAATTATTATATGAACTACTGACGCTCTTGTTTACAGACAACCTCTTGTATTCCAGAGTGTGCTAAACCACAACAAAACACTACAGTGTTGTAATGTTAAAAAAACAAGAATGTATATTCTTATAAGCTTCTAGATAGTTTTGGAACATCATAGTCCACACCGAAACCTACCATCTTGTAAGATTGTGTTCACACAAAGGCCTATATTCTATCTATTTTTAATCCCGACCAAAAATGAGGGGTGTTATAAGTTTAAAGTGTCTGTCTGTCTGGGACATCATAGCTCTCGAACGGATGGAGCAATTTCAATTTAGTTTTATTTTGAATGAAAGGTGATTTTGGCGCGGGTGTTCTTAGACATGTTTCATGAAAATCGGTTAAGCCGTTTAAAAGTTATGGGGGTGAGAGTGGGGAAGGAAAACCGAAAATCTACAAATATACTCGAGTGGGATATCCAATGAAAGCGCATCGCGTGCACATTACTAAATATTATAGTGTTTTACTTTAAATCAAATTAAGGGGGGAAGAATCGGGGGTTTTTATTAAATTTTAAATTGAGATTTATGGTTATTCATTAGTAAGTCACCTGTTCCTTAGCCTTAGCCTTGATGAAACTGAGCACTTGTATGGCGGCGCGCACGTCGCCCTGCGCGCGCGCCGCCAGCGCCGAGCACACGTGCGGCGCCACGCGCAGTCCCTCGCACGCCGCCACGCGCGCCAGACGTGCCGACAGCCGGGGGGCCGATACTCCGCCGACGTGGACTATCAGCGCGCATGCTCTGGAATACAATCGTTTTTATGAAAAGATAAGTTTATTTACTACAAAAAATGCAAACACAATACAGAGCTATCATAAATTTTAGTTAGATCGATATACATGTGTAACAAATTCGGACGTAAATTGGTTGCCACTCAGCATGTTGCGTAGGTGCTAAGGAAGCACGAATAATATTTACGAATAACAATTTACTCGCCACCGCCCGGTGCAAATATACGTATACGATCCTAATATAAATCTAAATTTAAATTTTAAGAAAAACCCCCGATTCCAATGTCTTAATTACCTTATAAGTAAAACACCATAATATTTAGTAGTTAGGGCACGTGATGCTCTTTCATTTGATACCCCACACGAGTATCTATATTTGCAGATTTTCAGTTTTCCTTCCCCACTCTCACCCCCATAACTTTTCAACGGTTCAAGAACACCAGGGCCAAACACACCTTTTTACAAAAAAAAACTAAATTGAAATCGCTCCATCCGATCGGAAGCTATGATGGCACAGACAGACACGTCAAACTTATAACACCCCTCTTTTTTAATCGGGGATATGGAACGCCATTTTACGTCGCGTACGTATAAATGTAGCTTACAAATCAGAATAACGCATAGGCTACTTTTCATCGCGGCAAAATACCAGTTTCCGCGGAAAAATCAATAATCATCATCATCACTCTATTAACGTTCCCACTGCTGGGACACAGGGACTTCTCTCTTGACGAGAGAGATTAGGCCTTAATTCACCACGCTGGATAAGTGCGTGTTGATGAATGTCACATGTCCTTCAAACTCTTCTTCGTGCTATCTATAATATGGGTCCCCGAGATTCGCTACGTTATAAATTCAAAGAAATAAACATATTGACCGTCATTTGTCAATATATTTATGAAGGCATTATGTATACGCTTAAAAATATTAATTTGTTTACAAAAAATTGTGATAAACACAATGTAAATACAAGAAATAAATATAAACTCGCTTTGCCCACAACTAGGCTGCATAAGGTTAATGTATCATTCAAAGGGCAATGTATACGCTTCTACAACAAGATTCCCAAAGAATTGCAACGTTTGTCAATTACTAAATTTGAGAAAATTGTAAAAAAGCTTATTATAATATATCGGATTACCTTGAGGACAAAACTGCTTGGGACGGAATCTGCTCCAACACAAAATCAAAAACAAGACTAACAAACAAATAATGATTGTAAAGTTTCAATACAAAAATGAGCTAGAGTTTCTAATCGCTTATTTGCTCTAGTGTAAAAAAAGCGAAGCGACCAGATACCATAAATTTATTTCCTACTTATCTTTAAGCACCTATGTTTTTTTTTTTGTTTTTTTGTAATATATTTTGACGTGTCTAAGTTTTGTAAAACCAAACTATGGAAATAAATGATTTTGTATCTTGTATCTTTAAAGATGTTTGCCTTCACCGTTAAAGCACGTGTTTAAAGCGCACATAAATTTCTAAAGAAGAAAAATCCAGAGTTTCGTGGCGGGGGAAAAATCAATGAATGAAATAAAGCCCGATTTTGATCAAACTTGGCACAAACATAGCCAGTATATAACAAAAGCTTCTTTTTACCACTGGAAATTGTATTATTAAGCCGTTTTATTATGTAGCCACGGGTGGACACCCAGTAGATTTGGAGGTTTTGTCTGTTCACGTCCGTAAGTGGTAACCCTCTGAATCCTTACACGTGGCCTCCGGGTGGTGCTAAGAACAGTCTCTGGTAGTAGGCTTCGGCCGTGGCTTGTCACCACCCTCCGGGCTGGGCCAGTGCGTGAAGCGATTTTTATGTGTTTCGTAATGTGGCCCGGAGAAGCCATCTACCTTCTAGGTCTTCATGTCCCATCTTAGACCACATCGTCACTTTACATCAGGTGAGATTGTGGTCAAATGAAGGTTTATCCAGCATAAAAAAAATGATTACCTGAGAGGTCTCAACGATGTGGCATACAGGTCGTTACATATAGCTATGACAGGTCGCCTTAGAGGCTGCGATTTGGCTTTCTTCTTGCCCGACTCCACAGTGGCTGTACACCATTTCACTAACAACTCTACTGTAGGCAGGGGCGCGCCGTCGATCTCATCTGGAACATAACAAAAATACCATATCTAAGCGACACTTTCTAAATATTTTTTTGTTTATTTATTTAAGGCACCACCAACAGCACATATAACAAAAAAATAAATTTAGTAGACATTGTTAATACTATTAACTATGGAATATGTGCCTATAATAATAGGCGAGCACAACACTGATATTCTGATCACTGATTTCGTGATATTCTGATATTGAAATTTTGTGTTAAAAGTTATGGAAATGAATGATTTTGGATTTATATACATAGAAATATCCATGTAATGTAACATTTAAGCGAAGGCTCGGCGTTCGTTAGTTGTGTTTTGCGTTCACGCAATACTGAAATGATCTCCTATGCTGGCGGGAAGGCGAGTTTCGTATAAATATTTATTTAATATTCTAAAATAGCTTAAAATTAAGGTATATATTATTTATGTTAAAATAATATATAAATATTAGCTGACCCCAGCAAACGTTGATTTACAAAATGAAAAATAAATAGTAGCCGATTCTCAGACCTACTGAATATGCATGCATTTATGTAATTTCATAATAATCGGTTAAGCCGTTACGGGGGAGTACGGAACTAACATTGTGACATGGAAATTTTATATATTAGATAATCCACTCGCGGCTTTATCCGTGTAATAATAGGTTTTCCCGCGGTAAAAGGGTGTTATTGTTCTTTAAGACAGCTATTTATATTTCAAAAATACAAAATGTACAGTACATTATCCGTTTTTGGATGCCTCCTTTTAAGTACTAAGTACCTGTATTAGGAGACAACGCTCTTTCATAGAATACACTTATATAACTTATATAGGTAATCAATTAAATAAACATTTTCACACAACACAAACAAACAAAGAAACAACATAACACTATATTGGTGTCGAATTTGATCCAAATCAGGCTTCGCTCGCAATATTAGACTGTCCCACGAAATGTGATACATACCGCGTTTGATAGGCGCCTTTGTGTTATTCTGATATGTAAGCTAGTTTACTGTGTAGTTTCATCAAAATCCAAAACTACTGAAGAGTAGTTTTTTGCGTGAATGAGCATTTGAGCAACAAAGACTCGCTTACGTCTAACTTACACACTTACGTCCTCACAAACTTTCGTGCGTTAAATATTACTAAAATACAAACATGTAACTAGACACTAACTAGATACTTTTATTTTGCAGTTACACACACGTTATGGTTTTTGAAAGAGATTTGCTTTTTTATTTGTATGGATTTTCTTCAGGGAAATTAAAGCAACGAAACTTAGGTTCAAATTATAATAGTCGGCTTATTCTTCCATTATATTTGTCAGTGTGATACCGAAAAATATTGTAATTTAAATAAAACTAAAGAATTCATAATTTTTTTTTTTTTTTTATATATTATTTATAAGCCTTCATTTGACCACAATCTCACCTGATGTAAGGTGACGATGTGGTCTAAGATGTAGCATGAAGGCCTAGAATTCATCAAATGTGTCTTAAATTAAATTAATCACAATAACGTGAAAGTATACCTAGTACAAGGCAGTTAGGTCGCTTGTCTGCATCTAGCACCGACCTCATCGAGGTAGCGCTCTTCAGGGCTGTGCTGAACGCCTCGGTACTACGCTCGTCCGACGCATTTAGCTCCACGGGTCGGTATCCTGGAAAAGAGAATTATTATTATTATTATTTTTATTTGTTATTATTGATAAGCCTTCATTTGACCACAATTTCACCTGATGTAAAGTGAAGATGTGGTCTAAGCATGAAGGCCTAGAAGATGGCTTCTCCGGACCACATTACGAAACACGAAAAAATAGCTTCACGCACTTGCCCAGCCCGGAGGGTGGTGACAAGCCGCGGCCGAAGCCTACCACCAGAGAATAATCATTATTAAAAAATAAACCAACATCTTTTTTTTCCTATTTATGGTTTTTGCCAAAATCTTAAGTGTGCTTTGCTACTAATTTTTTTTTTATATATGGTTATAATAGTGGGCTCCAGCAGCTTTGTACGGGCTTTTAAGTGTCTAGCTTTAAAACATAGGACTTTGAAACAAACTTTCAACCCGTTTTACCTGTTTTTAGTTAAGTAAAATTTGTTGTTATCGGAACCTACGTGCCAAATATCAAGTTTCTAGGTGTTCTAGTTTCTGCGATTTCGCATCTGTAACGCATATATACAGAATGATTCGTTTCATATAGTCCAAAATATATTTTTTTTGTATCACCGACACGGTTCAGATAAAGACATATTTTGAAAAAAATCTGGTCACACTACTAAACTAGCTGAATAGTACCCGATACTTACGCTAGAATCAATTTATAACTTTAAGATTTATTGAAACTACTAATTTTTGAGTATTTTGTCCAAAGTTTAAGAGAAAATTGCCAAAAAAAATCTATTGCAAAACCTGTACGAACAATCCGGCTAATCAACTAAAATTTTTATTTACTCAGATCAAAAGGTTTACATAAAAATAACTTTAAAGGTTTGCAAGCCCCATTAAATAAGAGTTATTTTAAGAAACCCATAAGTACCAAAACCTTGTTTTGAATTAGCCAAACATATTTTTTGTTTTTAATGGTGCCCACAGTAGAGTTAGTTCTTTAGTCAAGCTGTCTACAATTTTTTTTATTTTTAATTTACCACAGGGACAATGTTCAAATCTCACGCTATATCAATGATTTATTGAGGAGCATTCGCTCTGACTCATAGCATAATTGACTACAAAATACCGACAAAAAACACAAAACAGTGACAAGCTCATGTAGCAATCCAAGTTAACACAAAAGGACATGCTCATTCAGCAATCCAAGCCGTGGTCCAATATCTTAGTTTGGAGTTCAGGTAGGTATCCTACCTGCCAACCTCGCCAGCAGATGCGCTAGAGTGGTCTTGCCGACGCCGGGCGGGCCGCACAGCAGCGCCACCTTGTGGTGCGGTCTGCCATCCTCGTCCATTTCAGGCTCACTCTCTTTCTTCCCTTTCCACTTGTTAGTGAGCTGAAACTGGCCGGTCCTCTTCACGAAGCTCGTTCTTTGCTGTGGTTCTTTGATTTTAACTTCCTTTTTGAAGACTATCTGAAAATAGAGCGAAAAAGATGATTAATTATTATGTAGAAGATTATATACAGCCGGATTACAACAAGTAACTATTAAATTACTCTCTCAAAGTATACTAAAACTAGCTTCACATTTAAACAAAACGCGTTTAAACAAACTCTTCAGCTCTAAAATATTAATATACTACCAATTATTACTTACTAATATATGATTAATATTAAAAATTATATGGATATACATATTATGGAATATGGATATATATATTGGATATATATATATTCCATAAATAATGGAAACTAATAACATCAAGTTTCTTATAAATATACTACGATAATATACGCTTTTAGTCCACAAAATGTGTCACATAATTTTAATACTTTCTCTCTTGTTTGTAATAATCCAATTATTATTTTGTTATGTTAAAAATTAGGCTACTTGTTGCAAAGTGGATTATTTACAAAATATTGTCCAAACCAAATTCCAATTAACTAGAGAACTACTTTTATTAATACAAGAACTTTTTTTCAACTTAAATACCCTTACAATCAAACTTACCTGGAAATGTTTATCTTCAAAGTCCAGTTAAGCAAAAAAAAATAAAAGAAAATTTAACTTTATGCTGTTGAATATAACTCAGTCAACTGTAGATAGTAGATATAATTACCTTATCCCACAAATGTAGCCAATGCAACAAGGCTCTGTTGACGGGCTCATCAGAGAGTAGATCTATGTAACAGTCTGGTCTGTACTTGTCCACCCAGAGTGAGTCATGAGCTATGATTGGGGTGGGCGGTATTTCCACAGCGGGAGATTCTTTGGACTCCAGCTGAAATTAGATTTTAGAAAGATTTTATTTTTATGCCCCAGTAAATATTAGCTAATGTTAGAATTGGTAAGGGCGTCTTTAGGGATTTAATTTATCTATACCATAGAGTAAAACAAACAAACTATTCAGTTTAGCTTTATAATATTGTATAGAAATTATGCCAGTAATATCATTGACACTTTGATTATGACTGCAAATTTGTATTTATTGGACCATTTAATTTTCTCAGCCTCAGTAAATTCTGTTATTTGTGGTACAGGAATCAAATTATCAACTGATTAAAAGTATTGTATTACCAATCAAGTCAATTGGATAATGTTTTTGCTAAGAGACAATTATAATTATCAAACCATACATGGGTTTATTTTAATCTAAAAGCAAATCAGTAAGATGCACTCACAAGCTTTCTAGCCTCCTCCCAAGTTTTAGCATACATTGACTGCAGTGACACTTGGCCTCCAGTTCTGTCGATAGCTTGCTCCCATACTTCTTCAGAATCAAACTTCACATAGATACGGTCTCCATCGGAGTTTGTTACAGGCATAAATGCCCACCTGTGTTGCATTAGTTAATTAAAACAAAAAATACAATATAATACAATCAAGGGAATTTCATATTTATTTTAAATAAAATTATCAAAACTGTAGTTGATAAACCTTCAACTTACATAATTGACATAATTAAATGCCTTTCCTACATAAATCTAGAGATTTCTATTTACATTGTCCAAAAATAATTACCTGGGAATATCTAAAGACAAATTATCTTTAGCATTATAAGAATTATTTTGATCATGTTGCATTTTAGTTGGTTCTGCTAATATTTGTCTAAGTCGCCGGCCCTCAATAATCTTGTCGATTAAATCTAAATCATTTTCTTCTTCAGTCTTAGGTCTTTTACTTGGTAACTGAATATCATCAAAATCAATGTCTCCAATATCACCAAATAAATCTGCAGCTGTTCTTTTGTTTGAGCTGCTGGAGAATTCTTCAGTGATTGAGAATTCTTCTATATCTATTGGTGAGTCTCGGACTCCATTGGGGGTTATTTCAATGCTTGGAGCTAAGTCTTGGCTGGAAGGCAGCGGTTGTATGCTTTGCGATAGAGATATTTCGTCAGCTTTGCTGTGCTTAGTTTTCGATGCTGGAATTGCAAAATTAAGGCTTCTTCTGGCGGGAAAGTTTTTCGGTCTGCCCATACTGGGATCTGATTCTGTAAAGCCATTTAAGTAAACTGTAAAAGTTGGTATTACTTTCTTCTATCAATGGTAATAGACTAGGCGAAGTGTTTTAAAAATTGAATGGAGCAATGGAATACACATTTACCTTCCTCTTGTTCCCGTATCATGTCCAGCTCGTCGGCATACATGAGCTCGTACTCCTCATCAGGATCTGGAAAGTCGCTCATATTGCCGCCTTTAATTCAGAGTTGAAGGGATGGAACTTATAAAATAAGTTAATAACTCTTATTTCCAAATGTTTGTTGAAAGTTGAAACAAAACAGCAAGTGTGCAGACAGCGAAGTGGAAATTCAAATCAAAACATTGGATGTTATTTTTTGTTTACGTTCAGCCAGCCAGTGAGGTTATTAGTTTTTGTTGTAATGTCACTGTCAAGCCACTCCATGGAACCAAAAGAAGAAGAAGGAGACGCATAGTGGCTTTCAATTGAGTAATAATAATCTTCTTTTTCTTCTGATTAAAACATATTTTCCATTTTTATATATTATTTTTAGTTCAGTTTCTTGTAATTGGACTTTGTGCTTGAAGCGACAATTTGCCCGTGTTCAGCTAAATAAAATTTTAAAGTGTAAAAGATGTTACTCAGTTGAACGCCATTTATTTTGTGTCTCCTAACTTGACATAATTTTAAGAAATTGAAGAAGAAGAAAACCAACAAAATATTATTATATTCTGTGGCAAAGTTTAGCTTTGCAAGTGAAGCATTTCGCACAATTTGTTCATGTGATTGTGAAATTAGATTTTTTTAGGGTTTATGGAACGATAAAAATCTTAGATTATTAAGGTGCGTACGGATTGCGCGTACCCTGGTACGCGTACTCAGTTTACGCGTATCCGGAACGCCTAGTCCATACCTGCAGCTACGCGTTCACTCTTGGGGTACGCGTACCGCGCGAGCCAACTCGCAGCGCGAGCCACCGTCAGTCGGTTTTTGGTCGCGCGTCAAAGAGGACGCACGCGGCCGGCTACGCTATATTTGGACGGCAAAATGAATAAACACGCGTGTTCTTCGAGTTTCAATAATTTGTCGGAGTCATGGCGAATGACTGGGGCTCGCGGAGCGCTCTGGATCGATTGACCTCGCGTACAGGTTCGCGGCGGTCCGTACAAGAGCTGTACGCGTATCCAATGTACGCGTGGACAACTACGCGTAACACAGGAACGCGCTATCCGTACGCACCTTTATATGTACTTATCTACCGAAAACTAAACGCAGTGCATACATTCTCTTTGATACATACTAAACAAATTTAAATGTATTACATATACATAACCCCGTATACATAAAAATATTTCATTTCACTTTTTATATTTATAAAAAGGTGTAATAGTTAGATTTTTTGTCAATTTCTGATTATTGGACCAGATCTAAGAGATTATAAATGTGATACACTAAATAAAAACCTACCTACTCTTATATTGATCCAAAAAAACAAAACAACCATTCCTAAACTCTACATAGGTAGGTAATTGAGGCTATACATAATTATAGCCTTTCATAATTAAACTGCATTGTAATAGCATTATCATAGATTTTTATTTCATGCCATAAAATGCTATGCTTTCTTGTATAAGCAGTGGCGGATTTACAAATTTTCAAGGTATAGCCTGAATAGTTTTTGCCGCCCTTGCCTCAACAATTGTCATAATCATTCTTTATTTTTACAATGAAACAATTTCGTTAAAATTGCATGTAATAATTTATTTTTGAGCTAATCGAAGCTCAACAATCATGTAATGTATGCCATTTACACAATAATGAACATTTGGTAAACTAAAAATCTTTTTAAATTCTAACTAAAATTCTCAAAATTTGCCGTTTGTAAAATTTACTACTGCTGGTAAATCCACCACTGAGTATAAGTTAAATAGTTTTACCGAAAAAGTAAGGATTATCACTCATCAGGTCATCAGGTTTAAAAATCATAAAGATTACCATACCACCCTCTAGAACCCTACAAGCTCAATAGCTTTGCTATAGTGTAAATTTTGTTGTATGCATAGTTTAGATTTTGATACATGCAAATTACAGTCGCATAAAATGCGAGCTAGATCCGATGTAAGTCCGTTTCTTGGACAGGCTAACAGACGAACTAAACAGAAGCTACTGCGTCTGCTACATGATAAGTAGCGCATCTAGAAGCCGTCTACGTAGCGATACCAGTGTCCTAGAAATAACTTGCTACAGATAAATCATTCGTAGCGATACTACAAGCGCAAAATCGTAGCACTGCTACAAATCTACTACAGAAAGCGTAGCATTACGTAGTGAAGTTACAATCTGCTACAACAAGCTACATTATTCTTAACATTGCTACAAATGGGCTATCATAAGCGTAGCATTTGTAATGTGGCTACAAATTAGTGTCCTAACTTGCTTCGGTAGACTGTAAAGGTTAACGTAGGTAACTGTATTTTTAGCAAAACTTAATTTAATAAAGTGATATAATAAGAACTCGCTATCTAGGATTCTAGGTAAGGTTTATGACTTCGAATAGATATCATAAAAATGTAAACTTTCATTCATATTATTAAATAAAGAGCACCAAATGAACTACTTTTCGGATGGGACACATTCGTAGAATAACAGTAGTCTTCAGGATTTCAGGGTGAAAATAAAACTACACAGGTTGTATATACGAAAGTTTTTTTTAATAATTGGGTATATTTACAATAGATTAATTAACAAACGTGAGTTACATGAATATTAGAAGAGGTTTTGACATTTAACCTTTCAATGATTACTGCATAATGCTCATTCACACCCAAAATATCAAAGTTATGCTAATATCCTTCAGAGATAAATTCAGCAGTTAATGCCTCGCCATTAACTACTCGTAGTTTCGAAATAGTATTACAACTTTACCAGAGAATTATCTTAAGAACCTGGAACGTAACATGCCTATTTCATACGTGCATACTTACCTCTATCTACCATATTGAGATCAACATTCACTAACAATTTTTATAATCAACTAAACAAAATAACTTAAAATCTTTTTGGTATCTAGAAATTATAACATAAAAAAAAACTAAAAATACCAGAACATACCATAACAAAACCATTAGCTACCACATTAACGTCAGAAAAGTGTTATTTTATTCATAAAATCACAACTGGTGACTTATCGTGTCCAAGTTATCCAAAGGGATTAAAGTTATTATGCTACAGACATACATTCACATCTTTTCCGGCCACAAACAAATGACACAAAATAACAAACACAACATAATAATCATCACAGACATCTACATTATAATAACTACATTTACCAGAATGTTTTCAGAATATCATTATAATCACTTAACTTACATTCAACCAACAATTTTTCTTAACTAAGATGGCACTCGGCTCGCCCCCGAAACAATAAAAACAATTACATAATTGATATAAAGAAACTGAAATATTTAAAAATCGTTGCGACTTCAGGCCTGAAAGTTACAGAGTAATAAAATAGGAAAGCAACTTAGAACAACTCGTCTTAAACAAAAATGAGATAACTAAGTCCTTAGGGTACTCGTAAACTTACTTTTGATTGGGTGTGTAACTCCCAATCAATCGAAGGTTTACAAAACATTTCCATCAGGTCTAAGAATTCTAATCACAATTGGCTTTATAAAACAAAATAATACAAACAGAAAACTACAATTACTGTACTGCAGGTTTTATTTCTGCCACCGAGTGCCAATCGTCTTAAATCCACCAAAATCTTTTCTAACGTATAGACTTAATTCATTTACTGTACATCTCGCCTTTTACCGTCAATCCAATGAAATTTATTCATTCCACTCAGGTTTACGTACACTTCGAAGAAGGGATTACCAGAATTAAACGAGAATGTCGAAATTGTCAGACTAATACAGTACAACTGTTTAAAACTTCAAGACCTAGAGGAACTTCTTGAATCAATAATGACGCTAGAAGATTTGAATTGGCATATAGTTATCGTGTTAATAATGTTTTTAACACTGAAATAATAAGAGTATTCTTAATAAACGAAAATCGTCATTATGTATATTACTATTTGTAAACACATTGTTTACAAATTACAATATGGTTCTGGTTAAATATTTGCACTGGACTTTGCATGTGCAAACATGCTTTTAAAATAATAAATGTGATGTTTTTCTGACCGCATTCGACTTCTCCAATACCACATATTGCACTCCCCCGCCCGCATTCACTATATAACTAACTAGAATGGCGTACATTTCACTACATTACGATAATCTTACAACTAATCGCGTCTATTTGGACTAATGCCTGAATGGCCGAAAATAACAAATGTTTTATACTAAACTTACGTGCTTTCTAGCCCGCGCTATTTCTACTAAACATACTACAAAGAAACTTGAGTGTATGCTGGAGATGATGATAAATTCAAGTCAGCCAAAATGGAAAGTTCTTACTAATGTAGGGCGGGCTAATCATTAGAAATAGCTGGAAAACTTATGTACGTAGTGGTATAATAGATTCGTACGTACTTAAAGGCAATAATGTACCTACTTAAAACAAGTAATTAGCCAACGCGAGCTATTAAAAGTCTAGATTTTATTTAATTAGAAGTTATAGATAGTTTAAAGATGATTGATTTCTTATTGAAAATTCAAACCAACCTATTGTATCAATCTGCAATCAATCAAGCTACAAACGTCGTACGAACATAAGAACAACGCTATTCTGATATACGGTTTGTATATCCTCAGAAATTTTCCAGCCACTTCTTTTTTAATCTTTGAAGTTCACCACTATTCTTTCAAAAACTAGAGCAGTAATTCATAATAATGATGCTTTCAAGTCTTATAGTGAAATTGCGTACAATCGTCCAACACGACATCTTATGGACTACAATCAACGCCCAAGTCTCAATTAATATATGTGTTAAGGTAATTAATTACAAAAAATATTTCCAGACTAAGCAGAGCTTGTATTTATAATAATTATTATGGGTGTTTCTTTTTGGCAATTATTTATTGACTACCAGATTAATAAATAATAAACTGAGTTGTGTTATCTGTATATTCGTGCAGGACAACTGGGTGTGATTGAAACACTCAAAATACGAAATACACAGTTTTACGGCATTTACCTTATACTTTTATTGATGGTAAAGAAATTTGGGCTTTAAATCATTAGGTATTCACACCCTTTGACAGGCAAATTTGATTAGCTGCAGCCGATGGTCAAGTGATACCCAAAAGGGAGCTTAAAGGCTCTATGACCGTCATTGAAGAGAACACGATTGAATCTAATTCGATGACTCTCAGTACCATCCAATATGACTAAATCCTTCTCCCTACAAGCTGACTAGACCGACCAAATATTGGTCGACTTTGACTAGACGTTCAATACCCGATTGCGCAGTTTGCAGACGATGCGTAAACACTCACTGACTGTGTTATGTACTTTATCGCTACAAACACACGGTCCTTTTTACCGAATCAGTGTTCCTACCTGGACATAACACCACAACTCAGTAACACAAATACCACACAGCTATTTTTAGAACTCACAGCTAAGACTTCAATACCCTTAATACTAAGGGCGGATGGTCAAACATTTTAACGGGACGTTATGCGAAACTTATTGGAAAATTAATGTAAGCTTCACTTCACTTGAACTTGAATTCGTGTCTAGAAAATGTGACTTATTCCAAAGGCTTGATCAATATTTTGCTTTCAGGGTTACGTATTTGAGCAATTTTATTGATTTTGGGTAGAATGTCTAATTTGTAGAGTTCGCTTTAGCTCTATATTTATCGTTTGGCATTTGTAGAGTTGATAATCATGATCAAAGAATGATTTTTATACTTTGTGATAAGGAAATTGCTCTCTTGAGAAAAAGTTGCGTTCTCAATGTGCATTTTGCAGAATGGGTACTTACAGACTATTCCTTAAGAAATTTGCAACTTCTCCAACAATTATTTAGCTCAATTCTTCGTACAAAGTACATCATTACAAGATTTCGCACATCAATCATAATTCATCGAACTTCACCAAAGTAACCTCAATTTAGACTTCAATTATTAACCGAACTAACCCACTCGCTACGAGCCGATTGACCAAGCCTTTCGAAAGTCGTAAGTCGACATCAGACTCGGCTTGGGCGGTCCGTCAGCGCCATTCGAAGAACCGCGACCTCCGTATGTCAGGCAGCCGCTAAGGCGGGCGGGGCGGGCGCCGGCTGTGTCGGGGCGGGCGGCGGAATACTGTCCACCCCGCAAGCCTTCAGCTCAGTGAACACTTCAGTGAAGAAACCAGGCTCGGAATTAATCCTGAGCATGTTGAACGACAGTCTATCGACGATCAGAAGGCAGCGGTCCCAGAACTTATCTTTAGAGTCTTCGACTAGGAATGGTTTGAGCGGGTAGGATATCTCGTTGCCCATGTAGGAGTAGGAGAGGTAGAGGCAGGTGAGCACGACGGCCTGCAGCTCCTGTGGCCGGCCTATTCGCTCGCCGTCCACCAGCTCTCGGACCAGCATGTACACAAACACCACGTTGGCGGGGTTTATGAATGCTACGTCCTGAAAAGAAGAGATATCCATGTTAGTAAAATTAATAGTGTTGAAGTTTCAGTTACAGAAACGTGATGGTTCTTTAATCAAGTACCTTTTTTTTCTTAGAAATATCAATTTGAAAAAAAAACTGTGACAATAATGGAAATTTTAAGTACCTAAGCCCAGAATTAATTTTCAATTTTTATGTAATAATGAATAATGCGCGAACATTAAAAAAGATGTGTAGGTGTAATCTCTTCCATATGATACTACTTTTGGGTATTTTAAGAAGTTTTTAGTAGTTTTTTATATCCATCTCAAATACCCATTTTATAAATGAACTATACAATGAAAAACCCGCATTCGAATCTATACGGCTTAGGCCTAAGTAACCACACAAAAACTTACATAGCACATAAAAAAACCCTCTTACGTTCAAAAGTTCAAAAAGTTCAAAAGTGACACTGACATATATAATCCATGATTCTGCAAATAAACATGTGTAGAATAAATTTTTTATCTACTACTAGCTGGTCCGTTCCAAATTTGCTCGAATGCGAAAACCTTCCCCTTGAATCACTCTACCTATTGCAGAAAACCGAATATAGATCCGTTCAGTAGATTTGAATTTATACCAAACATAAAACAGAAAGACAGACGCGGTGAGGGACTTTAATTTATAATAAGTATAGATAAACCATGTAGGTCAAAAGCTTCTAACTATATCTATATTATCAATAGTCGCGGAGAAAGATTACTTATTTATGAGAATTGACGTAAGCTCATAATTTTTATGTGTTACTAGAATAACTTATGAAACCATCTTTTTTAAATTATTTCCAAAGGTTGTCTGGAAATAAATCAAAATTTAAAATTTAAGAAAAACCCCCGATTCCAATGCCTTAATTTCCTTAAACGTAAAACAAGATAATATTTAGTAATGTGCACGTGATGCGCTTTCATTTGATACCCACTCGAGTATATTTGTAGATTTTCGGTTATCCTTCCCCACTCCCATAACTTTTAAACGGTTTAACCGATTTTCATGAAACATGTCTAAGAACACCCGCGCCAAAATCACCTTTCATTCAAAATAAAACTGAATTGAAATCGCTCCATCCGTTCGAGAGCTATGATGTCCCAGACAGACAAACTTATAACACCCCTCTTTTTTGGTCGGGGGTTTAAAATTGCTTTAAGCAATAAGACCCATTACGCATGCTAGGTTTTATATTCTATTTTTGTTTATTGGTGTGTGTAATAAAGAATTTTCTATCTATCTATAGCCAGAATGTTCGTAGAACCTTTAATGGAAGCGTAGTACCTATTGGAGACACCATAATGCGCTTTATCGACATTTATTTATACACAGAGGTTACTTGCAGAAAAAAATAGCTCTCTACCAAGATTTCACAGAAACTAAAATGGAACTGTTAACTTATGTTTTATGAGTATTACAACGCCCAGTAGATTAACAAAATCTGGCCCATGTACAAAAGCATCCTTATGTTTTAATGTGGTATATCAGATTTTCCACAAAACATACACAATACCTGAACGAGCATATCCGTTTAAAAAAAAATATATCGGTAGGAACCAAAGACAAGCAAAAATCAATAGGTTAAACAGAAGTTATTATATTTTAAGTTGTTATAAAAAAAATTTGGTACATTCTTCCTTATTGTATTGGGATTCTCCTGTTATAATAGGGTAAGATAATGTAAATAAATAAATCAATTAACATATTTATTTTTGCTAAATCCGTAAATTATCCACGATTAGCGACGACGTTCAATAACAAATAATTTAGCAATAATCTGGGTTATTAACAAGTTACGAAAGTCTGAGAAGTAGGTACCTATATCTATACTAGTTCGTTAAATAATTATTATTATCTCTATTATCATAATGTTCAAATACCAGACAAAAACTTGAATGGACATTGATTGAATAGAAATAACTCTTAAAGAATCTACCTACGGCCCTATTTTTTATTTTCTCCAATTTGCTAAAGTCACCTTGATTAACACCAAGGTACCTACTTATAATTTTATTATAGGTGGTCAAAAATAACTTTGACATTTGACACAGAAACCTCGAAATTGTGCCTGAATGGAAATGTCCATCCCGAAGTAAGTAGGTAACCTCAATTTCCCGCCGTGTAAAACCACCTTTGATGAATATTGGCTCAAGGTGACATTTTCTTTGCAAACAAAAGCCGTATTATGACCTACAAGTAGTTAATTGAAATATGGAAGTGTACAAGGTATGCGTCACTTACTTGTAACCCATACTGCATAAAAACCACTACAGCGAGGGTGTTACCCAATGACAAGCAAGGACAAAAATTGGCCAAAAAAACAAATAGGTAGTTTGGTTTGCATTTGAGTGCGCGGAAAGAAATGTATAAATGTTGTAAAAAATATACTTCAACATCTCATAAAATTCCAGGGTTGCTCTCGATTTCTGCGAGATCCCATCATCAGATATTGACACGGTCACAATGGGACCACTCAAGCATAACCTTCAAATGAAACAATAATTTTCAAAATCAGTTTACAACTTACGGAGATATTGCGTAACAAACATACAAAAAAAAACATTTAGTTGAATTGAGAACCTCCTCTTTTTTGGTAGTCGCGGAGTAGAGCGCGTATTGCAAAAAAGTGTCTAAATGAACACATAATTTCGCCAGATATTTGTATTAACCAAATCAACAAAGATCAGCAGCGTAGTTTCTCTATCTACTATAAACACACGAATATACTTTTGTAATTGACGATTTGAAATTTCTGACAAATAGGTAGGTACCTACTTATCGTAGGTAAATCTACTCATTATTTTTTGAGAAACTCAATATCTTAATGTTGTCGAGTGTAATCTGTAAAGAGTTGATAAAAGTTCTGAAGCGGAAGTTGAGTAAGCCAAACTTAATCTTTCAAAAGTTTACCTAGGTATTGGAAAAACTGAGAGCGGAAAAAGGAAACTTATATCTCACTTATCGGTTTGAGTTACAGAGACTGATTATGAACCGACTCAAAAAGAGACAAGGATCAAAGGAATTGGCCAAGTGTTTACTCTATAGTACCTACTACAAAGGAACGTACAATCCTACATAGACTGATTAACACATTACCACTCCTTTTAAGGGTTTCACTATACGTTGGTTTACAGTTAAGTTATCAATTATGCTTTGTATTGTGTGAATTTGTAATAAATTTGAGTTGCGATGTTTGTGTTGGAAGAGTTTAAAATATCCTACTACTATTATAAAGGCGAAAGTTTGTAAGTATGGATGTATGGATGTTTGTTACTCTTACGTAAAAACTACTGAACCGATTTAAATGAAATTTGGTACACAGAATCTCTAGAGCCTGAAAAATAACATAGGCTACTTTTTACCGCGGGAAAACGTCATTCCGCGGGAAAATCCATTATAACGCGGGTAACACCGCGGGGCACAGCTATTATGCAATATTTATTTGTTAATGTTGTCGCATTTAATAGTGACGTATTTAGTAGTTTAATAGTGAGTGAGGTTAAATATCTAGTAAGTTAATAGCCGGCGACCCTGTCATGGATACTGGGTAGGCTTACTAGGAATAAAAGATAAATAAAAAAAAAACTCCTTTGCTTCGTGCAGTCGGGTA
This sequence comes from Gymnoscelis rufifasciata, assembly GCA_929108375.1. Lineage (NCBI taxonomy): Eukaryota > Metazoa > Arthropoda > Insecta > Lepidoptera > Geometridae > Gymnoscelis > Gymnoscelis rufifasciata. The sequence continues at coordinate 11,784,425 of OV815318.1, read as the reverse complement.
AAAAGAGACAAGAGAAATTATCATAAAGTCTGTATAAAAATGCCGAGTGCAGCATGAGTTAAGTAGGTAAAGGTTTAATGTTGAATCATACATACATTGATCCCTTATCTTATCACAAACTCACCTATCACTACTAATCGTGAATGGAACAGCAGAATTATTAATAAAGCCTTCTAGTTATCAATGATTTGCCTATCGTACGTGAACAAGCGCGTAATTTATACTATGAGTGTTTATGCTACTTGCAAATCTACTAGATTTCGGCCACATTACAAACTGCTTCGTTATTCTGAATTTCAATGAGCATAGGCGTATATTTATTTTACCTTCGATTTCGCGTGAATTTTCAGAGTATTACTAACCCCCCTATTAACGTTCTCACTGCTGCAGCTGGGACAAAGGGACTTCTCTAGACGAGAGAGATGGCTTCAATTCACCAAGCTGGCCAAGTGCGGGTGGATGTTTTCAGTGTATTGCATCGTGAATCCTACCGGAATAGTACTTTTTTTACGGGCACTGCAATCTACATTATATGTTTGCAAAATTTCAAGATGATGGGATGAGTGGATCAGGTAAAACCATACTTATTATGGTAGTGTTAGATTACAATCTGCTCGGCTCTCTTCAACGCCGGGAGTATATGACACAAATATATATATTATTTATTTAGCCAACGCACTAATCCACTGCAGGGCCAAGGTGCGACTATCACATGATTTAAGGCTTTTATAAAACGACTGATATTTAGAGTTAATTTCCTACTAATACCTCATGGCTTGAGTTGTGAAAAAGATTGATGTTAGGTACCTATATTATATCTAGTTATTGTTTTACTTGGCACCGACTTCAAAATTATTAAATAGGTACTTAATTATTTAATTGTTTATGTTTCTTTTAATTATCACTTATAATGTCGAAATGATTTGTAAAGTTAATTTATTTTGTACTTTTCAGTTTCTCTTTTGAAGTTGGTTTAATTTTTGGCAAAAAAGTTTTATTTCACGATTTTTAGTTATTAATCTACTAAAATATACCTTATAGAGTTCCTTTGACTGTCCTTCATTTTCATCATCAGACCCCTAATATCAGTCAAAACCCATTTAGAAGAACGATCTCAGTAATATAAGTTAATCAAGCCCAAACACAAAGTACTTGCTGTAAATCGTTGAGGAGTTCCCTCGACCGCCTTTCCCTCCATCATCAGATCAACACCAGGCCCTCATTAATAAAAGGGCTTTAAAATTCATTATATTGAATAATATTAAGGAACACACAAGTCGGAAAGACAATATTTTCAAGAGTTTCCCTCAATCTCTTCAGGATTCCACCACCAGATCCAGGTTTCCTTACAATGGGATACTCCCTTTCCAACAAAAAAAGAATAATCAAAATCGGTTCATAACCGACAAAGTTATCCGCGGACATACATAAAAAAATAAAAAATATACGGTCGAATTGAGGAACCTCCTTTTTTTTGAAGTCGGTTAAAAATGAATCTGCAGTTTTTATTGAAGCCACTTACTTTCACATTTATAATATTTGTTGGAAGAAAGAAGTGTGTTTCTATGTATATTGTACGAGTATTGTTTAGTGCTTTAAACGTCATGTTTGAATTAGTGTTGTATCCTTAATGTTTAAAACTTTATTACAATACAGTACTCTTTATTGAACACAAAATAATAACAAAAGATAAAAATGTTCAAAAATTGTGAATCAATGGGCGGCCTTATCGCTGATAGCGATCTCTTCCAGGCAACCTTGGGATGGACACAAATCAAAAAGCACGAATAAGACGGGAGTAGCAAATTAAAATGGAGATACGAGTATTAATAAATTAAATACGATATTACAGGATTTTAGCTCTATACCTACATGAAAACTATATATAAATATAAGACTTTTAATTACATATATAAACATAAAAAAAAAACAAATAATTAAATAATATTTATTTACATATATATACGGCAACAGTTAGTATGTATTATGTGTGTGTGTGCGTTTGTTTCTGTATTTTATTTTTTTGTAATGTGCTGCTGTGTCCAAAATAAATGTTTTTCTATTTCTATTTCTATAAAACTGATTCTCTTCTCTATTTAATAAATACACAATCATTGACGGTTGGTGAAATATCCACGCCCTAACCCTTAAACTGAAGAAGAACACTTAAGATGTTCTGTATCCCCAAAACTACTGTTTCAATGGAATTCTTCAAAGCTTTACAAGACTAAAACCTGCCCCATCATCAAAACAAACACAAACAGTGGTTAGAGCGTGCCGTCACCCGCGAGCTATCGATCCCTCAGTCACCCCATCTATATTGAATGAACCAGGCGGGTCAAGGGGAAAAACGTGGTTCACTCTGGTACTATACGTTTAAGAAACTTTTTTTAACAAAGCTTAAGAATTTCCACTGCCTTGAGTTAAGATCAAACTTTATAAAAAATTATCCGGTGAAAGATTCATTTGGGTTTAAACATTTTATTAAATGACAATCAACCCGATCCAACAATTATTTAGGTGTTTAATTGAATAAAAAGGTATGCATAATTTAGTGCCTGTTTCACCATCTCCGAGTAAAATAAGACAATGGAATTATAGCGCTATTTCGCTCAATCACACATGACAAAGCGAGAGAGCTTTTGGCATAACTACCATTGCTTAGTTTACTCAAATTTTGTGATATAAGCCCTAATACTTATTCTAACGGGTCACATACTATGATTTGACGGTTTTTGACTTTATCGCGTCGTTGCAAAGTCGTTAAAAGTCTTATTATTGTTATAAACTATTTGAAAGTGTTGTAATTTTAATAAATCTAAGTTTAAAATTTGAGAAAACCCCCCTATTCAATGCCTTAATTTCCTTAAAAGTTAAACACCATAATATTTTGTAATGTGCACGCGATGCGTTTTTATTTCATACCCCACTCGATATTTTCCTCCCCCACTCTAACCCCTATAACTTTTAAACGGCACAACCGATTTTCATGAAACATGTCTGGCGCCATACTCACATTTCATACAAAAAAACTAAATTGATATCGCTCCAGCCGTTCGGGAGCTATGATGTCCCAGACATACAGACAGACACCTCCTTTTTGGTCGGAGTTTAAAAAGTGAAATAAAAGGGACGAGTATGCTGCAGTAGATCGCACTATCGGACAGACAAAACAAACAAAATTTATGTCAATTAAACCTGAGGTAAACGTGGTATTTTTTTTAAAGCGATGAAGAGCTTCTGATATACTAGTTGTAACTTTTTATTTTGTAACTGTTTGTCAAAAGGTCAAGCAACAACACTATTTTATTCGCCATAAGGTTAATTATGTTTTTTGTCTTTTTCCACCTAGTTTATAATCTTGCAGGGCATGCGCACCACATAAAGTGGTAATTGGAATAGAGAATTTAGATAAATCTTCGAGACAGACTAATTAAAACCTAGATTGTCCAAACCTAAACCAATTATAATGAGGCCTACCGCATCCGAGCGTATTCATTAAAAATGTATCCAACTAGCTTTGGGGAACCGCGCAGGATTATTCATTAGCGTTTTATGATACTTAGATTAAACGGAAAACTCAATTTCATCCCATTTACAAGCTGAAAAAAAAAACTATGGAAATAAAAATTAGTCCTTTAACTAAAATAAGACTAACTAGGGTTATTCGTTTAGTATAAATTAGTGATATATACGTAGTGCGGTAAGATTTGTTAAAAAATAAACGTGAAATTTGGTAAATATTATGAGTTACGTATTTAGAGAGTGTAAGTAGTACAGTAATTAGTTTAGTTTGATTAAAATCACATATTATTATCATATTTGCGTTATCTAGGTAGACATAGTACATCTACCTAGTTATCGCAAATGCATGTACATATTTCGCGTGTCCGATCCCCGACCAAGCTTCCAGGTTGGTCGCCAACTTCAGACCGCGCGTCGGGGTCGCTATCAATGTTAATTTATATTTTTAATTGCAATATTCATACGCCGTAAAGGCAAATTTCAGTGTAACTAAAATATTTTTTATTAAGAACTTTGTACTAACCTGAATTTCTATGAATAAATTATGATTATGAATATGAACGTTAAGGTAGGTATCACTAAATGACCATTTTCATGCAGACGTAAAAACTAATGAATAAATTCCTTTGTGCATTTATTATATCGCATTTTTCATTTTATGTGTTCTGTTTGCTAATAAATATGGAACAGTGTCACTAGAAAAAGCTTTTATATAAGCGGGAAACCCCAATATCCCGCAGATAGCATCACGGGGCGCTGATATGTACATAGTTTGAAAAAAACTGTAGGTCCTACTGCTCGTAGGTACCTAGTTAACTGCCGAAGTTATCGATACATACAAAATACAGCAATCGATTAACTAATTGTTTACATTTTGGTTGGAGTTGTGTCAGGAATGAATCAGCGAGTAAAACATGTTTTGGTAGAAATAAGAATCAGCAAATAGGCATTTCCAATACAATACTTAGTTGTCCTAGAGCAGATAAAAAAATGACTTATTAAATTAGTGGATCTAGGTTTAAATAAGTAAGTGTGTGCGCGTGTTTTTATCTGTACTTTGTATTTGTAGTGTATTGTTATTGTTGTCTTGTCGGGACCATGTGGAAGCTGCGCGACATATCCCTCTTGCTAAATGAAAAAAAAAGAACTAGTAGTCAATTCCGTGGACTGAGTATCCCTTCACCAACAGAACACATTTTACCCTTTCGCAAACATCAGCCCTCTCAAAGCTACACCCGCCAATTTGCATAAAAAGCCTAGCTTACAGGTTGTTCGCAGAGTTCCGGGGAAGCTCTTAAATGTTAAAAGCCGCACCGAATTAGTTTTACTTTCTTTTTAAGGTTTACAATGTTATTGTGATGGTCTACGGACAAACTGGAAAACTGTACTGGAAAATAATACTAGTGCCTGGTAGAATCACCTACATTTTGTACCTTTAAAAAGTTACTTTATCACTGTAAATATTTTATTTAACATTGAAACTTTGTTTTTTTTTAAATTTGTCCTATCTTAATTTCCTCGCAATTTTAGATGGTGAAATTTTCCGTTGGAAATTATTATATTCCAACAAAACAGAAAATAGCAAACAAAAATAAATATTTTTGCGTTTTCTTTTGGTAAAAGACATTGCTTCTCAACAACTTTTGAATAGAGACACAGAATACATAATAGTAATAGAGAGGAAACATTATTAGGCGGATGGCGGATGTTCAGTAAATACTTAAAATTGAAGGTCGTCTAACAAATATAAAAAAAGCCCGGCTGAATTAAGAACCTCCTCATTTTTGAAGTTAGATAAATAAACGTCTCAATCGATTCCCCTAAATTTTACTTGTAAAGATATATAAATTGGTATAGGCCATAGGCATTCACCCTGAAGAATAAAACTTCCCGTGAATATTACAATTCGAATTCCACGAGGGTGAAGCCGCGGGCAATAGCTAGTAGGTACTATAATATTGCAAATAATACCTTTTCCCCTATAAATACATCACCCTCTACATCTGCACCAGTAGAAGAGAGTGATGTTTTACTGAGCTGTTTAGGAATTTACATGAGCTAGCCTCTTATGCGATTGCGCCGTAAGTTTGTCTGACTGAGTTATGGCTGGAGGGAAAACGGAAGGACGCAGATTTATTATACGTAGTTGCGTCAAACTACGCAGTTGCGTAGTGTAGAAAAAGTGGGATATAGGTAATTCTATGTAGTCGTTGGGTACTTTAAAAAAGTAGGTGGGCTTAGTCCGTTTGATATCCATAGACACCTATTTTTTGCTTTATCAATAAAATAAGAAAGTGCCATGATATGGAGCATTAAAGTTTCGGAGTGCGTCTTGTGTAAAAAATTGAAGCGAACTGTCAAGACAATGTTATTTCCTTGATTATTCTTAGTTTTTATTTAAATTAGCTTTAAGTTGAGCTGTCCATGTATGCATAAGCGTCTAAGGAAATAAACGTTTTGACTTTAACTTTGACTTTGTGACTGCGAAAGTTGGTACAAAACGCTCGAAAGCGACATCTGGCGAAACTTCAATGCAATGTAATATCTTGATTTTTTGTAATCAAGAAAAATAAAAAAATGCCGGTGCAATGTTTAAGGCAAACGTACTAAATATTTATTTTAGTTATCTCTATTATTGGACTAAGAGCCAGGGCCTGCCAGACCTACGTTAAAGTATAAAGGCTGAATTTTTTTCCACGTGTTCTCACTGGTGTAGGGAACAATGTTTGGGGGTTACGAACCTGGAGTAACGGTGCCTTCAGTAGGTACACTGAGAAAATATTATTTTAACAAAGGACCTTTTTGGCTCGGTTACAATCATATCGGTCATTTTTAAGTAAGACTTATCTAAAAATTTATAAGCGAACTTGGCATAGTGTAGACTTGTGTACATTGTTATATTTTCTCGGCTGATAACAAATAAGACATTAGTAATTTTCAATTAACTTAATTTGTAAATTATAACACTTTCAAACTTGATTCAAAACTACCAAGAGAATTAATTTAAATTTAATAAGCATACTGTTGTTTTTAAAAAAGTATTTAAATTGTTTATTTTTACACACTATCTGATTTATTTATACACGAGTTGAAATTATTTAACTTGAGTCAAGCTACTTATTTCCGTTTAAATAAGTAAATTTAATCGTTTGGTCCTAGCAAATGACCATGGTCAATAGCAACCGGCTAGTGTCATTTATATATAATCGAGTACCTCCCGGCTGTTCTCTACCGATTTACTCGGTAGAAAACACCCGAGACAATTGCTTAAAAATAACTGTGCGCTCAGTTACAAATACAAAGATGATTGGTTTCGTTCGGCTCATCACATCACTCTTCCGTCGACTCGCGCCCGTGACGTATGGCGTGGCGTGATCCATGTGGCAGTAAAGTAATATTCGTCTACTACCACATGGGTCACTCCGTACCTGTGTGAAATATTACTGTGATATTTTAAAGTGCAGTGCAGTTTCAAATACGTTGCAAACTAGGTACGGAAAATTATGGATGAGGAGGTCCGAAATTTATTAACTGCTTGGAATCTCGAGTCTTACATCGAAGTGTTTTAAAGGTCAGTACAACTTTCATTGTTTTCTTTTCATAGCCTGCATGATAAGTTTTGGTTACATACATCAAAGAATTAACTTCCTTTCTGTGTTGTTGCTCGTACTTTCTTTATTATGTACTTACTGGCGGCTCCACACTCTTGGAAAACAAACGGCATAAGAGCGAACATAGCCATAACTGCTGAACGGATCATGCTTCATATTTTGAGTACAGGTACGCCTTGATTAAGTTATAGGCTACTTTTTATTCCATTAATCAGTTCCCATGTGATATAAATAACTGTTAAAAGTTTCCGACTGGTATTGGTATCGTTGTGGCTATAGATTGTTTAAATTAATGCATGTACACTTTTATTGCATTTAAGTGCAATAAAAGTGTACATACATAACAAAATAAAACCTTATATCTAAATTTAAAACATGATCAGTACAATAGATGACCTTATCGCTGTTGGTGTAATGTTAGTGGAGCAGAAACAGTTAAATCAAAGTGTTTGTTTAGTAGTTTAAGAAAAAGCACCTCACAGTTATATTGAAGTTATTTTCAGACTAAGATTATGATTTTGTTTTCAGCTGGAAAAGGAGTTTGAAGCTATGATATGCTGGCACATATACAGCCATTTGTAAGAGCTTTATCCTCTAAAAGAAAAAAAAATAAACTGGCCAAGAAGAAAAATAGCAGTCACAACAAGGACACAACTTCTCCGTTTGCAAGATTGTAAGTAAAATCCTTTTAAAATCTTGAAATCGTTGCCTGCCCGTCTGTTTGTAACAACTCTGCAGTGCTAAGAAATGCTTTTTGTTTCAGCACCAGAAGAGAGCTCCAACATTGCCTGCATGCTGTTGATCCCGACACTTCTGGCTATATCAAGTGTGCGTCTGAAAAACGGCCCGAAAAAAGTGTACCTACTACGGCGAGACTACCTACTTTTTATTTAATTAATTCGCTGTAGGTATATTTCTTAGGGAGTTATTCAGTTTCACGGGTACAACAACCTCAAGTGTACTATAGGTTGATTTTTACGCCTTATACTACATAATATTCATGTACCCCGGTGATCATTGATTTTGTTAAAGTTAAAACCAATGCCTAGTTTAATCCTTAACCTGTCCAAAATTGTCTCCACCTTATTTGAACCTTGTGCATAAGATTTGTTTTCATAACTATAGTAGATTTGTATAATTTTGAATACATTGTAATATTATATGAAACTGCTCAATAATAAATCAGTATTAATTAAATAGTTTTTTGATTTGTATTGTTATAAATTTCCAAAGAACCCCACGATCTTTTACAGCAATTCTATTCGGTAACTATAGCCACTTTATAGCAATGCTTTCAGCAACTTTAAATTCTAAACTAATTCAGTAGGTAAGTAAGTATTATTTTTATTAAATAGTTACAGCAATGTTATTCAGTTCACGTAAACAATTCATTCGTTACATAGACATAAGTACCTACATACTGTATTATTAAAAAAAATATTAATTACTTATTAGTAAAATATCTGAAAGTACTTGTTTAGGTACTTTTATTATTTTATTAATATCTAATTAAATAATTTTTATTCATAATACAGTAAGAATGTATATCTATCTATGAAACAATTGAATTATTTACGAGTACTGAATAACATTGCTGTAACTACCCAATAAACTAGCTGTATTTACCGAGTGACATTGCAGCAGCTACCGAGTGAACGGTTGTAGTTACCCAATAAATTGGCTGAGACAACCGAGTAACATTGCAGCAGCTACCGAGTGAACCGGTTGTAGTTACCCAATAAATTGGCTGAGACAACCGAGTAACATTGCAGCAGCTACCGAGTAAACCGGTTGTAGTAACCCAATAAATTATCTGAGACAACTGAGTAACATTGCAGCAGCTACTGAGTGAACCGGTTGTAGTTACCCAATAAATTGGCTGAGACAACCGAGTAACATTGCAGCAGCTACCGAGTAAACCGGTTTTAGTTACCCAATAAATTGGCTAAAACAACCGAGTAACATTGCAGCAGCTACCGAGTGAACCGGTTGTAGTTACCCAACTTTACTCTGTTGTTACTAATGTAGGCAACTGTATTATTATTACAGAAATATTTTTAACCAACCTTAACGGTTAATATTTAACAAGCAATAATAACAAAGTTGACGTATTTGTTTTTAAGCTATCAACTTTGCAGGTGCTATATTGACAAACATGCTGGGTTATTTTCAACAGTATTTCGTTTATTTTTAACCGACACGTTTTTTCAGTGTATCAGGCAATCAAGGCGTGCAGTACCTGAGCTCTCTCACGTCATATTATAAAAGCTGAGATTTATACATAATATTCTAATGACCATTTTAAGTAATTATTCCTGTTCCCTAAACCAGTGAGAAAAAAACCGTGAAAAAAATTTCAGCCGTTATACTTTAACGTAGGTCTGGCAGGCCCTGGCTCTCCCTCTATATGTATTTGTAGATGCAATTTCAAAATACCGTAGTCGGGTCTAATGAAAGGGTATGAAGAATACAAACTAGAAACCAATTAAGTCGTTAACAAGATAGGGGGGTCCAAAGTTAGGGTGAACTGTGAATTTTAAACTGTGTTGGTACATTGTGAGTTTTATAAGTACCAACATGGTTCTTATTATTTGGTATACTTTACAAAAGAGCTAAAAGTATTAACATTATCGTCATCATTATTAAATTGCTCTACGAAACGATGTATAATGGTATATTTCAGTTTTTTTAAGAAATATTGATATCTTTTCGTAGTAATAAATACTTTTTCATTTCTGCAGTAATAGGACGTAAACCTCCTTTATATATACCTATACATCTTCAAAATTTAAAGTAAACTCCGTTCATCTTAGTTTTCGACCGTTACGCTGTGCTTGCCCATCTGCGGTGTCCGTTCACTATGTTATGATAACACAGTCCTATCAAGTCATCTTTGGCAAAGCAAATTGAGAGCTTACACCTTCAGAGACTGATATGAAACATTTTTATAAACTCTTATTTAGTTTCATGAGTCCCGATGTTTGTCTATTTTCATTTTTCAAAGTTAAAGAGGTTCCAACATGTTGGCAAACATACCTACTACTACCTACCCGTCATTTTGAAAAATATGTGATATTGCGGCCAGTAATAAGCATGTCAATCGACAGATAAAATTACACCAAACAAAATGCGTTAGGGAATTAAACCTCTAAGTTGTGCGGTTTCTGAAATATTTGGGATTAAAACTATAAAAAATCGTGTCCTTTCTATTGTGATAAAACCAGATTCTACGGCCAGTGAAACTCATGTCTATCGACTATAACGTATTAATACAATAATAATATTGAACCTAGTTCAACAATTGCAAAACTGAGTTTAGCCTGATTAGATCGCGTTTATAGTCACTAGTAAAATCGGAGCTTAATAACTATTAACAACACTTACTTTTCTATTATCTAAGTGGTAATGCGCGTTAAGTTTTCTCGAGGAAACCTTCGAACACAAATCGATTTGCTAATTAACACAGAAAGGTCACTGAAAACCAATCAATAGCAGAAAACTCGAGTATTTCTCGCCCGTGCTTCATCAAACAAAGCTTTTCATATTATTTCTATTTGGCACGAAAGGGGGTAAGCCTGCCGATTTTAAGGGTTCCATCCCCAAAGGGTGAAACGGGACCCTATAACTGAGAGTTCGAAGTCTGTATGTACGTCTGTAACCAGGCTCTATCTCAATAACCGTAGACATAGAACCGTATAGATAGAGTTGAAGTTTTGAGGGATTATGTACTTCTCTCGCCGTTTTAAAAACAAATACCCAAAACACATAATAAATAAATATATAATGGGTATGCTATATAACAAACGTGATTTTTAAGTTAGGCGACGTTGTGCGAGGAAATTAACTCTAAATATCGTTCTATTCGCGGATATAGGTACGCATTTCTAATTGGGTCCTAAATGCTGTTAATTAGTATGTTATTTTGACATTATCTATTGATATTGTGTATAGTGTAGGTAAAAATGTATTTGTTACTACATTAAGTTTTTTGTAGTATTTACTTGGCACCGACCTCAAAATTATTAAATACTCAATTATTTAATTGTTTATGTTTCTTTTAATTATCACTTATACCCGAAATGATTTGTAAAGTTAATTTATTTTTTACTTTTCAGTTTCCGTTTTGAAGTTGGTTTAATTTTTGGCAAAAAAAGTTTTATTTCACGATTTTTAGTGATAACTCTACTAAAATATACCTTATAGATAGAGTTCCTTTGACTGTCCTTCATTTTCATCATCAGACCCCTAATATCAGTCAAAACCCATTTAGATGAACGGTCTCAGTAATATAAGTTAATCGAGCCCAAACACAAAGTACTTGCTGTAAATCGTTGAGGAGTTCCCTCGACCGCCTTTCCCTCCATCATCAGATCAACACCAGACCCTAATTAATAAAAGGGCTTTAAAATTCATTATATTGAATAATATTAAGGAACACACAAGTCCGAAAGACAATTTTTTCAAGAGTTTCCCTCAATTTCTTCAGGATTCCACCACCAGATCCAGGTTTCCTTACCATGGGACCACCCTTGGGATACTCCCTTTCCAACAAAAAAAGAATAAACAAAATCGGTTCATAAACAAGAAAGTAATCCGCGGACAAACATGAAAAAAAAAATAATAATATACGGTCGAATTGAGAAACCTCCTTTTTTTTGAAGTCGGTTAAAATTATACATATATATAAGCTGTACACGGAAATCTAGTTGCAAAATGAGTCCATCGTATACATTTTAAATTAATTCACTCACATTCTCTATTTATTTACTGCTAGCTGCTCGACTGGCGCATTCGTATAAGGGGTTAACAATCTAAATAAACTATTATGAGATGGTTAGTTTATTATATACAGTCATAAATGGTGAATTACTATGTTTAGTCAGCAACCAATATAACTTTTATTTTAAGCATATACAACCCCTTATAATACAGGGTTATTTGTAAGTAGACCCTATGCATTCTGTAGGGTTGCATGATTTATAACAAAAAAATATTATGTTTGTCTCGAGTGTTAAGACAATGCCATCCTCTTCTGTATTCTGTACCTCCAGAGCTTATGCAATGTAAAACAATCATGTGTTATTTTTTTTTACCAAAAAATTACTTGACCTAACTCTTAAAATATAACTTAGTTAAATATTTTTTGGCTTCAACCGAGTGACTCAATTATGGCTTGAACGGGCCTCCCAGTTGGCTTGCGTCCAATTAATGTTTTTCCCCCAATTTAAGCATTTTGTAACAAAGCGAAGTAAATAGGTCCTTGTTATATGTTTTGTTTACTTACTTGTTGTATACACATTCACAAACATTACTTTGTCATCAATAATAATTATATTAATCATAAATATTAAATATTATGAATTTCAGTCCCCTGCCACTTCTCCTATATTTACTCGTATGTTCGAAGTACTGAACGGACCTTTATGCGGTTTTTGCAAAGGGAGTAAAGTTAGAACGGGCCAGCTAATCATAACTCAATTTATTTTTAAGTAACATGTTTTTTTATATACCAGTTGAATTTGTATTCTATTCTTACTAAGTCTACTAACTACTAAGAATTTGACTTAAGTGCAGTTTTATATATATATGCAGTTTGCATATAATATGTACGAAATATATCTTGGATCAAATTTTAAATACATCTGCTAATACTAGCGGATGGATGGTTTTAGCGACATCCGACAACTATTTATACAAACTAACAAGATATTTCAATGCCTATCTTCATGTATGAAAAAGCCTTGTTTACTCAACACATTCTACAATTTCTAAACCTACGCAAAGGTATTTCGTATCTAGGTACTACGGTCGCTACGTGGCGAGATGATTTAATTGTAATTTCATTGTACACTATTTGTCGGTTATATACATTTCCGTTAATTGAAAAGTTTTGTGAAGAAGTTTTTCATGAAGTCGCAAAATATCGTCATAAACCAAGCATTAACCAAAGTATTACAATAAGCTCTTTATTAAAAAGTTGCTCCAATCACGAAAACCTTGACCCAAGATTAGAAACATAAAAATGTTCGAAGTGGTGTTATTGGCTACTTCCTTGACCATTGAAGGATATTTATTTCTTAAATTCCGCTAATCCGAAGAAAACACGCAATGCAGATGGGACTACAGATAAAATATGTTATACAACTTTTCGGCAAAGCGAGAAAGACTTGAGACAGCAAAGTTCTCGAATAAGTTTGCTAAGTATTATTTTATCTGGAGATTAATGCAGTGCTATTGTGGCACGCGGCTTGAATCTCCAAAACTGCTTAACAAATATATTAACAAGGTTCTTTGTCAATCTCCACCAATGTTTTATTATTTTCCTGTAGAAATTGCGTGTTTTCTGCTGTAATATAGTTAAAAGCCATTCTCGGTTACATGCTACGTGAAAATCCTATTGATATTATAAACGTGAAAGTTTGTGAGGATGAAAGCGTGTTTATTGCTCTTTCAAGCAAAAACTACTTCATGATTTTTTATGAAATTTCACAGTAATGTAGCTAACATATTTGAATAACACATAGCTCACTTTTTACCGCGGTAAAATACCACATTTCGCGGGAATATGAATTATTGCAAGCAATGCCCGATTTGGATTAAATTTGACACGGCATAGCTGTTGTCCCGTTAAATAAATAAATAATAAAATAAATATTTCCAGACATTTCACATAACAACATCTAGCCCCGTGGTAAGCTCTAAGCTTGTGTTACGGGTACTAGACTAGATCCTACTACTATTATAAAGGCGAAAGTTTGTATGTATGGATGTTTGTTACTCTTTCACGCGAAAACTACTGAACCGATTTAAATGAAATTTGGTACACAGAATCTCTAGAGCCTGACAAATAACAAGGAAAATCCATTAAAACGCGGGTAACACCGCGGGGCACAGCTAGTATCTGATATACTTAATATAATAGTCATACATGTATAGATATTTTTTATTATACATATTAAACACCCAGACCAAGGTGATCGTGCTTGCAGAACATACAAACACTTTCACCCTCGGCGGGAATCGAACCCGCTACCTCTTGCGCCGCAAGCGGACCCTCGCCCACCGCGCCACTGAAGCAGACAGCAGTTAAAGAACAAAAGCTACTGTTTACCGAGGGAAATTCTAACTGTATGTTATGGTAACACCGCGGGCGGAAATCTAGTTATGATATAATGGGTTTAGTGTAAGAGAGAATTCAAAACATACAAACATACATACCGCTCCACAAAAACTTCTGCGTATAGTATGATACTACTTTGGAATTAGATTGTGTTTCCACTAGGTACCACTCCTTTGAATGCCTTCGAATGAATAAATTCTTAAACCTATTTATTTATTTATCTATATTAGCTACGTGTTGACTTGGATTGTATGGCTTCTACATTAAGACAGATTTAACAGTTTAACAGACATAGTTTTATCATAAAATACAATAAATTATATTGCTTTCGAAATCTATTGAATTTAGTTACGAATATAATACTTTTCAATGATCACTAAATAAATACCCCTCTAGGTTTTAGGGTCCGAGCCCATAGGGTAAAGCGAGACCCTTAGTGAGACTTCGTCGTCTGTTTATCTGTCAGCAGGCTGTATCTCAAGAACCGTTATAGATAGGGACAAAATTTTTAGAGATGATGTATTTTTGTTGCCGCTTTAACAAATATCTACTAAAAACATATAATAAACTAGCGGCCTGTCCCGGCGTCGCACGGGTATAATATTTTCCCGGAAATTATTCGAACTTTTCTCGCCGTAAAAACCATCCTATCTCTCAAGTTGGATCGAACTGCACATGGTGTGCGAATTTTATTATAATCGGTTAAGTGGTTTAGGAGTCCATTGATGACAAACATTGTGACACGAGATTTATATATATTAAGATAAATAGATAAGGGGGCTCCCATACAACAAACTTGATTTTTGTAGGGTTAAGCAACCTTGCGCGTGGCCAGTAGGTACTTGGATGGGCGATCGCACTGACTGAATCTTTATGAACACTTCTTATTTTTTTTTGTTTTATTGCATAATGTGTATTAATAGTACACGGAACCGTAGGTGTACGTACTTATCAAATTTATTTGACGATAATCTCAACAGATAATAATTATGTACACATCACATTTTCTTATGAATAAGCGTTGTTTACTAATGGATCCATGTGAAGTCGGAGTGAGGCGCTTGGAACTTATATTTGAATCACGATGCTGTCATAACTTTTACGTATTTTAATATAGATGATCAAGGATAAGACCTAAATGGGTCCTATATGAAGGGCATTATTATTCAAGGGCTGTCAGCATCAAATGAGGTCAATGCTTACATCTTTGTGTGTCACAATATTCAGCAAAGGTTGACTCACATAACAGTTAAGATTAAGCTTACGAGAGAAACCGGGAATCAGATTACAATATATGTATATTGTTTTTACACCCCGCAACATCAAACCTAGGTCTCATTATAAGCACCCATATTTATGTTGCCACTGATGGGACACAGGGACTTCTCTCTTGACGAAAGAGATTATGCCTTAATTCACCACGCTGGCCAAGTGCGGATTGACGAATGTCACATGTTCTTCAAACTCATCAAAGTCCCCAGAACATGCCGGTTTCCTCACGATGTTTACCTTCACCGTTGAAGCTTTAAGCTTGATAAATTTTCAAGAAGATCTTGAGGTGCGCGGCGTGATTTGAGCCCACGACCTTCGGCGTAAAAGTCAAGTGTGCTATCGCTTAGAAAACACGGCTTAGATAAACGAAATAATATTCAAAATTCTCTGATATATTTGGTATTTTTGTCACTGCAAAATCTTCAAAACGCGAGTCAAGGAATTACAGCATCATGCTATATACCTATATATATATATAAATATTATAAATGTGAATGTAAGTTTGTTTGTTACGCTTTCACGCAAAAACTACTGAACCGATTTAAATGAAATTTGGTACACAGAATCTCTAGAGCCTGAGAAAGGACATAGGTTATTTGAACCGCGGGAAAGTGTCATTCCGCGGTAAAAAAACATTATAACGCGGGTAACACCGCGGGGCACTACTAGTATAGGTACTATATCATGAATAATATTGTACATTACAGCGATATTGTTTATGCCATAAACCAACAGAAGAAGATATTGTGTATGTGTTGATAACACGTTTAATGTTTAAGTTTAAATAACCTCTCTAGAATAAATGTTAAGACTATTTTAATTTGACAATAAAACGAAAAGAGTGTCATTAGCTTAGGTTGATAATTTATGTCACTCTTTTGTGTGACAGAGATGTACGGAGGCTTTGACTCCGTGTATTGTTGTCTCTACTTATTCAGTATCAGAGCAAAATATATTTTCATACATTGACTGTGAATGGACTGACATTTATTAGTGTAATTGAGGAACAGTCCAATGACACTAATAAATGTCAGTCCATTCAAAAAAGGTGCCAAAGTTTAAAGTTGATGTTAGTGTTATATTCATATTAATTTATTCGTTGTTTCATGTGGTTACAATTTAGGTGTTAAGTTTTATATATACCCTTACGTGAGCCTCGTTGGGACATTACAACTTATACAAAAATAGACTTAGACTATAGTAGGTAAGTAACTTATTACCTATTAAATATTTATAATTAAATTTAAAATTGTTTAAAATGAAAATAGGTGTTTTGTTTTTATAGGAACCGGTACATCACGGAAGGGGGGAACTTGAGAGAACGGACGCTTTTTGGCAGAAAAGAGACATGCCTGCGTTTTTGAGGCATTGAAATTGACCCAATTGGCATCGCCCAATCGTTCTTTTTGAGCACAGTTGTTGGCTTCCACCATCTCCCTTCCACTTCAGGACAGGCAGACGAACGGCGAATTACCATCCTTATTTAGTGGATATTCCCTCGACTCGTACTAAGCGATTCTCATCCACCTTTATAATTCGCACGGCAAAGGTCTGGAATTCGCTCCCTGATGCTGTATTTCCTAATTAGTACAACCTGAGTGTCTTTAAGACCTGTGAATAGGTACCTTCAGATCTATGTGATCCATCTTCGTCCACATCGACACTATCCATCAGGTGAGATTGTAGAAAAACATAGATCTATGTCCCATACAAAAAAACGTTCCTTTAACGTTACTGTGGAACTGAAGTTTAACTGATCCTCAATTTAAGAATATTGATGTACATGGTGTCCGGTAATGAACGGATAACCTTGAAATGGGTGATATGTAGCACGGACTCATGACCGTTCAGAAAATAATATTAAAAATATCTATCCCAACCTAAGTAAGTACCTAAGTTAAGCCTTTTTTGAATAACCTAAAAAAAATACGTTTTGGTAGATTCTTGTATACCATGACTACGAATGTACGTATTCCATAGATTTTGGTGTCGTCTATGTGTCATCATAGACGAGCATTCGACCACCAAGCCACTAGATTCGTCACCCCTTTCATTCCGTCAGAGGTTAAAAAGCTATAAAAATCACTATTGATTTGTTACTGAACGTTCCCCTTTTAGTAATTAAATAAATACAAGAGCTATTTTGGCATAAAACTGATTTCAATAATACTATAAGCTACTAGTAAGCCAGCTATCAATTTACTGAATGGACCAAACCAAACTGCCGTAGGCCGTAGCGCGTCTACGAGCGTCTACGTCGTAGCTATTTATAGCAAGCTCAACGAAACGGTCGAATATAATTACAACCTCAAATCAAGAAACTCTATGCTGACAAAACTATTTTAATATTATTCGATTAAGTAGAAACATTTCACCATCAGACACTACAAAGGTACAAAGCAAAGAGATCGATCAATAGTCGACAACCTGCTTGCTTTCAAATTTGACCTGACTACGTCATTTTATGACTTTAATCTTCAGTTACTGTAATAAAAATAATAAAGAAGATACCTAGTTTCAGAAGCAAAACATAATTAGTAGTAGTTTGTTTAATCTTCTTTCGTCTAACTTTTATTTACTGTCTTGAGTGTGGACAGGGAAATGGGAATTCTATCTGTAGTGAGGAGTGTCGTGTTGCAAAATACACGTAAGAGGGAGACGGCGAATGAGCGAAAGAGTGAACGATAGATGCCTTTCGTGTCGTGTGGGATTTCGGGCTTTTCATGAGTATTATAAAATCTATTGTTTCAGAAATATGCTTTTGATGTCGAAAAGATTGAGTGTGGGTATAAACTGGGCAATTGCTTCAACAATAGAGAGATTCAGAATATTCCGAACTAGATGTTTTGTATTCATACCGTGTAGTTATGTCATGTAGCTAGAGCGCAAACTCCTTGAATCGGTACTACTACAAATCCCACAATATGAAAACAAGGCTTTGTTTGTAAGATGGCAGTTGATTGTACGAGTACGGCTGCCATATTTACAAGTATTTACGTTGATCTTTATGCTTAAACACAATGGATGCTATTGAGAAAAGAGATAAACTACAACAATGGCTCATAAGATTACAAAACGAGCGAGGCTTGTAGTAGTAGCTCCCTGTATGTTATGTAAGCTCACCTGCCATCCCTGCAGCAGCAGTGAGCGATCAACAGTCCTCAGCCACATGACCGCATCCCCCGCTTGGAAGTCCCGAAGACGATGACAGCGGGAGTGAAGGAACAGACCCAGGCACTTCAGCAACTCAGACGTAGACGCCTGGATGACTGTCTTCCGAGGCTGCACCGGCGGACCAGTCGCGCTCGGCAACTTCTCGAAGCACACGTTGTTGTTCAACGCATTGGTCCTCGCGACGTCCACCGCCGGGCGCGGCGTCAGCGCGGCGGGACGCACCGAGCTGACCACGTACCCCCCGCCCGCGCAGTTCTTGTTCCGGTCCAAAGGCACATTGTCCGCCAACGGCGGACGGAACGTCGCCACGCTCTTGCTCTTGCATTCTAGCTTCTTCTTGTTATTATTCGCTGTCGAAAACCGCTTCCATGATAAAGCGTTTATGAATAGAGAATGTTTTTTAAGGTTTTTCTCTAGAGCGGTCTTCTCGGAGATGATCTTGGCGGCGTCGTCGAGGGTGGCGCGGCGCTCGTTGGGGGGCAGCTCGCGGTTTTCACGGTTCTTGGCGTTGTTGAGTCGTTCGTAGGAGTAGGCGAGGTGCGGGAGCGGCGGCGCGGCGTGCGGCGGCGGGTGCCGCTCGCGGGGGCTGAAGCTCAGCACGGTGCCCATGGGCGCGCGTGGGAGCTGGCTACGTGCCCGCATGCATGACGTGCGGCGCGCGCGGCGGCCAGGCACCGAGTGAGGGCTGCGCGCCTGCGCCCGCTATCGACCGCGCCAGCTGACGCCGCGCCGCCGCCCTGCCGCCCCCGCCCAAGGGTGGCCGCCCCCATAGCTCTAGGGCTGTGACATGACTTTTGACGGGAAATTTTGCAATTCCAATCAGGAATTCATTTTATGTGTGGATATGATTTGTAAGTGTACATACTTTTACTTTTTACTGAAAATAGCGTTAAAATAGTATGGTAAGTGTTTGTGGTACCTACACATCACATCAATAAAAAATTTAAAGCATTTTCTGACTACTATTATATCAAAAAAAAATATTCTTAACACATTTTACTTGGCTTGTTATAATGTCAAATTTTTTGATTTCGTGTTAGTTTTTTTTATATTATTAGTTTGACCTATCTACAAATGTAAAAGTGTTAGATATAATAATTTTGTGCAACAAACAGAGTTAGATCCTTAGAGAAACCCAGCAGTCTGTCACAAAATCATATTTTTTTTATTCAGAAATCAAAACTATATAAACCATTTAAACAATGTATATGTCATTTTGAACCTCATTTATTTATTTTATTTACATCATACATCTCATGTCAACACGTTACCCTTACTCTTGTTGTACTAAAAGGCTCATTAATACTCATTATATTCAATTATCCCTCCCTAACTATCCCTTTATTCTCTCCAAACTTAGGCTTCCTTACCAATTCTCAATATCTCAATGATTCGGTCACGCGATACACCTGTCACATCCCTACTCCTGAGCAGACGCCAGTAAACAAACCGTCTCCCCCCGAATCAAGGAATTACATATAGGCTATTAATTTTAATTAGACCTGACCTGTCTCGAGAGGTGTAACAAACTTAAAACAAGGTAATTTCACTTAAGGCTATTATGAGTACCACTTTCGTACATATGAGTACCATCCTTATGGATTATGGTTGCCAAAGTGCCCTTACAGTTAAGTGTTACCTTCTGACAGACTCTAACATAAATTTAAATGTAAACACAATATACCTTATGGTATGGTTTTACAACGTATATGTCAGATGTCTACAATGTTCGAAACGAATCCGGCTGATATTATTTGTAGCCTTACCATGAGTTGCCGTTTTTTCTGCTTTAATTATAGGTACCACATGTTGTAATCCCATACATTTGAAAGATAAAAATTAAAATATTAGTTGTGTAAATCTGTAAAATGTAAGGGATAACAACATGTTGATTGAAAGCAGATGATATGGCAACTCATGGTAAGGCTAATGTTTAGTTTTGCACTACTTACTAACTGACAAATGTAATAAAAATGTGGTCAGAAGTCTATCACTCAAAAGGTAGAGCAACTTCTAATAGATTATACATGCTGTAGACACTTACCACGACACACCCTAAGCGGGAATCAATTCCATAGATCCGAGAGCATTAAAACGGACAAAACCGTTTGAGTTAGGGCTCCCACACAAAACTGCGATGCGATTCGATACGACGGACGCCGCAGAGGAGCTTTATTCATACGAGCTCGCAGATATTTGCGATGCGAATTCGCAGTTATGTGGGTGAGCCCTTATATAGTGCTTTATCTTAGTAAGTGTCAGTGTGATTGTAGATAAAAATTTTAAAGAACACAAGACTATTATGTACATAATGTATTCCTCTTAAATAGAGACATTAAGAAAAGTGTTAATTTTACACGTTCTATGTTTTACTCTACGGAGCAATACAAGTCATATGTTAAATTACTGATTAGTCTGTAGAATGGCTAGATTGTAATAGTGTTCTAACATTTTTAATTAAAGAAGCTTCATAAAAGAAAAATAAATACATACAGTCGGTGTTTTAAGGTCCTCGTCGTCATCACCCTATTATCGTTCCCACTGCTGGGACACAAGGACTTCTCGCTTCGGCGAGTGATTAGGCCTTAATTCACCACGCCTGGCCAAGTGTTGGGCTCATGTCAGGGAATCTATTAACACCACGCGAAAATCCAGTATACAATATCGTCTTGAGTTTTGTTGGCAAGAAAAATGCGTGTACATTTTTTTCAAATCATCTAAATGACAGACTCATTATTATTGTTTAGACAGTTTTCCTATTACCCAGTCGTAAGCATCGCGCCTCCAGCGCCTCACTCGATGAGTTTGAAATGATGGAAATTACATTGAATCGACGGTGGTGATGATGATGAAGAGTCAAGCCGCAAACCCCAAACAGCAGGCTTCGTTTGAACACCCTCGCTTATAATATAATGTACAAGGGTTATTGTGTACGATATACTTTCAGGGTCCGAGTTATTAATTTATTATTTGTAATCAATTTTAAACCCAGTTACATACTAAATAATACATTTTTATCTAATTTTATATAATTTTTTTTTGTGACTTATAAGAGAGAAAATACCAAATTTATTGTAATCAACCCAAAACGCAAGAAAAACGATTTCCTCTTGATCGTTCCGACTTGGTAATTTAGTAAGCACCAACCAAAAAATAATCCTTAAAATATCAGCACATTGTGAAAACTTGTTAGACTTAAATCAATAAAGTATTAGGTACTTGCAGTAACTCGCGTTATGACAAATTTGCCCGACTGACGACATATTCTTCCGAGGTTAAAAGTAGCCTATACCCTGATCCACTATGGCGCCTTGTGTCTATAGTACCATTAATTTGTACCATCAATGGAACCCATCAGCATATAAAACTTCTGGCTAATCGGTTTACCAGTTTAGCCTTAAAAACGGATAAAGATAAAGAAAACTGAATTGTTAAATTGTGTACAATATAGAGACCTTACACAGTTAAACATACTCAACTATCGAAGGACAAACAAACATACACTTTTCGATAAACAATATTAAATGGATACTAACATCAAACACAATACTTAAAGAAGCATAATTAGATTATGTCTTAGTTTGCGAAATTTCTGCCAATCCTTCCAGAGTATTTTATTGTACAAAAGCAAATAAATAATGTTGCGTGGGAGTCAGAATAAATTGTAAGATATTGAAGTCAAAGCAAATTTGATTTTCAGAAAACTTGTTCGATAACGATCCAAATTATTTAGTAACGCTATATTTAGAATTGAAAACAAGGTTTAGGTCACAATAAGAGCGGACAGGCGAGTAAAAGGAAAAAGCTTCATAATTAACTTTAGAAAAAAAACCTTATTGTACCTCTAGATAGCCTTATTCCATAGGCCCTAATTTCAATTTTCGTGTAAATGACACAGTACAAGATCAAAAATAAAAAAATATGGCTTTTGTAATGGTCCGGGACGAGGAGAATCATTGCAAACCACCATTTAAAAATCATAAAAATATGAGTATATGTGTGAAAAAAACCCAAAAAAAAATCTGTCACAGTCGGGTTATATTTATCTTAATTTCAGTTAATTGTTCTTCTACGGGCTAAACATGACCTAGAGATTAGTTAAGTTAAAAAAATAAGAGTGAAAAGAAGACCTCCAAATCTCAATACATATTGTAGAACAAAATATGTTTACCTAGTGCGTGCCCTTTCCGTTTTAAATACCATTTCTTACACCTAGTTTTACCATTATTTGAAGTGTACCTATGTATCCATAGCCAACCGGCATACCTACTCAGCGTAGCACAAAGCCCTGCTTCCGTCGACTGGCAATCAATCGCGGTCAGTGACCATCAAAGCCTCCTTTGACCAGCGTACATGATGCCTGACATTTATAAATGTACCGTACTTTTACTGTAGAACGTAGTGGCGTTAAGCGGTGACATTAATTACGTATTCTCTTGCTAGTCCGGTCAATTTAGACATTCGAAATTGAAATCGCTCCATCCGTTCGGGAGCTATGATGTCCCAGACAGACAGACAGACAAAAAATCCGAAAATCTGCAAATATACTCGAGTGGGGTATCAAATGAAAGAGCATCGCGTGAACATTACTAAATATTATGGTGTTTTACTTTTAAGGAAAATAAAACATTGGAATCGGGGGATTTTCTAAAATTTTGAATTTAGTTTTATACTTATTGAATCGTTATTATCTCAGAAACGGTGGCTCGTAAGAAAAAAAGTATGCATACATTTTTTATAGATCATTTTATGATCTATAATTTTGTCTCAGGTACTTTTATGATAAAACTTACCGTTTTGCTGAAAATTGCGATAAACTCATTATTGTAACCTTTGACCTTGAATAAAATTTTTTCCTCACATGGGAATGATGGGGAACTTCTAGGCATTGTTTATAATTATGTTTTAAACAATTTCACTGAAATTCAGCTTGTTGGGACTTTATGTAACTTCACTCTCATTTTTTGGTCTAAATTGACCGGACTATGCCCTTATCCCACATTACATGGAGTCAGGCACTCTTTTCTTTGGCCTACCTCGTCCCACATATCCATCAACACACATATCTAACACTCTTTTTGTCACATAACATTCAGTTCTGTTCAGTTTCTTGTAATTGGACTCTGCCAGTGTCGAGTTAAATAAAATTATAAAGTGTAAAAGATATATTGATATGTAAACTATTAAAAAATTACGTAATCCCATCTCAAATTATGTCCATACCATGCCAACCGCGTCAACATGTCACTGCTACTTTCAAACTTAGTATTTATGAGGAACTTTGAAAGTAGCTAGTCAGGACGCAAAATGGCGTTCAACTGAGTTACATTTTTTTCACTTTATAATTTTATTTAACTCGACACTGGCAAATTGTCGCTTCAAGCGCAAAGTCCAATTACAAGAAACTGAACCGAAAGTGGATAGTATTTCTTATTTTATCCTTTATTATTATTTAGGTGACATAAATTGTAATGTAATGTAATAGCCTTTTATTCAGAACAATACATAAACTTAAATAAACTAATTTCTTTTTATTTTAATATAAACTATGGAAACAGATTTTTTAAAATGGTTGCTATTCCAATATTTTTGATTTCCCTAGCTTCTGCAGATCTGTTTGCCAATAAGCAAAGGCCTCCTCCAACCTTTTCCATTCTTTCCTTTCTTGAGCTACTCTATTCCAAGATACTCCTGCTACTTGTCTAATGTCATCGTTCCATCTTTTTAGGGGTCTTCCTCTCTTTCTTTTACTTTCTCTGGGGTACCATTGTGTAATCGCTTTGCTCCATTTGTCTTTCCCACGTACCATGTGTCCCGCCCATCTCCATTTCTGTGTTCTGATTTTGTATGTTATGTCCTGAACTTTAGTTATGCTTCTTATATCACTGTTTTTCCATCTGTCCGATTTCCTCACGTGTATCATGCTTCTTTCCATTGCATATTGGCAAGTAGAAAGTTTATTTATGTTGTCGTTAGTTAACGCCCAGGTTTGGCAGCCATATGTAAGTACTGGAAGTATACATGTATTAAATAATTTACCTTTTATGTTTGTATGTATTTTCTTATCCTTCATTACCTCACGTAGACTCCAATACCTTCTCCATCCATTGGTTATTCTTCTTTCTACTTCTTTGTGTATTGTATCTTTTGGAGTTATTAGCTGTCCTAGGTATATATATTCATTTGTATATTCGATGTGAGTGTTTGATATATGTATGGTATCTTGGTTTCCATTTGTCATAACTTTAGTTTTTTCTGGATTGAGTTTTAGTCCTACTGTCTCGCTTTCTTTCGCCAGGTCGTTAATCATTTTTTGTAAGTTATCAGAAGACTTAGCAAACAGTACAATGTCATCGGCAAATCTCAGATGTGTTAATAGAACGCCATTTACATTGATCCCTAAATTTTCCCAATTGATACCTCTGAAGATAGATTCTAGGACTGCCGAGAATAGTTTTGGTGATAAAGGGTCTCCTTGTCGGACTCCTTTCTTGACTCTGAACGATTCCCCTGCTTTTTCGAGTTGTATCTTTGCTGTGCTGTCAGTGTAGACATTTTGTATTAATCTAATGTATTTACCTTCAATGTTCTGGTCTGTTAGTGCTTTCCAAATATTTCTGTGATGTAAGGAATCAAATGCCTTGCTGTAGTCTATGAATGCAATATAGTATGTAAGTTGATATTCATTATACTTTTCTAAAACTTGTCGTACAACATGAATATGATCTATAACTGAGTAGTCCTTTCGGAATCCAGCCTGCTCAATCGGTTGTTGTTCATCTAATTTTGTTTCCATGCGGTTAAGTAGGATCTTGGCAAATATTTTATATAAATTAGACATCAGGCTGATAGGACGATAATTATTTATATTATGTTTATCTCCTTTTTTATATAATAAGATAATATTAGATTCTGTCCATTGCTTTGGAATCTGTTCAGTTTCTATTATATTGTTAAACATTTCTGTAATTATAGGCGTTAGTATTTCTTTGCAGTGTTTAAGGACATCATTATCAATTCCATCTGGACCAGGTGTTTTGTCTATTTTTTGAGTTTCTATAGCTTTATTTACTTCATCAGGTAGAATAAATGGAATTTCCGAGCATTCCGTTATTTGCTGTTTGTCCCATATATTTTGTTTACTGTCACTGTCATATAACTTCTTATAATAATCTGTTGCTATTCCTAATATATCTTTTCTCTGATGTTTCCATTCTTCATTCTCGTTTTTCATTTTTACAACCCAGTCTGTGGATCTTGAAAGCTCTTTATATGCTTTCTTAATCCCACCAGTTTTGATAATGTATTTTTCTAACGTTTCCATTCTGTGCTTTTTCCTTTCATCTCTCATACACTTCTTTATGTCTTTGTTAATTTTTGTTAGATGTTGTCTTTTTTCTTTTGTAAGTCTGTCATTTAACATGTCTTTTCTTTGTTCCAGTAATCTTATTGTCTTGGTTGTTAGCAGTTGTTTAGGGTTTTGTTTATTCGAAACAAGCTGTGTTTGTGTTTTTATACTATTCTCTAGCCAATTATATTTTTCTTGTGTGTTCATATCCTTAGTATATTCACTAAAATCACAAAGTTCATATTTTAGGTTATTCATTAATTGTTGTAATTCATGTATTCCAAGCTTTGCGGTGTGTACTTTTTGTTTTGGTCTTGATTTCTTTGGTTGAATAATTTGCAGTTCGGCTCTAATCAGTCTGTGATTTGTGTTAAAGTTAAATTTGCTTAAAACACTATAATTAGTAAAGAAGTTTTTTCTGTTGGTCATTATGTAATCAATTTCATTTTTTGTTTTCCCATCTGGTGAAATCCATGTCCATCTTTTGTGTAGTTTTTTCTTATACAGGGTATTCAAAATTGTTAGATTATTTTCTTTGGTAAAATTTATGATCTTTTCACCGTTTCTGCTTCGTGGTTTGTTATTCAATGTGAATGTTCCAAGTGTTAAATTTTCTCCTGCACATCTTTCTCCGATTTGGCCGTTGTAATCTCCCATGACAATTAAGTTCTTATGTGCATGCTCTTGAATTGTTTCATTTAAAGTTAGGTAGAATTTGTCAATTGTGTGTATGTCTGACTGTTCTGTCGGAGAATATATTTGTATAATGGTCCATGGTTCTTTATAACCTGGCAATTTCAAATTAAGTAGTGCAATGCGTTCTGAAATTCCTATAAAACTCTCTATGCAGGCTGTAAGATGTTTTTTGATTAGGAATCCAACTCCACGGTGGCCCTCAGTCTCTCCATGAACTCTGGAAACGAGACAATATTTTCTCCAAGCCTTCTCACTTCACTCATACCTAGAATATCCCATTTGATTTGTTTAAGAGCAAATGAAAGTTCTGTTAAATTCCATTCATTTTTCAGTGTAAGTACATTGATGGCTGCAATGTAAATTTTTGTTGTATTTTTCTTTATTTCTTTGGTTGGAGGGTGATGGTCATTTTCCCCCACGATGACCAATCGGCTTGGGGGAGGATGGTTTGTTGTGCTTATCTGGGTTTGTTGATTGTTGGTTGGTTTCTTCCGGTTATCAGTCTTTGGTTGCTATATCTCTTTCGTTGTAAGTTCATTTGATAGCGAGTGAGATCTATTTCTCATGATATCGAATGCATTTATTCTATTATTTCTATATGAAGTTAGTGTTTGTTGTTTCCTTGGGTGTGAGTTTTCATGTGGGGATGTAGATCCTTCTCTTTTCCTTTTGTTAACAATGACAAAAGGAAAAGAGAAGGATCTACATCCCTCCCCATTTTCTTTAATTATGAGTTTATCGTATTTAATATAAGCAAAATTACCCTTGTTTCTTTCTAAAGTCAGCTGTTGTCTTAGTGCTTTCCTTTTTTCTAATACTTCTTTTGAGAAATCTTCTGTTATGTATAAATCTTTGAACTTCATTTTGTTTTTCATAATCTCTCTCTTCTTCCACTCACTCGTTAGTGCAACCAGCGTTGGTCTCGGGCTACCACTTATACTTTGTTTTTTGATTCCAATCCGATGGATTTTGTTTATTTCCCAATCTTCAAAATTCATGTTCAGAATGTCGTTTAAATGTCTCTTTACAATGTTCATTAGTTCTAGTCCTGAGTTTTCGTCTTCCTGTAGTCCATGAATAATTAAATTATTAGTTTTCTTTTCTTTTTCAAGGTACTCTATTTTCTTTTCTAAACTTTGTATTTTATTCTTCAATGTTTTGTTTTCTTCCAATAAAGGTTTCAATTTTTCATCCATTCGTTCTAGTAATGTGTTGGTCACTACTTCGGTTTGCTTTTGCATTTCAATGACATAAATTACAATATATTTTATGTTTGTAAAACCCAAATTAAGGGATGCCTATGTCGTTGAGTAGACTTTCTACGGTAGAAACGAACGAACTATGTAATGTCTTCCAGAATTAATTTTAGTAAATCTCGATTAAGACCCAATCTTGGCTAAGCTACTTCAGTAAAACAATTTTAGGTCTAAATCGAGATTTAATTAAATTCTGCAAGCTGCCTCCAGGCTGTTTATATGTCAGGTTGCCCATAAATTTGTCTTTCTGTGATATAATAGTCAGATAAATCAAATGAAATCGTTAATTGTGTTTACATTAAAATGCTAGAATTAGAATTTAATGTAGTGATAAATGAAAGAAAATCGGGGATGCTCCAGGGACAGGTCAGGTAGACTTAGGGTGAAGTTTTTCAATAATTTCATATTAAAAGCATACTTTTCCATAAAATCCAGGGATGAGTATCCCAAGACAAGATTTTAGAGACAAATATTAAGCTTATCTGTAGCCTAATAATTATTTTAAAAAAAAATTTAGAAGACAACATGTTGCAAATTCATATTTTCGCAAACAAGTAGTAACAAAATTGGTATATCAAGCAGAAGGTGTTGGAAAGTTGGCTGGTGCGTTACATTCAAACCATTTTCGCTTTAAATACCAAATTTTTAACCTTGTTAGCGATAATTGACAGAGCTGATAGTTTAAGATATACATATTTCACCACACATGTCAAATTTTTTTTTGCAATGCCATCAATGCATTAAAGTCGTGTTGGCTAAGTGGGAGCACACTCAACTTTTAATCCGAAGGTAGTAGGTTCAAACCACGCCACGCACTTCTGGATTTTCGTTTTGATAAATTTTTGTGCGTTTTATAAGTTCAAGCTATATATTTATAAGTTCTAGATATAGTAGCATAAACCATTTATGTCCAGCAATAGACGTCCCATGGACAAAAAGAAAGACAAAATTAAAGAATCAGCCAATTGAATTCATATTTACTAAAAAAAAATATCTATGTCAATGTATATCAATCAGTCAACTAACACCCATAGTACAAACTCTGTTTAGTTTGGGGTTAGGTGATGCTGTGTGATTAGTTCGGAAATATTGATTTATTTGAACCTGCGCGATCAAACGCTGCCCATACTTTACTATATCATTCACAAAGACGGATTATACAAGCACAAAACTGTCGGATTTAAGGGAAGTTTTAAGTACAACGCATCAAAAATATGGAACAATCTTCCGCCACCATTAAGACAAAAAATAAATACATCTACATTCAAAGTAAAATATAAAAAAATTCTAATGGAGCGGCAGTTTGCCAACTTTGAGACTTCCTTTAAATTAAAAATCAAGTAACTTTGGCGTTAATTACTTGCTACTACTATACTTACTATAAATATTAAAAACCAATTATAAATATTCAATAACAAGTATAAATATTAAATATGTTTTGGTATTTATATATTTATATATTTATTTTAATTTTGTTACTACTTCTATTTTGAAAACACTTAACCTATTAATAATATATGATATTTATCGATTGCAGTACGTATGTCATAGTTCTTTAATTAAAAAGTTCACACACAGAAGTAATAAATACCTTGCGCAGATTTATTTAATCGAATACTATGTTCTACCAAATTCTGATTAAGTTTGAAAAAGTTTATTGACCAGTGTTGTAATAAGTAAATAAAAGTAAATATTAGCTAGCAAAAAAAAAAAGATAATATATATTAAACATAAAATAATGCAACATCAAACAGTCGTATGGGATTCTCTGAAAATCAGCGCCGTACAAGTTAAACAGCTTGTCGGCATCAAGCTGAGATTATCCCTTTTGCCTAAAGTTATATAAGAGAATTAATAATTGATTAAAAATTTAATTGTACCTTATTAGCTATGTTACGTTTTTAGTTTTAAGTTCTTTTCTTTGTAATAACTTTATGCAATAAATGTTTTTTATTCTTATTCTTATTCTATTATTTTGTCAAAAATATCCTACATTGCAGTCACGTCCAGCTTCCCGCGTTGCTAACGCGTAGGTTTAGCCGAAACCTAAAATATAAGTCTGTTACATGCCTTAGTAATTTGACTGAACAACATGTCATTTGACGCTAAAGGTGACTTATCCCATAGTCCTCTTAATTTGTGTCAAAAGACATATCAGATGTCTTTGATAAGGATGGCGTCAAAGCAGCGATTCACAAAGCTAAGTAATTTAGGCGACGGACAACAGGTCTTCTTAATAACAAAGAGTATCATATTATGACATGTTATATATACCGTGATACCGTTAACAGCTAATGGGACAGACTGACAGGTACGCCTTTGTCTTCACTAATGGGTATGATGACTACCTACATAAGAAATATTATATTCTGTTTAAGATAAGATAAGATAAATATTCTTTATTGCACACATAATTAAAAACACAAAACTAAAAACAAGCACTTAGGACTATGCGACAAATGGCTAATGTTTAATCCATCTGTTAGCCCGTCCAAAGACAATGGACACCAGCTTTATCAAATTTATTTTTTTCTTTATAAAAAAAATTGCTGAGATGTAGAGTATCAAAGTTTCAGAGTGCGTTCGTTGTGACTGGGATATTTAGTACTAATCGCACGAATGTGTCACGTCTCGCAAAACTTCAATGCACTGTAACTTCTTTATTCATCGTTTGCAAGCTATAAAAACACCTCGGATACAATTTTTTTAGTAATATAAATAATTTATTTAGTCGTCTATTGCCATATTGAACGGCGGGGTAAGATATATTGAAACTATATTAATTCATTCCTTTTCCATTTTAGTACAAGACCGATGCTTATTCAGTATTCATATTTTGCGGACTTACCATCTTATGCAAAAATATAAGTTCGCAAGCATCTCTTTATTACATACACAGATGTCAAAGTGGCCAGGACAAACGAATAACATTTTAATTAATTTAGGTAGGTAAAAAATTAATTAATATTTCCGTACTACCCACACAGCATCACCTAACGAGCATTGTACTAGGGGTGTTAGGTGACTGATATACTACATAGATACATTTTTTGGAGTTTACTCCTTGAGAAACGATTTGAGTTATAAGGCCCGGTACGGAAATTTTATGAGGAGTAAAATCAAGTGTAACTCGAAAAGTTGAGGCGTTACGTAGAAAGAGACAAACATATATATCTGTAGGATTGAACGTGTAAAAGAATGAGATGGAATACATTACACAGCGTATCTCATTCTCGGGGTCTCCTCTTTGCGCGATACCTCGTAGTCTCACTGTATTTTATTTATATTATTATGTAACATACTTTATGTAATACGCCTTATTGAAGAAATATAAATAATCCGAATAAAATTACAGATATATGTTTGTTTCTCTTATCATTTTAGCAGATGCGTTCATTTACCCTTTTTTTCTATTCGATATATATCATAATTATCGTTCGTAAGGAGTAAACTCCAATCGTGCGTCGTAGCAGACACACACACACTTTTTTTTTTGTAAATACATATCAACTTATTATGATACATAGCAAAATAAAGATAAAGAAAGTTTTATTCATGAAACATCTGCATTACAAAACTATGTTAAAAATACTAAATTAAAAATAATAAAACATTTTTGCCAAAAATTAAACCAACTTCAAAAGAGAAACTGAAAAGTACAAAATAAATTAACTTTACAAATCATTTCGACATTATAAGTGATAATTAAAAGAAACATAAACAATTAAATAATTAAGTATTTAATAATTTTGAAGTGATTAGTAAAGTTAATTTATTTTGTACTTTTCAGTTTCTCTTTTGAAGTTGGTTTAATTTTTGGCAAAAAAGTTTTATTTCACGATTTTTAGTGATAACTCTACTAAAATATACCTTATAGAGTTCCTTTGACTGTCTTTCATTTTCATCATCAGACCCCTAATATCAGTCAAAACCCATTTAGATGAACGGTCTCAGTAATATAAGTTAATCAAGCCCAAACACAAAGTACTTGCTGTAATTCGTTGAGGAGTTCCCTCGATCGCCTTTCCCTCCATCATCAGATCAACACCAGACCCTCATTAATAAAACGGCTTTAAAATTCATTATATTGAATAATATTAAGGAACACACAAGTCGGAAAGACAATATTTTCAAGAGTTTCCCTCAATTTCTTCAGGATTCCACCACCAGATCCAGGTTTCCTTACAATGGGACCACCCTTGGGATACTCCCTTTCCAACAAAAAAAGAAAAATCAAAATCGGTTCATAACCGGCAAAGTTATCCGCGGACATACATAAAAAAAAAAGAAAAATATACGGTCGAATTGAGAAACCTTCTTTTTTTTGAAGTCGGTTAAAAAAACAGATGAACACAAAAGGGTCATATATATATTCATAGGTTTAGTTGACTATTTCGTATATTAATTAAGAATGTACAGTGTTTTATCGTTCGTTTCGGTCATTAGGAAATCCACTGCAAGATATAGGCCTCCTCCACAATGAGGGGGTTTGCCAATACTCGCCACGGTAAAGCCGGTTTGTGATCGCAGTATTAGTATTGTGATGTCGTCCAAGAAGACGATGCTGCCCATCTTTCTATCAACAAGCATTAATAATATTTTATGAATTTCATCATAGCATCGAAGTTAATTATTTTGGTGTCAAAATGAGAGGAAACGGCTGATATTCACACACGCTATGTAATTTCATTCGGACAATGTGCAGGTCACCTTAATTACAAAGAGTATCGTATTCACAGCTAATGAGACAGCTGACAGGACGCTTTTGTCTTTACTACTCGTAATAGCAGTATTGGACGGTGCTAGGTTTGTTGAACCAATACCTATTACATTTTAGTTTCTGGATAGTCAATGCTTGTTCAGTGTTTTTAATTTGTCCTGTCGATGACAATATTATTAAATTGGTAAAATACAGATTTTTATGGAAATAATATTTTTCTGGTAATATATTTTTCACATTTTTAGTATCTTTTTATTCCAAGTTTCAGTTGACTGGATGTCAGTCATTTGAGGACAATTAAACCTATGAAAGTACAGTTTGTAGGTTTTTGCATATGGAATATAACCAATATACCTAGTGTCCTACCTATTTAATGTACTATGTGTTCGATGTTTTGTTTTGTTTATCATTTATTGTTCCGTTTCACAAATTTTGTTATTGTTTTTTTTTTAATTACTAGCTGACCCGGCGAACTTTGTTCCACCTTAGACGCCATAAATGAGCAAAAAAACTTTTTTTTTCCTCTTTGACTATATTTGCAGCACGCATTCAGTCAATTCTATGTCAAATGTCTGGTTACATTAAAAAAGTTTAATAATTTTATATGGTGGTAAAATTTTCTAATTTTCAGCGCAATTTCCCTAATTTTTTCTTTCATAAGAACCTTCTCCTGATAATAACGAACCGAACAAAAAAATAATTAGCGAAATCGGTCCAGCCGTGATGCCGTGACCAAGGGAAATAGGGATTCACATATATAGATGTTATTGAATGTTAATTGTCTGTACTTATGTGTGTCCAAAATAAATGGTTTATTATTATTATTATCAATATAACACCAGTAATTACAAACCCCACAAAATTGCTACCAAAAAGATATACAGTCGCAGACACAAAAACTTAGCAATCGATTTCGAAGCTGCATACAGCAGTTTTAAATTCAATATACTAGTGTTCTGGTGGGGGCAAGTGACTGCGCGAATGGGGGGAGAAAATCGAATTACTGAACCTACAAGAACCGTGCCAAATCCGGGAAAATTGATTGAATGCTCGGATATATGGATAAAAAATATTTTATTTGTTCAAATCATGTCTATGAATAAAGATAAAGTTACATTTTGTTAGGTATAGACATGTTTTGCCATAGTCGGCGTACATTGAGGTATGCTATAGGCTAAAATCTTAATAGCTCATCATAAATATTCAACGAACGATTGTGGTATTTATCTCTTTTTAACCCCCGACCAAAAAAGAGGGGTGGTATAAGTTTGACGTGTCTGTCTGTCAGTAGCTCCCAAACGGATGAAGCGATTTCAATTTAGTTTTTTTCTATGAAAGGTGACTATTGATCCAGTGTTCTTAGACATGTTTAAAGAAAATCGATTCAGCCGTTGTAAAGTTATGAGTGGTGAAAGTGGGGAAGAGAACCGAATATATTAAAACTAGCTGACCCCAGCAAACGTTGTTTTGCAAAATGAAAAATAGATAGTAGCCGATTCTCAGACCTACTGAATATGCATATAAAATTTCATAATAATCGGTTAAGCCGTTTCGGAGGAGTACGGTAACTAACATTGTTGTATGGAAATTTTATATATAAGATATACTTGAGTGAGGTCTCAAATGAAGGCTCATCTGCTGGGACACAGGGACTTCTCTCTTGACGAGAGAGATTAGGCCACGCTGACCAAGTGCGGGTTGGTGAATGTCATTCACTTTTCTACATTCTCATTTAAAAGATTTTGAAGGACATAACTTTTAAATTATCATGGTTTTTAACAATATTATGACATAAATTCATAGAGAATTAAAGTCATAAATATTGTTTAAACCCAATAATATTGTTTTAACATTTGAAGGGCATGATGTCCTTCAAACTCTTTTAAAGTTCTCAGAACATGCCGGTTTCCTCACGATGTTTGCCTACTTTTTTTGCATCACATAGACACATACACATTACAAAATAATATATTTTTTATTTTAAGGAGACTAAGGTATTGGCATCCGGGGTTTTTTATTTTAAATTAAGATTATTGTTTGTATTCTCTTAAATATAATATGATATAGAATAGTATTTAATATACTTGATATTTATAACTTTCTTGTTATTTCAATACAAAAGCTTGACCTTCTAACAGTTACCCTACATTTCGAACAGGTAGATAGATTATTGTGTTTCCTCCCTGCATCGTTATTCAGCCACTGCGGAGGTTTATATTCGATTATGGTTCTAGAGAAAAGTACGCATTGTTGCGTAATACAACGCAATCCTGAAGGAAATATTATGTACCTAAACCAGTGCGGAAACGAAATTTACACACACATTTATAAAGTAAATACATATCTCCGGACTAATCACACAGCATCACCTAACCCCAAACTAAGCAGAGCTTGTACTATGGGTATTAGGCGACTGATAAACGACATCGATACATGTTTTTTGTAAATATATACAATATGATACATACAGAACCCAAAGCAAAAACTGTAGATAAAAGCACAGATTAGATACTATCTAATCTGTGCTTTTATCTACATCTAATCTGTGATAAAAGGTAAGTACAAAAGATGCAAGAGATTGCGGGTTGCGTAGGTCCCTACGCTCACCGAGCCACAGAGGTCGTCAAATTTGTTGCTTTCGACACGAATTTGATAGGACTAGCTAGACTTTTTCAGAAGAGGTAAGATTTGTTTATTTGTAATGAAAAGGCTCCTAAACTACTGAACGGATAGACATATACATAGACATAAATAAACGTTGTCTATGTCTATGTCTATGTCTATCCGTTCAGTAGTTTAGGAACCTTTTGATTACAAATAAACAAATCTTACCTCTTTAAAATATGAGCAAATAAAGTGTAAATGTAATGAATAACTTACATATTTGAATTACTTTTAAATGATATTTGGAATCTGAGTAAAGCTCATTATAATAATCAACTTGATTTAAAAGTGTTACCACATCTTCGAAGAGCATGTCGTCACTTTACAGTGATATTTTAGTAAGTATTCAAGATTTATGTATGTATGTATAGTCTGTAAGGTATATGTTTATATGGGCCCGAGGATGCCTTAGATTTATTATTATTATATTTATTTCATTACAAACACGTCAAAAATATATTATTATTCGGAAGATATAAGTTTACGCATATGTGTAGGTATTCACTTCGAAATATGCATTGGTGAAGTATCGCAAGGCGCCTTTCATACCGTCTAGACTAAATTATTAAGGCGGTACTACACAAAAGTACTAAGTTAATAATACTTTAGCTCTGGAAATGCACAGATAAGTAATGAGTTAGAGTCACGCAAACTTGTGTAAAGTCTGGCAAGCACCTTATCTTATAAATTCATTTTTAGGATCACATTTTTTTGTTTTTATAGGCTTTTTTATAATTTGAGTTTGTCTTGTAATAAGAAAGTGCGTAGGTGCTGTGAAATATGCAAATGAAATTATAAGCTCTGGAAACTAAGTATTTACCTAGGTTACCTTTGACGTTGACTATTGGCGATGCAAAGATTATCCGCACGCCTCTAGAGGCGAAATTTAGAAACTGTCTAAGAACGACACTTTGTTTATTTGTTGATGTTATAACTGATTTGTATCTATTATTTATGATTTTCCCTGACGTTAATTGTAACGAAAACTGTCAAAGTGTCGTTCTTAGACAGCTTCACAATTTTGACACTAGAGGCGCTAGTTAGAATCTTTGCATCGCCAATGGGTAGGTACATTTAGGCAGATTAAAACTATTTTTTCGTAGTCTATGTTTTTTGGACTTTCAAAAGAGTTCTTCGTCAGGAAAGAGTGACGCGACTAGCGTTGCTTTTCATAGTTTGTTTGTTGTATATTATTAAGCGATAACAATGCTTTCAGGAGACATGACATTTTTTTTATACTCAAACAAATAAAAATTGTTTTAAAATTGTTTTTATTTTTAATTTTTTTAGCTTTAAAACTAAACAACTCTAATGTTTTTTGATATATACTGCTTAATTAGGTAACTATCATATTAAGGAAACTTGGTGAATACTGGCATCATAATTGGCGTTGCCATACTCGCCACGCAAGGAATGGTACCTACTATTAATTACGAAATATGTTTATTTACTACGAATAAGGATGCATCCATTGGCTTGTTCTTGGCTTTCTCCAGAGAGTATAATAATCACTACGTTTTACCTGCTTCTAACATTCAACCGTCATTTCATTCAAAAATATCTACTTTAAATCAAATCCATTTCTTAAGTTTTTAGAGACGCAAAATGGCGATCAGTTCTGTTCAGTTCTTATTATTGGCATCACGCTTGCCATATGCTCGTTCAGTTTAGTTCAGTTTCTTGTAATTGGACTTTGCGCTTGAAACGATAATTTGCCAGTGTTGAGTTAAATAAAATTATAATTTAAAGATGTTACTCAGTTGAACGCCATTTTGCGGTAGTAACATCTTTTTCATTTTATAATATACTTAACTTGACACTGGCAAATGAACGCTTCAAGCGTAGAGTCCAATTATAAGAAATTGAATAGTTCATTTAATTTAAAAAAATATCTATTCTTTATGTCTCTATTGTTTTACTATTAAATATTTTAAGTTATGTACCTACTCGTATGACGATGGCCAACTTGTTTTTTTTGCTGTTTTTAAAGTAGTGGTGTTGCCAACCTCATGGGCCTTGCCGAAAACCCGCGATCTGTCACTGAGCTCCTAATGGGGCATACACAAAATTGTTTTAAGTAGGTTAAAGTCATTTTAATAATTATTTCTTTAATTAATTATTATAATAAGTTTAGAGGACAAGGCGCTTCGCTATGGCGCTCATTATAAGAGGCCAATGTCTAGCAGTGGACTAGTAGGTATATGCTGTTGGTTTGATGTGAAGTTTATTTTGATTCAAAAATTCAAAAAATTCAAAATTCAAAATATCTTTATTGGAAAACATTAACATCAGGATTCTTATAACTATAGCACGATAATATACGCATTAGTTCGGAAACTGTGTCGCGTATATTAACGCCCACTCCTTGGTTTTTTTTTATACATAATTATCCAATAATGGTATTTAAGGTTTAATCGATATAATAATTAATGACTAATAGCAATGTGTGTGTGTGTGTGTGTGTGTGTGTGTGTGTGTGTGTATAATCAAAATTTGAAATATATATATATAAATATATAAAATACACAGGTACATAAACATAAAGATAAAGTATATATATAAATATGGTATTGTTACTCCCAAACATTTACATATGTAATAATATAATAACAAAATAATATGATATTTATTTGATAGACACAAAAAAAAATATTATGATGTATTTAGATATACTATTTTAATTCATTTAGTTTTTTCTAAAAGATTTTCTGTTTCGTCGTACGAAAGCAAAAATAGCCAGTTTAGACAGGCCACCTTGCATTTATACCGTGTAAGTGGATAAATATTTAACTCCCTGTTTACCCTATTGTAAAGAATCGACCCCATGTAGATAAAATGACGTCTAGCTAGCACTAAGCGACAATCTTCAGTCCTGCAAACTATATCCGAGCGACGTTTGGTTTTAGTTTGGTTGGGGTTATACTCAATAGAAGAATGTTTACGAAGTATAGTTTGCAAGATAAAAATCTGACGCACTGTTAGAACATGCCACATGTTGTATAATTCAGAAGTAGGATATAGAACAGGTTTTTTAGCTAGAACTTTAAGCACAGCCCTCTGCGCCCTCTCCAATATGAGCATTTTACTTTTAGAACAACCACCCCATGACGTGATGCAGTACATTATGATTGATTGACCAAGAGCATAGTAGATAGTTTGAAGTAGGTTTTTGTTCTTAACAATAGGAGCGATTTTTTTAAAAACAAACATTAGTTTTCTGACTCTCGAAGTTATATTGTCAATTTGTTCCTTCCAGCTAAGTGTGCAATCTACTATTACCCCTAAATACTTTATAGAAGAACAACGTTCAAGCGTTAGACAGGAACAGGAGTGACAAAGCGTACGGTCACATGTGTGGGCACGTAATTCTAGACTCAAAGGTTGCGAGGAAGTATTTGCAGAAAAAGTGATAAATTTGGTTTTAGAGATATTAAGGGTGAGAAGATTTGAGTGCAGCCATTGCATAACTATTGTTATAGCGTTCTCTGCATTCTTTTGAGTCTCTCCCCATGTCTTGCCTGTAATAAGCAGAACAGTGTCGTCGGCATAGGTAAGTATACTGCAGAAAGGGATACATAGATTACACAATTGGTTTACATACACTAAGAAAAGAGTCGGTCCCAAAACACTGCCTTGAGGTACCCCGAATCCAATTGACTCATCTTTGCTGTGAAACCCGTCTATGACTACCTTTTGGGATCGATCTGTTAGGTAGCTTTTGAATAAGCTAAGTACAGAACCTCTGATACCAATTTTTTCCAATTTATGACAGAGTATGGGGATTGAGACTGTATCGAAAGCTTTGGAAAGGTCTAGAAAGATAGCCAAACTTTTGTTCTTATGGTTGAGATTTTGAGCAATTGTATTAGTGAGTTCTAGAACGGCATCTTCAGTGGATCTACCACGTCTGAATCCAAATTGGTTGTCAGAGAGTACAGACTTTGCTGTTAGGAAACTTACAAGTCTACGGTTAATAATTTTTTCAAACATTTTTGAAAAAATAGTCAGTACCGAAATTGGCCTGTAGTTCGAAACACTATTTTTATCCCCACCTTTGAAAATCGGATGAACTATTGCCCTCTTAAATACTTTTGGGAAGACTCCTTTATTGATGCATAAGTTAAAGATGTGGTTTAATAGAGGTATTAGTACAAACTTCGCGCGTTTAACTACTTTGGTAGATATGTTATCCCAACCAACTGCACAGTTGTCCCTTAAGCCAGAAATAATAGTCTCTATTTCAGCATGATCTGTACATTGAAGAACCATAGAGCCAGAGTAATCACTGCAATCAGATGAGGAAGAATCCAGATTAGAAAATTCACCAGAAGAAAAGCCGTAGGTACCAGACTGAATTTTAAGAGCTAAATTTTTACCTATACTGACGAAGTATCCATTGACTAGCTCTACTGACTGTTGTGAAGTCTCAGAAATGTTTAGTAGGTTAGTGGAATGGGACACTTTTTTATTTAAATTAGCAGTGTTCTTAATAAAGGACCAAGTGTCTTTTGGATTATTTTTTGCTTTCTTGAGTTCATTCGTATTGTATTCATGTTTAAGTTTCTTCAATAATTTATTACAAAATTTACGATACCGAAAATAAATAGTTTTGATTGCTTCATCTGTTGTATTATATTTATGCTTACGGAAAAGTTTGTCTCGGTGTCTGATGCACCTAAGGAGCCCTGGTGTTATCCAGGGTTTTAAGATGCGTTTACGACTGGGAATAGGTGCCACGTGACTATTGTTTTTTACAGCAGAGGCTACGATTTCAACCAAACTTTCAGCAGCGTACTCAGGATCAGCGGATTGATAGATATTGTCAAAATTTGTATCATTTAGTGCTTCTACAGTAGCTTGAACGTTTGGTCGAAGTGAGAAGCCCTTAGAACGTATAAAGTTGCTAATTTTACTGTTGATACCTATGAAAAGAGGGTAGTGATCAGTAAAAGGAGAGTCAAGAAGAAGAGTGCAAGCATTAGCAGTTGTTCGAATAATTGCGTGATCCAGACAATTCATGCCTCTTGTAGGATAAAGGTGGGCGGGCAGCATTGCATGAGAAGCAACTAGGTTTAGGTAATCATCTGATTTGGAGTCAAAGTTAGCTGGAGCTATGTTGATGTTGATATCGCCCACAATTAGGACTGATTTAAATTGTTTGAATCTATTTAGGGTAATATCCAAATCAAATAAAAAGGGTTCTAGATTAGTGTAAGAGGGGGAGCGGTATAATGCTATAATTGCACTTTCATTACCAAGAGTAACTGTTATACAGTTGGCTCCCATGAATTTCGGGATGTCAACATTGTGCTGTAAATTACCACTTACATAGACTACGATGCCATCGTTTTGGTTGGAGAATTCCGATCTATACTCTTCATACCCAGGTAAGCTCGGAATGTTAGGGCATTTACTTAGCCAGCATTCGGACAGGACTATTATGTTTGCTTCCCTGGTTGATCTCTTCAATAAAACACAAAGCTGGTCAAAGTTACAGTTTATACTGCGGATGTTCACGTGAAATATTTTTAGAGCTCTTTCCGATATGTGTTCGTTGATATTCTCTGGTAAACAAATGTGTGAATCCGATACTTCGATCTGCTCTATTTCAGAGTTAATTTGGTTTAAACTATCCATAATTAGAAAGCTGATCAACAAATAGGCGCGAAACAGTTGAATAAAGTGGGTGACAGTTGAAATATGCAATCTTCAAGTATAAACATAGCAATATAAAAAGGAAATCTATAAGAAAATAAAATAATTGAGTACGGAAAATATAGAAAAAAGATTTTTTTATAGTGTGCCTGTATAATTTAAAATATTGTATAATAAAATGTAAATAATTATGTTGTGTAAAAAATAGACTGAATATATTGTTGTATATTTGATGTTTTTGTAAATGTGTAAATATAGCAAATAAACGATTGTGTATCTGTGTCGTTATAGTATGAAAAACGGTTATAAAAAGATTACAATAGCTCAAGAAATGGAGCGCTTTGAAGTTACACGTTAGGTACTCGAAAACAAGTACTAGTGTTACAAATAACTTAGATTGAATTAGTCACGAAATTGTTTTAAATTGTTCTAAGTCAGCTTCGCTTGCAATTTTTATAAGAGGTGCATTTTCTCTGCGACGAGCATATATTTTGCCATGTGAAACCCAGCAAAATTTGAAATCTGCAGTTTTGGCCGATTCTCTAGCAAGGTAAAATAATCTTTTCATTTTAGACGTCAGGTTTTCTGCTACAAATATGGGAACTGCAGTACCTGCTATTTTCAAATGCTCAGTGGTTAACCTTGACAGTCTGTTAAATTTTCTAAACATATCAATAACCTTTTCCTTGGTTAAGACGCTATTTAACTCCACAATTATGGTTCTGTTAGCCGGGTTTTTAGTTTTAATCCTAAATATGTCACGGACATGACTCTCCAGGATTGGTGCTTTTATTACCTTGCTCATAGTTAAAACGGTATCCAAGAGTTTATCCTTTGTTTCGGGGTGAGATACTGGAATATTCCGTATTTCGAGACAAGTAGCTCTCGAATTTTTTTCGTAAGTTTCCAATTTATCTTCCAGAGACTTTGAATAAATTTGGTCCTCCTTTCGACTTACTTCCAGCTGATCAAGCCTAACCTGAAGAGTTTCGATTTTCTGCGTCATAAAATCGACAGTAGCACGCATGTCCTCCACTGCGGAACACAGCCTCTCGCACGTTTTCTCGTGACCCTCCTTGAAGCCAGCAAACATAGATCGCATTTCAGCCATAAATTCGACGAACTCATCATTATGCTTCCTTTTACGGGTTCCGGAGCTATTCACATTTATGGCTAAATTAGGCTCGGAAGAGCAAGCATGTAGTTGCTGAGAACCGGGAACTTTAAGCCTATCAGTAAGCGCTGTAAGTTGCGTCGGCGCAGGTGTAGACATAGTCGGCGACGGAGGCGGTGTGCGTTTGAGCGGCATAGCAAAACAATGCACAAGGTACTAGGCGCACAGAAGCTCAGAGGAGATTTACTCACTCAGTGCGGATGCGTCAGGGTAGGCGGCGGCGTAGGCGCAGGGGTGTGGTCACGTAGGCGCAGGGGTGCGGTCTCGTAGCTGCTCGTAGTAGCGGTCAATGGGTCTAAGCGTAAATGGGCGTAGCCTGTCTTGTTTGGGGTCTTCGTGCATGCGTCACTCGTCGCGCGTTTGAAACTTCTTTGTCACTTATGCGATCCTATTTTTTGTACTTGATTTTTGAGAATTAAATGAATATAAATTTTGAAAATAAACTAAATAAGGGGCTAGTAGACACGTGTGCTCGTAACCGAGGTCCGGAGGGAAGGGGATTGTTTTATTTTTGTGTATTAATAATCGTTCTTCTTTCTTGTTTCTTATAGAAAAGCTGACTCAAACATAGCAATATTTACGAACACGTCCTTGCAATTCAATCAGCGTACCCCACTGTATACAATAGGAACCACTCAGTGAAGGTGAGTGTAAACAGTGCTTTACCCCTCGGGCTATAAAAAGTAGAGTGCTCATAGCTCGTTAACGAGTCTTTTTAGTATCCAGCCTCCTTATTCAAATGATAATCTCAACAAAAATATTGTCAACTGAAGCTATTTCCTTGTAAGCTGCTAAAACGTAGTGATTATATATTATACTCTCTGCTACT
Source organism: Gymnoscelis rufifasciata (assembly GCA_929108375.1). Lineage (NCBI taxonomy): Eukaryota > Metazoa > Arthropoda > Insecta > Lepidoptera > Geometridae > Gymnoscelis > Gymnoscelis rufifasciata. The sequence continues at coordinate 11,741,381 of OV815318.1, read as the reverse complement.
ACAATTAAACTAGATGCTAACTATCTAGCTTTTTATGCCACGGTATTGCCTGTGTATCATAGATTTTGCCGCGGTATAAAGCCTAAGCCAATATGTACCTGGGTAGATGTATATCTATGAGGATGAAAGGAAGAGGAAAGCCAAAGTAAATATGGATGGACTGTGTGAAAGCTATTATGTTTAAGAAAAGCAGAGAGTATTAATCACTACGTTTAAGAAAAGAGTCAGTGTTTTGATTACGGGCGATAGAGGGATATGAAAGCAAAATACATCGCGCATTAAAGTCAAAAAGGCCACATCTCAAAAAAATTACAAAATCGTTTTTATTCCAAAAATTGAACGACATTGGTGTTATGTAATCCTAGCTGGCCAGTTCTGGCTTTGCAGGTGCAAAATTATTACTGAAAACCGCATAACGTCGACATTTTTTAAGTTTATCGCGAACATAGGGCAGACCTGCGTGGAGCGGCATTATAAGTACCTATTATAAAGTTTCAGAACAAAAATGACCTAGAGTTTCTAATCGCTTCTTTGCTATAGTGTAAAAAAAGCGAATCCAACAGATACGATTAATTTATTTCCTGTTGATCTTTATGTAATTATATTCATGTTTTTTATTTTCGACGTTTCTATGATTTGTAAAGCCATAAACAATGGAAATAAATGATTTTGTATCGTGTATCAATACCTAATATAAACACAATGTTCGAACGAAATATACGAAAAAACAGAAAAGGTCCGGAAGTTGATGATGATGACAATTATCTACAATTGCTTGGTTCATGGGAATTTATTCGTCGTAGCATACTGTACACTTGACTTCGTTTCAATCTATATTCCTACGAACTATATAATCATAATTTTTATAAGTATAATAATGAAGCACTCTGTAAGTCACAGATAAAACGTTAGTTAATTGTATGAAATGCAATAAACCATGTAGAAAAAAAAAATGATGATGCTTAATAGCTGTAGGCTATATAAGCTATATAATAGGCTTTAATAGCTTAGCAGAATAGTTTGTGATTTGTCCAATAAGAGAAATGATTAAGTGATCTCAGAAATCGAGTCACGACGGTCGACCGTGGCGGTTGCGAGGCCGCCGATAATGTCTTTAGGAAGCCCTACGGTACTAGCTAAGCTATTGTTTACGTGACAGTGTCATTCAAGTGTGATTCATTTTATCGAACACGTTGTAAAAGTATTTTTATTTATTTATCCTTTACAAAAATACATGTTTACATAAACAAGTAATATCGCAACAAAAAAAACACTAAACTAGGCTTAAACTCAGACGCTAGTTCTCACTTACCTACCTATTATTATTTTAAAATTAGAACAACAAACATGGATATAGCTAATAATATAATTTATGCTATTAGATTTTACTAACCCTAGTAATTAGGATTGCTCACAAAGTATGGATTGATTATAATAAATAAAAGATTTTATTTTTTTATAACAATAACTCCTTTGCTATTTAGCCATCAAAACATTAATAGTACAATATTTATTTATTTGTACCTGTTAGGTAAAAGTAGGCTTGACGGCGCGGTGGCGGGACGGTAATGGCATCGTGTGAAAATGTATAGAAAAAGATATAAATCATCCCGGATTTACATAAGTATCTACATCTACCTCCACATTCAAATTAGTTTTTTATTCACTTAAAATCTGTTTTTCTGTGTGTGCTTCATATGTAAGTAAAAATGTTTTTTTTTTAATTAAAAAATTATGTTTTCTTCTTGATAATGGTAAAAATTTCAATGTATATGAAGAGATAACACGTAGATCATAAATCTAGTAACTACCTACACGTTCCGTTAGTACCTACTGCGGGCATTGTTTAAATCTTCCTGATCAAAAAGCCATTCACGGTTACGATGTTTTAATAGAAAGCCTACAAAAGCGAGGCGTCAGGATCTCGGGGTTATCGTAAAGTAAACAATGAAGCTAGAAATTTTCCTGTTTTTCATTAAATTCCTTTGAAAGAGCTCGCTTTTGTGTGAAGATGACGTAATCTCTACAGAGCTTATGGTGCGGCTACATGAGCGGCCTACGGAGAATATTCGTGTCAACGCGAAGTATTCGGGCGTAAACGATGTTTAGCGCACCGCGACAAGAATCTTCGTTCGCTAATGTAGACTAGAACATCGCATATACCCGTTCACGATGGCTTTATTGCGCCAACGCGACACGAATTTGTATTTGACACGCCCGCTGTTGTAGCCACACCATTAAAGGAAATATAAACTTAGGTTAAATTGTTTACACAGTGTCTTCGCGAATTTTCGTTAACGAGTTACTGAACAATAGCAAGTACCTATTGTTGTCCACGAACTTGTTGTTGTGTAGATTGTCCTGGAATGTTTATTTATTTAATACTGGAAGCGCAGCGCCATACTGCACTATATACTTACACTATAATGTTAGGAATGCGTAGTACGGACGTCAATTCAATTCATTTTTAACCCCCGACTAAAAAAAGAGGGGTTTTATAAGTTTGACGTGTATGTCTGTGTGTCTGTCTGTCTGAGTTTGGCGTGAGTGTTCTTGGACATGTTTCATGAAAATCGATTGTGCCGTTTAAAAGTTATGGGGGTGAGAGTGGGGAAGGAAAACCGAAAATCTGCAAATATACTCTAGTGGGGTATCAAATAAAAGCGCATCACGTGCACATTACAAAATATTATGGTGTTTTACTGTAAGGAAATTAATACATTGGAATCGGGGGTTTTTCTTAAATTTTAAATTTAGATTTTATCTTTTAATTGGACTCCGCGCTTGAAGCGTCAGTTTGCCAGTGTCAAGTTAAATAAATAAGAAACTGAAAAAAAAAGTTCGTCTATTATAGTTTCCCTTGACTTTTAGGGTTCCGTAACCAAAGGGCAAAAAACGGAACCCTTATAGATTCGTATGTCTGTCTGTCCTTTTTTTCGTTAAAAAGTCGTTCTAACAATATTCGGCATTGAATTGAAAACCTTCCTTCTGTTTTGACAAAGTTAAATAAAATTTCAAACAACAAAACCTAGCAACACACGTAATAAACTGAATTGATTAACTTTAACGCTTGTGCGACTCAATTTTACGTGAGTAATTCACTTTTCGAGATGAGCACATCACGATAATTATGCGCGTGATTATAATTAAATGGTTTGACATGTCTCTTGCCATCAGAATAATCTAGTGCACGATGTTCAAGCAAGTGGAATAGCCAGATCCCATTAATGCATAGAACAATAAAGGCGCTTTTAAAACTTACGACACGGTATGTCTGTCGTCGGACCGATATAACTTTAAAATTATCATGATTTTTAACAATACTTATATACTTTGTTTCTCATGTGTATAGTACATACCATGATTTGACGGTTTTTGAGTTTTGTGATATTTAGACGCGTTTGCAAGCGCCATGTAATTTACTTTTTATTGGCTTAGGTACTGTTGCTATTAAGTTACTAATATATCGTAGGTACTAGCTGTTAGATTTCCTTGTAACAAATAAATTATATCGGACAACTTAAAACCGTCAAATCATGGTATATTACCCGTTATAAGTCTTAATACGTTGGACCGATAGTATCTACTTAAATACCCAAAGAGAATATACCTCTAATCTCCAAGTTTACCTACAAATATTTGAGGAGACTGCCTGCTTTTTTTTCTGCTCTTACTGTTTCTTTTCTTTTATTTTCTCAGTGACCTACTGTCATCGGACCAGTTATTAAGATGAATAAAACATCATACAACTGAGCGCTATACAATGTTACTAATATATTAGGTCCTTACATATGAAATTGGCGTCTTTCGTACTGGCCACTTTAATCACAAATTTCTCCTCTTTGGTAAGGAATTCCAAATTCAAATTTGTACAGCTATAGACTCATGTATTTGTGCTTCGATGATCGTCATTCATTTGTTTTTTTTCTTCTGTTTTTTTCTGTTTGCGTCACTCATTTTACAAAATGGAAAACTTAAAATATCGCATTATTTACGAGTACGAGTTCCGCCGTGGCACTAGTGCTGCGGAAACAACTCGAAGGGTGAATGATGTGTATGGCGGTCGTGTTGCAAAAGAAAACACAGTTCGTTTTTGGTTCCAACGTTTTCGTTCTGGAAATTTCGACTTGCAGAACAAGCCCCGTGGACGGCCTGAGACTCAAGTTGATAATGAAGAGTTGAAGGCTATTGTGGAAGCGGATCCATCGCAAACCACGTCCGAGTTAGCTGCAGGCTGCGGTGTTAGTGATAAAACTGTTTTAATTCACTTGAAGCAAATTGGGAAGATTAAAAAGCTTGAAAGGTGGGTACCTCACGAATTGACTGAAGCAAACCGGCAAACGCGCGTCGACTGCTGCGTTACATTACTAAACCGGCACAATAATGAAGGTATTTTAAACCGAATCATTACCTGTGATGAAAAATGGGTTCTTTACGATAATCGGAAGCGCTCAGCGCAATGGTTGGATCCTGGCCAGCCAGCCAAATCCTGCCCCAAGCGAAAATTAACCCCAAAAAAGTTACTTGTAAGCGTTTGGTGGACTAGTGCCGGTATTGTTCATTACAGTTTTCTCAAATCTGGCCAGACTATTACGGCTGATGTCTATTGTCAGCAATTGCAAACCATGATGGAAAAGCTAGCGGCTAAACAACCTAGGCTGGTCAATCGCTCCACGCCACTGCTGCTTCACGACAACGCTAGACCACACACTGCGCAACAGACGGCTACTAAATTAGAAGAGCTTCAATTGGAAAGTCTAAGACATCCTCCGTACTCCCCGGACCTTGCTCCAACAGATTACCATTTTTTTCGAAATTTGGATAACTTCTTGCAAGGGAAAAAATTCAACTCCGATGGGGCAGTCCAAATCGCCTTCAAAGATTTTATTGATTCCCGTCCGACTGGTTTTTTTAGTAAAGGGATCAATGAACTACCTATAAGATGGCAAAAGTGCATAGAAAATAATGGTTCATACTTTGATTAATTAAATATATTATATTAAAAAATATTCGACTTTTTGTTCCTCCCATACAAAACGCCAATTTCATATGTAAGGACCTAATAAATGTAAAAGCAATTAAGAAGCTGTGTTTGTCTTAGGACTTACTTCACAAAATCCGCGTTAACCAATGGTTAGTTATGTCAATAATACGTTTCAGTGGTTATGTTCACAGCCATCTCATTATAATGACATTTGAGAGAGCGAAATAGGTCTGTATTTAAACCATTGTCTAACTTTACAAAAAAAAAAGAAACATGCCCTAAGCTTAAAAGTATGTCAGTTTTCGTAAAGGTGGTGATTAACTAGAACATTTACATAACCCTAAGAAAAACACAAGCTGACATATTATTACAGCTAATTTTAGAAACGAATGCGCCAGGTGTACCTTGACCATTTGCGAGAGCGCGAATGATGCGCGCAGTTCCGACATTTCTACAATCAATGATTATTGATGATAATATCTGCTCAAACGACTGTAAAGGTAGGTTTCGGTAGAGCAGTATGTTTATAATAAAACTATTGTAGTACCTGAAAAATAAAATAAAAATATATAATAACCTTTTTTTTAACAATTAGACGAGATCCCGTTAATTTCGCTGACTAACTAGGCATCGCTATTGATATCTTGTACTGATGGAAATGCATTAATTTTCATACTGTTTTAATAATAATAATTATTTAATCTGAAAACTGACACTGCTTTCAAAAATATAGGTACCTACTAATAAAAAAAGATCAGAGAGAAAACAAATTGCAAAAAAATTGAGATGTCGCACCGATATCGTGTCGTTAGTAATGTTATACCCCACATCAGCAGCGATTAGACCCAGACTGATTATGACGTACGCACTCGCAACTGTAGGGCGAGGGTGAGGGATCAATACACGAAACTGAACCCTATTAACTCTTTCACATGAGCTATATTCGTGCGAATCGTTATCATTAGAATTTGCAATATGCAAGTTCGATGACCTCTAAGGGCGTGGCAGGTAATTAAAGCACAGATTAAAGTTGTGAGGAGGTCAAATGTCGGTCTGTTTTTTAGAATAGAAAAATATATCGATATTTTTTAAAATTATTTGAAACCAAAATTGAAACAAGACGAAACAGTGATGTTTTAAGCAGGTAAGTTAATTCTACATTTTTGTTCCATACAAGGAATACTGAATTTTTAACTGTAAACTGGTTGTACGAATGGTTTTATAACATGAGTACAAGTTTCTACAGCTTATCCTTGAGAGAATGTATAGGTACCTACCTACTTTTATTAATTAGGTTAACTTTTACGAACTAGGTATCATATTCTAATTATAATAACTAGAGGGAACCGTTATAAAAGAAGCGGGAAAGCTTCTCCTGGCATTAAAAATACAATTAATTTATAACAAATTGAGATGTATGGTAAAATATGTAAAGTATGGTGTCATTAAGTTTTTCCATGTTCGCAGTGTTCGAGATTTTCTTGCATAGAAAATCAGCTATCTAGGCACATTAGGGGTGAGTATATATAAACAGCAAATGAAGCCCTGATCGAAATCAATCTGATACACACAATAACCTATCGCTAAGGGTTCGCACAGCTACAAAAATGACCTAGAGTTTCTAATTGCTTCTTTTCCATTGAACTTAAAATCGAAAAATCCTAGAACAAAAAAATGTTGCGCCTGGAGCGTGCCCTTCACCCTGATGTGGACTGCGAATGCGAAGCATGCCTGTTTGACTATTTTAGGGGACACACGAAACGGTTTCTATTCAAACTGAAAAAAGAAGCAGGATATCACATAACGACGTGTTTTAAAAGAAAAACAAGCTTTCAGTATCAAGAACACGAAGATGTTTTGATGAAGATTGAGATAGGACATCTACTAAGTACATAAAACTTTTTAAAAACCTTTAGCGAGTAACCATCTTCACTTCTCCGATTATATAGGTAGGTAATGACAAGTCTTTGTGAGTATTTATAATGATTTGAGAATAATACGAACATAGGCCATCCTCTAAGATTTCCTGTTATTTATTTTGTCAATGGACTTAATAGACTTCTATCGAAAGTCAGGTTGTCTTCTGTGTTTTTGAAAACCTTAATTTTAAGTGGATGGTAATGTAGAATGTACTTTTCATAAACATTTAATGTGTTTTGACATCTAATCAAAAATCAACTCGTGCCTACTGTTATTTAATAGCAATTGAACGAACTTTTCAGTAGTCACGAATGTATTAGTTTTAAAATCGTGGCAACAGATGGCGTTTAGCACGCAATGCCGAAAAGTGTATATATAATTCACTACCTAGCTTAAATAATAATAATAATTTAGAGTCCTTTTATTTAACAGGAATATCCATAGATTTACCTATAGTCATCCCATTTCGACGATTTATTATGGAAATTATAATTACTTGTAAGATACGTTCATGTTTTTTGGAGTTTACTCCTTAAGAAACGATTTGAGTTATAAGGCCCGGTACGGAAATTTTATGAGAGGTAAAATCAAAAAGTGTAACACGAAAAGTTGAGGCGTTACGTAGAAAGAGACAAACATATATATCTGTAGGATTGAACGTGTAAAAGAATGAGATGGAATACATCACACAGCGTATCTCATTCTCGGGGTCTCCTCTTTGCGCGATACTTCGTAGTTGAGACTACGAAGTATATTGCTGTATTTTATTTATATTATTTTGTAACATACTTTATGTAATACGCTTTATTGAAGTTATATAAATAATCGATATATATATATATATATAAAGATAAATATCGAATACGAATAATTACAGATAAAAATGTTTGTTTCTCTTATCATTTTAGCAGATGCGTTCATTTACCCTTTTTTTCTATTCGATATAATATCATAATTATAGTTCGTAAGGCGTAAACTCCAATCGTGCGTCGTAGCTGACACACACACACACTTGGTAATGGAGAGGAGGAAAATGAAATTTTCATACAACAGTTTTGTACTTGTTTATTCATTTAATATACTAGCTGGAGAGCTAGTGAACCCTGGGAGTAACGGTCTCCCTGTAAGGTTAGAAATTTGTATACTGACGATTTATGGCATGCTGAGAGCAATAGCCATGACCTGGCAGGCGTCAGCCGTGCACGTCATCAGCCTCTTTATTTTTCAAACTGTTAAGTAAATGGGGTTTCAAAACTTGTTTCTGTAAGTTTGAAAATTTAATAGAATAAAGTTTATTTATTGTACATCTTAATAAAAATTTGACAGGCGATTACAATAAGCAGAAGTATATGACAGGTCAATTAGAAAACGCAAAGTTGATGAGGTAAAATAAACTTTATCCTGTATACTTGAAATTTTTATATGTTTTTAAATAGGTTTCTCAGAGTAAGTATGTACAATGCCAGGCGGTTTTGAACAGCATAAGACCTTGCCAGGCGAGGGGACAGCTGCTAAGGGCGTGCAAAAAAGAAGTGTTACATGAACGCTTAGAGTAAATGTAATGTATTTTATTGGGTTTTATGCAATGTAGGTACATTATTTTTAACACTCATTTTCTTCAGCATCATCTGAAATTTCGCTATCACTGTTTTCATCATCATCTGATTCTTCAACAGTGTTTTACAAAAAACTGTTAAAAAAATATAAATTATAAAAAATCGCCTTTTTACTCGTTTAAAACATAAAAAAATAATTTATTTATTGATTTAATTTATTTTATGTTTTAAACTAGTAAAAAGGCGATAACAACCTTTTCACTCGTCAAAAAAAAAACCTGAAAATAACAGTTGGAACTTAATTGATAATCGTTACGATTTAATTGGTTTGACGGGAATACGGTTCCATCTTTCCATCTTCTTTATGCAACATAGTTTTACAAGGACCTGCAGATACTGAATCGACTGAAACTGAGGAATGCATTTCAAGTTCTATACAACTATTTTTATGCCGACTTCAAAAAAGGAGGAGGTTTCTGTATTCGACCGTATATATATATATATATATATATATATATATATTATGTATGTCCGCGGATAACTTCGTCGTTTATGAAGCTATTTCGATTATTTTTTTTTTCTTGGAAAGGGAGTATCCCAGTGGTGGTCCCATGGTAAGGAAACTAGAATCTGATGGTAGAATCCTGAAGAAATTGAGGGAAACTCTTGAAAAAATTGTCTTTCTGACTTGTGTGTTTCTTAATATTATTAAATATAAAGAATTTTAAAGCCCTATAATTAATGAGGGTCTGGTGTTGATCTGATGATGGAGGGAAAGGCAGTTGAGAGAACTTCTCAACGTTTTACAGCAAGTACTTTGTGTTTGGACTTAATAAACTTACTGAGACCGTTCATCTAATTGGGTTTTGACTGATATAAGAGGTCTGATGATGAAAATAAAGGATAGTGAAAAGAACTCTATAAGGAATATTTTAGACGATTAAGGTAGGATTCTTTCTTGGACCACCCACCACCCAATAATTTCGTCTTTATAAGTGATTAATTAAAAGAAACATAAACAATTAAATAATTAAGTATTTAATCATTTTCAGAGGAATGTATTGAGCTTGATATTTAATTCTCAACAACCTTATTGATTCATTAAAATTTTTTTTCTATTTAAGATGAGGAAAACATTGTTGAAGAATCAGATTATGATGAAAACAGTGATAGCGAAATTTCGGATGATGCTGAAGAAAATGAGCGTTAATAAATCTAAATTTAAAATTTAAGAAAAACCCCCGATTCCAATGCTTTAATTTCCTTTAATGTAAAACACCATAATATTTAATAATAGGCACGCGATGCTCTTTCATTTGATACCCCACTGCAGTATATTTGCAGATTTTCGGTTTTCCTTCCCCACTCTCACCCCCACCCCCCACCCCATATAACACCCCTCTTTTTTGGTCGGGGGTTCAAAATAATGTAACTACATTGCATAAAACCCAATAAAATACATTACATTTACTCTAAGCGTTCATGTAACACTTCTTTTTTGCACGCCCTTAGCAGCTGTCCCCTCGCCTGGCAAGGTCTTATGCTGTTCAAAACCGCCTGGCATTGTACATACTTACTCTGAGAAACCTATTTAAAAACATATAAAAATTTCAAGTATACAGGATAAAGTTTATTTTACCTCATCAACTGTGCGTTTTCTAATTGACCTGTCATATACTTCTGCTTACTGTAATCGCCTGTCAATTTTTTTTTAAGATGTACAATAAATAAACTTTATTCTATTAAATTTTCAAACTTACAGAAACAAGTATTGAAACCCCATTTACTTAACAGTTTGAAAAATAAAGAGGCTGATGACGTGCACGGCTGACGCCTGCCAGGTCATGGCTATTGCTCTCAGCATGCCATAAATCGTCAGTATACAAATTTCTAACCTTACAGGGAGACCGTTACTCCCAGGGTTCACTAGCTCTTGGACTATACTGGCAGTCAAAGTTATAATATCAAAGCACACATTCACACAATATTTCAACTATCGAAGTGACTTTAAGACGAGGAAACCTTAAAATATTATCAATGTTCATGCAGTTTTCAAAATGCCTAAACTACACTTTGTACAAAATATCAATGTCAAACCATCTGGCATTTTGAAAAATGTCTCATTATTAACATTAAAAATGCTTTGGAATAACTATTTATAATATTTTTATAGATTTGAGCAACAACACATAAGTTTTATACGCGCAAAATAAGCAATTATTTTAAGATCCTTATGCATAGTTCTAAAATCTAAAGAAACCTGCTATGCAGAAAAGACTCTAATGAACAGTTATTTTGAACATTTATTCTGAATCTATTGCAATTAAAACATATAAATTATATTCCAAAAACTAGATAGGTAGGTACCTTTTTTAAGCGTATATAAAAATTTTAAACGATCTGTGACCAATACAAACTCATAATTTCAATAAATATACATTGAAACATTATTAGCATGAGATTTCTTTTTAGCAAAACCAGTTGTGAAAGAATCTACAGTTAAATCCTTTCAGGAAAATGGCACTTGCACCAAATACTAGGTATGTGCGTGTAACGCTTAGAATAAAAAAAAACTATACTATATTTACAACATCCCTCGCATATTTTAAGCAACAATAACAATTCAGCTATTCCATTAATAATTGATAACCTCTCTCGGTTTTATATTTTATTTATTTTAAATTTTATATTTTTTTTAGTTTTTGAAAGCAAGGGATCGCGTTTATAACGCACCACGTCAGTCACGTTTTAATAAAATAAGGTCAATATCAACTTAACTTGATAAAAGGGGTGACTTAGACAATGTTTAATAAACTACCATTTCGCATTTGGTTTTTGTAACACTTATTAATACCTAATATAATATTTTTTCTGAATTACAATAATATAAAGTCGAGTTCTAAGCATTTTAAACTGCTTGTCACCCCTAACTTAAACTAGCCTTATAAATACCTAAAGATTTTCTGCCGCTAGGCCTCGAAGCGATCTACATAGATGAACAATGTTGCCAGCTCTAACAATGATTCCATCTACATGGCAACAAAATTACGGACAAGGGCATCCACTGTCCGTCCTAGACTTTACAGTGTATGGCCACTTATAAAAGAGACATTGACGTTATTTATAATTTGTCATTGAATGCAAAAAAAAAACATTGTTAGAATATAGTGCGCAATGTTGGTTTGATCAGTATTTTTTTCAAAATAGTAGAAAGACCATACCGTTAGCTTAGCACTCGTAAAATCTTCACATTTAGTTCTCATAATTTTCAAAACCAGTCTCATTAAAAACAGTATTTGATAACAATTGAGAATAGACTAATAGTGGTCAAGGTCTCATTATGGCCATACACAAACTCTTTCAAAGGCTTTAGAGAAAATCTACAGATACTATAGAAATTTAGAGATCCATGCTGAAAGTTTCCTGACTTTCATCGAAAGAGATCGAGTTTGACCGCCCTTTCTGCGTTGGCAGCACATTGACAGGTCCCGTGGGGTTCTTCAACATGGCGGCCGGAAGCGCGCATTTTGGCGGTGTCTGAGATATCGGGGATTTGCTCAACGACATCATGAAAGAACGCTCGTATACTATTCTGGTACCTGAAACGGAGAAAAAGGTAATTTAAAAAAGGGCTCACATTAATTACAACTCATATTAAATTTACGTCAGTATGCTTTCTATACAACCATAATCTCTTGTGTTGGTACATAAATAAAGTTGAGAGTAAGGAGAGCGACTTTGGCTACCGGTCATTCCGAAAAACGTACGATTCCTGTGTCATTTACGATAAGAGTCTATTGAAGCTAGTAGTTTAGAAAATAATAATTAGTGTGTAGCAATAATCGTATTAATTTTACATGAATAATCTACCTTCTGTTAGGACAGAACATTTAAAATAGCATAAAAAATATATAATTCCAAGTCTATTCTAAAAAAATCTATACAATATTCTAAAGAAGAAGAGTTGTTTGAACGCTCTGATCTCAGGAACTAGGAACTGGTCCGATTTAAGTGATAAATGGAATTCGTTAGATAGCCTATTTATTGGGTAAGGCTAAAGGCTATTTACTGCGAAAGAAACAAAAAACACGGGCGGTCCTTTTGACCGTGTCGTGAAAAGCTAGTCTTCACAGAACTATGCATCAACTGTGATCCTAAACCTCAAAAATAATCCATTTATCGATACATTTTTAAGCACCTGGTAAACCGGTATGACCCGGTTCCTATACAATGTATTATTGCTTCAAAGATAAAACACGTGTTTGATTCGCACTAAACACTTTTTTCTACCAAATATGTATAAAACGTCACGTGGTGGTAATATTCAAAGTCCAATGAAGATAAAACGTGAAATTTATTTCTGTTTATATACCTACCTACCTACTTACATACCTATGTTTAGGATTTCCTCGTATAATAGATAATTCTTTAGACATTTAGATTAATAATTTTAATCGAAAAGTAAATTTTGTAACAATAATTTAATCTAGTTTATGTCAATTAAAAATGTGTATTCAGTTTTTATTTATTTATTAATAAAAAGGCATTTTAAGCAAACTGGAAGTCTGACAAAGAACTGTCCGACAATGTATTGTTCTTATTCATTTTGATTAAAAAAAATGTTTTGTTAATTTTAAGTAGACCTGCCCATGTCTGTTCTTCTAAGGCATTTAACGTTTTGACGTTGACTTTAAATAATATAAGAAATAGTATTCTATTAATTTTTATCATCTATCTTGTTTACATTGCATTCACTAAAGCTGCTTACAATCTGTATTGTATACGTGCGCCTAGGCAAGTGTCCAAAGCAGTCCCACTCGTTAGCCTAAATAGTTTGGTTATTCCTAGCAAAACACGTTTTTGTTTATTGCACAATTACCGGTTATCGTTGGCTATTGTCACCGGTTCCAATAAACACTTCGCAGAGTGTCTACCTGTTAGACATTTTAATTGTTGTTGATTCTTCTATCTAGATTTAATTAAATTTATTGGATGTAGAATAAATCTTATCTTCCATCTTATATAAAAAAATCTCGTGACAGAGACAGAGACGAGTTCTTCCCGTACTCCTCCGAAACGGCTTGACATGCTCATGAAATTTTGTGAGCATATATTATTGCGTAGGTCTGAGAATCGGCCAACATCTATTTTTCATTTTACAAAACAACGTTTGCTGGGGTCAGCTAGTAAATAAATATAAATTGAAGTCCCCCGCTTCGTCTGACTGCCTTCTGCCTTTATGTTCGATAAACTTACAAACTACTGAACTGAACTACAGTGGTAGCCATATAATTAAATATGTAAATAATTCCGGACTAATCACACAGCATCACCAAACCCCAAACTAAGCGAAGCTTGTACTATGGATGTTAGGTGACTGATGTACTATATCAATGTTTTTTTTTGTAAGTAGATAGGTACATATAATACACAGAAAACACCCAGACCCGAAACCAGAAAATGTTGATCGTACAAAATCTGGTCCCGCGGCTGGAATCGAACTCGCAACCTCCTGCGCCTCAGGCAGACTTTCGCCCACCGAGCCACAGAGGTCCTCAATTAAAAACGATTTCACTTTCAAAGAACGATTAACTCCTAATTTTCTCATTTTTCCCACCATGAGTAGATTTTGACTGATTCCTAGGAGTGTATAGTGTGTGTATGTTCCTTCAAGCACTTTTCTCCTTAGTCTTGTTTAATATAATAAAATATATATATATCTATATGTACGTCTATTATATTAAGTATATTAGATGTCTAACATAGCACCCGTCACACAAGTTTAGAGCTTACCACGGGGCTAGATGTAGTTGTGTGGATTGTCCGAAAATATATTATTTATGTTTTTATTTGTTTTGTGGGTTTAGAGTCGAATGTTTTGATCGAATGACCTTTGACATATTGTTTTCTGTTAGAATATACCAGAATTACTTTGGTTTTATTGGAAATATTAATTGTTTTTATTATATTCTCATAGAACCATGCTAACGCAAGCTGGGCTTGCTTATAACGATGTTGTACAATGGGCAAATTCCTTCCTATCCTTTATATTAACTTTTCTTAAACTATATATTTCGCATGAGACACTTTGAAGTGATTTTGATTGACTAATCAAACAATGAATGAATCATCTTATGTATATTTTTTTTCTTTTCAGGTACACGTTTACACGTGGTATGTATGAAGTAATTTGTTGCTGAGAAAAAGCATCACAGCGGCGAATTAAAATGGTCGGCCTCAGTTTTATATTCAATTCTTACAACTTGCGGTTGTAGAACCTTGTTTTTTTTAATCTTAAACCGTGTCTATCTTTATCGTCCGTGTAACCTACATTACTTTCATAATATAACTTTGTTGCTAGTTAGAGGCAATGTTTTATAACAAAGGTGACTAAGACTAAGTACATAATATTTCATCATTAATTCATAAAATTTCATCTATATTATGTATGACAATTATATTAAGTAGGTATATCAGATATCTAGTACCGTAACACAAGCATCAAGCTTACCACGGGGCTAGATGTTGTGTGAATTGTCTGGAAATATTTATTTATTTATGTATACTTAGTTCTGACGCACGCATTCACGGAACTCTATATAATTTATGCATCTTTTATTGAATGTTGACTTGTTTAGTGTACCTACATGTTTTAATGCATCTAAATCATATGCACCCTATTAAGTTCCCACTGCTGGGACACAGGGCCTTCTCTCTAAACGAGAGACATGTCAAGATACGCACGTGTCTAGAGCACACATACATTTTTCAAGAAGAGAAATCTAAAGGTGCTTGGCTAGGCTTGAACCCACGACCTTCGAACTTCGTCGTGTGTTCTCCCACTCAGCCAACACGGCATGTTTTAATCGTCTAATAAAATTAGCTAATTTTTCATTTAAAAGGGGATATTTACTATGATTTATTTCCCAAAACTCAGAACAGTAGAGTGTTCATTCATCATGGTAAATATCCCGTTATTAATGTTAATAGTGTTGATGACCGTGATAGTTTCAAAAGTTATATTAAATAAACCTATTGCCGCTTTTTTTTATGTTCGATAAATTCTTCATTTGACCACAATCTCACCTGATTTAAATTGACGATGTGGTCTAAGATGGGACATGAAGACCTAGAAGGTAGATGGCTTCTCCGGCCGCATAATGCCGCTGAATTTGTAAAAAAATTGTTTTTCACAGATTCAGCATTCAGAGTTTTATGAGTGCGTGTAGTCACATGACCTGTGTGTGACGTTTTGTTGTTACTTTTATCGGTGTATTTATGTTAAAACACGTTATTTATAAGAAAATGGATTTCTGATTGTACGTCTATCAGTAATTAAATTGCCATGTACCTACCATACAAGTTGTAAACGGCAAAATAGCGCTCTTTCTTTTTTCTTTTCAGTTTATGTTAATAAAAACATATGACGTGACTCGGATCTTTTGCTTAAAACTTAACTGAACAGAGTATTATTATTTATTTCAAAACTACAAATTATAGTGCTTTGAGCCGTTTGCCGGCCAGAACAAAGTAGAAATTCAGATAATTTTGATAAATAAAACAATAATGAAAAAATACAGTGTTGTTAGCACCTACTGTGTGAATCATGCCCATATTTTTATTAATTTAAACAACATAACGTTTTTGTTATCATGATATCAAAACTACATTACCTATTTATATGTATGTTGATTCAGTTAGTGATGGTTTTTCTGTTTTTTATTTTTTAATAACAACAGATGTAGGTACTGGAATACAAAGAACATCAAATTCGCAGAGGGAAGCTGGCTACAGACCGTCAACCCACATGAACGCTAAATTGACAATAATAGGTCTATTTTCGCTACGTTTGCTCTTACTAAGCACGTTGTAATAAAACGACACAAGACTCAAGTGCTAGGGTCATTGTCACTGCTTGACGGATATAGAACACACACATTCTTGTAAAAGTTCTGATAAAAAAACATACTAATATAATATATAATAACTAGAAAAAACTACTGAACCGATCTCAATGAAATTTGGTACACAGATTCTCTAGAGCTGGTACATACAAATTTCTTAGATACAATTAAGTATAATAATAAAATAACTAGCTGATGGTAATCTTTGTTTTGCCATATGCGTAACGCACTGTCAGTTGCCATGGATACCAAAATAAACAAACTTTACGAAGTAAATGCTTGATTTTTGTGTGTGAAGCAACACTGTCAGTACAAGGGTCAACAGAAAACCAGCGCTGAGTAGGTAATCATATGTATCTACTTAGGTTAATCTGAGTTGACTCTTTTTTGTCAGTTAGTTAGTTTTCTTATTTTTTTGGTTTTATGAGCTAAGTTTGATTTTTCTGTTTCCTATATTAGGTATAACATAAATATATATTCGTGGTTTTGTGACAAATAAAGCAACTCCTTCAACAATTACGATCATAATTCAACTAATTCTCTCACATCCTTAACAAATAATACACTTAAATCTTCCTCTTGAATGGCTCTACCTATTGCTGAAAACTGCACCAATACTTGTTGTAGCTTTTCAGTTGACAGTGAACTTAAAAAGAGACAGACGTTGCGAGGGAAATTAATTTATAATATGTATATATCGAAGAATTATACAACCCTCTAGACAGATTTTTATTCATAATCAAATTGGGTTTGTTCGTTGTTTCGTGTATGTGTTTCATTTTGTGGTTACACTTCACATTTTTTTTTTAATATTTTATATCGGCTAACTGATTGTAAAATATATGTAGTTAGATAGCGCCTATCTGACAATGGAAAAATTATGGTGGACTTAATTATCAATAGCTCGTTCTTAGCTTAAGTTATTATAAATTTATCAATTATGCTAATGAGTCAGGTTTTAATTACGATTTTAAAACGTCGGTATAGGTATAAGTATTTATCATTATAATTATCAAGTCACGTTTAGCTATTCTTCGCAAATAAAAAATGGATACTCATAAGAACTTCAACATGTTTTTATTTCATTTTGTGAAATGAAAGGTGATGTGAATCATAGGTCACCTTATAGTTATTCCAATAAACAAAGTTATAATTATAATTTAATATCTTATTGAACACTCCAAATTGAGCATTTAATACAATGTTCACAATCCTTATATATATTTACCTACCAATACTTGGACTAAGCGGTTATCTTCTACAACGATAAGTTCTTCTTTTTTTATTTTGTGACTGGCTATTACGGACGTGCAGTTTACGGACGCTAAGGGTAAACGCACTGAATCAGGCATAGTGATAGGTCCTACTTCAGTAAACGTAGTAATTAAATTTATTTATTCTCTTTCGATACGGGATACGATCTACGCTGACAGCTCTACTTTCTGAATGTCGTAATTTGTCATCGTACTTCCAAGTGAAGAATCAAAAACTAAAGGGAAAAATGCCGTTCAACTGAGTAACATCTGTTTAACTTTATAATTTTATTTAACTCGACACTGGCAAATTGTTGCTTCAAGCGCAACTTAGAACTTATGGGATTAATTATAATTTTTTAAATTGATGTTACTCAGTTGAACGACATTTTGTGTCTCTCTTTTACACTTTATAATTTTATTTAACTTGACACTGGCAAACTGACGCTTCACGCGTAGAGTCCAATTATAAGGAATTGAATTGAAAACAAAAGGGTCGAAATTTTCATTGTTAAGAATTTTATCTGTTATCTAATCTGATATACCTACCCACATCCTTACTTTGTCTTTGTTTTGGTATTATCTATATCTATCGCGTGACTCTTGCTTTTTTGCCAATTTTTTGCTAATTAAAACAATGCACATCAAAATTTTATGTTAACTTTCCTTTGCACTTTTAGTAAATTTTTTATGGTTTATGGTAGTTTATTGATTTATTTCTTCTTTATGGTGCTGCCAACCTCGCGGGCCCTGGCCGAAAACCAAAGCTTTGTCAAAGAGCCTCCATAGGCTGCTGTGACTATGACAGATGAAATATGCTGAGCCATGGATGGGCCTTTGTTACACTAAATTATTTTAAATCGGTTAAATACTTTTTAACTGTATTAGTAATAATCAATAAAAAAAAAAATCTGTTAACTTATGTACCTACGCAGTAATCTCAAAAAAAAGAAAAATATTGCGCGGGTATACTTTTACAACTATACTTTCAAAAAATGTACTAGTCCTATTTTGATTCATTTGGTAATTTTGTAATTTTATAACAAACTATTTTGTAAGTACCTATTTGGTAGGCAGGAAGGAACACATTCGATTGCAATCTGTTAAGCTAAATAACAAACCTATTTCATTATTATTCTCGTCAGTCCCCACATCATTTGAATTTCGAACCACACCATATATCATAGAGTAGGTAGGTATGTATTATAGCTATGTTGATTATTTTATGAGCGCCATGCCGGCCGGCTTCGGCATTCTACGAGTCAGAACTTCTACGCACAATCTCTGTTGCTACGCAAAACGTCAATATTGACTTTGTGCGTCTTACTCATGCGTGGTGCCTTCTTGTTCCATCACGTTTATTTTATTCTTTTAGATGTCGATGATTTTCGACCAAAAAATAACATAGATGTTTAAAACGACTTGATACAATTTTTTTTTATTTTTTTCCTGATATTTGTAGAGCAGAAAAATATAGAGTTAGGAACACGTGTTAGCAAATTTATTGTAAATGATTATGAAAATAACCAATGTATTAAATTCTAAGTTTTTTAATAGGTAGGTAGGTAAAACATTTGTATCAACACTCATAAATATTAAATTCAACCATGTGGTTTTGATAACACAATAATCTCTTCTTATCGCTATATACCAAGCTATACGTATAAAGTAGGTACCTACATAAACTGGCGATTAATAAAACTATTGAGGTCAACTTTATTGTTCAATTTAAGCCAATTGACCTTATTACCTCCTGGTGTTGTGGAGTACAGAGTACCCCCAGGTGTGCTGGAGTACACGTCAGGCATCTGCGATGGATCCGAGATCAGCACCCTCCTCGTAGGAATGCTCTGGCTCAGCGTAGCAGCTCTAGCGATCGGAGACGCCGACATTTTGCAACTTATATTGAAAATAAAGTTCAAATTCACAAATCACTGACACTGTTGGTCGCTTGGATAGACAAGAAAGACTGAGCCGGGTGTCAGTGGTGCCTAAAATAAATATGCCGGTAGCTACGCACTCACACAGGCGCAATAGCGATGTAAACATACGCACACATGCAAACACTTGATCAAAACAATCATAGAGTAGAGTAGGCTGCGTGCCTACATACATAGCGTATATTTTTTCTTTTAAGCAAACACGATAATGTTGCATTTGCTTTCCTTTTTATGAAATGTTAATTATATTGCCAATTTACGTTTTAAGAGAGGGCGCGGCGTCTAAAATATAAAAAACACGTGGCTTTGATATTGAGGTGTCATTAAAAGCACGTGTTTCTAAATATTGTTATGATCTTTTTTTAATAAATCGAGTTATATGTACATACTTACCAGTTTTTGTGTAAAGAAAATGTAGGTACAGCCATCAAACCTAATATTTATTTTTATTGCCAAATTTTTTATTAATGTATTTATTTGTTGGTAGGATGTAATTTTATTCCTCGTTATAAATAAAGTAACAGTCCTTGAGAAATCATTGAAACAATCATGATTATGTGAAATCTAAATACCTATTAGATTGTTTACAGCTTTTAATAACTAACGCCATGCCTACTCAATCACATTACATAATCTTTGACGGCGCACACTTCGACAATGTTATCAAACGCACACACACACTTGTAGAGGTAATCTTGAGTTCGCGAGGTATATGCGTAGTTTGCTAAATATTGTGACTCGTCTGTTATCTGTGGCCTAGCACCGCATGGTTGATAATGGTACGAAAAAGTTTGATATTGGTGGAACAAAAACCTACTTTGCAAAACCTCCTTGGATCTAAGGTGATAAATTAAAAAGTATAGATAGACTTAGTTTCTACTTTTGTATAAAGCATGATTTGATAACCCAATTTTTGTAACCTACCTAAGTATAAACAGTGAAAATGGATAAGAATTTTGTTTTTATCTGAAATCTGAAACGATATTACAATATGGTTATGCGCTAAGTAGCCTATTCAAATCGATTAAAACATATTATTTTATAATAATTATTAATTTACCAAAGCATAAACATTTCTTATCACAGCTATTTTTTTTGTCATTTATCATCGTACTTGCATATCATATTGCAATTTTGATTCTTTGCTTGATCGATAGTTATATTTTACAAATTCTTATATTATTGTATTAAGAGATATTAAGTTCGCAATATTTTTAAATGACATTTGACTTAAGTATCTCTCTCTCTCGCGTTGACAATACATATTCACAAAAAGTCTTATCGCTTGCGACCTTGGGTTGTTTGCAGTTTTGTTTATTTTTATTTTATTTATTTATTTAAGAAACACTTTTACATTGCCATTACAGTTTGACACCAATGCGACAATGGAAAATAACAAGAAAATTAAATTAATTACAATAGTTACATAAAAAAAAAACATTAAATTATACAACAAATATTTCAAACATTATTAATTACAAAGATTATACTAAATAATCTTTTTACAGAAAAAAAAAAATATGACCTAATTATTACAATTTATTAACATGAATTCCAAGTACGTACTGAGATACAGCTCTATTGAATAAATTTTCTTATAAATTTTTATCATCGAATCATTAGTAAGGAAGAAAAATAATGAAATTTGTATTTATTTTTAGTAGTCTCCGGAACCATAACTTACAATTAGTGAATAAAGTATCTAGTTGGGATTTAACCTGACTAAAATCATCTTGAGCAAAATAGATATTTTTAAACCTCAGCTCTAACTGGTACCAGCAAGCTGTGGCATTTTATCTGTAATATGACATGTTTTTGTTAAGGATATATATCGATTCTAGTACCTACTCATACAATTAATTAAGGGACGAATGAGGAATTGAAACTACGACGAATACTGATTTTGTATGTCGACTATACTTTCACGGGACAAATCTTATATATAAAAATTAATCGCAAAATGTGTTGCTAAGCGCATAACTCAACAAAGCCTGGACCAATTCAGCCAATTTTTTTTAAATGTTCGTTGGTGTTCTATGATGGTTTTACGGCGAGAAAAATTCGAATAATTACCGGAAAAACACAAAAATTAACCGCGCGAAAACGGGGTGGGCCGCTAGTACAATATAAATTAATTGTGTTCCAACAATATAATTTATTATTAAAACCGCGCATTCATTCTTAAGCTGTTAGGTAAGTAGTTAAGTTACTTCTCTTTTGAATTTTTTGTTCTTATTTTAGTATTAAGTACTAACTAGTTAAACTATACGAACACTATTTCAGATACGAATACTTACATTATTCTCTATTAATTTATCCTATACTAACTGGCTAGTTCCAGCTTTTCTCGGATGATGAAAACCTTCATCTTGAATATCTCTATCTATTGCAGAAAATCGCATAAAAATCCCTTAATCTTTGTGTTTATACCGAACATAAAGACAGACGCGGTGGGGACTTTAGTTTATAATAAGTAGGTATATATATATTTTGTTTTCTTATAAGTTTTTATGAATCACCTAGAGTCGTTTCGAAATTTATTCTACCGCTTTTCATGAAAACAACTTAAGTATTCAAGGTTATTACCGTTGAGTTACAGCGCATTTGAAATAATTCATGACAATCACGTTGTTCTATACTTTGATCATTGATTTACCATTCTTCTACTTCCAGGATTTTATATAATATCAATGTATGTATGTCTATTATATTAAGTATATCAGGTGTCTTGTACCCGTAACAGAAGAGCTTACCACAGGGCTAGATGTTGTGTGGATTGTCCGGTTCATATTCTAGAGCTCTTACTACATAAATAAATATTTCCAATTGTTATAATTATTTTGTACAAAATGAAGTTGATTTTGCAGTGTACTCGCATCTCGCATAGATCTTTAAAACTACTAGCGCCATGATCGCGGTTAAGCTCCGATCATCAACTCAAATCAAATCAAAATCATCATCAGGTGGACATTCAATTCAAATCCATTTCAAGTTTAACTTTTAAAATTATCATGGTCATCAACACTCTTTATAATTATAACGGGATATTTACAATGATTTACTGGTTTATGAGTTTCCCCATATTTCAGCACAGTTACGCAGATGCTGCAGAGATTTGGGTAACAGTTTCATCGACAGACAGATCATCGAGATTTGGGAGGTTTTGTCTGTTCACGTCCGTAAGTGATAACCCTCTAAATCCTTACACGTGACCTCCGGGTGGTGCTAAGAACAGTCTCTGGTGGAAGGCTTCGGCCGCGGCTTGTCACCACCCTCCGGGCTGGGCCAGTGCGTGAAGCGATCTTTTCGTGACAAGATACAAAATCATTTATTTCCATAGTTTGGTTTTACAGAACTTAGACAAACTTAGACGTGTTTCGTAATGTGGCCCGGAGAAGCCATCTACCTTCTATGTCTTCATGCCCCATCTTAGACCACATCGTCACTTTACATCAGGTGAGATTGTGGTCAAACGAAGGTTTATCAAACATAAAAAAAAGACAAAATTGTCTACATCACTAGACGTTATTCTCGTTCTCGTTATTCTATCCCTGTGAAATATTTCACTCATGTTTCGTCATACGAATACGACACAATTTGTTGATATCCAAAACAGTTCACGCTTTATTATTTCCACCGCCAAAATGTACCTATCCGTTAATTAGCATCGGCCCACGAAAGCCCCATTTAATTAAAATGAGCATGAAGGCGCATAAAACAGAAAAATAAGTAATTCAAAACACTCGTACCTACTTCTGCTGTTTGTGAGCGAGGCCTTGACCGTGTAGGTTCAGACAAATAAGAAAGTGACTATGGCATAGAATAATAAATTACTACGTAAACTATGGTAGATTTGCCAACCGTCCTGTTTTCCCATGTCCTGGGCTGTCTGGGATAGTGTGTAGCAGTGAGTTTTTAATGAGTCCTGTTAAATAAATATCCTTTAAATTTAAAAAAGATGAATAAACTGTTTACTGTTTATGTATAGTTGCATTTGTCAGCATCACACAACGTCCGCTATACGAGGCTACCTTCAATTCTTTTTCTTCTCAAGGGTTCACTAATTAAGGAATACCATTGGTAAATTACATAAAAAAAACTCAACTGCAGGCTAGTATTTAGTTAATTGGTGGTCCTTAAACATATATTTAATTGCCGACATTTATTTAACTGCTAAGTTGAGCACTATGGTGTAAATAAAGGTATGACAGTTTTGTAGCCAACTAATAAAATTACATGCCTGCATGTCATCATAAAGATTCTAAAACAGGAGTAGCAAGCGTTGTTTTGCAAAATGAAAAATAGCCGATTCTCAGACCTACTGAATATGCATATAAAATTTCATAATTATCGGTTAAGCTGTTTCGGAGGAGTACGGTAACTAACACTGTGACAGGTTAATTTTATATATAAGATTTAAATATTGAGCTACTTTAAAGACATTTTGTAGAAGGTAGGTATAATCAATAGCTAGCTAGAATCCATTTATTTTAGATAACAAAGATCCATATCAGATTATCAGTTAGTCCTCCTCAGTACTTGTGCCCTTAACTGTATCTAACAAGCACGTTACCTTTAGATAACATTTAATTACCATTCGTAATTAGCGAAAGATTTCAATATAACCTATTATGTACTAACAGACTAATATTTTATTTCACCAGACATTTAATGGATAAAGTGTTTATGCCAAAACTAACTTAATCACTGGAGAAACTATCAAAATAAATTTGATATTTCAAACAGTGTCGCAAAAAAGTATGTATGTACTCATCCTTCGTATTTCGAAATTATAAAGGATAGATAATTGGTAAGATATGTTGATCTTAAATGTTTTATCTTTTAATATTGTAGAGTCAACTGCAAAAGTAAGGGATCAAAATCAAGATTTCAAAACATTTTCTAGTATGACGTGAAAGATGTAACAAGTTTTTATTTTATTTTTATTTTATTTTAATCGGAAAACAAACAGCTTTAATAAACTTATTACTAACACTAAATAAAAATACTACGAACCATTTACATGTTTTCGCATAGCGAATATATCTAAAAACCTATCAAAAAAAAAAGAGAAAAAATTTTTTAAGAAAAAAGCTGATGTTATACCAAAGTGTCAGATCTAAATAAAATTTTAATTAGTCAAAATGTGATCACCTACTTATGATCTGTTGTTTGTTCCTTTACTTCTAACAAACTACAGTAGGTAGTCAGTAACTTTTGACTTAATTTACAGTATATATTAATTTAGGAAAATATTTCATCAGTTTCTTTTGCCGTTGACTGTACCTATACATATATGTCTTTAGTGAATAATTAATTTGATTAAAGTAAAACGCACCGGTAGCCGCGACGCAGACGTACGTCTGGAAACGCACAAATTGAAAGCGCCTTTAAAGCACCGCTAATAATACTTACTTTTTAAGTCTAGTGCGGAATGAAAGTAGATTTATCTTGGCTGAGCTTCCTCAGAAACAAAATTATCAACTCAAATCTTGATCTTGACCCCTTTTTACCAAAGTTTATTGGGAATTCGCCAATTTATTTAAAAAACCCGGAAAAGTAAACAAGTAACAATGTCAATGCAATCGCACCATGGCGACCCTGAGCGTGTTTACAGTTGTAGCGCAGATTAAATAATGTATTTATATACTTTATAGGAAAAAAAACAAGATTAATTTTGTGCGATTGTGAGGTCTAGGGTGCTGGAGTTACAAACTTATTTATTTTTAACCCCCGACCAAAAAAGAGGGGTGTTATAAGTTTGACGTGTCTGTCTCTCGCGTCCACATTATAAAATATTATGGTGTTTCACTTTTAAGGAAATAAGGGATTGGATTCGGGGGTTTTTCTTAAATTTTAAATCCAGCTTTATGGATTTATAGCTTACTAGCGGTCCGCCCTCGCTTCGCACCTAGTACAATACGGTCATATTGTGAATCTAAACCATTCTCGAACCCACTTAAGCACAAAAAATTTCATCAAAATAAGTCCAGTCGTTTATTAGTAGTTCAATGACTAACACGCGTCCAGAAGATTTATATATATATAAAGATATGTAAAGTCAACGGCAAAAGGAACTGATGAAATATGGTCCCAAAATAATAGATACCGACAGTAAGCCCCGATTTCACCTTTGCTATAAACGCGATGAGGTCCGGCTAAACTCGTCTATCCGCCTAACCGAGATAAATTGACATTTAATTGTATTTTTTAGTTAATTTTGGTTCAATAAAACCTATGTTATCCTTATTCGTTTCTAGATTCCTAACAAACTACAGTAGTTTTATGCTACAAATTAAGCATAAAATGTTGAAATTGGGGCTAAGTATATTTAGTTAAACATTTGACTTATGTTGTTTGATATAAGTAAAGGAACAAAGAACGGCTCATAAGTAAGTGATCACATTTATTTTGATACTTTTTATGATATTTTTGACCAATTAAAACTTCATTTGAATTTCACATTTCAGTATAATTTGTTATGTCAGGCATTGGCGTTTCTTTTTTATCACTTATTTTTGCTGTTGGCTGTAGGTTCATAAATATTATTACAAATAAATAAAATTCGTTTATTTCCTCACACACACCTTAATGATTATTGATACAAGTAGGAATAAGGTAACATTTAGTATAGGTTTGTGTTTATTATGAAGGTTTTTATATTTTTTTACAAAATCTTCACCAATTTTGGTCACATCGGAGGTATTAAAAAACTCATTGGGCATGCAAACAAGAAGGATAGCTATAGTACCTATAGTAGATGTAAAAATATTTGCCATTCAATGGATCGACCAGGCTCTGCTCAATAGCAAAATTATATGTGTAAATTTTTTTTTGTATTTTTAGTGTTCGTAAAATTGCAGTGTTTAAAATTGAAGCCTACGATGTGCATTTTACGAATAGCAGAGCGCACAGTAGGTAGAGATAAGTTCTTATTAATAAAT
Organism: Gymnoscelis rufifasciata; assembly: GCA_929108375.1. NCBI lineage: Eukaryota > Metazoa > Arthropoda > Insecta > Lepidoptera > Geometridae > Gymnoscelis > Gymnoscelis rufifasciata. The sequence continues at coordinate 11,714,880 of OV815318.1, read as the reverse complement.
AATTTATTATAGAGGTAGATTGGAAAAAAATACCAATAATCTAAGCCTTCTGCTTAGATTATTTTTATCCAAGCCATTCCCACAATTCAAAGTCAAAGTCAAAGTCAAAACGTTTATTTCCTTAGAAGCACATAGCCTACATGGACAGGTCAACTTAAAATTAAAATTAATAAAACTAAATTGCTTAAATAACAAATATCAAGGAAATAACATTGTCTTGACAGTTCGCTTCAATGTTTTATACTGAGTTGAGAAGCGAATAGAACAACACAGCTTTATCAGTTATTACAATTTTGTAGTTATTACAGTTCTTATTTATAGGTAACTATTATAAGTTTAACATTTACAATAAAAAAAATGTTTGTCATATAAGGAAGCTATTTTAGCATGAGCATATCAGTCCTGGTCAACCAGAATTATTAGAGCCTGTTACTGTGGAACTAAGCAACATCTATCCAAGCTGCATCATCCTTTATATAATCATTTATAGAGTAATACGCTTTTTTCATTAGAATTCTCTTAATAAATGATTTAAATTTTCTAATAGGAAGCTCTGTTACATTATGAGGAAGCTTATTATAAAAACGTACAGAGTTACCCATAAATGATTTGCCTAGTTTTTTTAGTCTGTAAGTAGGAATTAGTAATTTTTCTTTACTTCTAGTGTTAATACTATGTACGTCACTTTTTCTTAGAAACAAATGCTTATTCTTGTGGGTGAACATCAAGTTCTCAAAAATGTACTGTGAGATTACAGTTAGAATGTTAATCTCTTTGAATTTTTCTTTGAGGGAGTCACGTGGTTTCATTTTATATATTGCACGTACAGCCCTTTTTTGCAGCACGAATATAGTTTGAATATCGGCTGCAGCACCCCAGAGTAGGATACCATATGACATAATACTATGAAAGTAACTAAAATAAACCAGTCTAGCTGTACCCTCATCTGTGATATATCTCATTGTTCGCACTGCATAAGCGGCTGAACTAAGTCTACCTGCAAGGTTTGTAATTTGGGGTTTCCATTGTAGACGAGAATCAATATGTAAACCTAGAAACACTGTTGAGTCAACGAGCTCGAGAATTTCATCGTTTACTATGATTTTTGTAGGAAATTCTTTAACATTAGGGAGTTTGAATTTAATACATTTAGTTTTTTTTGCGTTTAGCAGTAAGTTATTAACCGTAAACCAATTTAGTACTAGTGACAGTGAGTTATTTACATCGTCAAAATTATTTTTATTCCTATCAACTTTAAATAATAAAGAAGTATCATCAGCAAATAAGACTATGTCACAAAGGTCTTTAGCAAAATACGGGAGATCATTTACATATACTAAAAACAAAAAAGGCCCAAGTATTGATCCTTGTGGAACCCCTAATTCGATTTTTGATCCTGAGGATCTTTCATTACCTACTTGAACCATTTGAATTCTATCGGTCAAGTAGGAATGTAGTAGCTCAAGGGCTTTGTTGTGAATGCCGTAATGCTTTAATTTATTTATAAGTGTTGCATGGCAGACACAATCAAAAGCCTTGGAGAGATCACAGAACACGCCGATAGTATTTTGCGCTCTATCCCAAGCCGCCAAAATGTGCTTTATCAATAGTGTTCCAGCATCAGTAGTTGATCTACCTTTGGTGAAGCCAAACTGATTGCTATGCAGAAGTCTGTTGCGATCAAAATGATTAATTAATTGTGTTAAAATAATTTTTTCAAAGATTTTACTCATTACGGGAAGAACTGAGATAGGCCGATAATTTGCAGGATCAAATTGAGTACCAGATTTATGAAGAGGGACAAGCTTGCCATATTTCATGAGATCCGGAAAGATACCAACATCAACACAGCTGTTAAAAATGAAGGCCAGTAGGGGGGCAATATCATTAATAATATTACCTAGCACTTTTGTTGAGATATTCCAAAGATCTTCTGTGTATTTGATGTTGAGAGATTTGAATGTTTTCACTATGCAGTCGGCAGTTACATGAGTAAAGTAAAAGACTTCAGCACATGCATCAACGGATGCCTCTAATAGTTCCACAGCCTTAGATGTAGATGAGTTTAATGACTGCGTTATAGTTTTCGGTATGTTACAGAAAAAACTTTCAAAAGCATTGGCAATGTCATTGTCTTTGACTAGGATATTATCATTTATTTTTAACCTAATCTGTTTACTACGGGGTACTGATTTGCCAGTCTCATTATTGATAAGCTTCCAAGTGGCTTTAACTTTATTTGAAGAGTTAATTATTTTATTCTTATGAAAATTTGATTTTGCTATGTTGCATACTTGTTTAAATAATTTTCCGTAATTTCTGACATATGTTATGAATTCGTCATCATTTAGTTTAGATTCTCTTTCCGAATACAGATCATATAACTTATTTCTACTTTTATAAATACCAGGCGTAGCCCAATCTGTGAATCCTACTTTTTCTTTAATTTTGCAAGTTTTCTTTGTAAATACTTCGTTATTTTCCCTTGCTATTGTTTCTGATAAAAACATAAACAATTCATTAGGGTCATCACCAGTAGGTAATGTTAAAAGTCTTTGTTCTACTCTACTTTGAAAAGCTAAAATACGTTCATTAGTTATGGGTCTGTATGTAAATTCTAATAACTTATTATGACCTCTTTCTAAAGAAAACTTAATACTCTGACCATAGTGGTCTGAATTAAAATGTTTAACTACTGATTTTACTGTTGGTGACTGAGAGGAGAATATGTTATCTATGCATGTTGCAGTAGTTGATGTTACGCGTGTGGGGTCATGAAAATTATTTATCAAATTAAAACATTTAAATAAATTAATTAGTCTGTCTGCAAGAGGATTACTAATGATATCAATGTTAAAGTCTCCACATACAATAATAGTTTTATTACAAGTAAATATTTTCAGTAAATTAATTCTAAGGCCGGAATTAATAATCACAAATAATCTTTGATTATATTTAAATTTTATGCAGAAAAAGATGACAGAGAGACACATCCGTCCCATGCACACAGCACTCGAACCTGCATCTCCGGGAAAGCGCCCCGACGTGCTACCAAGTACCAATTACACCAACGCGTCAATTTCACGTAATTGACACAGGTCGATAATCTTTGATTACTTTCAATCAACGATTACATCCGTAATTATCTGTTATAGAGTACAGATACGTATTTATATGAATCCCTAATATCTAAAAGTAGAAGAATATGATGTTTTATGTACTTACTGTTTGCGGAAAGCAATTAAAATTGAATTCGTTATGGTAATGGAATGTATTTAGCAAGCACTCAGAACTACGCAGTGGACACACCCCCTGTTTACAAACGACAGAACAAAACATCACGTGATTATGTAGTCTGTGACTCATTTTATTATTATACTTACCTCACGAGCTTCATACTTCATCATGTATATCCAAAAGGCAAGACGAGAAAAAAAACAAGTCCGTTATTGAAATAAAAAAAAATGCACAAATATTTTTTTTATGATTTAAAACGGGTAACTTACCATTATTTAACGGTTTTCGAGTTTTCCGAAATTTCGACGCTGCGCTGTTGCAAGCGCCAAGATCACGGAAACAACTGAATTGTCATTGTCTTTGCGATTTGATTCTTTAGCATTAAGCCCACCTTTTGTACAAAATTTTTCTTATTTTCTTTTGTGCAATAAAGTATTAATAATAATTTGGGCAGACGGAAATATTGTGGAATATTGTTTTCGTGATCATGGCGCTTGCAACAACCTCGAAATATCGGAAAACTCAAAAACCGTTAAATCATGGTATGTTACCCGTTTTAAATCATATTTTTGTTAAAAACCATGATAATTTAAAAAGTTATAAGTTTTTTTTTATTGTGATTGAGTTATTAAGACGATACAATGCATTGAAGTTCGCGTAACGTCTCGAAAAGGTACAATTCAACTAACGGTGACGTGAATATCCACCCTTCGGAACTCTGATGCTCTATATATCTAGGCAATTTTTTATTAAGGCACCTTAAAAGACAACTTCTTTACCATTTTAAGGTACTTAAACAAAAAATACTGTAATAAAAAGTAGATCACTTACAATTTGACCTTTTTTTTGGGGGACCAGTTTTTGTACAATTTCTAGTTTCGGGTCTGGGTGTTTTCTATGTATCATTATGACATGTATGCAAAAAAAATGTATCTGTGTCGTATTTCAGTCACCTAGCACCCATAGTACAAGCTCTGCTTTGTTGATGCTGTGTGATTAGTTCAGAGATATACATATTTTATTTATTTATTTATAATTATACTACAAGCCAAGTACTATATGATTATTATAACATTGTTATCTGCTACTAGTTAGCGTTAATAATAGTTTTCAATGTACGTTGTTACGTGTTTTTTCGTTAATATTGTATGTGATAGATCGTAGAAAACGTACAGATTTTTGTTTTCTAAGTCTTGTTTTAAAGCATATCAAAATAAAAATGTACGCTTACAAGTTAAATAGATTGTGAATTAGATGTTTGTTTACTATTTTCATTTCGAGAAATATGCTCTCAAAAACAATCGTTCCAATTAATAATAGGACCTTTAAATTAATAAAGCGAAAATATGTATTTTTGGACGGACTACTCGTACTATACAGGATAAATATTTTTTTATGTAGTTTTAGAGATTTTAACATAAATGTAATTGGTAACCTATGTAGCTCCAGTAAAAAATTAGCGGACGTACTTTCGAGCCATAACATGAGTAATTTGGTCGATTTTCCCACACGTACCACGGTATCCAGCTCCACTTGCTTAGACCACTTGTATACTAACCTTATGAATGGGGATATCATGTCAGTATCTCCTATTGACACTAATTTAAGTGACCATTTAGCTATTAAGGGAATTTTTAGACGGCCACTGGTACAAACTAAACCTAAGCATTCTTTTAAAAGGTGGTTTAAAAGGGCTAATAATAGCACAAACACTGCGAATTTTGTAGCATAAATAGATAGCGTAGACTGGTGTCAATTGCTGCAAAATAAGATACAATCTGAAGAGCTACTGACATCTATTATGAATATTATTGTAAATAAATTTAATATCAGCTTTCCACTTAAAAAAATTTGTGTTCGATACAAAAAGACGCGTGAGTCGTGTGGTGTCGCCTGAAGCCGCGAGAGCCTGCTACTTCGCGACGGTACACTCGCTGCTGCAGTACGGCGCCGAGCTGTGGGCGCGGGCTGCCGACTGGGAGCGCGCGTTCCGTATGCAGAAAAGGGCAGTACGCGTGATAGCGCACATCAGGAGTGACGTGTCCGTCAGGCCTTACTTTAAGACGCTAGGAATACTCACCTTAACTTGTATTACCATCTACCAAGTAGCAGTATACGTGAGGAACAATAGAGACACCTACGCAACTCATGATGACCATGCCTACCAGACACGCCATAAGCACAAACTGAGGTCTCTGCAGCGTACGCTTACGAAATCGTCTAAGTTAACTCATGTTATGGGTCCAGAGGTTTTTAATCGGATACCGGACGCAATAAAGCAGGCTCCAACTGAAAAATTGTTTAAACTTAAACTTAAGAAATGGCTTATCGAGCAATGTTTCTATCGCTATGATGACTTTTTATTATAATCTATCATTTGTATAAATGAAACAATCTATTTATAAATGACAATTTTTATTTTTTCAATTTTTATAAATTAATTGACATTTATTTTATTTGTTATTTTATTAGAAAAACGTAGAAATGATTGAAACTATGTATGTAAACTTTAATAACATACCTTTATACAAACCTGACCTGTAACCTATGTTATCAATAAAGAATCTTGAATCTTAAATCTTGAATCTTAAACCTAGCTCAGAACTGCGCAGCGGACACACCCCCCGTTTACGGACAACAGAGCAAAACATCACGTGATTATGTAGTTAGTGATTCATTCGTTATTTGATGTAGTCTATTTAATGGTATATCCGATTACCAGCGTCTGGTGAAGTCTGTTACGATTATATTTTATTTGTTGCTTTCCACCATGTGTTTTCCCGATGGGTATGTTAGTACTGAATGAGCATTTCTTTCACATCATATGAAATGATTATTATCATTCCTATGTACCCTATTACTAGTAAATATTCAATATAATTTTACCAAGTATCTGTAATTATTGAAATTGCAAAATGGCTTATTCCACTTTTCCCCATTGAAGATCCCCATTAATGGGGAAAAGTGAACTTTTTGTTCACTTTTCCCCGTTAAAGCCAATCTGAGCTTGTAACGGGGATTAATTTCGTCGGCTTACTGCAAGAAGTCATTAGTCGCAAGAAGTCACTAACTGCGTTAGATACACCAATGAGTTCGTCTCGATGAGCTCTACATTTTGGTAAAACTCACTAATTTGTAGCTCTTCAAACTTAGAAGTTATGGCTTGGTAATAAAGTCAATAACTGCATTTTTGGTCAATCTGGTTTCATAAAATTCATTAACTTACATTAATATATTTTACCAAAAGAAAACAAAACACAATTGTCATTTTTATTTTCATACATAATTCATTTATGTGACATATCAACATTTTAAAAATGCTTTTACGTTTACAAACCGTGGATTAAGTTTTGCTTGAATTCATTATTTGCACTTAACTAGTTTTGACGTATCATACTATTTAGGAAAAAAAATACTAACGGTTTTTAATGATTTCTATCAAAACGAGTAACGTTTTTATAGAATTCATTATATACACATTAATTACTTTTGCCGAAACATGGCAAACAACTTAATACAAGACTGAAATCGCCTGAATGATGTATTGTTTTATTAGTGATTTTTGTTATTGTAAAATTATACAGGAAAATGCATGTAATGACTTTTGCACACATACATTTAAGCCAACATGTAATGCTTGTTTACTTATAAGTTGCCGGCGAGTTTTATATTTATCGAGATACAAGATACAAAATAATTTATTTCCATAGTTTGGTTTTACAAAACTTAGACACTTATGATTTTAGAGCTATGAGATGCAATTCAAAACTGGTAGTAATAATTACATTGAATATTGGTTTCTCATTAATAGATGATTATTACATAAAATAATGTAAGTACATACCTAGGTTACTACCCAGTTAGGTACCTATTTAAAGTTTCAATACCAACTTGTTTAATTCGTTACAATTTGAGAAATGAGCTAATCTATCTTGGTTTCAAATTCTACATTAAATAGTTAAGTAGGTATTTCTATTTTTATTAATACGAATATTAACGATAAAGCAATCGAAGATTTATGTTGTTTACGTGTTGCAAAAAAGTTGAACAACCACCCAAGGCTCCTAAACCTAGCGAACCTACCTGTGGTCTGAAGTTGATGGGAAAAAAGGAAGCGATGAGGTGACAGTTACCGAAATATCAATATTTCCTGATTGATTGATTTCTGTGGCCATTTTAGTTATTTTATTAAGTTTTTATGAACAAACAAGGTAATTCCTTAAGTTTTTAGTAATAAAAGACGTTATTTTAAGATTATTTTGTCTTTTATTACTTGAAAGAGGCCACTAATAACTTTGTTGCAGAAATACTTAACTCCAGTTTAGTCAAAACTTTTTATCGCAAGAAATCATTATCTTTACATTTTTAGCTTTTAAAAAAATTGCCATGATTAAATTTAGACTGATTTCAGCTGTTTATATAAAAATTAAATATCACTATATATTGGCGTTTAAATTATATTGATAACTGCCGTAGTTTTGATGATATGGGCTCTTAAAGTCATAAAAAGTTTAAAACTGATTTTGCCACACTTTTGGATTTGTCGGTTAATGACTTCTTGCAATAAGCCGACGATTTATGAAATAAAAACTATGTAGGTAAAGAAATATGTATTTGTAGAACTAACTAGTTAACTGTTTTCCGTGATAGTTTTTTGTGTGATTTGAAATAATTGATGTTTTTCTTACGCATTTATAAATGAAATAAATGATTAAGGGGATTTATATACTTCCTGCTGCAGCTTTTTTCGATTGTAAGGGCAAAAAGTATAGAAATCCCCTTCGCAGGGGATTCTCTAAGGGGATTTGTATACCAAGCCGACTGCCTCAGTGGCGAGGTGGGCAAAAGTCCGCTTGCGGCGCAAGAGGTACCTAGCGGGCGGGTTCAATTCCCGCCGAGCGAGGGGTCAAAGTTACTATGTTCTGCAAACGCTTTCTCCTTGGTCTGGGTGTTTAATATGTATAAAAAAATCCATGTTTGTATGTCCATTATATTAAGTATATCAGATGTATGGTGTTGTTGTTGTTGTGTGAATTGTCCAGCAATATTTATTTATTTAAATAGCGGTAGCAAATTGTAGGTAAATTATAATTAGAACTTAGATAATTTAATGACAAATTTATTTATCAATACAAAGATAAAGATAAATTATTTGCTTGACCACAACACAATGTAGGTCACACAGGATGTTAACAAAATATGGTACCTATCAATTATATTCTACTAAAAATAGCATGCAAATGTTTTTAACCCCCGACCAAAAAAGAAGGGTGTTATAAGTTTGACGTGTCTATCTGTCTGTCTGTCTGGGACATCATAGCTCACGAGCGGATGGAGCGATTTCAATTTAGTTTTGAGGTGAAAGGTGAGTTTGGCCCGGTGGTTCTTAGACTAGTTTCATGATAATCGGTTGAGTCGCTTAAAACTTATGGGGGTGAGAGTGGGGAAGGAAAACCGAAAATCTGCAAATATACTCAAGTGGGGTATCAAATGAAAGAGCATCGCGTGCACATTGCTAAATATTATGGTGGCTGACATAAGTACATACCACGTAGTTTTCCGCAAAAATGCTGTTTTATTGTTAGGAATTCTAAGTTTCCAGTAGGTAATCGCGTCTGTTTCGTTCTACCAAATCAGACATGCATTGGGAAAAGATGAGTATATTTTTGAACGAATAATGCCATTTCAAATAAATATAAAGAAGGAATAGTTAAAACCTTGTGCTCTTTAAACAGCGGCCTGCAACTCAGTACTACAGTAATTTAAATTTCGTTTAGGATGTTATTGTTATATTTGCCGAAGAACCGATGGCCGTAAGCCAGACAATGTTTTTTTTTTATTATTGATAAGTCTTCATTTGACCACAATCTCACCTGATGTAAAGTGACGATGTGGTCTAAGATGGAGCATGAAAGCCTAGAAGATGGCTTCTCCGGACCACATTACGAAACACGAAAAAATCGCTTCACGCACTGGCCCAGCCCGGAGGGTGGTGATGGTGACAAGCCGCGGCCGAAGCCTACCACCAGAGACTGTTCTTAGCACCACCCGGAGGTCACGTGTAAGGATTCAGAGGGTTACCGCTTACGGACGTGAACAGACAAGACCTCCAAGACAAAAAGAAGACAAGAATAGAAGGTGGAATGAAGACCGCGTTTAGGCAAGAGTAGAGTAGGACGTCCTTGGGCTAGGTGGAGATCTGAGAAAGGTCGCTGGTAGAGATTTGATAATGCGAAATGGCGCTTATTAGGAGATACCTATGTCCAGCAGTGAACTACTGCGGGCTGATGATGATGATGATAATAGGGTCTAAAAAACATTGAAAATAATCCTACCAAATCAAAAGAAATGGTGACTACCTTCCTTAAATACAATTAATATCTTATTCGCAGAGAAAAAAACTGAATTTTCTCGGATTCAACAATATATTTAACCAAAAAGGTAGAGTGGAGTTTAAAACCACATCATATGAAGTCGAGTTCCAAAGAAACGGGATCATTATCCATACTTTTACTATGATAAAAGCGAAAATAACTCTGGTTGTCTGTTCCTCTACCAAAAACTTCTGAACTGATTTATATGGAATTTTGTTCACATATTCTCTAGAGCCTGAAAAAGGACATAGGCTACTTTTTACCGCGGGCAAATGTAATGTTGCGGGAAAATCCATATTAACTCGGGTAACACCGCGGGGCACTACTAGTGGTTCTATAATTTGTACCTTGATTCGGTCTCAAAGAAAATATACTTAATAAACATGTTTTTCTATAGACAACCTACTCACCAGTCTGTGGGACTAAATACTTGGCGATTAACAAAGTGGCCAGTTATTTAGTTACTGTGCAGAACAGACTCCACTTGGCATAGCGCCAAATCGATTATATTATGTTAGTGGCCACAAACACGTTTCAAAGTCAAGAGCCCTTTGCGACAATGTGAGTGCTGCGTTGAAAAAAAGGTTCTTTGATTAATCATCTTTAAAATAAAGATTCTGCAACAGCATTACAATCTAATTTTATAAAGTGATAACCGATAAGCCCCACATATAGGTTGAAACTAATATTCTGAATTACGAGCGAATCAAAACACTTGCTTGTTCAAGGCGTAACTCGTAGTTGCAAGTTCTGAAGAAACTGAAGCGTTGACGAAGTGTCGTGTTTGGTTTAGCGGTCAGACAGAACGTCCATGCGTATAGTGGAAGAGGTGTGTTTGAGTCCCGCATCTCGCTGGAAGACTACATTACTTCGTCTTAACTTTTTCTACACAAATTTAGAATATGACAATCTAGCCATTATAACGGATAATCAGTAATTCTACATAATATGAGTTAAATTGCTACGTAGAGTAAAATAGCGAACGTGTCCATAACTACTTTGCTTACTGTCTCTATTTAAGGGAAAGACACTATGTTCTTGTGTTCTTTCAAATTGTTAGCTATACATGTGAAAGAAGGAATGGCAACCGATTGAATATAAGTAAGAAAAATATTTCTGGACAATCTACACAACAACATCTAGCCGCGTGGTAAGCTCATGTTTCTAGACATCTCATATACTTAATATAATACACAAAATTACATATATTTTATTTAAATTAAAACAAAATTAGAATACTGGAGATTTTTGAATTCTTGTTACATAACTGTGAAAGGAGGATTCTTTATGGGACCTCTTCATTAACACGTTGAGTTCCGTGTGGTTTTAGGCAGTCTGCCAATGCATCTAGATCACAGTGATAGCAATGGATGCTGAAAATTTAAGCCAAGAAGCATTCCTGTATAGAGTTATGGTCGTTTTGAGAATATTCAATTCATCGTATATACCTAAATAAGATAAAAATTGGTACAAAAACTGTTTCAGTTTCAGATACAACATTTATTAACCTACTAGCTGCTCGCCCCGGCTTCACACGGGTTTTTATTCAATATTTTTCCCCGGCAATTATTTCAATTTTTCTCGCTGTAAAAACCATAACTGAAATCCAACGAACATTTAAAAAAAAATTGACAAATTGGTCCAGGCGTTATTGCAACATTTTTTGCGATTCGTTTTTATTTATAAGATGTATCGAAAAATACGACGATACCGATAAAATCCTTAAAACCAGTCCACATCGTAATTTCCCGATTTAATTAACCATACCCGAATATTTAATCGGACTAGTAGTTAGACTAGACAAGTTCCTGATATTGGAGAAAAAAATGAAAACGACTGACAAATTGAGCGTTAATTTATTTTGAAAAGTTAATGGACGAATTCAACTCAGTTTTCAATTTTAATTGAATATAATAATTCTAATATAATAAATAAATAATTACATTTTCTTAGTAGAAGGTTATTAAATTTGAAATTATGCTTGATAATCATTATGATTGGTAGAGTAAATATGTTTTTATCTGGCTCAACTCCTATTGTTTTTGTTTTATGAACCATCACGTCCACCGAACCATTAGGTACTCAGACGTTTGATGGCGAAACAACCATAGCTTCATAGTTGTGAATAGTCCTAAATCGCTCAGTAAAGATTAAAAAAATATTATCAAAATGTTTTCAAACTGACTTGACTTATTATAATAATAATAAGGTCGTCCTCTCGTCCACAGGTGACATTCCCAAACAATTATTTACATCATTAACATCCTTAGATTTAACTAATATAAACACACATTCACGCTATTACAAAAATCAGTTATTTTAAACACCTACCGCTTAGTCCGTAAATTCTTACAAACCGAATCCACTCAAAATACTAATAGCTTAATTATTCCAAATATCTAAACCCAAAACGATACACACTTGGCTTAGGCCCGTGTGCTATCATAATTTTCCGACAAGCAAATTGTCGAGCAGATAAAAATCTCAGAATAAAATAATAATAATAATTGTCTCACAGCAGACATGGCTTTTAAAACCTGGTTCCGGTCTTCTTAGTAAAAAAGTGTGTAAAGGATATAATAAAACCATTATGAAGTTATTACTTAACTATATATTTCGACAGTTTCGTAAATTTTAATTAAGATTTAGTACCTAAAATATATGTATTAATATTCATTTTATCTACCAAGATACTAACTACCTACTATTTAGTGTCTTAGGTGTTCAATGTTTTGTTTTGTTTTTCATGTAATTATTTCGTTATAAGTTTGTCACAATTTTTGAAGTGAAACTTCTATAGAATCGTAGTGATTTCAAACCGGATGCAAAAAGATGAAACGGAAATGGTAAGAGACACAAATACAATGCTTTATTTAAATTTCTTTGCGCGATACTTCGTAGTTGAGACTACGAAGTATCGCTGTATTTTCTCGCTTGAGACTACGAAGTATCGCTGTATATATAAGAGGTATTGCTGTATTTTATTTATATTATTTTGTAACATACTTTATGTAATACGCTTTATTGAAGTAATATAAATAATCCGAATAATTACAGATATATGTTTGTTTCTCTTATATATTCTCATTTTAGCAGATGCGTTCATTTACCCTTTTTTTCTATTCGATATATATCATAATTATAGTTCGTAAGTACCTAGTATAGACTCCAATCGTGCGTCGTAGCTGACACACACACACACTTTTTTGTTATTCTTCTTATTCTTTCGTCGATTTACTGAAGTTTCACTTCTATCGTGTGTGAATCGCAAACACACCTTTATTTTTTTTATTTTTTAAATTATATATTCGCTATAACTAATAACATTTTTATTATTATACAACAAATAAGTAGTTTTTAATTTTTAACGTTTCCCGCAATTAAATTATAATTGCTGTTTATATAACTAAAACATTTCCATTGTGTTTCTAGTGACCTTGACCATAGCCTCTGCTTACATAAGAGCACCCGAGCCGTGGCCAATGCTTTGGCTACACATTCTTTCGATGACATGGCGTCGCCTTTCCAAAACAAGAATTACCCAATTAATTTAAATCTTTGGAATTAAACACGAGAAATACTTATAGAAATATAAGTACCTAAATGCAAAAGATTTCTTGAGTGTTCGTTTTACTGAAATGCTAAAATAATTTGTTTCTTAAAATTTCTTAAAATTAAACGTACCTATACCTACTATAAAACATTTTTGCCAAAAATTAAACCAACTTCAAAACGGAAACTGAAAAGTAAAAAATAAAGGTAATTTATTTTCAACTTTACAAATTATTTCGTCATTTTAAGTGATAATTAAAAGAAACATAAACAATAAAATAATTAAGTATTTAATAATTTTGAAGTCGGTGCCCATTGTACATGTAATTTCTTTTCTACTTTTTTGTGTACAATATAGTGATTGATTGATTAAATAAAATTAAAACCTATTTTCTGAATCTTAGTTTTTGATGGGCGACTAACATTCTTATAAGTACTAATCTTTCTAATTATCTACTAATTAACCTATATTTAATGTTTAATCTAATATCGAGTACGATTAAAAGTAAAAATCATATTATTCTGAAATGAGACCTTACTCGAGTATTAGCACACTTTCAATTAGTCATTCTAAATTTTACCTGCATAAGCCGTTATAAGGTTATGACCTTAAAACGGCTTAAACGATTTTAATCAAACAAAGCTAAGAACACGCTCGATTAAATCACCTTTCAAACAACAAAACTTAATCAAAAACGCTACACACATTCGGGTGTTGACACAGACAGACAAACACGTCAAACTTATAACACCCCTCTTTTTGCGTCGGGGGTTAAACACTTCTATCTTTTACTCTAGCACGTGTAAGAAGGCGTAAAACACGCTAACATTTATACGTTTTTATTAATAGTGTATCTAGTCCAAAACTGTTAGATCGGTTTATTTATAAAACAAACGAGCAAAACTTCACGACCTTGAACGAGCGATGGCTGAAGCAACCGCTAAGATAGTTTGCATCATCTGATCTCTGCTATTATTATTTCCTTTATTTTTCAAATTTATTTAAGCCTTTTAACATATTATAGCTATTTTTTTACATCATCATCATCATTTCGGCTATTAGACGCCCACTGCTGGACATAGGCCGACGACAGATTATACCGATCGGTCGCTAATTTGCAGTCACCGTGAGCTAGCAACTTAGACCAAGTCATCTGTCCATCTTGTTGGTGGTCGTCGAAATAATAATAAAATGAAGACATGTTTCGAAAGCTATTGATTGATACAGTTGCTTAAAAAAGTATTCCAATGTGGATATATCTACGAAACATAAATATCAAAACATAAATATTTTCTTAATCGTTAAAATCGCACGTACTAAATAGATGATCCAAATTTGTATTAAAAATAAACTCGATAAATTATCTAGCTACAATCATAGGTTCGATTACCTATATAGATTAGACAAGTACCTAATTGGTACGACTTTTATATGTTTAAGTCTACCTTCTATCAGTGTGTATCAGGTATAATCACGTGTCAGTTACACTAAGTAGTTTATCTGACGTAAGATATTTGAAATTGGAAGATAAAGCTGTAATACTCACCTATTTAAAATAAACTTGAAAAGATGGTCCCAAACCTAGGGTTCCTTACGCCTTGCCAGCTGTCACCTATCTCGTTTAAACCAATGGTAGTTTTCATTTATTTATTTTTATTTTAGAAGTAAGAGAGACACACATTTTTCTACTTTGGAAGTAAACTAATATTCAGTTTAGAAAAACATGATGTTAGAAACTTCAATATCATTTGTATGGATCTATAAATAGGTCTCGAAATAGTGTCTATAATAGGTCTCTCGGATTAGATAAAAAAAATGTTTTAGATCTTAGTATGGGCACTTTTTTTTTAGTTTTATGTGAAAACTTTATTGCGGTTCACAAAATACGCACCAAGCTTCTACAATATAGCTCTTATAGCTTCGGAAAAAGTGGCTGTGACATACCCGGACAGATAGACAGACATGAAGAATCTTTATCTAAGGATTCCGTTTTTTGCCATTTGGCTACGGAACCCTAAAACAACTGCGTATTATATAGGTGAGCTCAGATTATCGTTTGTTTTTAGCTAGACGTAATGTCTGATAGATAAGGACCTACTGTGAGCACTTTGCATCAACAAGAACATCAATCTTCGCAGACATCATGAAGTTTATTTGAGAACGCAGAATTCATAAAAACAAGAGAGCATCATAGAGAATCAGATACATCATCGTAATAGCTGTAAAGAAATAAGAAAATATAGTTCAGTTCCACTTCATAGCTTGGCGCGCGACCTTGATTCGCGCGAGTTTGTCAATGTCTACCTTCTATCCATCTTAGACCACATTGTCACTTTACATCAGGTGAGATTGTGGTCAAATGAAGGCTTATCTAAAATAAAAAAAATATTTAAAATATTGTTTATTTTATAGTTCAATCTTAGGTAGTAGATAGGTGTGACAGTTTTTCTTGTAACTTAATACTTGCAATACTGATTTTAACATAAATATGATGTTTTGAAATTTCTAATCATACCTAAATACCTATGATGAGTGGTATGAGTAACATTTCGTTAAGTAAGTTAAGGTACCTTTTAAAATTTCGAGTTTAATTTCGCAGATTATGCCTCGATTTCACCATTGGCTTTATACGATATCGATTAAACTAGTTTTACCACCGAACTGAGATCAAATTGTCATTTCTCAATGTCAATTTTACTGAACGATGTTTAAATAGACTCGATTTGTAGCATAAAATGGTGAAATTAAGCCTAAGTCGCAGTAGATAGAATGTTAAAACTATGTTTGTTTGTTTTTTGAAGAGCCAAGCTGTAGCTTAGCTTATAAGACTACGACAATTGATGCAAATCTTGGAATAATTTGGTAGAAAAATTAGTACTTGAATATATTTTTTTTTGTTTTTTGTAATTTATTTTGACGTGTCTAAGTTTTGTAAAACCAAACTACGGAAATAAATGATTTTGTATCTTGTACATAAGTACCAACGGTGATTTCATACAGGCTGACATACCATTCTGAGATAGTATGAATTTGTCTGTAAAAACACGTGCAGCCGGCATGCTCGGCGGAACGAACAGAAGTCATTGCCAAGGCTTCACTTTTATTGCTTCGGAATCGTATTCAGTCAAGTTCAAGAATAAATAAATACGCTTCTACGCTCTACGCTTCGTTTATAGTTATATTACCTCTATATATACCAACTCATAGTATAAAAATCGTTCTGATCATCATAATTTTTGCCATTCACTTTCCGCTATTGTATCTAAGGATTGTTGTGTAGTTTTCTCTTTTTATACGACTTTTAACGAAAAATCGGTTCTCAATTCGTCACGACAAACACTAGATAATGATAGGTAAATTAAAGTAACGTTCATTCAGAAATATTTGTATTATATGAATAATCTAGGTAGTTAGTAATGAATAACCTATTTTTAAAACTAAGTTTTAGGTGGTATTAGGAAATTAATGGAAATTAATTGAATAACAATTAACCACAGAGTAAAAAAAATCTATTTAAGTACATATGTCTATTATATTAAGGCTTAACCCGGGGCTAAATGTCGTTGCGTGGATTGTCCGGAAATATTTATTATATATTTATAATACCAAAATAGGTTTAAAATGGGCATGTGCTTGTTAGTGACTATACATATAAAATGTATATTTACTTCTTAAGAATTTTGTAAACCTTTTTGTAAATATGTTTTTGTGTATTAAACTAGTCGACCCGACAGACGTTGTCCTGTCCCACGTCTCAAAAAACAATATCCAGATGACCGTATTGTGAATCTAAACCATTCCCAGATCCCCTTGAACAAACACAAAAAATTTCATCAAAATCGGTCCAGTCGTTTGAGAGAAGTTCAGTGACATACACACTCACAGAAGAATTATATATATAGGTAAAGATATATCGTGTTGCTCCTCATATCGCCTCAAGTCGCTAAAATCTGATTCACCGATTTCAATAAGATTTTTGTTGTAGGAGCCGAACGGACTTATTATTACATACATAATACAAATAATCTTGGAAGAAAAAGGAATATCCCAGGCTCAGCTGTTGACCGGATGTTTAGCTACCCACTAAATAGTTAAAGCAAACGTTAGTTGTTAGTTTTCCCTGCTGGTTTTACAAAACACCAAAAACTTTTATACATATTCATGTAGACATTTTAACTAAAAATTTCCATACAAACGAGTCGCAGTCAGACGCGCAACGATACAAACATGACTTGTTTATCAAGACATACAATCAAAGACCAGATCCACTGAACCATAAGTTTTAAAATAACAGTAATAATAAATTAATATAATAAATGATATATTTTTTTATATTTTTTATTAATACTTATATATATTTATTATTAGTTTGAAAATTTGATTTTATTTGTCTCTGGTTAATTAGAGAACAAGTAATATTTGTATAAATCAAACGACTTTTTAACCGACTTTCAAAGAAAATAGGAGGCTATTATTTCAACGCGATGTATTTTTTTGTTTTTTTTAAGTTTGAGAACTTTGGGTTTCTTTAACTTTTGACGATTTTTATTATAATCGAGACCGGTTACTTTTAGATTTTACATGAAAACTTGTACACTTAAAAACTTGGTTCCATTTAAAATTTTAAATTTTATAACAATTAGTGAAAAAGTTTTCAAGTATAACTCAAAAACTTTTTCATAACTTTGAATTATTTCAACATCGGACATTTTTATTTTAACCGACTTCAAAAAAGGAGAGCGTGTATTTATATTTCATTATTTTATCATCATCATCATCATCAGCCTATTTTAGTCCACTGCTGGACATAGGCCTCCCCTAATGAGCGCCATAGCGCCCTGTCCTCGGCTTGACGCATCCAGCATCTGCCTGCAGTCTTTCGCAGGTCGTCATCCCACCTGGCCGGAGGGCGTCCTACACCACGTTTGCCGAGTCGCGGTCTCCACTCCAGAACACGTTTACCCCAACGGTTATCAGTTCTTCGTACGATATGGCCGGCCCACTGCCACTTCAGCTTGCTAATCCTATGAGCTATGTCGGTAACTTTGGTTCTCTGTCGGGTGTGCTCGTTCCGCATTCTATCCTTCAGAGAAACTCCGAGCATAGCTCTCTCCATAGCTCGCTGCGCGACTTTGAACTGGTGGACCAACCCTATCGTAAGTGTCCACGTCTCGGCACCGTACGTCATTACGGGTAGAACGCACTGATTAAAAACTTTCGTTTTCAAGGATTGCGGTATGGATGACGAGAAGACTTGACGTAGTTTACCAAATGCTGCCCAGCCTAACTGAATCCTCCTCTTAGCCTCCTTATCAAAGTTGTTTTTCCCCAGCTGCAGAACCTGCCCGAGGTAGGGGTATTCGGAAACAACTTCGAGAAGGTGCCCATTTACGACGATCGGCCTTGGCTCAATTTGGTCATTAATCATGACTTTGGTTTTATCCAGATTCATGCCAAGTCCGATACGTCGCGAAGACGCAGCAAGGTCATTATTTTATACCTATCGAAAATGGAAAATGGTTGTGGCCACTAGAGTAGGTAGAGCAAAATTCTTATGCCCCCGGGGCCGGATTATATACCTACTAAATATTTAATTAATATTTCCCAAACTAAAACTCGGCTGTTTTTTGTTTAAAATACTCATTCCATTCAGTGAACATGCTCTGGAGCAATCTAACGATTTTATACGTTGACGAACGTCATTATGTTTAAGACACAAATACCTACCTACGCGAAGCCAAATGAATTCCAGATCTAACCTCAATATTCGACGCTTTGGTGGATCACATTGTTTATCTGTAGTACATCATACGCGAAGATTTCAAGGTTAAAATATTGGCAAGTTTTTATCTGTTAGTAACAGAACTATGTAGGTAACTGGGTAAAGATTATAAGGTTATGTTAGGGAGACCACGTGGTCACTTGTGAATTTAACCAGCTCCATATTAAGCTTTGATATTAAGCTGGGTTAGGTTATAATTCTTGTTTAAAGTACCTATATGTTATTTAAATTTATGTTTTTTTTCGTGCTTCGTGTACTGTTCTAATTGCTATTTTCCATTGTCGCATTGGTGTCAATCTATAAAAGCAATGTTATAATAAAAAAATAACAAATATTATACATAAGTTTTAAATATCATCATCATCATATTTATCCCTATTTACGTTCCCACAGCTGGGTCGCGGAGACATCTGTCTTGATGATTAAACCTTAATTTACCATGCTAGCTGAGTGCGGATTGGTGAATGTCATATGTTTTTCAAACTCTTCAAAGTTCAGAACATGCCAGTTTCCTCACGATTATTGCCGTCACCGTTACAATGATGATGAGTTAGCTTTTATAGAGAAAATATATTTTACGACCATTTTCCGTGTATGAGGTGGAATTTATGTTCAAGTGGCCCTGAGTGTAAATAAAAACAACATAATGTTTGCAATAAAATCAGTAGCAATAAAAACAGCCAAGTTCCTATTGTAATAATGTAAAATGGTGGTTACATATTTAATATTTCCAGCCTTGCAATAAATAGTCAACTTCAAAATTACCATGACTCATAAACGCCTAGGCACAAACAATGAAATGAATTACTGAACACGTTTAACGAAAGTGTTTGTACAAGTGAACATTCCAAAGTTTTCTTTAACAGTATTTCATTTCCATTAATTACGGAATTGTAAAACTATCTAGTAGACAATTTGGAACCTTTATTAATGTCCCAGTCACGTTGGCATTTGTTCAGTAGGTTAGTATAGGCATAGAGTAATAAATTACTAGTATAGGCCTACATATTAGTAGTTATATTATTTTATTGATATTAGGTCAATACCCTTTTCGAAATTGTTATCGTTTATCACTAAATTATTTAATAACTTACCAAATGACCTCCGGGTGGTGCTAAGAGCAGTCTCCGGTGGTAGGCTTCGGCCGCGGCTTGTCACCACCCTCCGGGCTGGGCCAGTGCTCGAAGCGATTTTGTCGTGTTTCGTAATGTGGCCCGGAGAAGCCATCTACCTTTATGCTCCATCTTAGTCGACCACATCGTCACTTTACATCAGGTGAGATTATGGTCAAATGATCTATCATTAAAAAAGAAAAAAAAAATAAGTTTAGGACAAGGATAAGTGCCTGCCAATAGAAGACTTAACTGTGGTGATCCCATTACTCATAATTGGCAACAAACCTATTGCAGCTAATATCCAAGTAGAATCGTTTGTCCTACTCGATCACTTCGAAATTTGGGTTCATTATAAAGACACAAAATTCGTTTTCACTAAAATGTGTGTGCTAAATATTTAGTATGACGGGGTTTGTTTGGAGGGGCGTTTCATAAACACTCCTAATTTGAGTGGTTCAAAACCTGTTATACTCTGAATTATTCTAAAACGCACAAAACGTTATAAAAATTAACTAAATACATTTTTTTTAATTAATTATATGATTTACTTTAAGCTAAATTGTTAAATTATTAAGATGCATTAAAATTTATATCGCGTTGAACTCAAATTAACGGCTAAATGTCAATGCACAACAAAAAGTGATACTGATTATCATTGATTAAATCCAACACGTTTTATTAAAGTGCAAATTAATTGTCATTTTTATTAACTTTTATACCTACAGCGTGTATTTAAGTTCCATAACCAATAAATCTAAATAAAAAAGCGCAAACCTTTCAACTCAAGCTCACTGATTAACTCACTGATTATCTGATTAATCACGAAATTTCATAAACTATAACACCTAGGAACTTGAAATTTGGCGACTAGGTACCTTATAGGTTGTAGACATCCGTATCCGCTGAGAACATAACTACACTCATAGGGGGATGAAACGGGGGTTTGTATGAAAGCCCTATATTTTAAGTAAATTATTGAAACACGCGTATGAAGTCGCGGACGTCCACTAGTAATAAAATATGATAAGTGTATCCAAACAGGTGTTTTATATATAATCATTTTTATATTAATAAATTACGGTTCAGCTATACCTATACGAGGCAAACTTTTATATAAAAGTTGAATTAAAGTTGATTATCATAACTGGTAATGTTAGTTCCATACAAAATAAAAAATATATTTATATTGAAACAATTATATTATCATAAAGTATTAACAAGATATGTAAATTGCAGTTTAAATCATACAACTAATAATAAATAGAGATCTTTATGACAATCTTGTAAAATGGTTGATATATTTTGTGCAGTATAATAAAATTTACAAGTTTTAATTTGCGCGCCAAATTTAGCTATTACTATAGTGGGTATTCTCCAAGCAATATATTTATTCTTCGACAACCCACTTGACAGATAAACTTCACACAAAACTCAAGCGAAATTAAATAGTTCCAGTGTATCTGTGTTTTGCAGACTTTTAAAAAATGTGTAACAATATGGGATATCACTGCAATCTGCTCACTACAGCACTAGCGTATACAATTAAAAGAGTTTCTTGATTTTAGGTAAGCAGTTTTATCTATGACGATTCCGAAGAACAGGAAGTTGCAAGAAAACAGATTTTTTATTATAGAGGTTCTGTAAACCATCGACTGTAAAAAAAAATATGTTTACTGTATCTGTATATCCCCGTCGCGTAGTTTCTCTTATTTTATAGAAAAAGAAATTGTAATTAAACCGTCAACTATCTATCAACCGACGAGCTATCGACATTCCTTAAATAAAAATAAATATGTATTGCGCGATATGTATTGAAAACTTTATGACAATTATTTTAATACAAATTACACAAAATTACGAAATGTCTAGATGTCTCTAACCTAGACTCCGACGAAGTTACAACTTATATTAATACACATATTAAACTAATATTAATAAATAAATATTCCTTAACAAAAGTAAAATTTCAATTCGTCTATGTTTACTATAACAGTGTACAGATAGAATTGGGTATGGTTATTAAAATCTCTTAATATCACATTGGGCATTCAGAATTAAAATATAATAAATAAAAACAGGCCGCCTTAAATTATTCTAATGATATGTTACGAAACAATACCGAATAAAAACTAACCAAAATAAAAATCAGTCTATAAAATTTCACTTACTTAAAAATAATTTAAAACAATAAATTATCTAACATTAAAAAAGTGGGCTAACTCAGACTCATAGATACTAAATGTACCAACTAATAAATATGCTTTTCTTTCCCACTGTACGAAGAACAAGCATCCTTAAAATTACTTGCATTAAAACTAGCAAAATAATCATCATGTATAAACCTAACTATATTCTCAATGGGACACAGATATGTATTGTAAATCTTCAAATCATCTATGGGATGGACAACTTTCATAGCGACGTTAGTGTTCCTCTTACAAAAGCTAAGTAGATTCGTTACATCCTGCCCATTGTAAACCACACGGAAGTAAAAATCTTGAGCAACAGCTTTCCGTTTGGTAAACTTAAATTCGTCCAGCAAATCTTTCTTTCTGTACACTTCGAATATCATGCGTGAAGCGTATTGTATATTATAATGTTGATAGTTGTTGAGTCCAAGCGCCAGAATCAATGCTTGGAGTGTCTTATCATGCCCAGAATACAGTACAAACTTCGGTTTGTTCTCTGAGATCATTCTTATCATGTTTTGTACGATATTGTGTATCAAACCGTACGCGAGGAGCAGCCCTCTCTTTCTGTTATGTACGTTTTTGATCTCCTGTCTGTAAGTCCACTCTAAATACGCGAATAGGGACATAACGTGTTCTTTTCTGATGCATATATTTTCTGTTGTGTCGGGCGTGGTCTCTTTGTAGTCATCTTCGAAATCCGTGTCCATTCTTGCGTCATTCGGAAAGTTGAAATCTGCGTCTAAATTCTTTTTGACTATGACAACATCGTCATAAGCCTCAGCGTTGTCGAAATACCTCTGTTGATAGTATAGTAACTTCTCTCTCTCCATTTGCGCGTCGAAGTCTAAAGGAGTTTTTATTTTAGAGTCGTAGTATTTCCCTATGATGTCTCTCGCTTTCCGGCCCGTTTCCAGATTGTCTATGTTGTTTATGTAGTCGAGTTCCATGTTTAGAGTGTCAATGTCTACGTCGAGAATGCCTCTGGTGTTGCTGCGGAATTTCTTCTGTTTCTTGTCTAGGTTTAGCTTGTTTTTGGTTGTTTTTTCTGTGCAGGGGAAAGATACATCGTGGCACATGTAGGCTAGGATTGCGTCCCGTACGACATCCGCGTCGGGATGTTCTTGCGACTCGAAGAGGACTTTGGATAGTTTGACCACGAGGTCCTTGATGGCGGGATGGGATTCCAATCTGTTCTTCGATTGGGAATTTATTTTTCTGTAACAAGACAAAGTGGTTTTCAGAAGAGTACACTTCGACTTCATTAAAGTTGTAGTTTGTAGAAACCAGTCAGTTTTTAAACAATGTGCGTAAACACCATTTACTAATTAGACGCCTCACCACAAAACGTCATATTCAACAAATAAGAGAAACTATGATGAAGGGCTTATTCCGAGTAAACTAGGTAATATTTAGTTGTCTCAATAATTGAATGTTTTTTAAACTCGTCAAAGTTCTCCCAATATGCCGTTACTGCCGTTTTCCTCACGATGTTTGCCTTCACAGTTAAAGAATGTTAAATATTCGAGAAGAAAAATCCAGAAGTGCGCGGCGGGGGTTACAACCCAATCACCTTCGGAATGAAAATCGCGTGTGCTTGCTTAGTCGACACGGCTTTTTTTTCAGCATTAGGTGCTGGTCATAATGTGGGTTGGTTGGTGTGCCAGATGTGTCCCTGGCCGACCGCGCCGGGCCCATAGCACGCATCTTCTATGCACTTCCTTGACGTGACGACCTCTGTGGCTCGGTGGGCGAACGTCCGCTTGAGGCGCAGGAGGTTGCGGGTTGGATTCCCGCCGGGGGACCAGATTTTGTACGATCTACAATTCCTGGTTTCGGGTCTGGGTATTTTCTATGTATCATATGTATGTATTTACACTCTGCTGCTCTGCTTAGTTTGGGGTTTGGTGATGCTGTGTGAGTAGTCCGGAAATATTTATTTATTTAAATTTATTTTATTTACTTGGTGAGGTGATGGTGATGCGCGCATGCACAGTCGCTGAAGCAGAAGGCGACGGCGTGGCTCTCGTGGGCGTGCGCCGCGCGCGCCGCGCCCGCGCCGCGCCCCGCGCCCCACAGCACGCCCACTAGCGATTGAAACGTGCGCCGGTATCGGGTACTGTACGATATCACGTCCCCTGGAATACACGGGAGCTAGTATCATTATTATAGCAGCAGAGGCGCCTCGCAGCTGCGTTTTACAATTTTTCATTTTACCGAGGTAAATTTAGCCTAAATTCTGCCAGCTACCTTCAAGTGTAAGCTCTTGCTCTTTGTGATACTAAATTTTAGCTTGTAAGGAAGGTTATAAAACTCATAAGCTATTAAGAGAGTAGAATTCAGGTATTTTTCGCTGTTAAATAATTTTTTGATTAAATAGTAACAGTAAAAAGCTAAACAACAGTTTGAAACATCAGTATTGTTTAATACTATTCATACCATTGTCTTTTTTTCCTTGTAAATCCACTGTATCAAAGCCCAGTGACTCTCCATATGCCTCTCTTAGAATGTTGCCTGGAAGAGAAATCGAAACTTTTGTAAATGAAGACGGGATTTATGAATTGAACTGAGCGCGTTTGATTATCATATGGGGGAGCTCTGATGTTCGGTTGAAGTACAGATAGACAGTTAGTGACAAACCGACAGTGACCAAATAGTACAGAGTAAAGTACCTACTTATAGATAGTAAGTGACACTCACCGACAGTGACAACAAAGTATAGAGTTACTTACTTATAGATAGACATACTCTCCGACAGTGACAACAAAGTATAGAGTTACTTACTTATAGATAGACATACTCTCCGACAGTGACAACATAGTTCAAATGTACCTACATAGAGATAATTAGTGACACTCAACGACAGTGACCGCACAGTACAAAGTTACGTACTTATATGTAGTTAGTGACACTCACCGACAGTGACCATCTGCAAGAGGCCCCGAGGAGTGAGCTGGCCGAGGGCGCAGCGCGTGCTGCCGGAGCGCAGGGGCAGGGAGGGGAAGTTGTGGAAGGGCCCCGGGCCGCCCACCCACCATGCGCGTCCCGACACACTCGCGTTAGCCACGAAGTCTTCATAGCTAGGGCGAGAGGAGTGTTTGTGTGATAAATTCTTAAGGGAGGGAAAACCATAACGTTTGTAAAGTGAGCATAAAACAGGTGGTAGGGAGATTACACTTTGCCAACTCACAACGCTAATCATGTTAAAAACTAACATTTTTTTTTGTCTAGATAATAATCATCATATTTACATTTCCACTGCTTGGACACAGGGGACCAAAGTCACACTGAGAAGCCTGCGAAGACCCCAGGAAACTTCTGCGCTTTTGGTCGAGTTAGGCTAGTTACACTAGCGCCCCACTCCACTCACAATGGACCACCTCGAGTCTAAATGCGGAAAATCAGGGCCCCCTAACTAACTTGGACACAAGGACTTCCCTCTGGATAAAAGAGATAAGGCCTCAATTAACCACGCTGGCCAAGTGCGCGTTACAAATATGTGTACACATCATTTATTTAGGATGAAAAATCAAGAGGTTTTCATGTTGTATAAACCTACATCTTTTGGAATGAAAGTTGAGTGTGCTCCTACTTAGCCAACACAACTAGTTTTGTAAATAAAGTCCAATAAATAATGGCTAGATATTATAAAAGTCATGGCTGGCACTTCATACTATCCCATAATATTCTTATTTCGTAAACATTAGAGCTTATTTTATTACAAATGAATACCTCCTAAGCAATGGTGAGACAGGTGTATTGTCACAAGGCAGCTTATCTCCTCCACGAAGGTGAGTCAATGGTCCACGGTCTCCATGTCTTGTCACCACTAGCACACCATGCAGCATCCATGCATCATTGTCCACTAAACCTGATGAAACAAATAAAATTGTTAATATTCAAATTTTATCACATAAAATGTAGTTTTTTCTATGTATAGTTTGTGGTTGTTTTTCTGCTTAGCTAACTTTAATATCCAGTTTATGTAAACATAAAATTATGTTTTGGGTTTTTTTTTTTTATGAAATCAGCCAAACGAAAATCTATAGATAATAATTATTATTTCATTGGCATTGGTAGGTTATACTGTAGATAGTTACGTTACATTAATTAAGCATTCAGAGTCCATAAAGTAAATAATTTAAAGTAATGGATATCAGATAAATTTGAAATAGAAAAGGAAACCACCAAAAGTGCTTGATGTTTGAATATTCAATCACATCATAAGGTCAATACCTAATAATATGATGAAATAATATTACCTTCAGCCCCTCTGATTATGCTATCAGCCGGATTACAAGCTCTCATGTAGATCCTTCGGAACTTGGCATCGCTCTTAGATATCACATGTCCTGTTTGAACAGCTTTCTTCGCTGGCATTTCTTCTCCCACTGACATGTACTTATACATAACTAAAATCGCAAAATTTATATTAATAAAATGTATTGCCGAAATGTATGGACGCGCAAAACCTCAGAACTACTGCATAATATTCAATGATACTTACTGATGTGTGTTTTAAGACAAGGTTTATTCGAAATCAAATCTATATACAAGATCTCACCAAAATGGGGAAAAATAAGACTCCATGAAGTTTGTGAGTCAGCTAATATCACCAAAAAAAAGCGAAGATTACCTGTTATAAGAAAAAATATCCAAACGCTCATGCCAAGGTAGCAGTAAAATGCCCTATGATGGAATGAAAACTTCATCATTTCTCCAACTACTTTACTTTTACTGGTAGTACACATTTTGAGGAGTTAGACAGAAAAAGTGTTTTTATTACGCCATTTCTACTGTTTTAACAAAAGGGGACTACTATTTTGGTATATAAAACACGTATCTACAACGTAGAAGGACTTTCTTCATTTGAATGCATTTTACACAGCATTTTCGAATCAAAAATAAAATAAATAATGTAAATTTATCCAACGTTTTGCCTACGAAACTACTTTCTTGTCGTTTAATGTAAACATAAAACAATCGATTTTTCTGTTTCTTCTTCTGCTGTTAGCGGCGCTGTCTTATGTAAGGCTATTTTGCCGTCAACCGTGACCGTGGTTTACATAATTAAAATGGACGAAATAAATAGCAATAAAAATTGTTATTTCAGCAAGAAGCTTGGAAGAACTAACTTTGACTGCAACAGAAATATCGTCGCTACAGTGCGATATTTTTCATTTTATTAACCTAGAATATTGTTGGCAGTTGGCAACCCTTTATCTTCAAAACATTATCCATAGATTGTTTGTATTGATTTTTTGAATGAAATTGTTTACAAATTACAAGAATCTCATAGCTCATCCTTATTAATAAAATTCATATTGTTGGCAGTTGGCAACCCTTTATCTTCAAAACATTAGCCATAGATTGTTTGTATTGATTTTTTTAATGAAATTGTTTACAAATTACAAGAATTTCATAGCTTAGCTCATCCTTACTCTGCCTGTCTGCCTAATAAGTGGCTCTATCCATCCAAACTTCGCCCGGTACGGCCTTGTAAGAAAGATTATGAGATAATACTTCAGCATAATTGCTGGTTCTCGTGTAAAGGCTTATCAGCTTTCGTGCCAGGGCAGCGCACGCAGCCGCGCCGTCGGAACTTTGAAAATTACTGGGGCAAGTTGTTTTATCGATTGCTTACCTTTCCGTGACCTGTGCTCACAGGCGGACCTCGATAACGATCATAAAATGTACGATGTGTCATCAAATTTGAGGAATTGGGTCACCGGTAAGTTTTTATTTTCTTTGTAGTGCCGCGCTCAGATATTACGGATCAGTCGCAATGTCCGCGCTAACACCTGTTTATTCATTCAAGGTCCGGCATCTCAGCTACATACGCAGAGATTGTAAACTGGATTGTGATTGAAAAACAATAGTCATGAATGGGATTTGTGTTGGATTAAAGGCTCGTAATCAGGTGGAATGGATAGCGGGAGGCTGGAGGCGGTTCCGAGCGGGGCCGTGCACCTAGACACGGTGCGGGCTCTGCACCAGACCGTGGTCTCCCTCAGGACTGCTCTCGAAGTTTCAAAGAACTCACTGAAAGAGTTAAAAGAAAAATATGAGAGGCATTCCCACTGCCTGGACTATGCTGATGTCATTGAACGACTGAGTATAGAGAACCACATCCTTAGGCGCAAAGTTATTGACTTAGGCTTGGAGCATAAAAACCCCACTACTCCTAACATAAAGTTAGAAGTCACATACAGTCCTCGCTCTCAGTCAGACTGTCCTGCTAGTGAAGTGGTGATAGAGACAGCAACTGATGTTCGCAGTGCTCAAAGTGTTAGTGATATAGACTCTCCTAAGCCTTGCAGTGATACAGTGAGTCCAACTTTAGATCCTGCTGCTTCCGAAGAAATCAGCAAATATAGTTCAACAGAAAACTTGAATAACTTTCCTATTGTAGAAGATCAAGTGTCGGACAAACCTGAATCAAATGCGTCTGATGGTGTATTTGAACCGGAAGAAAACCACAACATTTATGAACCAGAAGACACTCAGAACATTGAATCTGAAGATTTAAGTCAAATTATATCTAGCACCGATAAACATCAACCGAGTTTTAAAACAAAACTTGAGCTCCTATCTAAGTTTGATGTTAGAATAAAAGTAAGAACACTTAAAGAAGGAGAGGTTGTTTCAAACAGCACCTCTGATAGTGATTCTACAGACAGAAGAAAAGATTCGGACTCTAGCATCCAAAGTTTTAAATTTGAAGATAAGCGGAAACATTTTGAAACCAAAGAAGACCTAAAAGGTAGAGAAATTTGTTTGAAAACCGAGGCCAAAGAGAATCTTAAAATGGCTGTGCCTAATGAAGGTGACCCCAAGTCGAAGACAGATAATTTTGATGTGCAAGTGAAAATCACTTCGGAGGAGAATCTTGTGGTGAAGGAGAATTATGAGCGCAGCAGGAAGAGGGATACTCTTAACTTGGATGTTGATGACTTAAGTTTTAGGTAAGTTAATTATTGTCTGTGTCAATTTAAGGGTCTTAATCAGAACTATCTATTTTTTCAGAGCAAATTTCTCTAATAACATCAAATATAAAAAAAAAACAAAACACACATCTAATTCACCATCTATATTACCTGTACAGTTCCTTTTTTTATTTTGTTATGTCTTGTTATAACAAGACCTGTAAAAAGAAAAATCTGTATGCATTGCTTGGCTGAGGTTTTTTTTTATATTTTGGTTTTAACTAGATGTTCCCAACCGTGGCTGGCTGGTTCTTAAGCTGACTTCATAATAGCATTATTTATGCCATGCATTTCAGGTCCATGTCAGAAGGCGATAATTCCGTATTCTCCGAAGGCGCCATGACCCCGCTGGAGCAGGTGGAAGAGAAACAGGAAGGCAGCGGGAACGAGTCCGAGGTCGACGATATAGAGCTCATATTTACCACGCATGAGTCCAAGGATATGAGTATGAATCTGCAGGTATGTTACAAGTACCCACCGCGTCAGAAGTTATTGATATTTATTTTTGGGTGGTATAATCACTACATAGTATAAAACAAAGTCGCTTTCTCTGTCCCTGTCCCTTTGTATGCTTAAATCTTTGAAACTACGCAACGGATTTTGATGCTGTTTTTTTTAATAGATAGAATGATTCAAGAGGAATGTTTATATGTATAATAAAATCCAATAAATAGTGGATAAGTACTGTTATTTATGAGGTTTCTAATGTGATGTCGTAAATAATTACATTTTTTCCGCTTACATTGCAAACGCAGGCTGAACCCTACGAGTTTTATCAAAATAATGTATTAGGTATTGTACACATTGAAACAGTTCTACAGAAAAGTCCGTGACCCACAATAACATTTTTTTGTCATTTACTTTTTACGACAAATAATGGCTCATTTTCGAAGCGATTATAACCAATACAGCATTAATCCTTAACCAATTAAATACCTAGAATACATTGTTCATTTAATATAGATCTATATGGCCCTTTACATCGTATGATTTAAGGAATATTTTCGGCGGTACCGGCCGGCCGCTTGGTGTGGCCGCGATTTTCTCAAAACTACTGGATCGATTGTAATCTCATAGGCTATATATTTTATACCCGTGCGAAGCCGGAGCAGGCCGCTATGTTTTTATAAACAACGTTCACAGTTTTTCTGTAGTGTATTTAGTATCAGCATTGCACCCGTGCGAAGCCGGGGCGGGTCGCTAGTAAGCGATAATCTCAAAAGTGACTGTACGGATTATTACGCAGTTTTCTGCAAACTGAGAGATATCTGAGCGAGCGTGAAGCTTGCAAAATCCTTTCCAGCTGTGTCTAGGGTTAATTTTTTAAGTTTTATTAAGACCCTAGTGGTTTTATCATGGGTAAATAAGAAATAAAAGGTCTGCCCTCCATACCTTAATAATAATAATATAACTCTTTGTTACACACCAAGATAAAACAATACAAAAGGGACTACAAAATGCGTAATGGGCGGTCTTATTGCTTAAATCTTACATGTTAACCGGTCTTAATACAGACTCTTTGATCCTCATTCTTCTTCCAGGAGGACCTAGTCTCCATTCGGGAATCAGAGGCAACCGACTGGACGCCAAAATCAGCATCGACTCACTCCACTCCAGTCCTCATCAAATTCCACACTCTAGACCCCGACCAAGAGCAATCAGGCACTCCCGACTCTCTCAAAAAGAGAGTGTCCCTACCAAGCGACAAGGAAATCCGCCATGTTGCCTTCGATAAAGAGAAAGAGAACTTAGACTTACCTGGAAGAGGAATCCTCAAAAGTTACAACGTGTCTGACAACAGTCTCTACAGGAAAGGAACAAGCAGAATCGATAGTGTTGACAGTTTGTCGGATTACAATCGATTAAGCTTCGATAATAAATCGTGTAGCTTTGAGATGGGCTCTAGTGTTGATATGAGGTCCGATTTTAACTTGGGACATAGGTTTTCAGTGTTCGCTGAGAGGGATATTTCGAAATGTGGAACGTCTGAGGATGATTTGGCGCTCAATTTAAATGTGAGGAGGAATACTTGCCCGAATCCGTTTCAATACAGGTAAAATATTTTATATCACTTTACAAGGCTGCTTTTATGCCTACCATATGACCATTCATTTCCTTAACGGAATCCCAATACTATCGTTTACATAGCATAAATAAAAACTTTACTCCAATCCACAGTAAAAATATATGGTCACCATCTTGATTCCAAAACTTGACAAGTTCCCACGTCGGATATTTATTTTCGCATGCCACGCGAAGTATACGATTGACGAGTTGAGTCATAAACTTGGGTGGTATTATATCTTTGGTATGGGTTTAATCCTATTTATGATATTGGCAATTGGAATGTTCACTTAAATTAAGATTATTAACAGCTAAGGCAAACTCAATTTCATTATTTTATTTCCTGATTTTCAGGCCGCTGTACCGAGGAGTATCACGACCCCCAGGTCCGTTCAAGGCGCCCCTGCTGTCCCGCGGTCGGCCCGTGCTGCGCGACCCGTCCTACCCGCGGCGGGAGAACGCCGCTCAGACGGACTTATCCGCGCTGCCCAATAGGTGGAGCTCTGATGGCTATCTGGCACATAATCAAGTAAGAGCCTAATAACTACAAGCTTACGTCCCTTGCTTCGGGACCCGTCATATCCGCGGCGGCTGACGGAATTATCAGTGCTGCCCAATAGGTGGAGCTCCTATGGATATCTGGCTCATAATCAGGTAAGATCCTACCTCGTGTGTTCATAAGTTTTGAGACGAACTTATTTAATTACTTTAAAAAGAAAGTAATTCATGCAACCTTTTTTAAACTTTACAATTTTTTAATTTCGAATGTTTTGAATTTGAAAAAATATATATTTGAATATTTGTTTCACAATTTTGTGTATATGTGAAACAAATATTCATAATATATTTTGACATAATATAAGTTTAATATGACTTTATCTTAAAATTTTACAAAGTGATATACCCCACTTATAGGTTGAAACTGATATTCTAAAGTGTAGAAAAAATTAAGACGAAGTAACGTAGCTTACTAGCGAGATGCGAGACTCGAGCCCACGTCTTATACACGTCACGTACGCATGGACTTTGACCGCTAAACCAACCTCGCCACTACGTCATCGCTTCAATTTCTTCTACACTTGCAACTATTGTTTAATATTTTGATTTGTACTCGTATTTAGTAATCATTTCATATTTTTACAACCTGCTTTTCCTGTTTACAAAGTTATATACGTTAAATTTTAAACACCTATTTGCGTAAGGAAAATATTATAATGTTTGGACTACCTATCACTTTATCCCTTTGATTGGGGGAGATAGCTAAAACTGCAACACAGTTTAAACATTCCCTAACATTCCCATTGTTACTTCATCATCATCATCACCCTATTAACGTTCCCACTGCTGGGACACAGGGACTTCTCTCTTGACGAGAGAGATTAGGCCTTAATTCACCACGCTGGCCAAGTGCGGGTTGGTGAATGTCACATGTCCTTCAAACTCTTTTAAAGCTCTCAGGACATGCCGGTTTCCTCACGATGTTTGCCTTTACCGTTAAAGCACGTGTTTAAAGCGCACATAAATTTCTCAAGAAGAAAAATCCAGAGGTGCGTGGCGGGGTTTGAACCAACGACCTTCGGAATGAAAGTCGAGTGTCCTCCCACTTAGCCAACACGGCTTCACTTTACTTCATAAAAAGATTCAAATTAATATTTTTATTGTTGTTTTTTATACTATGCCAAGGACCTTAGATATTATTATAATAAATCTAATACATTAATCGACCGATCAATGCTAACCTCGTTTCAGCTGCATACATTATGTTAGTTAGCGGGTAATTTGTGTACCATAATCAAATTAGCTGACTCATGGATTTACTAAATATTAACTAAACGCAGGTCACGAAAAGCCTGCTAAGCTAACATTTTACATAGTTGATTGTAGTTAAATTCAGCTTAAGCAAGGTTTTACGTAAACTTGCTTTGTAGATTATCTATATAAATACAAAATTAATTGTTGTTCATTAGTCTGATTAAAACTCGAGAACGGCTGGGCCGCTTAAGCTGATTTTGAAATGTTTGTCGTAGTCCAGGGTAGGTCTAAACGGTGAGCAAATAAGGAAAAATTTCCGGGAACTTTTTTTACCCGTGCGACGCCGGGGCGGGCAGCTAGTATGGAATAAACATTATATTTTAGATATATTATTTCTTTAGATCGTATACAACGATTTTTGGGGCTTTGGACATGATTCGTGTCAATAACTCAAAGTCAACATCAAAACGTTTATTTCCTTAGAAGCATACATGTCAACTTAATATTAATTAAACTATGTTTTTCAAAACAAAAATCAACAGAAATATGTTGTCTATGATAACATGTTTGCAACAAGTTACAAATTGAATGGAGTAAACACCACAACAATAGGGAATAAGCACGTATTTTTTTACTGCTTTAAATGTTTCTACTAGTTGTTACATTATCAAATATATATATCACTTATCCATAAATCTAAATTTAAGAAAAGCCCCGATTCCAATGCCCTAATTTCCTTAAAAGTACACGCGATGCGCTTTCATTTGATACCCCACTCGAGTATATTTGCAGATTTTCGGTTTTCCTTCCCCACTCTAACCCCCATAACTTTTAAACGGCACAACCGATTTTCATGAAACATGTCTAAGAACACTCGCGCCAGACTCACCTTTCATACAAAAAAACTAAATTGAAATCGCACCATCATCCGTTCGGGAGCTATGTTGTCCCAGACGGACAGACAGACACGTCAAACTTATAACACCCCCCTTTTTTGGTCGGGGGTTAACATTCAAACCAATAAGCTAAAAAATTTATAAATAAAACTATCCTTTTCACCCGACATAAACGCGCCTATTTTGACGAGCGTGTCATGTGACGACAGTAACGAAGTGTTTTTGGCACAACACATTCAATTATTTAAGTTTAAATAGTTTTTAGTTTTATATAAATATTTTATTTTATTTAACTGTATTTTACTGGTTATGTGTGTGTTGTGTCAATAAATGTTCTCTCTCTCTCTCTCTCTCTCTCTCTCTGTCGTCCATCAAAAAAACAACACAGTAAAGAGCAGCAAACCGTATTTTCCTCGTTCGGGTACTAATGGCGGTCCTGCCAACCAATTTTGTCTTTCACCTCAGAGCGTGACGCATCACCCTCGCTCACAATCACAACCTGCAAATGCACGAACCTATCTATACTTTACGATGGAACAATTCTGATGGAATATGTTTGTTTGTCAGATGTCCCTAGCGACTACGTCAGCGGCGCCGACCCTGCCGGGACGCAGCACGACGCGCCGCGCGCCGCGCCCCGCCCCGCCGCCGCTGCGACGCACGGACGAGACGCGACGAGTCCTGCTCAGCGATATAGGTATATTTAGGGTCTCGTTCGCCATCCCTTAGTAATCTCGTAGCTATTCAGTACATAAATTCTTTTTATAAAATTCTCGTGTCACAATGTTCGTTCCCGTACTCCTCCGAAACGGCCGATTCTCATGAAATTTTGTGAGCATATTGAGTAGGACTGAGAATCGGCCATAATCTAATTTTCATTTTGCAAAACAACGTTTGCTGGGGTCAGTTAGTAATATATAACTTTCTCACTCAGATGTTTAATAATCGAAAGGCTTGTTCCACTATACCGGGGTAAAATTAGACAATAGTTAAAATATAGAGCTATCTCGCTCAGTCACTTGACAAAGCTAGATAGCTTAGCATGGACACGCATTATTGACATAACTAACCATTGCTTAGTGTAGTCGGATTTTGTGAAATAAGCCCTAAGCTTAATACGACGAATAACGACGACAGCGCCAAATATACACCCAATATAATAATACATTTTGTAAAAACAATTCAATCAAGTACCGTGAAACACGGTCATGCACTGTTTGGTAATTATCATTATTATTTTGGTCATAAATCTAAATAAATAAATATATCGGGACAATCTATCTACACAACAACATCTAGCCCCATGGTAAGCTCTAAGCTTGTGTTAACTTATGATGAACCCCGTTTATCTAATTACCTTAAAACATCATGAGGGGTATAGAATCAAACCTATCAAAAGTCAAAATTGGTCAAAAATGAACTGAGTATGCTGCCATCTAGAGGATTTTGTGTTGCATCTATTATATTTTCCATATCATTAACAAATATAGCAAAAGACCATTAAAAACGCGTTTAAAAATTCACATTGGGTTCAAAGGCGACAAAAGTCAACGACGTTAGGTTCAAACATAGCAATGTGACAAATCAACCAATCACAGCGCTTGAATTTGGAAAAGCAAGATGGCGATTTCTAAGCAAAAGCGTGCGCGTCGAATCAAAAAATATAAAAAATATCAAAAAATAGAATCAAAAACTGCTGTTTTTGCAGTGCTGAAGTGCAGATGTCAGTATCAAAAGCAGCAAAGTGATTTCTTTTTTACAATTTTTCAGGCCGAATACTACACAATATTGGCTTTTTTATAATACCAAAACAAAAATAATGTTTCATTCTGCAAGTTAAATCCAAAAAATACCTAATCTATTTGCCCTGAAGCTTACAGGATGTTTTATTTGGTTCCCCAAAAAATTACCTTGATGCACTTTGCTAGGTTTGATTCTATACCCCTCCTAACGTAGTTAAAATTACTTGTCAGTTTTTAATTTAAAAATATAAAGTAATCGGATAATGATGAAATAAGATTTTTTCCTATTTTACTTGTTGTTTGATTGCGTTGTGTGCATAATGAATTACCTGCCTTTTTGTTTAACTTGTATTGATATTAATTTTATTGTGACAAATTTTCAGACTTACATAGTATAAGATAATTTGTTACTAATATGATATGGACCTAAACTTAATGTACGAGGGGCGGCTGATAAGTCCGCGGCCTAAGGTACTTAATGAAAGAAATATACAGTTTTTCATTTTTTATTTTTCAATGTAATCCCCCTCAAGTGAAATACATTTCTCAGATCGTGAATATAATGCTTTTATACCATCAAAAAAATATTCTTTGGTTTTCTCTTCAAAATGGCTGTCTACGGCCGCAATCATCTCACTGTCGTCCAAAAATCTTCGTCCCCGTAGCTCCTTTTTCAAATTTGAAAAAAGGAAAAATTCACTAGAAGCCAAGTCCGGACTGTAGGGTGGGTGATCAATTTGTGTAAAGTTCGTAGATTTTAAGGCATCCCTCGCAACCCGAGCGGTGTGAACGGGCGCGTTGTCTTGCAGAAAAAGCACTCCGCGCGCCAACTTGCCACGTCTTTTCTGCACGACTGCCTCACGTGCTTGACCCAGTAAATTAGCGTAATACTGGCCGTTCATAGTAGTTCCCTTAGGCAAATAATCAATTAGTAAAATTCCCTCGCTGTCCCAGAAAATGGTAGCCATTAGCTTCGATGCCGACTTTTCCACTCTGAATTTCTTTGGTGGTCTTTCTCCCTTTTTTATCCATTGCATCGACTCTTGTTTGGTCTCGGAATCGTACTGACGAATCCATGTTTCATCAACGGTCACAATGCGATTAACAATTTCATCCAGATCAGGCTGGCACAACACCAAAAAATCTTTACAACTCTCCAATCGTCGCTGCTTGTCAAGCGGTGTCAGCATTCGCGGTACCCAACGCGCAGTAATTTTTTTCATGTGCAAATGATTATGCAAAATTTCTCCAACTCGTTCTTTGCTAATCTGTAGCTCTTCTGCTACCTGCCACAATTTAATTCTTCGATCAGTTAGTATTAATTTCTCCACATTTTTGACATTTTCATCGGTCAAGACCGTCACAGGGCGACCCGGGCGAGGGTCGTCTTCACATGTCTCTCTGCCTTGTTGAAATAGCCGGGCCCATTTTTTTACCATCGATTACGAAGGTGCAGAATCCAGAAGGACTCACGACATCTCTTCAAAAATTTGTTTGGGCGTATTTCCTTTTTTAACAAGAAATTTAATCACAGCGCGATGCTCCAAATTACGAGAATTTACTATTTCCGATGACATGGTGTTGTTCGTTGTTCCAAACTTAATATGTTTACGAACCAAATAAAAAAAATACCTGCTCTTTATAGTAACAAAGAGTCACGCAATAAGTGGTATCAGTAGCGAGATGATTAGTTATTGTTAAATACCTAAGGCCGCGAACTTATCAGCCGCCCCTCGTAATTTTTAATTTGTGATGTTGTCCGATATAAATGAATTTTAATTTAAATATATTTTTTTTAATTTTGTCTGTGGTGTCAAACTTACATTTTATTTTGTGTACAGGATTTACGTCGATGGTTCCGGAGCTGTCTCGGTCCGCGGACCCGGTGTGGGCGCTCGCTAAGAAGCAACTCTCCGACGAGACCATCACTAACTCTACCTCCAGGTAAGACTTCTATAATATTTTGAATCTCTCTTTAGCCGTAGTATGTCCACTGCTGTACTTGAGCTTACCATATACATACACTTTTATTATAATACTAGCGTTACACGCCATGGTTTTGTCCGTGTTTTTTTTTTTATTTTCTCGCTGTAAATGGGCTATGTAATACTGAAATTTTAAAAGCAAAGTAGTTCCTGATATTAGAAAGAAATGTTTATTTGACACAGAATCAAAACCCAATATACCTTAAAGTAAACAAAAAACAAGTTTATTACTATTATAACTTCTGATAGGAACTACAATGGCCGCCGGAACAATTTAACCCCCGACAAAAAAAGAGGGGTGTTATAAGTTTGACGTGTCTGTCTGTCTGTCTGTCTGTCTGTCAGTCTGTCTGTGTCACCATAGCTCCCGAACGGATTGAGCGATTTCAATTTAGTTTTTTTTGTATGAAAGGTGAGTCTTGCGCGAGTGTTCTTAGACATGTTTCATGAAAATCGGTTGGGCCGTTTAAAAGTTATGGGGGTGAGAGTGGGGAAGCAAAACCGAAAATCTGCAAATATGGTGGGGGGTATCAAATGAAAACGCATCGCGTCCACATTACATAGTATTATGTTGTTTTACATTTAAGGAAATTAAGGCATTGGAATCGGGGGTTTTTCTTAAATTTTAAATTTAGATTTATTATTTCACAGCCTGGTTTGGGAAACCCTGTATATAAATTTAGTCTTAAGGTTATCCGTGTGGTAAGATGGATTTCGATGCGCAAAATTATTTATTTTAAAGGCAACGGTTTTTAGAAATTTGGATGCATTTTAAAATATTTACAGATATTTGTCCCGAGGCTCGTCGTACCGCTCGCCGCCGTGCCTGAGCGCGGACTCCGAGTGGCCGGCGCATCATTTCTACATGCCTCCACTAAACAGTAAGTATTTTTAATAATAAAAAAAAGGTGTGTGTGCGTTTCACACACGATAGAAGTGAAACTTCAGTAAATTGGCAAAAGAATAAGAAGAATAAAAAAAAATACTATGCAAAAAGATTTTGTTCCGGCGGTCACCCATCCAAGTACTGGCGTCGCGCAAAGTTGCTTAACCTTGTTAGCGTTTAAGATTGGCTTACCCGACAGGTAAGCCAATCTTATTTCCATTTCCGTTGCTTCCGGTTTCAAATCACAACGATTCTAAAGAAGTTTCACTTCAAAAATAACTAAAATAATGTGTTCAGGTCAATATTAAAAATACACTAAAATAACAGGAGACGATGACACTACCGAAGCTTTACAACTGTGTGGTAGTGTCAACGCCCGACTCCAGGCCATTTGTTTTGATTTTACAAACTTAGAAAAAAATACGTATTGGCTAAGTGGGAGGACACTCAACTGTCATTCCGAAGGTCGTGGGTTCAATTCAAACCCAGCCACGCACCTCTGGATTTTTCTTCTTGAGAAATTTATGTGCGCTTAAAACACGTGCTTTAACGGTGAAGGCAAATATCGTGAGGAAACCGGCATGTTCTGAGAACTTTAAAGAGTTTGAAGGACATGTGACATTCACCAACCCGCACTTGGCCAGCGTGGTGAATTAAGGCCTAATCTCTCTCGCCAAGAGAGAAGTCCCTGTGTCCCAGCAGTGGGAACGTTAATGGGGTGATGATGAAACTTAGAAATACATTTAGACTTAATTTATAAAAATACTACCACAATTACGGTTACAATTTAATTTTAAAGAATGATGGTGGTCAAGAATATGTCCGTCTTACTTGATAGCTAATACTTATTACTAAAAATGGTTTAATGTTTCGACTTTGAAGTTTCCATTGTAGATAGCTTAATATTATTATATTGCCGTATTCGGCAAAACATAAATGGGACCCGTAACCTGTAAATTTCTTTTTTTTTTTTTTTACATACAACTTACTTATAATCTAAAACGTTTAAACGTTAAAAGTCTTTGATTACTTAAAATCTACGTTATTATGTGGCACAATATTGTATTTACATTTAACAATATCTTATTTAATATAAATATTTTTTGTATTATAGAACTTGAGATCAGTTTTCAACATTTTACAACTAGGCCAACGTATAAATATTTATTTGACGCCCATTACGCATTCTAGGTTTAGTTTTAATTTTTTATTGTATTGTTTCTTTGTCTGGTGTGTAATAAAGTATTTTCTATTCTATTCTGTTAAATATACAACCAGTTTGGAATTCAGGAGAAAGTGACAAAACATAGCTTTATTTTTTCTAAACAGGAGTTAATATTGGAAATAAAAGTAAGAAAGCAACTTTCTAATTCGCCGTCTAAATGGCAAATAAATATTTACCTATCGGTTTATCCGTATCTATATAAATAAAAATGAATTGTTGTTCGTTAGTCTGATTAAAACTCGAGAACGGCTGAACGGATTTATCTTATCATAGTCTTGAAATGTTCGTGGAGGTCTAGGGAAGGTTTAAAAGGCGAGAAAAAATCCAATAATTGCCGGGAAAAAAATTGTATAAAAACCCTTGCTAAGCCAGGGCGGGCCACTAAGTATTCAATATTTGGACTTTTGCAAGCAATGATTAAATGCATCGTAATACTACTCTATGTTTACTTTCTTATCTATTTCTTATCAAGTTTAAAGTTCCCTAATATTGTGTTGTTATTAATTCATAGTGGGGTACCGTCCGTGGCGCAGTTCTCTGCCGGACGTCCGCCGCGACGACACCGACGCGCTGCTAGAGGAGGCCGAGATGTTCGTGCGACGATCCATAGACAACTTACATACCGAATCAGAAGGTAATATCTATATTATAATTGGCCGTCTCTGTGCTTGTAACTGACTGTTACAGTTGCAAGCTTTTATATAAGTGTCTGAAAATGTATACTAGCTGTTAGTTTTCCCAAAATTTTGTAAATAAATAAATAAATATTACTTACATATCTAAACAAAAGGTAATATTACTTACTTTGCAAGAGAAGTAGCTCACTTGAGTGGCAATGGGTAGGTCATGTAGCACGCAGAACAGATAAATAAATAAATTAAATAAATATTTCCGGACTACTCACACAGCACCACCTAACCCCAAACTAAGCAGAGCTTGTACTATGGGTGTTAGGTGACTGATATACTACATAGATATATATTTTTTGTAAATATATTATACATAGAAAACACCCAGACCAGAAACCAGAAATTGTAGATCGTACAAAATCTGGTCCCCCGGCGGGAATAGAACCCGTAACCTCCTGCGCCTCAGGTGGCCGTTCGCCCACCGAGCCACAGAGGTCGTCAAGATGGCCGGAAAGTTCTCGAATAGAGACCACGAATCGGGAAACGTAGCGTAGGACGTCCACCAACTAGATGTCGGATGACCTGGTGATGGTAGCGGGCTCGCGGTGGGAACAGGCTGCTACCGACCTAAGTTTAAGTGGGGGCATAGGCCTCCCTCAAATACCTCCCTAAGGTTGATGTGGCGACCGGTATTAATAGCAATCATTATAAGTCTCATGTTAAATATAAGTTGTTATGGTTGTTTGATATAAGGTATAGATATAAATAAATAAATAGAATATATAAATATATCCGGACTACTCACACAGCATCACCTAACCCCAAACTAGGCATAGCGTGTACTATGGGTGTTAGGTGACTGATATACTACATAGATACAATTTATGCATATGGATATGCATGATGGCGCGCGCAGTCGCTGGAATTTATATTATCAAGCGTTTCTATATCTTATTAACCAACGACATCTGTATATACATAGTCAGCTTGTAGGGTATAAAAACGCTTCATAGATTGAACAAATCGCTCGGCGGGTTTCTGACGTTTCAGTGTCAACTAAGCCTAAGTGTATTTTTAATTCATGGAGATTAACATCAATATGTTTGTATGATATTTCAGTGGAGGCGCCAGTCCAGATCGGCCAGCCGTATATACCGGCTGGACCTAAACAACTACGACTGGGGCATATGGTCAAGATCATCACTCCACAAGGACATATCGCTGTGGGACGAGTTAGGTAAGTAATAGGCTAGTTGACTAGTTTTGGAAAACCATTTTTACTGTTTCCCTATTACATTATTAACCCCCGACCAAAAAAGAGGGGTGTTATAAGTTTGACGTGTCTGTCTGTCTGTCTGTCTGTTCCATCATAGCTCCCGAACGGATGGAGCGATTTCACTTTAGTTTTTTTTTGTATGAAGGGTGAGTTTGGCCCGGGTGTTCTTAGACATGTTTCATGAAAATCGGTTGAGCCGTTTAAAAGTTATGGAAGTGAGAGTGGGGAAGGAAAACAGAAAATCTGCAAATATACTAGTGTGGGGTATCAAATGAAAGCGCATCGCGTCCACATTAGATAATATTATGTTGTTTTACATTTAAGGAAATGAAGGCATTGGAATCGGGGGTTTTTCTTAAATTTTAAATTTAGATTTATAAACATACCACATTAAGATTTCGGTAAAAAAAAACAATGCATTATATTGAATATTTTATATTGAATGACAAATTTCCAAAACAGCGCGAATAACGGTTGCATTCAAAATGGCGCGCGCGAAGGCGCGGTGTCAGGAATAGGACACATTACAGTTTTGCAGTACTCAGTTACATCACAGGCCGGCATACCAGCGCCAATAGGAAAAATAGCATTTTACTTCAGGTGATCAAAGACGAAAATATCACAATTTTAATAATGTTATCGTATAAAAAATCTATATTTAAATACTATGTTATGTATTACTTTTAAAAAACAATATTTACTATGAATCTTAGTAACATTTTGTTTCATATTTTAATGATAGTCAACATAATTTCTTAAAGGCTAGAGAAACTGGAATTTATACCGACTAGTCATATACACCAGTGTTAAGACTTTCAGTATTTATCCATGGAGTTTGGGTCATTAATATTCTCCATCTAATTGCCAAAAATATAAATTAGCTCATAAAATTGTCCACAGATATGTCGGTCTAGCCGGTGAAACAGCCTCGTCCAGCACTCTAATGGTGGGCGTGGAGTTCCCCATAGCCACGCACCCATCGCTGGCGCGCAACGACGGAACCCACCGCGGCCGCCGCTACTTCCTCGCGCCGCCCGCCTCCACCGCCGTGTTTGTTCCCTTCTCCAAAGTTGTCATGGCTTGGGCCAACTGAGGTACGAAATACGTCGGGCTAGCCGGTGAAATAGCCGCTTCCATTACACTTATAGAAGGCGATGAGTTTCCCTACACGCGGCACCTATTTCTCTAAAGTTGACATGGCTTGGACCAACTGAAGCACGGAATTCGTCGGGCTAGCCGGTGAAATAGTTTCCCAAGAGATTCCCATCGCTGCCGCGCAACTGGAACTTACCACGGCCACCGCTATTTCTCCTAAGTTGTCATGGCTTGGACCAACTGAGTTCGACATACAGGTTATGTACATTGACAGACATCATAGGTACAAAACACAAACTACAGTGACAAGGATTTTACCATTGATTGAATCTAATACCAGTCATGTAACTTAAGAATAGTGAAAAAGGCTATCAGACACATCGGTGATTTTCCAACCAATAAGAGAATCTTAGTAAACATAACTACGCCAAGCATTTCCTCGAACTTTACGTAGATAAGTTCAAGAAAATGTTATTTTAAGCATCATAAACGGTAAGCTATTATTCATATGGTACTAACTCGTATGTAAGACTATGTATGTTTCAAAGGCGTTAACACTCCGCGCGGTATTAGTTGTGGAACTTTGCACCGACTTCGTGTGAAAATTGATTAATTGATTCGCGCGTCGAAATCTGGCCTGTAACTATAAATTAACACGGCCTAAGACTTACAATGATAA
Source organism: Gymnoscelis rufifasciata (assembly GCA_929108375.1). Lineage (NCBI taxonomy): Eukaryota > Metazoa > Arthropoda > Insecta > Lepidoptera > Geometridae > Gymnoscelis > Gymnoscelis rufifasciata. Next base: position 11,671,415 of record OV815318.1, on the reverse strand, counting down.
TGGAATTTACAAGTTTTGTTGCGTGTTACGAATGTACATTGAATATAGCATTATCAAGAATAAAAAAACAACTGATATTTACTACTTACGTTAAGAGATACTGTTTTAAACTTCATGTAGTATTTGTGTATAGACGTTTTGAATGAAAATTTGCGTAAAACTTAAGCGAAACTTGGCCTAATCAATCAATCAATGCATTTATTAATTCACAGATAGTTACTGCACATATAGTTCGCTAAGAAATGGTTACATTTTAGAATTACTTATGATTTTGTATGGGCATGGTATTGCTTCTATCAGAATCAACAGATTCCGTCAAATAAAATGTTATTCGATGAAGAATCTTACTAAAATAATTATATATAATGATAACATCTCTTCCTAACCTTTATATTAATGATATAATGGGACTAGGGATTTTAGGAATGGAGCATAATGTGAATATAAAAGTTAAACTATTATTTTAATTGTATTTTTAAACTGAACTTGGATGAAAGCATAAGGATTATGCTTTTGGTGTCTAAACACTGAGGGTGGAATGTTTTACAGACTGGGCGGAATTTAAAAAAAATATGATAAATTTTGTTCGAGAAAGCGAAGGTCACAGTTTTAAACGAAACATCGAAATACCATTGTGACATGTGTGTTAGAAAGTGTCAAAATTTATTTAAAAGTCCCTCAGCTGTATTCATATAAGCCCGACTTCAGTGCTTTTATTGTTGCATATATTTAAATATAGATATTTTTTCTATCATTGCAAACCATATCAGGTTGTGTTTATCATATTAGTGAACTAGCGAACAGATCATAATGGTGCTTTCAAATAACTTAGCTTTTATTTAATTGATTTTTGAATTTTATTTATTTTGAATGTCAAAATGTTTAGAACACTTTACAAGCTATACAATTAGTATGCTACGAAAGTTTGTCTTTATTTTGAATTTACTTTTGAAATCGTAAAACTAAAAAAAAACCTTTTAAATATGTATTTATGATACCTATGCATATTTAACATACCCAAACGGGTACAGTCGGGAAAAATAAATAATTAGTTTATTTAACAACTTCGTAACAGCACAAAATACAAAACCGATTAAGGTATTTTTCCCGAATACGGTCTAAAAATATAGGATTAAAGATTCCCCCGTGATTGTATAGTATAGCTTCTACTCATATCATGTACCAACTAAAATAATTACGAATACAGTTATTTTCTGATGATCTATCTTTATTGAAAATAGACGGGTAGCCGTAGATTAGATGTTTTGAAACGTATACTTGATGTGAATGTATTGATAAGCTTTTACTACATTTTAAGACTTATATTGATCTCTAATACTAAATTATTATTTAAGTTATTTATTTTTATATTCATATTTTAGTTTACATAATGCTGCAGCACAATTGTAAGCTCGCAATGATATTAGTAATAATCTTGTGTGACGAAACTGGTAATTATTATATCAACTGTTAACCCCTTTATCTAAATTATTATAATTTAAACTCTTCTAAAATTAAGTTGTAGATAGAGGATTTAATTTTTTATATTATTGTTTATTAAGTTAAATGGGAATTCAATGACATATCCCAAAAAAATATCTTTATCCAGCACGCCAAGGTAAAACCTACTTGGGTAGCAAAAATGTATGTATAAAAACCATGAAATTATAAGGACTTTATAACATAAACTGTATGTAAAGAAAAAGCTTAGTTTAGCCTCTGGCACACCTGATGGATAATAAAACTGGCCTTGGAAGGCTTGGGACTCTGATATATGGCGTTTCAAACCCAGTTGCAGCACAACAACTGAATGGTACATACATACATTTTCGCTTCCCTGTCAGTACCGTATCATGGCCGAAATTGTGTGAATGTACGAAATGGCGTTGTGATTGTATGAGTGTCTTATTAGGGTATGCTGGTACTTCCGGTATTGCGAAGTACGGTATTTGCGATGAAAAATCCAGTTTCGAGGGATTACGGTTGCTTTAAGCCGCACAGCAAGCGTTTTGATGCGATGAAAGATGTAAAGATAAAGAGTTCTAAGATAACTTTTCTGTGCAATGTGAAACTATTTAGTTGTATTCATTTCCCAACCAAAGATGTGTAAGACTTACCTTGTAGTACTTTATTTTATATTAAGTTGATTTGCTCATGTGAATTATTATCACCAAATTATGTAAATGTATTATGCGTTGTTTTAAAAAAATATATATGTTTTTCTATTTTTTAATCTGTGATTTTTATTCTCTAAGAGTTGAACTGTTCAGTATTATGTATATAAATGTTATATTAAAATTTTAGCTGTAAGTCAGTTTGTATCTTTATTGCAACCAAATTTTATCTATTTTTGGGTTCAGTAGGTACTATTTGATTTAAACAATGGCACTTTATATATTGTCGAAAATAAATTGTATTAATTTACAATATTTTAGCTTATAATTTATGTTCTTATTTTATTGCATAACCATTTTGATGATTACTGCTCGAAATATATTTAATATGTATAGTATATTTTTCTCATTGCGCAAGTGTGGAACAGATTAGAATTATATAAGTGGCACCAATGATTTTTAAATTATTATTAATTCCTAGATCTAAATACTAGATTGTAAATACTCAATATTAGAGTGAATGCTTTAAGGAGTGCATTAGACATGAGAATGTCAGTTTTACCAAAGATTGTGTAACTGTTAATGGAATTGGAATCAATGTTGTATATGCTTATCGGGTGTTTAATTGTCTATTGGATTGTATATTCTAATTGTAACGAAACAGTGTTCAAATTTAAATGTGCCAAATTATTGGCTAATATATTAACAAATTCCAAATTGAACATACAAAAAGTTTTAACGATTAACCGTGTTATGGTGTATAGAAAAAAAAACAGGCATTTTTTAGACTTTGTTTTGCTTTAATACAATAAGTTGTGTATTGGTAATACCAGTATAAAATTATCCTTAAAAAGTAGGACCCTGATTTACTTTAGGTAGGTGATGGTGTAAAGTTCTTTACTGTTATCTAACTATTCCTCAAGCATTTTTTTTTCATCTCAGTTTAAAGCATAGCATTTAAAGAGGTTGGGTCAAAAGATTCAAAATATAGCCTGTTTTAGATTTATTGCTATAGACACAGAAATACGAATAAAAAATACAGAAATCGTAGTCCGAAAATAAATGGGAGGGCTTGTTTCACAATCTCCAAGAAAACTCGTCGATGGTTAAAATTTAGAGCGATCTCGGTCAGTGACAGTTGTCAGTTGTCTTGATAACAAGGTAGCTTGATTGATATATTTTAAATATTGACTATTTAATTCGGAGATTGAGAAACAGGCCTCAAGGATGGCCTCAGGCTTTAGACAGGTCTCAAGTAATAAGTGCTCTAACTAAAATTGCAATGGCAATAATTTACGACAACTGTCTAAAAGTCTCCAAAATTTTAAAATTTTAAAAATTTTAAGGAAATTAGCCGAAATAATGATATTGTTTTGACCCAATCTTGAGTCAGTATCAACTCATTGTAATAATTACTCATAAAGCATACTTGTTGTATGCTACACAACTGTGTATATTAAAATTTAAGTATTTAAAACTTAATTGCCGTCTTGGATAGAATGTAGAATTAAAATTTTACTTTGAACGTCTATCTATGAGTACTTATTTGTGCCTCAGAATAGACAAAATTAAAAAAAAAACGTAACATAGACATAAACATTATATGCTTCAATATCTTGTAATAATAATTAAATACGGATGATTTGACTAAAGAATTTCTAAACCCATTCATATAAAATTTTAATTCGATTTAGTGGTCCACGACCAACTTGAATAGTTTTAAAACGAGTTTTTTGGAACATGTTTTTTTTATTCATTACCCCATTACTTTGCTAAATAAAAAAATACCGCTTTGTATCTAAATAAACACAAAAATTTTCTTTCTACCCAAAACGGTAGTTATCAGTATAGAATGTACCTAGCATGACTTTTAACTTACATCTATTCTTACTATACTCTGCTGTTAAACAATCAAAGAATCTATTTTAAATATCAATGTACGAGATTATATGTTAACTGTACGAAATAAATATTAAAATGTATATTGTATTTCATTTAACCCTTAACACACAATAATTTACAAAGAAAAAAACACTTTTGATTCTGTTCTTAAATTTTAAAAGACTTTGTGATTATGAATCATTTTCGTTCGTTTCAGCCATAACAAGTCGACAGTATTAGTGCTGTGGTCCAAATAATCGCTGCTTGGACTGCGTTGGGAAATCATTTTATTTATTTGTTTAATAAACTTTGATAGATATTTTAAATAAATAAATCTCCTCCACCTACTCAACAAAGAAAAATAAAACAAAGTATTAACAAAAACAACTTTTATTCTCATAACAATAAACAATGTGCGTCTCTTATTCTAAATCGCGCTTGGTCGTTCTTGAAAGGAAGTACGAAGGAAGAAGAAAGAAGGAAAGAAGAGTAAGAGACAGAAATAAAGAAAAAGAGTATAAGGAAATAAATAGAACAAATAACAAATAGAAGGAATACATATAATTATAATTAAATATAAGATAATAGCTACTATAGCTTACTTAAGAAGTAAATACTCGTAATAGATGGAAGAATTGAAAATAAAATTGTAGATAGAATATAAATAAATAGAGAAGTTATTATAAATAAATAATTGTGAAGAAAAGGAATAAATTTGAAAACAGAAGAAAGAATCAAGTGAAATTGAATAAATCGTAAAATTGAAACATTACAAAGAGAAAGAAGGAAGAAAACGCAAAGTTGAAATAAGATAAGTGATAGATAAGAAGATAAAGTTAAGACTGGAAATGAAAGAAGAAAAATATAATAAGGTACATAGTATAGGAAAGATTGCATAATTTAGTAATTTTCTTTTCATTAGATCAATTCTGACTAAAATCTTAGTTAACATGCCTGTCCAGTGACACAGTCGCTATCATCATCATAGGTAATAGTATAGGAAAGTTGGTAATATATAGTAGTTTTCTAAATCCAAGGTATGGTAACTCCACATCCACATGCACAAAGACTGAGTACCTAACAGTTGTTTGACCGTAAAGTAATTGTACTACATTCTGTCGAACCTTATAAAATTATTAAAATCGCTTTCACCAAATAAGGAACAAAGAAATATAATATTCAGTCGTAAGTTAAGAGGTAGTGTATTAGAAAGAGTAGGAAAAGGAATAGCCGAAGTGATAAAGTAGAAAATATGAAGGAAATTATAAAGTATGTAAGACAAGAAATTGCTGAAGTTTAGAGTAGAGGTATATAATGAGCAACAAAGAATCAAAAAGGACAGTTATATAAATGCATTGTAGATATGTAAAATAAATAAGGATGAAATTAAGACATGATGCACAAGTATACTAAACGAAAAAAGAATAAGAAATTACGTAAAGATAAATAGTAACGAAGAAGGTAGGTAATTAAATGCCGTATACTTGGAACAAAAGCGACAATAGAAATATAAAAGTGTGTGACAAAATAAAAGAATAAATAGATAATAATAGGTAATATAAAAATACGTTGATAAGATGTTTTTGTAAGAAAGAGTAAAAAATAACAAGGACAAAGAAATAAGGTACAGAATACAGATACTATTTTTGGTATGTTTCGAGAATACAGAAAGAAGAAGAGACATTTTAGAATTAAAAGAACAGCAACTTAAAAGTCGAATAAGTAGAAAATGAAAAGAAAATAGAGTCAGATTAAGGTTATAAGATAGGTCTCCAAATATTAAAGACTTAACACAAACATTAATGATGAATGAAAGTAGAAAAAGAAATAGGTAAGTAGGTACATAGGATAAAAAAGAATGAAAATAAAAACTACAAAATATTAATAAGGCAAAAAGTAGACAATGTATAAAAAGAAGATGAAATTTTTGAAACAGAAATAACGACAAAGATTCTGCAGATAATAAGGTATAATGAGAGCGAGTTTGATTTAAGATGAAACGTGAATAGAAGCAATGTATCTCCAGATGTATAAGATGTCAAGAAAATGAAAAAAGTATGTGAATAAGACAAGGTTGAGAAGAAGGGTAAAGTAAGGTAAGGTAAGGTTGAAATAGATTATAGAACTTGTGACACTAGAAAGATATGAAAGAAGTTTAGAATGAGAAAAAGCAGAGTGAAACAAACATTTAGGATAAAAGTATTGTAAGAAGTAACTAGTTTGAGATGAAGTAGGTATGAAGGGTAAGATTTATGCAAAAAAAGTTATAATAACTAGTAGAAAAAAAAGGTAATAGAATACAATGAATTAATAGCAGTCAAATTTGAGTAAGAATATATGAGTAAGTAGAGATACCGAGAATAGAAATGCAAATGAGAAAACGATAGCAGATAGAACATCAGAAGAGTTGTAACATAGACTTGCTTAGTAAAGTATAAAATTGAAGAAAATATTGATAAAAATAGGCATACAAAACATAGAACACAAATAGAATAATAGAAGGAAGGTAGATAAAGTAATAATGTATAAAAATGATTGACCTATTACCTAGGTACCTTTGAAGTACCCAATGTAACATAAAACAAAACAGTAATTGAAGAGAATATATAATAGTATAATAGGTACAGAATAGGAAGACGATAGATGAAAATACATGAGAGTAGGAATACGAAGAGGAATAAGAATGTAAATGTATAAATAGAATAAAAAATAGTAAAAATAGTACTCGATATGAAAGGCGTGATTATGAAAATGATGTGAAAGAATATTGATCTATAAGAAATAGAAAAAGAGTCCTGTTTAATGTGAAACGATAATGAAATAGAAGAGTAGTAGTTAGGTTAGGAAGTTTAAAGGAGTACCTACAGCAATTCATCATCATCACCCTATTAATGTTCCCACTGCTGGGACACAGGGACTTCTCTCTTGACGAGAGAGATTAGGCCTTAATTCACCACGCTGGCCAAGTGCGGGTTGGTGAATGTCACATGTCCTTCAAACTCTTTTAAAGTTCTCAGAACATGCCGGTTTCCTCACGATGTTTGCCTTCACCGTTAAAGCACGTGTTTAAAGCGCACATAAATTTCTCAAGAAGAAAAATCCAGAGGTGCGTGGCGGGGTTTGAACCCACGACCTTCGGAATGAAAGTCGAGTGTCCTCCCACTTAGCCAACACGGCTTGTCAGCCAACACGGCTTGTCCTACAGCAATTATTTGTTCATATTAAGAATATGCCAATCTGAAAGACGTGACTATGAAAATGATGAAACAGAATAATTTATGGATTAAGAAAAAATAGATGTAAAATTAAAGAAGATTATATTGCATAGTATAACAATAATTTATACTTGTTAAATACTCAATGTCATGCGACATGTGGTCATGTTATTGGAGACATAGAAGAAGAACTGGATAAGCATGCAGAAGGTGAATTTTGTAGATGATATATAGGGTTGAGTTAATGCAATTCAGCAATTCAATATTTTAAAGGTAACGGTAACCATTTATGAATTGCCTACTTTTCTGAAAGAATAGACAGAAAGATAAAAGAAAATAACATGCACTGGAAAAGAGGAAGATGTGTATAATGTATTAAAGATATTAATAATAGTGAGTTTTTGATTTTATGATATTTATTGAGTAAAATAAAATGTTTGAAGTTATAGAAATAGATCTAGGTATAGGAGAAGAAGGAACTGATATAAGAAAGTGCCATTACAGTTTAGGTAGATAACAACAGAAATCCATCATAAAGTAACTATGGAAATGAAAAATAAGAAGCAAGATTTGTTGAGAATGATAAAGAAGAGATAGTGGTTAAGATATAGAATTGAAAAAGGTATAGGTATAGAAAACATAAGTAGATAGATTGATGTATTGATGAATAGATATACAAGCAGAATAGAAAAAAGAAGGCAGAAAATTGAACTACCAAGGCGCGTATCACAGTGTACTTTAAAATACCTAATAATCTAACAATAACAGGAACTATCCGTTCTCGAGTGCATAGAATTGACCGTTTTTAACAAATGTGCGGCAATTCCCTCTTACGACATCATTAATACTGTCTTTGGTAAGATTCGTGCATTTGCAAGTGCTTAGAGCTGGAATAGCTCATCTAAATGCAAAACCATTTAGAAAAATCCATAGATAAACTAGGACATATCTACCGATCTAATAGACCACAATCAAAAAAGTTTTTGTGATAGAAATTTTATTTCATTCCATCCGTCATCTAGCATCTATCTAGCGTTTTCCTTGATATCTATAGGTAAGTAGTTTAATATAAGCGCTTGGGGAAATCAAGACTACGATTATAAAGAGTGGTCTAAAGTAGGTATAAATGATCAAAGGTATCAAAATAGACCATAAAGAGCTATAATATTTTAACCAGCTCTAAAAGCTTTATATACTTTTGAATCAACGTGTCCCATTATGTCATACTTTTCTATGGATCTCTCTAACCGGCTTAGTGAAGTTTATCTCTACAGAACCCATCTCATTCAATACGATGAATCGTGGTGGTTATTATTGATGGGGTAGTCGGCGTACCAGCCGAAGGCGCCGTGGTCCCCGGTGTGGGCACCGAAATCAACGTATTCGCCGAAGTCAGGGGCTCTTTCGGCGAATTGGGCAGAGGAGGCCGCCGGCGCTGCAGGCTCTTGGACTTGGATTCTGGCTGGAGGCGGGTTTGGTGCTATCGCTGTAACAAGATATGATTCGTTTTAACCAGGATGGTTAATTTCATTATATGTGCAACTTGATCCACAAAAAATAAATCCACGGGCTTATGACCTTTCGTATTTTGCGTAGGCTTGTTGTCCCACCTGTTGCGTCATCCTAAGACATGGGCTCAAATAACCACTCTTTGTTACTTAAGGCTCAACTCAGCCACGGATTCAGATGAGTAGGTACGTTCTACCGCTTTAGGGTGTATTTAACCCCAGATTACATATTATGTAATATGGGATTTAACCCACTTATTAGATTACCACTGTCTACCGTTAAGGGTTTCCTACTAAATCGAGCAACGTGGATTTTTTTTTTTTTTTTTTTTTATGGTTGATAAGCCTTCTTTTGACCACAATCTCACCTGATGTAAAGTGACGATGTGGTCTAAGATGGGACATGAAGACCTAGAAATCAAAGATACCTAGATATTTTTATATTTTTAGTCTAATTTGTTTTTTGTAATTATAAATTATGAAGTAATGATCTGCGTCTTATTGCTTACACCTATTCAATCTATGGAAAATATTTTGACTGAAATTCTTATCGATTTGGGTCTTGATATTTTACTATTAATAGCAAGTATGCAAAAATAAAAAAATGTTTGCTATGTCCTTAATCAGTAATAGGGGTGGATTAGCTGTAGCTAGTTTGAGAGTTACTTGTAAAAAAAAGATTTCTAGTAGTAGTTATTATACTCGTACTAGTTATGTAAAGCTAACTATGACTTCTGTCAAAGCAAAGAGAAAGGGTGAAGTAACACAATAGTGCCAAGAAATCAATTGGACACGAGAAAGGCAATATTGTTATAATGCAATATTGATAATCTCAACGTAACGAACTGGAAAGTAGGTAGGTACGCTTATGCGGAACTTATTAACCAGACCGTTTAAATCTGGACGGGATAGTACTCAACACCGATATTTCGTTACATAAGAGTAGACAATGGAAGAAAGCTTTTAGTTACGCCTATTTAGCATTTTTCTACATGACTTTTTACATGTTTGATGGTAGGTCTTTTCTACAACGCAGGTAAAAGCCGCTGTTCGTTTGAAACAGTTGAACGCTTTAATTTAGTTAGGTGGTTAGCAGAAGTTATTCCTTCTCAGATCCAACGTATTGTTATTTATACAATAATAATGATGTAGTCTTGGCCGTTTTCGACCTCAGCGACTGTGATAATTGGCATACATAATAGTTATTTATTGTGGATGTAGCTTTAGTAGGTATCCTTTCAAGTGCTCTCTGGTGGCTAGATTATCCCATATCACAGAATAGTTAATTACTACGCTGGTTTGTTGAACGCACTAATCTCAGGAACTACGGGTGGAATTTAAATAATTATTTTACTTTTAGATAGCCTATTTATCGAGGAAGACTATATGATACTTTAACGCGGGAAAATACGTCGATCCCGCGGAAAAAAACCATAAAACACGGACAATGTGGTGTGAAGCTAGATTATCTATAAGAATATAATCACGAGTCCACAAAAGGTAATGTATCAACTACTTTCTAAGGATCTCACTTTCACTGTCCGCAACTGGTTCGGCTCGCATTCAATACGTTGGCGCTGCATATTTATAAGTGATCTTGTTACGAGCGAGCCTTTCACATTGTAAACAAAGGATTAAATCTGTATCACAAAACTATAATTTACATAAGCTGTTGCCTTTTTGGAATGGAAGGAAAAAATATTTATATGAAAGAGTAAATTTACTTTAAAACGAATGCTGTTAATTCCTTCAAATCCTAAATTCTAAATATAGCATCGCGTTCTCAGATTTTGTTTGATTATCTCTCATGGACTCATGGACATGGTAGCTATGTGAGAGAACTTTGCCCTGCCATGGTACATAACGACAGACAGGCTAATAAACATGTTTATATGCTTGTGCTGCCTTCCGTTTTATTCGACTGTTGTATTTAACTAGTATCTTTTTCTTATATCTGTGGAAACTTATAATTAGCCGTTAGTTACACACTGTGTTTACTATTTAGTTACCTAGCTGTTAGTTTTCCCAGAATTATAAAATAAATAAATAATATACCTACACGTAGCATAATATATGTACCAATTATGAAATTTCATAACCATTAGTCAGTCATTGTTCTGTGACGTAAAGATGAGATCCAATTATTTAGACAGAACTATTAAAACATCGTGAATCTTCAGAATCTCACTTATCTAAGTTTCATTATGGAATAAGAAATCGTGAAATTGATTTCTCACTGGCATAGGTTAAGTAATCGGAGAAGTCATGCGGAAGATTTGGTTTGTTGTCTACTCATGAATTCGCTTTCTTTTATTTTTAAATTTCCGTTGTTCGATTCAGCAAAGGTCAGTCGATGACTATCGGAAATTTTATTTTTTTGCCAAAAATAATAAGATATAATGAGCCACGAGCTTTCACATAATCATTCTTTCATGTAATTTTCCACATTAATGAAATTATATAGGTGAGTAAGCAATTATATAAACTTTGCAAGTAGTTCCTACTCTAACTAAGTAACGCCACCCGGTTTTCTAGGCAGCGTGGGCTTAAGTTATCAACTTTGGGTACATTACGATATTAATATAAGGATCTATTCACAGACCGAATTGCCCAAGGGTCATTTCTTCAATAATGACAGGCCTAACAAACAAAACTGTTCAATAAACTCCACTGATGGAAACAAAACATCTTTTATCCAAGTTTTATCTCGAAGCCTGGCCATAGATTTAGAACCCTTTTAACTACGGATTACGCTATCCAGTAACTGTGAAAATAGCAGTCAGAAGCTACTTTGTATGTATACATTATGTCATGGTTGCTATGTGATTTTATGTATTAGGTACTTATTATTGCCATATAGTCCCTTGCCGTGTCAATTATATTGTTACTCAATAAATAAAACATCTAGCCCCGTGGCAAGCTTGTGTTACGGTTACAAGACATCTGATATACTTAATATGATAGATATTTTGTACCTTACATATTGAACACCAAGGAGAAAGTCCTTGCAGAACAAACACTTGGCCCCTCCGCGGGAATCAAACCCGCTGCCTTCGCCGCAAGCGGACCTCCGCCCACCGCTCCAATGAGGCAGTCAAATAGCATGTAAAATGACTTACGCTCCCTCTGATACTGCTGCAAGATCGGCAGCTCTTGGTTGTAGTGCAGATGTGGCGGCGGCGGCGGCGGCGTCAACACCTGCCGCGGGACCCGCCTGCCGAGCTCCCGGAGGTCCAGGAAGGCTATCTGGTCGGCCGGCACTGCGATGAAGGAGGGCATCGCGGCGGCTATGCTCGCGATGGCTGCGAGAATGAGGGCATGCTGTAACAATGTTATGAGTTTAATAAACTAAGTTGATTTGATATAGAATAATATGCAAAATATGTCTTGGCCAGATTTTAGTACCAACCGCTAACTCAGTTAACCAAAATACTTAACCTGAACCAAAGGGCTGGTACACTAATATAAAGTCGGAAATTCGCAAGGTCATAAAATAATATTGTTTGTACCTTAAATTAGTCTACGTCGACGACCCGTCTAACATAAATATGGTAAATAGAAGGTTAGAAATATTAAACTTTTTGTAATAATGTTTATGTTAAGTAAACTTTGGTATTTTTTTATTTGAAAGATATGTTTGTATTTTAAATTAATCAGTTATGCCAATGCTGCATTATTGAGTTTTATATATTTTTTTGTCTAAGTATGTTACCAAGCGACGAAAAATGTGAGTTCTTTGATAACTCTTACTTTGTATAAGTTTAATTTACGCACCGTGAAAAAATACCACGTCCGTAAACAAAGGAAGCTAGCTACTAACTGGCAAATTTATTCGTTAATGCTCTATTAAATAACCTAAGTCGTCCATGTAAATAAAGGGACCGTGTGTTGCAATTTTGTAAATAAACCTTGCATAATGTTTTATCAAATGCTGCCCGGAATACTTTTATTAGCTTAACTTTAACTACTTTGATAAGAAGATAAGTTTAATTTGCTTCAAGCAGACCGGCAAGATTTGTTAGATGAGTTTCAAAAATGCAGTTATTCCTCTCAGCTAATTTTCTAGCTATTATTCATACTCGCAAATTTCACCACATTTTTATTTTCCCTGCGTTACTATTTCTCAGCAGTGACCTATAAGATAGCATTTGTTTTCAAACGTATTTTCAAATTCGGCTTATTATTTCGTAAGGGAGAAAAAGTTCGAGAAATTGATATAAAAGATCGCACGATCGATAAAAGCACCATTTTTTCTTTTACAAAAGACTAGCTATTTTATATGGGTACTAATGACGCCACGACATGCCCACAGCCCGTGTATAGAACAACTACAAAACATAATTATAATAACAACATAATTCTCTTCAGATTCATAATATAATTATTAAGAAGTTTATTCAAATAATAAATTAATTCTGCCCTAGAAGCTGACGTTAATATACCATTAGTTTGTAAACGAATTACGTCTGCGACCATAATGTAGCGAAGTAGGTAGTTGAACCTACTCGGTTCATAATTATGGTCCACTTTCATAATGTCGCAACACTGGCGACACCTTTGCTACTTATCAGTTCGATACTGTACTGGAAAATGGATTTGGAAAGTTTAAATAGACTTTGTAATTTAATTACATAAGTATTTTGTTGGTAAGTATTCATAGAAATATAGAGACGAGCTCTACATTCCAAAACTGTTTGTACTAGGGTTAATTAAATATAGTCTGAGTTACGTAGTAATTTATTATTCTATGTTTTGAGCTACAAAGAATTTTTTTCTGTAAATTTCGTCTTTTAGAAATCTATTTAAAGCGATAAGGCAACCCATTAGACATTTGTTTTTTGCGTGTTGTATTTGAATTATCCTGTATCCAATTAAATATTTTGGGTTTTTTATTGTATTTTCTTTCGTCCTGTGGGTACTTATATCAAGAAGTATACATCTTAGATGGTAGATGCAAAGCATATATAACTAACTCAAAACAACTAAAAAATATTTTAGCTTCCATTTGGAAAGTCTACTGAAACCGCATTGGCAATAAATCCTTCCAACACGATCATAAGGCATACGTGACGAACCAGCGACGTTAACACGTCAGTATGTCTCACGATAAAAGTACTAAAAGTACTAAAGTACTATTTCATTAAGGTTCTGTCCTAAATAAGGTTATTTGTTTGTGATTTTCCTATTTATTTAACACTTTATTCATACACAAAAGTACAAAGATAAATATTTTATGCCCAATTGAAAGTTTTGATATCAGGATTTCAACGTTTTTTGTGGTTCTAACTAGATTTCATAGCTAATTGGATCCCGTACTAGGTCCGTTGCGATACCATCGGTAGCGGCACGGTAGCTCCAATTACGCCTGTGGGTGCGCTGGCGCAACGTTGACGGATTGGAGCCGTTGTCACTTGCGCAACGCGACATGCAGTAAATTCATTGTTTCTGTAATTTAATTTACTACTAGCAGTGCCCCACAATGATACCAGCGTTATAATGGCTTTTCCAATGTCATTTCTCGGGCTTTAATGAATCTGTGGATCACATTCTATTTAAATATGAAGTTTCAGAGACTACCCCGTAAAACGTCACAAACAATGTCACTAACATTACTTCCGTTTAGGTTCAGTTCAGTTTCTTGTAATTGGACTTTGCTCTTGACTTGAACCGACATTTTGCCAGTATCGAGTTAAATAAAATTTATAAAGTGAAAAAAAATTTACTCAGTTGAACGCCATTTTGCGTCTCCTTTGGATAGGATACATTTTATGGTTGCTTTTAACTGAGTATGAATGATGGCTCTATTTCGTGTCAAATTTCAGGATGTATTGTTTTCATGTGTTTTGGAATACCTTTGTCATCATATTTTACTATTAAAGACGCAAAATGGCGTTTAACTGAGTAACATCTTTTTCACTTTTTTTTTTTTTACTCGACGCTGGCTAATTGTTGCTTCAAGCGCATAGTGCAATTACTTACACAAAAACTGAACTGAACTATTTTACTATTGTTATTGACTTCGGACGCATAGCATGGACCTTAATGTTATTTTTTTTCCAACATAGTCAGATACAATAGTTTAGACAGAAAACTGCGAAAAACGCGCAATCAGTAGATTTTGTGCACGCAACTTGTTTAAATTATAATAATACGTAGGTAGGTTAATTACGAACAAATGGAGATTATAGGTAGCAATATGGTTATTAATAAGTAAGATTGCGTGAAAATGTGTGTGCAAATTACTTGTGATAATATGCTATTGTCAGACTCATGCCTTCTCACAATATTTATCAACTGATCGCTTCACACGGTGATATAGTGCAGTTACCACACCAGGTACACAAATTATAATACATTGTTAGTTAAATTTCTCAAGGATTTTCCTCTCTTGGCAGCAACCATTTCAACTTCTGTTTTAGGTAGTGTATAATTTTTGGGGCATTTGTGTTAGCAGGAGGGATATTGCGAGGCAACGTAAATTATAAGTCTATAGAAAAAATTAAGGAGTTGTATAGAAATAGATAAAAAGCCATGTTGGCTAAATGGGACTTTAATTTTTAATGGTCGTGAGTTCAAATCCCACCGCACACCTCTGGATTTTTCTTCATGAAATATTTATGTTCGCCCTTATCACGTGCTTTAACGGCGAAGCGAATATCGTGAGGAAACCGGCATTACCTAAGAACTTGGAAGAGTTTGAAAAACATGTGACATTCACCATCCCGCACTTGGGCAGCGTTGTGAATTAAGGCCTAATATGTCTCGTCAAGAGAGAAGTCCCTGTGTCTTAGCAGTAGGAACGTGAAAAGGGGTGCTTATGTACATTTATTCATAAGCAGAATAAAGTGAATACAGACAACAGTTAGGTACATTAGATGTTTGAATTGAAATAGTTATATAACAGAATACTGAGCTGCAACAGTAATGTACCTTCGTACCATTTTATCTCGATTTTGCGACTAAGGTATTATCTTATTGAATTGCATTTGACCTTAACTGTTTAGAAAGGGCTATTATATTATAGTACCTACTGCTACCCACCTCCAACCTTCGATGTATTGTAGGCGTTAGAAAACTCCACCTACGATTTAAACCTTAAGCCCTTTTGATAGATAATTTCTTAACAATGAAACATTATGTGTTCAACCCACATAATGACATTTTGTATTGAATTGTGGATAGCTACTGTGTTGTAATGTTAGGAAATAGTGTACTTGAGTTGATTACATAATAACCAAGTTTGATATTATTTTGTGTGATGAAGTACATGTATAAAGAGCTGTCATTGCCCGCGTAATAACATATTTTCCCCTGGTAAAAAGTACCTCTTGTCCGTTACTGGGAAGACAGCTTTGTCCGTGCCAAATTTGATCTATTTCAGACTTTGCTCGCAATAATTGAATTGCCCGATAAATGGGGTATTTCAAACAACTTAACTCTACAAAAGGCAAACTATTGAAAACACTGCATTGAATAATATATTGTTACGTGCTTTTAGAAAGCTAAGCGTGATTTTATGGGCCTCACGATTTATTCGGTTCAGTCGTTACACAATACATTTATTTTTGTATTCATTCAACGTAGTTTTACGTGATTTGATTTAATATTTTTAGAGTTGTAATAAATTATTTACTTTAGGAACCTATAGGTACTTATTTTACACAAAAAAAATGCAATATTTTTTTTGGTTAAAAAAATCTGGGATCTGAGGTGAAGGCAGGAGTAGAAAGAATAAATTATTGACACAGAATAATGAAGGCAACACAAAAATATATTATAAAAAATGTGTGTGCGATTCACACACGATAGAAGTGAAACTTCAATAAATCGACAAAAAATTGAGATGAATAAAAAAAACAAAAAAAAATAGTGTTCAAAAAGATTTTGTTCGGGCGGTCACCCATCCAAGTACTAGCCTCGCGCAACGTTGCTTAACCTTGTTAGCGTTTAAGATTGGTTTACCTGTCTCATTTCCGTTGCATCCGGTTTGAAATCACAACGATTCTAAAGAAGTTTCACTTCAAAAAGGCCAAAAATTTTTTGATTTGACTGGCTTGAGGTCTTATGCTCTGACTGAGCCAAATTTACGCGATTATTATAATATTTTTGCGTATTGATACGTAACAATTGCTCAAAGGACTACAGGAAGCTGAACAAGGTCCATGTTTTTAACGAACATGTTTTTAAAGAATATATCCGTAACTAAAATGTAAATTCCCTATGAACTTGGCTCGAGTCAGATCACCTTCACAGACCATCAAGTTGTCTAATGGAGACTTATTTTTTCATAAAAAGTTTATAGCACAGAGAATTCAATCACAGAGCCCGGTACAGAACCAGTAAATAGGAAATCGTACAACTAAAATAGAGCTAGTTTTTCAATGTTGTTCCTCAAGTACAGCCTTCAGGTCTAGTGAAAGGTTGGAGACAAGTATGCTACATTATGTACACAATGCCAAACGTGATACAAAGAAAATTGTTTAAACTAAGTCTGTCTCAAAATCAAGGCTGTCTTTTTAAGTGATTGTTTGTCAGATTTTGTTGTGAAACTTGAGCACTTGATTACCCTGGACTCTGTCAATGCTATATTCATTTCAATAATTTTGTTATTATGTGGTACCGACGTTTTTTTGTCCTAATAAGCGTAACGTAGTTAAGTAGTTGTGTGAATTTTATTTTAAACCCTATTTAATTATTGCATTGATTTTATATATTACGCAATGATGAAAAGTAAAGTTATTTATAAATAAAAACTGATATCATGCACATAATAATTGCTATGTCTTTATATAATAAAATCCATTTCCGTTTTTTTCTCCAAACCGGAACTCAACTCTTCCAATATGTATTTTTTTCTTTTGAATACGTAACATATTATACCTTTAGGATAAGATGATGACGAGTTACTATGAAGATATACATAGATTCTATGCGGTTTTCAGTGTCCCGTGGAATATAATATAATGATTTAGTCTAGAGCACGAAATCACAAATCATGGAATAGAACTATAGTAATTTTTAAGGTTTGTTTAAACAACATAGTGAGATACTAAAGATACAATCACGAACTCTACGAAGTGTCATGTAACACAAAACAAAAGGAAGTCGCATATTACTGCTACAGCTGACGAGAAACTTTTTAACCTTACATGACAATAGCATTAGAGAATTATTTATCTATACATCTACAAAGGTAGACCTACTTATCTACTCTCTTCTGTTGTCTAAAGCCAAGAGTTGAGTGTTTTTAAGAGAATAGTTTCTAAGCTTTCCTTATCGCCTGCGTTGGATCCGCTTATGGAGATCTATAGTTATGTTTCTACATTTTTTTGTAATATTAGCCCCTGGCAATCTGATTTCTGAGGAAGGTCGTGCCTGATAATGTTTGTATTAAAAATATACCCCTTTATTTCAAATCCTTATCTTTATATTCAAAGCAGCTACTGCTATTGCTTACTATGGACTTTTCCAGTTACATTATCATACACATTGTGTACCTATACGCGCAATAAAAGACTAAATGAATAGCTTAATTCTAAACATTGTTCCTACTTGATTATATAGTTATTAGGTACGTCCGTGGTCGCGGGAATTTGCGGTACAGTAATTATTTTTAAAATTAATAGTTGGAGCGAGAGACTTCCAAGGTTATTCCAAATTTGTCAATTTGGCAAGGTGGCAAGGTCACAAACCGAAAAAGACAGGAATATGTTCATAAAGTCATTCATTAAAATAAAGATCCAAATTATAAATCGCCTTTACATTAATAAATAGCAGTAAGAAGCTTAATCATGCCCTATAAGAGTTCAATGTTTGTAAAGGCCCTAAGGTAGGTTGGCACATATTACTAAACATTAATACCTATTTACTCATTCTAAAAAGTACTTGACATGAATAGCTAATTAACTATTAGAATCGCAATAAAATGAGTTGCGTTAAATGACCTAGCCACAAATTACTTAATAATGAGATAACAACGAAAAAAGTTTAATTAAAAACGGCCTTGCGCAAATCAGCTACAGTATGCTCTGATTACCTACATTTTGATATCTTATCTTCTGTTGGTTTAACTTATAATGTGATAGAATAATTATCATGAATTAAGTAACTTCGAGTTGTTACGAGAATTATTTTAAAAGGGTTATATTTTTTATATTAGGTCCTTACATATGAAATTGGCGTTTTGTATGGGAGGAACAAAAAGTCGAATATTTTTTAATATAATATATTTAATTAATCAAAGTATGAACCATTATTTTCTATGCACTTTTGCCATCTTATAGGTAGTTCATTGATCCCTTTACTAAAAAAACCAGTCGGACGGGAATCAATAAAATCTTTGAAGGCGATTTGGACTGCCCCATCGGAGTTGAATTTTTTCCCTTGCAAGAAGTTATCCAAATTTCGAAAAAAATGGTAATCTGTTGGAGCAAGGTCCGGGGAGTACGGAGGATGTCTTAGACTTTCCAATTGAAGCTCTTCTAATTTAGTAGCCGTCTGTTGCGCAGTGTGTGGTCTAGCGTTGTCGTGAAGCAGCAGTGGCGTGGAGCGATTGACCAGCCTAGGTTGTTTAGCCGCTAGCTTTTCCATCATGGTTTGCAATTGCTGACAATAGACATCAGCCGTAATAGTCTGGCCAGATTTGAGAAAACTGTAATGAACAATACCGGCACTAGTCCACCAAACGCTTACAAGTAACTTTTTTGGGGTTAATTTTCGCTTGGGGCAGGATTTGGCTGGCTGGCCAGGATCCAACCATTGCGCTGAGCGCTTCCGATTATCGTAAAGAACCCATTTTTCATCACAGGTAATGATTCGGTTTAAAATACCTTCATTATTGTGCCGGTTTAGTAATGTAACGCAGCAGTCGACGCGCGTTTGCCGGTTTGCTTCAGTCAATTCGTGAGGTACCCACCTTTCAAGCTTTTTAATCTTCCCAATTTGCTTCAAGTGAATTAAAACAGTTTTATCACTAACACCGCAGCCTGCAGCTAACTCGGACGTGGTTTGCGATGGATCCGCTTCCACAATAGCCTTCAACTCTTCATTATCAACTTGAGTCTCAGGCCGTCCACGGGGCTTGTTCTGCAAGTCGAAATTTCCAGAACGAAAACGTTGGAACCAAAAACGAACTGTGTTTTCTTTTGCAACACGACCGCCATACACATCATTCACCCTTCGAGTTGTTTCCGCAGCACTAGTGCCACGGCGGAACTCGTACTCGTAAATAATGCGATATTTTAAGTTTTCCATTTTGTAAAATGAGTGACGCAAACAGAAAAAAACAGAAGAAAAAAAACAAATGAATGACGATCATCGAAGCACAAATACATGAGTCTATAGCTGTACAAATTTGAATTTGGAATTCCTTACCAAAGAGGAGAAATTTGTGATTAAAGTGGCCAGTACGAAAAACGCCAATTTCATATGTAAGGACCTAATATAATATAGAGCTAGAGTTATATACCTATTTAAAGTAGATATTATATAATAAAAATAAATGAGTTTGTCAATGGGCATGATGACTACATAAAAAATGGTATTCTATTTAGTCCACCTGATAGCCCGTCCAAAAATATTTTTATCTAAGTATTTGATAAAAAAGCGATAAGATGTAGAGCATCAAAAATTGAAGTGGGGGCTTTTGACGTTATAAATTTAGTACAAATCGCACGAAAGCATAACGTCATGTAAACATAACATGTCATGTATGTATGCACAATATCATGTCATGTATGTATGCACTTGATTTTTTGTTTGCAAGATATAGAAAAACAAGGTTTATTTTTTTTTGGTAGACTAGATTTTTTTTTGCAATTATACCCTTTTGTTCATTTAGTCTCTAGTTGAATCTTATAAATAAATTATTTATTAAACTGTTCCATGGGTTGACTATGGTCTCCTTTAGAACCTTAATATAAATGTATAGAGTACTGTTCTCAACTTCTCAACTCAGTATAAAAAAATCAATTATCGATAATGTTATCGATGTAAAGACAATGTCATTACATCGATAACATATATTTTAGAAATTTAATTAATTTAATTTTAAGTTCAGCACTCCATATATTCCCTTCTAAGGAAATAAACATTTTGACTTTGACTACAATTTGTATAGCATTGAGTTTATACGGGGTTATTTTACAGTGATTAAAAGTTGGCTATTCTAGGAGCTAGTGTTAACGCGTTGAGATCTTTTGTATCAGAACTTGATTTTACTACAAGCTCAGATTAATTTTTTATTTTCCTGGAATTAGCAGAAGTGTTATTCTAATTATTCAACGATTTAAGTGTAATTTAATATTATTAGTGGACAATTAGAATTTACTACGATTAAATTAATACCTAGTAGTTTTGTTTGTTAAGCCATTTAAAAAACTAATATAAATTGAGCATGAAACCTCTTTGATACATAAGTCCCAAATAAAATCCACTAATTCCAAAAACAAACAACGAAAGTGAAATGAAACGTCACTGACCATTGGCGGCATGTTGGTAGCACTGCACTGTTCCTTCCGCGCTAGCCCGCGCAAACTGAACCCGCGATGGCGGCTGTTACATTTTTTATAGCGTTTCGACAAAGCAGTTTCACTTTCTACGACCAGATCGGACGTGGTCTACTTTGCTTGCCGTAAACAAAGGGTTGAATTATTGCTTTTATTCGATAAGCCGTTTTGGTAGAGGTTTTGGTGTTCTGCAATATTTGTTTAACAACGAAATGCCAATTATGTTCTTGAAGGACCCCAGATTTAAATCTTTGGCAAAGACATTGTCCATGTAAAATTGATAATCTTGTTGTTCCTACAGCTGTAATGATTTTTGATTTATTTTTTTGGATTCTCATTTTAGAACAAATATATATGATACTATACCGTACCGTAGTTCCGTACAAAAGCAAATAAAGAAACACGTTTTTATAGAGTGATTTACGAGATTTAAATGTACTTTTGCAAATGAATATTCTTATTCTCTACCATGAGAAAGTAGGTAGGTAGTATTGCCGAGGGAACAATAAAAGCCAGGCAATCACGCAAGGCGTCGCTGGTAGGTAGGTATTATAATAATGACAAGAATTATTAGTTTGCCCTTACACAAAAACTGGACTGTGCTTGTTTCCTTTCATTTGGGCCTTGTTAACCTTGCCCGATAGCGTGACATTCAGTTTAAGTGTAGGGATAAGTTATATACAATTGAAACTTGGATCGACTGACCGGAAAATTCATTCTTATACAAAAATGGATTTGCGACGAATTATAACTATTTAATTTTAAACGATAAGATCTATCGTTTTGTATAATTATATGGTATAAAATAAGGGTTATAATCATTTTAATTTATATTAACGTTCCTACTGCTGGGACCACAGGGACCTATCTCCTGGCGAAAGTCATGGGTTATATTGTCATATGTGTTGCAATTGCAAGTAATGAGTTTTGTGTACCGAATATCTACATAAATAAATAGGTTCGTATATTTAGCGTTTTCCTGGGTTCGGTTGAAAAATAGACTTCACAATACTGTGTAGAACCTTAAACAATTAACTGAAACCTAATTATAATTACAAATCATCATCATCATCATCACCCTATGAAAGTTCCCACTGCTGGGACACAGGGACTTCTCTCTTGGTGGAAGAGATAAGGCCTTAATTCACCACACTGGCCAAGTGCGGGTTGGTGAATGTCACATGTCCTTCAAACTTTTTTTTAAGTTCTCAGAACATGCCGTTTCCTCACGATGTTTACCTTCACCGTTAAAGCACGTTTATAAGGGCACATATATTTCTCGAGCAAAAATCCAAAGGTGCGTGGCGGTGTTTGAACCCACGACCTTAGGAATGAAAGTCGAGTGTCCTCCCACTTAGCCAAACACGGCTTTTGTAATTACAGATGCTTTACTAGTTTTGTAGGTTTACTCACAATCATCTCAAAAACTAAGGAATGGATTCTCTTGCTGTTTTAAGTAATAATTAGATTGAGTGAGTGCACTAGTACAGTCAGCGTCAAATTGATAATTTTGAACATCTAATCAACTTAGACATATATGAAACAATAGATATGAGATATTTTGGGGGCTTTCAGTACTTTGTTGATTTTATTGTCAATATCAATTTAGTTTTTTGACTTACTTACATATGATTATATCAATTTAACGCTCACTGTCTGAGGCTGGGTTGGAACGCTAGGAAGTTTTAAAATAAAAAGAAAAATGCCTATAACACTTAGATTAGTGGCGTTTTTATTGTATCATTTATAGCACATGAACATCAAACATCAGTTTGCGATATCATAAAGCCAAAGTCAAGATATTATATTAGACTAACATGAACCAATAACTATTCGGTATTAAGGATACTAATAAAGTGGCATACGATTACAAATCTTAATATATATATAAATCTCGTGTCACAATGTTTGTCCTCAATGGACTCCTAAACCACTTAACCGATTATAATCAAATTCGCACACCATGTGCAGTTCGATCCAACTTGAGAGATAGGATGGTTTTTACGGCGAGAAAAAATCGAATAATTTCCGGGAAAATTTTATACCCGTGCGACGCCGGGGCGGGCCGTTAGTATATTTATAAATAAATGCTGATGTAGATTTAAACATCTTTAAGCATAGGTAGATCTGTGACCTAAGATATTATTGTAGCAAAAATATCATAAAAAAATTATGCCTGGTTCAGCGATAAGACCCCAATTTGTCACATAGTCTTAAGTATAATATTGTTTTAAGTAAATACAATTTTCTGACAATCCACACAGCAACATCTAGCATCGCGGTAAGCTCTAAGCTTGTGTTACGGGTAATAGACATGTGATATATTTAATACTAGCTGACCCCAGCAAACGTTGTTTTGCAAAATAAAAATAGATAGTAGCCGATTCTTAGACCTACTGAATACGCATATAAAATTTGGCAAAAATCGGTAAAGCCGTTTCGGAGGAGTACGCGGTAACTAACATTGTGACATGGAAATTTTAATTATTTTTTTTAATATAAAAAATTGCTTATTATCACAAAGCTATAATAGTTAGAGATATGATGTTAAGACGTTTTTTGTAGATAATTATAAGTTCTACAAAATTGTAATACATCATTTTATAGTTTTCGCAACATTCGCGATTAAAGAAAGTTTTTAGGCTTTTTTTCACCTTGGGTTACATTATTGGAGGTTTGGTAAGGAATCATTTTTTTTTTCATCAGTTTGGACTTTTAATTATGTGTGCATAAAGAATACTTTTAATATCTTAAAATTCACATTGAACTTAAGTTCACATGAGTGAAATGAAATTTCAGCCTAAGTAATTATACTCATGAGAGAGACCTCCCTATGTAATATAAATGTGGAATTTACCTTGCTGATCTTGACCCGGCTATTGATGAGCCTGTGAATAAAATTAAATGTCACCGTCCTTCCTTCAAGGCCTTAATTAATTTATTCTGTTGTTTTCTGCCATTATTTCGATCTACACTGTTAAAGTTCTTGTCTATAAAGTATCCAGTTGTAAACCTGACTTCTTTATGACCTATCATCTATATTCAGCGACTTTGAGTACCTACTACAAGTCCTACCTGCCTAGGTAACTATATATAAAAACTAAACTGGTCTTAACTGAGCGCGGAACTGGACTTAAGGCACGATCAATTGTAAACCCGACCAGCTGCGTTAGGTAAATCTAATCTGACTTTACTAACGTTGCAGTCACAAGAAGTATTAAGTATTAGTATTACCGAATACTATCTAATATATTCAAAGGGTGTTTATAAGCATAATACAAAAATATCTATGTATGTCTATCATATATTAAGTATGTATATCAGAAGTCTATTAGCACCCGTAACACAAGCTTAGAGCTTAACATGGGGCTAGATGTCTTTGTGTTGATAGTTCGGAAATATTTTATTTTATAGTTTCTTCTTAATACCGTGTCACAAGCACTCATTATGTAACGCGCCCCATCTAAGCCGATCTACAGGGTGTCACATAAGCCGCAACCTCTTGCGTCTCAAGCGGACGTTCGCCCACCGAGCCACAGAGGTCGTCGTTGTTTTTGTATATCACAAAAGACATATTCGATATCCTACTTAAAAGGGTTGCTACCCGAGCAAGATACAAGTTTTTTTTTAATGTGTGAATCGATATTTATAAACTTCCTACACTGACCGAAACTCGTGTTACACCCTGTATAGGTACACTAGGATCTGTAGGTGTCGTGTCGGTAGGATATAGGTATCCTGTTACTAAGGCTGAAACCGGTTTAGCATAATTATTTGATATTCTTATTATACTAGTACTAGCTGTGCCCCGAGGTATATAATAAAGGTTTATAGTATTTTAAGTTACGGTAGGTATGGTAAGCTACAGTAGCACTGGAAACCTGCACTGTAGCTACCTGAGCTTCTACAGCATTATGCTGAGTGGAAACCGATTGATGTCTATAATAAATATGCTATAGTATTTTTGTTATTAAACTGCTTTTATGATTATTTTATTGTGTGTTTATGACGTAAATAAAACTTTTTCTATTCTATTTTAAGTGAATGGAACTCCAGTCACCGATTTGTCTCAGAGATCTAAGAGAGACGAATCCCTTTACCATCTATCCCCTATCTTAAATGGTTTAGCTATATAACATCCGCAACTGTTAACTCTTTATGAAAGACTAGCTTGACAAGCCACAGCGTTGCAATGGTATAGGATTTTTCCGCTGGAATATCGCACTTTCCCGGTATGTAGCCTATAGCCTTCTTCGATAACATGGGCTAACCAACACTAAAATATTTTTTAAAACCGGACTAGTTGTCCCTGAGATAAGCGGGTTCAAACAAACCATTAAACAGGCAAACTCTTCAGCCTTATAATATTAATATAGTATAGATTTAGGTAGGTTAGGATTTAGTTCCTACATGCCCTATTATTCACCAACCCGCACTTGGCCAGCGTGGTGAATTAAGGCCTAATCTCTCTCGTCAAGAGAGAAGTCCCTGTGTCCCAGCAGTGGGAACTTTAATAGGGTGGTGATGATGATGATGATGATGCCCTATTGGCATCATATGGTTTCACAAACCTTAGATGAATTAATTAAAGAAGTGCTCCAATAAAACTGTAATTGCTTATACGGTACGAACACACACTTAGGTACATACTAGGTACCCAATTAATATGCTGCTTTTATTTAATTAGGTATCTAGGTAACTTAATTAACCACATTTTTTTGTTATATTGATGCTTTCAGTAATACTGCTTTTTAATTAGTTTATCTAGCCCATTGTTTATGTCTTTTAGCCAAAGATACAGGATTACCCTATTTCAGGCTCATGTATTCCTGTTTTAAACGTTTTTTACCTATTGTTTTATAAGTGAATTTTGTTAATTATATTGAATATAATTTATTAATATCATTAATTCTTTTTGCATGTATTTTTAACTACAGCCTCACTACCTTTACTTTGAAAACCTACAAGCAAAATTTAACATCTTAAACGGCGATAGTGCCAATTTAGGTCTCGGGAAAGTGGACTGGAAACCTTTCATTACGCGCAGGGCTATTGGATGATGATAATCAATGCTATTCTCCGAGATTGCACTCAATAAAGGGGAAAGTTACAATTACGGTTTAAGTTGTTGAGATCAAAGGCTTGAGTTGGTGATGAGCTTTAGAGCACCTTTATGCTTGATTGACAATGAAACCACAGATGTACTATGTTATAGACAAGCCAAGTCTTCTTCTTCATAGTCGTAACCTCATAACTGAGGGACGTGTCTCAACAGCTTTGTCACCACATCTCCCCATCGTCTCCGGTCCTGAGCCAACTGTATCGATGCTTAGAGAGTGCCACCTGTAGCATCCTGCGTTATATGCCCAGCCAAGTAAGAGTACTCTCTTAATCACTACGTTTAGACAAGCTAATTGTTACATTAGAGCATGGAAGATCCATCCATGATTATAGGTAAAAATTGTATTCGCGATTTCTATTTAGTTCGTTAAATGCGGTTTTCGGCAATAGATATAGTAATTCAAGAGACGTTTGAAGCGTTACATTTATTCTGCATAACCAGCAAAGGTTATTTTAGAAAAAAGCCGACAGCAGTTTTATTTTTTTGTGAATATGTTTTGGTTTAAAAAAACCGCTTATTGTTTTTCTTTATTATAATTTTTTTGATATACCCAGTGATCCTCTCACGGTTATCCATCGAGCCGTTCAGGCTGAGCCCTAAATTTTACTCAATATAGTTTCTAAACGGTCAGTCGAATCGAAAAATTTGGAGTAAACTAAAAATTATTTATAACTAGCGGTACGCCCCGGCTTCGCACGGGTAATTATTCAAAATTGTTTTCCCGGCAATTCCAACAAACATTAAAAAAAAATTGGCCTAATTGGTTCAGGCGTTTTTGAGTTTATTTATTTATTTATTTATTTATTCAACAACAATTGTTACTCTGTCGTTACAGGATGTTTCCCAATGCAACAGAGAACTCAATTTACATTATAAATTTATAATACATATACATATTATTATTATTAATTTCATTCAATTTTTAAGATTACTCACGTACATAAGAAATAAATTAATGAAATTTAATAAAAGTAACCAAAGTAGGTATATAAAAATAAAATAAAATAAAAAACAAAAAAAAATAAAATAAAGTTGCACGCTTAGCAACCCATTTTGCGGTTCATTTTTAACCCCCGACCAAAAATGAGGGGTGTTATAAGTTTGACGTGTCTGTCTGTCTGGGACATCATAGCTCCCGCACGGATGGAGCGATTTAGTTTTTTTTTGTATGATAGGTGAGTCTGGCGCGAGTGTTCTTAAGGTGCGTACGGATAGCGCGTTCCTGTGTTACGCGTAGTTGTCCACGCGTACATTGGATACGCGTACAGCTCTTGTACGGACCGCCGCGAACCTGTACGCGAGGTCACTCGATCCAGAGCGCTCCGCGAGCCCCAGTCATTCGCCATGACTCCGACAAATTATTGAAACTCGAAGAACACGCGTGTTTATTCATTTTGCCGTCCAAATATAGCGTAGCCGGCCGCGTGCGTCCTCTTTGACGCGCGACCAAAAACCGACAGACGGTGGCTCGCGCTGCGAGTTGGCTCGCGCGGTACGCGTACCCCAAGAGTGAACGCGTAGCTGCAGGTATGGACTAGGCGTTCCGGATACGCGTAAACTGAGTACGCGTACCAGGGTACGCGCAATCCGTACGCACCTTTAGACATGTGTCATGAAAATCGGTTGTGCCGTTTAAAAGTTATGGGGGTTAGAGTGGGGAAGGAAAACCGAAATCCGATCTGCAATTATACTTGAGTGGGGTATCAAATAAAAGCGCATCGCGTGCACATTACAAAATATTATGGTGTTTTACTTTTAAGGAAATGAAGAAATTGAAAGGAGTTTTCTTAAATTTGAAATTTAGATTTTTATATAACATTACCTATTCAACAATACCCCACTTGACATAGTTTGTTGACTATAATTTGTTTAATTTTCACAATAATGGCGTCCATTATACGCCATATTGAACTTTTACTAACGTCATAACACTCTTACGTTAGTAACACTCGCCGGACCAAGAGGAATCGATTGACATGTCAAGCATAAAAGGCGTTTCATTTGGATAAAGCTTTAAAGAAACATACAATGCATATAATGTACATAGGCTGATACACATTAGGTACCTCATTAGCGTTGCGCAGTCGGGTAAAAAGCGGGCAACGCATTGGAGTGGCGCTAGAAAATTATAAACTTATCTCTTAAATTTCCACCCTTGCAAAGCCGTGGTAAAAATGGTAAAAATTATAAATAAGGAATGCCTACAAGTTTTTCTAATCAAATCAAATCAAATGTTTATTTGCAGAATACAATTTTTCAAACATGTCAAGAACTTAAGGACTAGATATAGTTGTATTCAACCCGCAAGCAGGTATGCAAATATTATCAAATGTCAATGTTATGAAGCTACAAAATAAAGAATAAATTAAATAATACACAAAAAATAAAATTTAAATTAGAATCTGAATACAAAAATTAATAGAAAAAATGTTAAATAATTATAAATTACAATTTAGATATTCACTAACACTATAAAAACATTTGTCAAGCAGCCAACTATTTAGTTTTGTCTTAAAAATATTCCCCTTCAGCTCTTTTAAGGCTTCAGGTAACTTATTATAGACTACAATAGTCATATTGTAAACATTTTTTTTATAAATTTGTCTGTTACATTGTGGATTGTATAAATTCAATTCTAGAGAATTGAATTTAGCTCTTTTCTGTCGAGTGATAACGTCCCTACGCATGGTAAAGTGTTGTGGGTTGAACCTTACAAAGAGGCAAATGTCCCTAATATACATACAGGGCAGTTTAATGTAGAAATCTAGTAACTAGACCAACAGAAAGTACTGCGTTTGCGTAAACTTTCCCGACTGCACAATAATGTCGATGCTGTGTACCGTATCGGCTGAGATTGCTTTACGTAACTTTGCATAACATTGTCACAATAGGAAAAGTAGATTATCTGCTAATTAACTTTTAAATATTCGGTGAGGTATTTGAAACAATATGAAAAAAAGTTATTTTTTTATACAAACACAGGCATATAAGCCACGGCTTTACCCGTGTTTTTTTTATGTTTAAGTTTATATTTATTATTTATACTTTGTGCACAAAAAACTATGTACAGAGGAGGACTTTATGCTAGAAGCTTTCTCTACCAGTCATCCTGGGCGTGCAAGAAAACAAATCAGGCACTATAAATATAAAACTTATTTAAATATAAGTATATATAAATATACATATAAAATAATTAAGTATTAATAAATACATATACATATAATATATTATAATAATACCTAGTTCGTACCTAAGACACACACCTTACAACCTTTCGAGGATAAGCTGTAGAAACATGTACCCTTTAGTTATAAAACCTTTTGTACAACAGTTTTCAATAAAAATTTCAGTATTTCAGTATTATTTTCCTGCGTAGCATAGTAGTAGACGAATGACCACCAACAACATGGTAGGACGACTTGGTCAAAGTTGCAAGGTAGATGAAATTAGCGTCCGATCTGATTAATTGGCCGCATTTAAAGGCTTATGTCTATCAGTGGGCGTCTTACGGCTGAAATGATGAGCATTTTCTTGTCTGATTCTTTTGCTTGATTTCGAGATGGTACATAGAAATTATGCTAGTGCTTTTGTATTATTTTGTGTTTTAATTATGTGTGCAATAAAGAATATTTGAGTTATCATAACTTAATTATTTACCTACCCAGTTAAACAACATAAGTAAGCATTTACCATTCCTAATTATTAAATTTATACAAACAAGGTAATATTATTCGCTTTCGATTTGAACTCTGTCTTGCCATTTCCAAGCGTAATTTATGAATTAGAGACAATGATGCAAGTTCGAAACCGTTTCAAATAAATAACAATTTGAGTGAGAGCTACGAACTTTCCTTAACGCATTGTTTGTTTTACAATAATCGCTTTTATGGTCGCTTAACGTGGAACAGAAGTTAAGCTGGTTTGTAATTGTAATTATACCGAGGTACACAAAAGATAATGGTAGATATGTTTATTGCTAAAACATCTTATATAATACACGTAACACTTGATTAAAATATCGTCACAATATTCTTCACTAGGCTTAGCCTAGTGTCACCAGATATACAGTCTGCTTTATAAGTTATCTGCAAATAACTGAAGGACACCTTACGTCTATTAGTTTTATTTCAAAGTGTGTTTAGAATATGTCTTAATGTTTTTTGCTGAAATAAATATTTTTAATTTAATTTAATATGGACACAAAAGCGCTGTGTTTACGTAATTACGTCAAAGCTGTGACTGCACTGTCGTAAACAAAATAAATAAAGAACATCTATGATGCGATGATGAGTAGCGAATTCAATGGTATCTTAAGTATAACCATTTATCTACTAGTTACAACTTTTGACTACCTCACTGGCGCGGCGAGCTGAGGTCCACTTGCGCATGAAGTAGCGGGTTCGATTCCACAATGGTCAAGTGTTTGTATTTTCTGCGAGCACTATCTCCTTGTGTGTGTGGGTGTTACATTAATAAAAATATCTACATATGTAGGTAAGTTTATATAAAGTGTATCAGATGTCTAGTACCAGTAACACAAGCTAAGAGCTTACCACGGGGCTCTAAATGTTGTTGTGTGGATTTTCCGAATATTTATTTTATATTAATACCGAAAGTGAGTTTACCTCTCAGAAATAGGAATAGGTAGGTAGTAACGATTTAATGGAGTTTCGCTATTTAATTTTTGTTCGTTAAGACGTTTTATTATGTGTGATTTTGCTGAAAATATCGGCTCACGAAATATATCATTAAACTGAGAATTGCACCCCGTTTTACACACGACACTCGTGTTTAAATGAATAACTATTGCACTTATTAAAAATAAGTTTATTGCTATTTTAACCCCTTTTTTACAATTGCACACAAACTGTTGGTGTACTCTTTGTTTATGAGTCCATCTCGTATTCTTTGGCTATATTTAAGTACCTATTTGAAGGACAAAACGCTTATAACTTAATCGCCAAATTGAAATGACTTAATAACCTACAACTTATTTGTTTCCAATATGAGGGTTTTATTCTTAAATTTCGGTGATAATACTTACATTTATTATTATTGTAAGAGCGTGTAGTTATAAGAATAACTCTGAATTAAATTCAGCATGCGAAATGTTTATAGGAAGAAGTAAATAAAACACAAGAGTCAAAAAGAAGTTGATATATTTCGTGGAAATAAACATCAAATCTACAAAATATTTAAAAAACTAAACAAATACAACCTAACAAGCCCTACAAAGTAGGTTCCTAACAACAATTTTCAATGAATTAACAATAAGCAATTTCGAAGGAGGTAGCTAAAGAACACAGAGTTTAACCAGGCAATTTTTTATACAACTACGAAAGCTAGCTTTTGACGAATTTTTCAACGGGAAAGACGTTACTTCCCGCAGTAGCTATTCTCAATAAGTGAACTATAATAATATAATATAGTTTAAAATGGCTACTAGTACTGAAAGCCTTTTTTTTTATGCTCGATAAGTCTTCATTTGACCACAATCTCACCTGATGTAAAGTGACGATGTGGTCTAAGATGGGACATGAAGACCTAGAAGGTAGATGGCTTCTCCGGGCCACATTACGAAACACGAAAAAATCGCTTCACGCACTGGCCCAGCCCGGAGGGTGGTGACAAGCCGCGGCCGAAGCCTACCACCAGAGACTGTTCTTAGCACCACCCGGAGGTCACGTGTAAGGATTCAGAGGGTTACCGCTTACTTACTGCTAGAGATAAAAAAAATAATCTCATCCAACAAGCTAGGTAACTAACCAAATAAGTTTAATAAATGTCAAATTGTATGCAATCAAATCGGAAATTTCGCACTTGTTTATTGTACTTATCGTGTTTTGTACTAGAACGGCGTATATGGCACAAAAAAGCATACAAAAATACTTATTAGCGACTAAGCCCCAATTCCACCATTGTATGCTTCAAATAGAGTTTAATTGAACCTAGTTTAATTTTTACAAAATTACAATAAAATGACATTTTGATCTTAGTAAGGCACAAATCCGAGTTTAGCCAATGGTGAAATCAGGCGAAATACGTAAAATAATATGACACAGAGTAACAACCAAAACACTCAATTACCTATTTAATTATAGAAATATTTCATTTAGGGGAAAAGTTCTTATTTGACTACGTTTAGGTCACACATTTTGATTTTAAATTATCACTCTGTATCAAAACCCTAATTCTACAAGCACCACAAAATAGTTGAGCGTTTCATAAACTCTCACGTTTAAGAGCGTTTACGGCGGAAACGCGCGAGTTTCATACAAAAGCAACAAAAAGGGGGAGTAAGGGGAAAAGCCGTGTTGGCTAAGTGGGAGGACACTCGACTTTCATTCCGATGGTCTAGGGTTCAAACCCCGCCACGCACCTCTGGATTTTTCTTCTTGAGAAGTTTATGTGCGCTTTAAACACGTGCTTTAACGGTGAAGGCAAACATCGTGAGGAAACCGGCATGTTCTGAGAACTTTAAAAGAGTTTGAAGGGCATGTGACATTCACCAACCCGCACTTGGCCAGCGTGGTGAATTAAGGCCTAATCTCTTTCGTCAAGAGAGAAGTCCCTGTGTCCCAGCAGTGGGAACGTTAATAGGGGTGATGGTGAAGGGGAGAGCGGAATAACACCTATCCGGCCCTAATGTCAACGTCACCTGCTCGCGCAATTTGGCGGCGGTTTTACACCGTGGTGCTCCCTGCTAGATAACGGACGAGGCAATGGCGACCGAGTCAATGGCGGTATAACCATTCCCTGCAGAGCAATCTGCAGGGGAGGCTACAGTGGCCTTGAGAGATAAATCCCCTCAAAAAGTACTGACAGTGGAAAGCAACGGGAAACTACCACCGATTATTATCATCCCGTTTGGTCAGCTCTGACCGCACCATGACATACAAAAGCAAGCGAGCGTTTTTTTTTAAATATGCTTTTTTTTTAAACGTTTCGTTAATTTATTTTTTTGGGTAAATGTGTGTGTTATCAGACCATTATTATATTACATGAATAGAGGTCTAATTGTGAAAGACTCGTTTCATCATCGTAATAATTAAGATAGTATGAACAATAATTTCTTGTGGTACAAAACCTAAAACAAGTAAACTTTTATGAAACTATAACTTTTATTAAACAATAACTTTCATGTTAGAAAAGTACTGTTTTGCGCAAAACAGCCGTAAACCCTCTTAAATACTTCTAACATCATAATCAAACATTTCTCAATCTAAAAGCGGTTATAGCTTTGAACACAAGTTATTTTATGCTCTACCAAGTCGTGGAAAACGCAAACATAATAATTATGTGGCAAACGATAAAACGCACAACAAAAAACGCATTGATGACGTTATTAGTGCGTTTTATAAAAAAACGCGAGCATCGGAAACACGCGTTACGTAAAAAGTGTAGACATTTTGGTAAAACAAAAAACATACACAATTTAACTTAACATTATAAACAAACATTTAATAATAAAATAACGGAAAATGTCTGTTTATTAACCCGCGAAAAAAAAGAAGGGTGTTATAAGTTTGACGTGTCTGTCTGTCTGTCTAGGACATCATAGCTTCCAAACGGATGAAGCGATTTCATTTAAGTTTATTTGTATGAAAAGTGAGTTTCACTTTAATGTTCTTAAACATGGTTGATGAAAATTGGTTGACCCGTTTAAAAGTTATGAGGGTAAAAGTGGGGAAGGAAAACCGAAAATCTGCAAATATATTCGAGTAGTGTCTCAAATGCAAGCGCATCACGTGCACATTACAAACTAGTGTGATTTTTTACTTTTAATTGTTAATTTAGATTATAATCAAATAAGAATACATATTTGTCAACAATATATCAGTAGCTAATGAAAAACCAATTATATTCGTGTTCTTAAATTCTTCTCAGATATTATTTTGTAATGTATATAAAGACTGGAACTTAGCTTTCGCGTTCTATAATATTTTTTATTTGTGCATTAGTCACAACTATTATTTGCGGCATAGAAAAAACTACAACTAAAATTATCACAATTTAAGTTAGCACTTACACGTTATTGACAATCACAGACAAAAATTACATTCATAATTATGCAAACAGCTAATAATTAAATTGACTGTACAAAACAAGATACTTCAAAAATAATTAGTCGATATTTTCAAAAATATAAGAATATACGACTAAATCTCAGGAAGCTGGCGACCAGTTTAACAAAAAGGAGGAATATTTCTTATTTTACAACAAAATAAGAATATTGTTTTTTTTTACCAATTTTGAAACACTTTGTATACATATACATAATATTACCGTGCTATATTCTATCCCTATAACAAATTAAAGACTAATCGATTTCGCCGTGAAAGACGGACAAACAAACATACCTATACACTTTCCCATTTATAATATTAGTATTACTATTATAGAAGATACAAACATTGATTATACACTGGGAAATTTATATACTTAAGTACCAATATAACATCTTTTACCCTGAATTATTTACAGACAACTAAAATATAAATCCGAAAAATACTTTGTTGTTTCAGATAGACTTTAAGATGTCTTTTAAAATATTTTTTGTGCATCACTTAACAGTTAAATAATAGATTTACAACTAATTTCTTTCAACCTATTGTATATTATTGCGTTGAGTATAATTTAATAAGGAGGTAGGAAAGAGACAGTGTTCGTTGATGAATTAAGCCATTACGATTAAGGCCCCTTTTGATGATTGATTAACAAAAACTAAACTAAATTAGAAGAAATAAGATTCCACAATAACTTCTGATGCGAACAAGTCTAGAAATTTAATAGGGGATATTACTGTATAATAGAATAGAAAACACTTTATTGTACACCACACAAATTAATAATAAACTTAACAAAACCTAAACTAAATTAAAAACAGGGTACAAAGGGCGGATTTATCGCTATGAGCGATCTCTTCCAGGCAACCTTGGGATGGACAGGAAATAAAAGGGACGAAAAGACAGTGGCGTGCAGATGGCGCCACTAGCACAAAAAGTAAACATTTCCCTTTTTTAATTGCATGGCATTTGTGACCTCTATAATCAAAAAACTCTTCTCGTAACTTCGTGTTTTAAAGGTCTCTGTTAGCTAAATACTACTGCTTACATTTCTTTCAGAAACTCTCTTCTTCTCTGTTTACTGTCTACGCTGAGGCTGCACTGTTTGTTTTAACAGTAGTTGAGTTTTAACGCTGAGTTTCGCGTAATATCCCCTATTCGCATAACCCACGTATGTACGTATGTGTAACCACGCCCCATAATACATAATAGATACCGGTTATCACATTTTAGTTGATAAACTATAACTAAACCGTATCGCCGCCAAGATATATACAACTGGATACAAAAAAGGTCCTACAACTCGTGCACCCGTCCTAACGCCTCCAAATTACTATGATGCGAGTCAATCCTGTTTATATTAGCTTTGCATTCCTCTCTTTGCAGTTTCGACAACCCTTCCGGTTTAGGCGCGGCCTCGGGGGTCGCCTCTGCTTTCTCGGTGTCCATGTTCAGTCGCTCCGCGTCGATGAAGCTCGAGGAGCCGTTGACGTGAGGTTTGGTTTCTAGAGACAGGTCGTAGTTGGAGACAGATAGGATTTTGTCGGACTTGTCGAGACCGGACGCGAGTGATCCTGTGTCCATGTTTTTTGTGTTGGTGTCTGGAACAAACAACGTTGTAATATATCTAAAAGAGTTATTAAGACACACCCTATGGCCTGCAGTTTTTCTGTTCACCAGTGGACGCCTACTGTAAAATTACATAAATTTCTTTCAGTAAACTGGCCTAACCATGAAAACAATGTGGGTGCTAATGTGAGTGCTTTGTATGGTTCATCATCATTATTCTCCTGTCCTTATCCCACATTACGTGGGGTCGGCACAACATGTTTTTTCCTTCCATTTTCCTCTGTCACTCGTCATCTCACTCCTTTCTTACACATGTCATCCTTCACACAGTCCATCCATCTTTTCTTTGGCCTACCTCTTCCCACATATCCATCAACACACATATATCTAACACTCTTTTCGACACATGGTTAAGAGAGTTAATTTATTAATTTGACATTTCAGACGCTACACCAGCGATCCTGGTGGCGATTCATAGACGATGATAATTTAAACTAATATTAATATAGCAAGCGCTGTGTGCTAGAGTAAAAGAGGAGAAGCCTTCCTACCACTGCCATATGCGTGAGAGAAGGAAAGCCCGGCGCCGTAACGGGGTATGTAACGAAGTGTAAACCCTTACCTTCCCATAATAAGTTAACACTTCAGACATTCCTGAACGAGCAGTTTTGGCCGAAAAGGGTCAACTTTCGACGGTTTATCGGTCGCTAACACTGCAAGGCGACCTAGCCGAAACAGAATGATACACAATACTGACACGATGATATTTAATACATAGGATTTATATTTGTATGTATGTTGTCTGTATGGTATATGATTATATGGGCCTGAGATGCCTGAAATAAAAAAATATCTCGAAACTCGGTATTTTCGGACAGAGCAGACAGCGGTAGCAACTTAATTTTGTGCTATGTTTGTTCAAGACAGAGTATTATACCTTGAGTAAAGTCATCGTTGTTGTTATGTTTCCGTTCGATACGGTCGTCCTTGTGGTCTTTGGGGAGAGAAGAAGCGCGCGTGCCGCCGCTCAGCATGCCTAACACCCTGCACATAATAAAAACAGAACCTATAAGTAACATTAAAATATGTTTTTTTTTATCTAAACCATTCCCAGATCCCCTTGAACACACACAAAAAATTTCATCAAAATCGGTCCAGTCGTTTGAGAGAAGTTCAGTGACATACACACTCACAGAAGAATTATATATTATATAGATAGATTAAATCTACTCCTTTGTTTGCTCTTCTTTAGTAAATAAATGATTTTATAAAAAATGACAATTTCGTCAATCATAAAAAGTGACAATGGGGTGTATAACAGTTTATGAGATATTTTATCTTTTTTTTCGTCTTTGACGAATTGGATTTCTCCAAAAAACTCCAATTCGTTAACAGCTTTTCTACCAATTTTTAACTACGCGCTAGAAATCGTACAAAATTACTTACCTACTTAAAATTACCAATTAAAATGATTTAATATGTGTATCATCATCATCTTTTTTTTTATGCTGGTTAAGCCATAATTTGACCTCAATCTCACCTGATGTAAAGTGACGATGTGGTCTAAGATGGGACATGAAGACCTCGAAGGTATCATCATCATTTCAGCCGTAGGACGTCCACTGCTGGACATAGGCCTCCCTCAAAGACTTCCAGTGACTTCGGTCGGTAGCAACTGTTGTTGCATTATGTGTATGTTGATAAGGAAATAAACAGGATATTAGAAAATAAACTACATTAACTACAGTTATGTCAGCGTCGAAACTAACCTTTACTTTATCGCTTTAAGCCTGGTCTGCTTGAGTAGCGTGAAAACATTGCAAATCCTTTTATGTTTTTTTTTTACAAAGGGATGAACCCCACTTAAAGCTTGAAACTAATATTCAAAATTTGTGTAGAAAAAAAACCCAGCGACATGCGGGACACAAATATTATACGCATGGACGATCTGACCGCTAAACCAACCTCGCCACTGCGTCATCTCTTCAATTTCTTCTACACTTGCAACTACGAGTTACGCACTAGACATGCGTAAAATGGAAGACCTTATTTTTTCTACACAAATTTAGAATATTAACATTGCAAATATTAACCACCTTATGCCAAAAGTTTAATTTATAATAAAAAAATATATATCTATGTCTATGATATTATTAGGTATATCACATGTCTAGTACCCGTAACACAAGCTTAGAGCTTATCTCGGGCTAGATCTTTAGTGTGGATTGTCCGGAAATATTTATTTATGCGAAATAGTCAACTAAACCTATAAACTAATAGTATGACTATTTAAGATAAAATGTCGTTAGCATACGTTTGTCCATGTCACTCACTTTAACATTTGTGTATATTAAAATGAGACAAAATCCATGCTTACTTAAACTTGCAATAAGCAATAAAAATAAATATTTCCCGATAATCCACACAACAACAGCTAAGGTAAGCTCTAAGCTTTGTTACGGCTACTAGATATCTGATATAAAAATAGTCTCGTCTCAGTTTTTCAAATAGCACGGGTTTAAACCTAAGTGGTTTTTTGTGGTATTTATGTGTTAAATAAAAATGTTTTATTTTTGTAAACGATAAATAAATAAAAGAAAAAAATATGATACATAGAAAACACCCAGACCTGAAACCAGAAATTGTAGATCGTACAAAATCTGGTCCCCCGGCAGACCTATATACTTAATGTAATAGACATACATGGATAGATATTTTTTATTATACATATTAAACACCCGGACCAAGGAGAAAGTGATTGCAGAACATCCAAACACATGACCCCTATAATAAGCAATATTTTGTAATGAAGGTAAGTGAATTATTGTCAAATAAATATATAAATATTTCACACAGCATCACCTAACCCCAAACTTAGCACAGTACAGGCTGTACTATGAGTGTAAGGTGACAGATATACTACATAGATGCATATATATATATATATATTTGTACTTATGATACATACATTATGTACTTTTTATATTTGAAAGTTTTCGTATGTTATTTAGGATCAATATGCGAAAACATATAAATGGTTAGTAGCTATTAATATGTGTATTAGATAAGTAATTATAACTGTTTGTTTTCCGAATAAAATAAAATAAATAAATAAAAAACACCCAGACCCGAAACCAGAAATTGATCGACAGATTGATTTTATTTAGGTAATATTTAAATTTAAGTTATTTATATACCAACATCATAGTACAGCATGTATTTATGTACCAAATAATATGTATTTTCTTTAAAAAAGAGGGGTGTTATAAGTTTGACGTATCTGTCTGTGTGTCTGTCTGTGACATCATAGATTCCGATCGGATGGAGCGATTTCAATTTATTTTTTATTTTGTATGAAAGGAGTTTGGCCCGGGTGTTCTTAGAGATGTTTCATTAAAATCGGTTGAGCCGTTAAAAAGTAATGGCGGTGAGAGTGGGGAAGGAAAACCGAAAATCTGCAAATATACTCGAGTGGGGTATCAAATGAAAGAGCATCGCGTGCCCTAACTACAAAATATTATGGTGTTATACTTATAAGGAAATTGAGGCATTGGAATCGGGGGTTTTTCTTAAACTTTAAATTTAGATTTATGTTATAAATACAAATAAATAATAAATAAATAAATAATAAATTGCCTGGAAGAGATCGCTATCAGCGATAAGACCGCCCATTGATTCACAATTTCTGTACATTTTTATCTTTTTTGTATGTTATTATTTTGTGTTCAAATAAAGTATTGTATTGTAAATACCTGGAGGTGCCGAGGTCCCCGAAGGGCTGTCCGGGCGGCGGCGCGCTGGCCACCGTCTCCGAGTGGTGGCCGCCCTCCAGCGCGTGCCCTTCGGCAATCAGGACTGCGCCGATGTCCAGCTCCCCCTCTGATCAAACAAACATACATACAGTTAGTTAGTTAGGGGGGGGGGGGCTGTTTTTCCGCACTTAGACGCAAAGGTGGTCCATTGTGCGTGGAGTGGGGCGCTAGTGTAACCAGCTATACATATAGCAGGGGGGGGGGGGCTGTTTTTCCGCACTTAGACTCAAAGGTGGTCCATTGTGCGTGGAGTGGGGCGCTAGTGTAACCAGCTATACATATAGCAGGGGGGGGGGGGGGCTGTTTTTCCGCACTTAGACTCAAAGGTGGTCCATTGTGCGTGGAGTGGGGCGCTAGTGTAACCAGCTATACATATAGCAGGGGGGGGGGGGCTGTTTTTCCGCACTTAGACGCAAAGGTGGTCCATTGTGCGTGGAGTGGGGCGCTAGTGTAACCAGCTATACATATAGCAGGGGGGGGGGGGGCTGTTTTTCCGCACTTAGACTCAAAGGTGGTCCATTGTGCGTGGAGTGGGGCGCTAGTGTAACCAGCTATACATATAGCAGGGGGGGGGGGGCTGTTTTTCCGCACTTAGACGCAAAGGTGGTCCATTGTGCGTGGAGTGGGGCGCTAGTGTAACCAGCTATACATATAGCAGGGGGGGGGGGGGGGCTGTTTTTCCGCACTTAGACTCAAAGGTGGTCCATTGTGCGTGGAGTGGGGCGCTAGTGTAACCAGCTATACATATAGCAGGGGGGGGGGGGGCTGTTTTTCCGCACTTAGACGCAAAGGTGGTCCATTGTGCGTGGAGTGGGGCGCTAGTGTAACCAGCTATACATATAGCAGGGGGGGGGGGGCTGTTTTTCCGCACTTAGACGCAAAGGTGGTCCATTGTGCGTGGAGTGGGGCGCTAGTGTAACCAGCTATACATATAGCAGGGGGGGGGGGCTGTTTTTCCGCACTTAGACTCAAAGGTGGTCCATTGTGCGTGGAGTGGGGCGCTAGTGTAACCAGCTATACATATAACAGGGGGGGGGGGGGGGCTGTTTTTCCGCACTTAGACTCAAAGGTGGTCCATTGTGCGTGGAGTGGGGCGCTAGTGTAACCAGCTATACATATAGCAGGGGGGGGGGGGCTGTTTTTCCGCACTTAGACGCAAAGGTGGTCCATTGTGCGTGGAGTGGGGCGCTAGTGTAACCAGCTATACATATAGCAGGGGGGGGGGGCTGTTTTTCCGCACTTAGACTCAAAGGTGGTCCATTGTGCGTGGAGTGGGGCGCTAGTGTAACCAGCTATACATATAGCAGGGGGGGGGGGGGCTGTTTTTCCGCACTTAGACTCAAAGGTGGTCCATTGTGCGTGGAGTGGGGCGCTAGTGTAACCAGCTATACATATAGCAGGGGGGGGGGGGGGCTGTTTTTCCGCACTTAGACTCAAAGGTGGTCCATTATGCGTGGAGTGGGGCGCTAGTGTAACCAGCTATACATAATAGCATACATACAGTTATATTTAGTCCAAATATAGAATAGAATAGAATAGAAAATTCTTTATTACACACACCATTATGTTATACAAAAATACAAAATTATATAAAACTAAAATTTAACCTAGCTTGCGTAGTGGGCGGTCTTATTGCTTGAAGCAATTTCTTCCAGACAACCTTAGAAATATAGATAGACGTGCTTGCAAAACATACAAACACTTGACCCCTCAGTGGGAATCTTTGTAATTTGTGACTATTCTAAGTGCACCTTTATGTTTGCCTAAAAACCACCACCCTCCGGGCTGGGCCAGTGCGTGAAACGATTTTTTCGTGTTTCGTAATGTGGTTCGGAGAAGCCATCTACCTTCTAGGTCTTCATGCCCCATCTTAGACCACATCGTCACTTTACATCAGGTGAGATTGTGGTCAAATGAAGGCTTATCTAAAATAAAAAAATAAAACAAAGCCCCTGGAATAAAGAAATTTAGAAATTGAATCCAACCCGCTCCTTCTTGCGCCTCAAGCGGACCTCCGCCCACCGCGCCACTGAGGCTGTCCAGTTATTACACGTTTTCTAGTGACTTGCGACTGTCAATTGTTTATGCCACTGAGGTTTTCTGACTCCCAACAATGTCGTTCCTTGTTTTGACGAACGACGGAACCCTAAAATAACTTACCGTCCGTTACTTCAAAGAGCTTGATGCCGGGTATCTCTTTCTCCTTCTCGCTTTCCGCGGACGCCGTCTTCTTGTACGTGCAAGTCCTCGACACGAGCGGCTTCCAGCGGGCCACCTGATTGAGAGAGCCATTTGTGATTCAATCAACATCAATAAGAATATAAATAAAAATGAATTGTTGTTCGTTAGTCTGATTAAAACTCGAGAAAGACGGACCGATTGAGCTGATTTTGGTTTTAAAATGTTTGTCGTAGTCCAGGGTAGGTCTAAACGGTGAGCAAATGAGGAAAAATTGCCAATAATATAAAGCTGATGAATTTGTTTGCTGTTTAATGAGTTAAATATTTAATAATAGACCTAAAATTTAACAACCGGCTTTATTATCTTTTTCTTATTAGTGAAGACAGGGGTCTTCACGTTCAGTGTGAGATAATAAATGTTAATAATCAATTTATTTGTAAGAATTATACATAATTGCCAGGTCTTAAAGCTATAGATAATTAGCCTACAAAATTCTACCATAATAAGGTGTACAAACATGCAATTTAACATACTAATTTCATGAATTTAAATAAAATAAATAAAAAACAAACACAACCGAATTCTAATTAATCATAAAATTTAATTTATAATGTCAAGTCATTAATAGTTTTAGTTGCAACAATACACAGATTCTTGTGAACTTTTGTCTCGTGAACTGGCACAAATACTGAATTATTCCTCTTTCCCCACCAAGGCCGGCCACCAGTGGGCCGCCGCCGACACCTA
The DNA here is from genome assembly GCA_929108375.1 of Gymnoscelis rufifasciata. Classification (NCBI taxonomy): domain Eukaryota; kingdom Metazoa; phylum Arthropoda; class Insecta; order Lepidoptera; family Geometridae; genus Gymnoscelis; species Gymnoscelis rufifasciata. The sequence goes on along the minus strand of OV815318.1, from coordinate 11,628,694 downwards.
TTTAGCTACCGTGTATTCTGCCCCACATTTTCGTGTGTCACAATAGTGGGACCGAATATTACAGCCCTGGTGGGCCAGCCTTGGTGGGGATAGTGGATTAATTCCAAACACTGACCTGTGCTAAGTCCTCAAACCGCTCGATGGCCGCGGACGACCACTTGCTGGGGCTGTCTCCATCGGGCTCTGATGGACGCACGCCCGCTAGGAAGCACTCCATAGCCTGTATAAAACACCATTGAAATAAAAACTAATATTATATGTGTTCAACGAGGGCCACCGAATTTGAGAGACGTGAGGTCCTAATTTCGAATCTATACTAATACTATAAAACTGATGAGTTTGGTTGTTTGAACGCGCTCTCTCAGAACTACTGATTCGATTTGAAAAATTCTTGCAGTGTTATAGGTTTTATGGTGTATGGAGTTCTTTAAACCTGTTTACTGTTATCAGAATTGACACCTCGCTCTAACTAAGTATGGTACTTGTGAAAAAAACATCGTTTATTTTGTTCTTTGTCCACTGCTTATTATATTTTGTGCTTATGTTATTTACCTGTCTGTTGCCATTTTATATGGTACTCGATGAGATGCCCTGTTATTACGAGAACACATCACATTTTAATCCTTTTAGTCATGTTTATTTTATGTTTGTATTTTGTGTTACCTTGTGTTTGGTGGGTGTGTTACCTTGTCCTTTCTTAGTAAATAAATAAATAGACGCGTGGGATCATATGCTATAGCAGACTCAGGAAAAGCTACAAAAAATCTAACAGATTAAATTAACAGACCTGGAAGCGCAATCTGAGCAAGTCTGCCCGGAGTTCGCACAATTCGTGCGTCGCTACGTATTCGCTGTCGCCGTAATCCAGGAAGAAAACGTCTGCTACCTGTTGAAGAACATAATCTTAAACTATTATCTTTATTAGTATAAAATAAAAATAATAAAAATAAAATAGCAATTATTCAGATCTTAAATCTATACACTTAAATAAACTAACTTAACTAAACTTAATCTAGTATTTGCTTCTTGCATATTCTTTGAAGATCTGTTTGCCAGTCGGCAAAGGCCTCCTCCAACCTTTTCCATCCCTGCCGTTCCTGAGCCACTCTGTTCCACGACACTCCAGCTACTTGTCTTATATCATCCTCCCATCTTCTCTTTCCCAAAGAGATCTTTATTAGTAGGTATTATTATATTATGTGTATATTTATTAGCACTCTTTACTTTTGTTTTTAGTACATATTGGCAATAGTAGTAATAGGATTAATATAAGTTAAGAGTAAGTTTCTGTTTTTATCTTTGTAAATTTTGTATGTTTTATTTTGTTTACCACCGCCGTCCACAACCTTCATTAAAACTATTTCCATACAAAGGTTGTCTGGAAGAAATTGCTTTAAGCAATAAGACCGCCCATTACGCATGCTAGGTTAAATTTTAGTTTTAATAATATTTTTTTTTGTATAACATATGGTGTGTGTATTAAAGAATTTTCTATTCTATTCTATTCTATTAATAACGAAATGATTATTCATTTTTCATACTCTGAGCTTTCCTATAATCTGTCTAAGTCGACTGCATTCCTCTAAACCTTAATGGCAACCCAAAGACAGCAGCTGAAAATCCGTGGTTGCACTTTGAGCAACACTCATCACTAAGCTGATGCATTTTTGCTACACTACAACCCACATGTTCTTCATTATGTATTAAGCATTATTAGTATTATTTATACATATATGTATAATTATGATGTATTTTATAGTCAACTAGTCGACCCGACAGACGTTGTCCTGTCCCACGTCTCAAAAAAATTTTTTGCGGAAGGCATCGTGAAAAGCACACCCAAAAGATCAGAACTTTGAAACTGCACGTAAACAGTAAAGTAAAGTATATGCAGATCGGCGCCAATCAAGCTCCTCTAGCTCATCGTCATCATCATCCACAACTAGCTCATCATCATCGTGTAGCAGTTCATCTTCCTCTTCGGCCAGTCCAGCACCCGATGACAACCAAAACCAAATAACAGAAAATCTACAGGAACCAATTGCAAGTGGTAGTCATTCAGAAAGTCGTGTTAAACAGCCTGCTCGTAAAAAACAACGTGTTAAAAGTCAATGGAAACAAAATCAAGTTAAATCACTCAGAAATTCAGGACAAGCATACAAATCAAAAACTGGGCGACAATATTTATTTATTTATTCCTGCAAAGACAATGAAAGATGGCTGTAGAGAACGTTGTAGATTGAAATACCCTAAACTTAACTCTATTACACATACATTTCTGATTACTGGTCACACTCAAAACGACTTTGTTCACTCCGTAATAGAAAAAGCGTTCGTTGAACCGATCTGGTCTGGTCCGATTTACATCCCAAGTCAATACGTGCAGATTATAAAAGAGGCGAAGAAGACAAAAGAACCGTTCAGGGTTGATGAGCTTACGCATAAGGATTTCATGTCCTTCCAGTGATTTGATAAGCGATATGGATATAAATAGCCTCGGCAAAGTTAAAATTACTGATGTGAAAATGATGGCATTATACAATGAAGAGCCAAACATTTTGAAGTACAAAACTTCGTATTCGGATATGGAATGGTCAGAGTATCATTTGATAGGTCGTAAGAAGAATCTTACAATTCCAGATATCAAATGAGCATATGCGCTGAAACTTAAGATTAAGGATAACAAAAGAGCAGGTTTCATAACTCTGTTGGCTACTAAACACATTCCAAGTTTTTATTCTCACTTCTATCAGAATTTGTAAATTGGATTTATTTTAGTTATAAGTAACGTTGATCTCTGTGATGATAATCATTAATTATAATTGATAAAATTTATAGGCACATCCGGAACCTTCGCGCACAGGATTCGAACCTGTATCTCCAGTCAGTCTCATAGTTTAACCTGCAAAGTGAGTTTTATCACTTATTAAAAACATTATAATAGGGTTTGAGAAGTTCCTATGTAATGATTATTTTGTTCTTTGTTTAGATGGGTACCTATTCTTGTTTTAATCTCAAGGTGGCAACTACATAGCTAGAGTACTATCTCTCTTAGATAGTACAGTACCTACCTATCTCTTTGATAATTTCACTACTTACCTTGTTTACAAAGAGATTTTACATTTTAATTGATATAGTTCCCGGGACTCGTTTGAGATATTACCTAATTAAACAAATTTAAAGTTTATATTTATTATAGGTCCATGTTAAGTAAAGTTCTGATAGGTGCATTTTTTGTTTTGTTGCAAGTTTTGATAAAAGGCGTTTAATTTGATTATACTTTTAAGAAAGATGTAAATGTGCATCAGAAATACACAATTGTACCTTTAAATAAACCAAAGTGTAGTTTATTTGATGAAAAATTACTAAAGTGACTATAATCGATAAAAATGTCTGACTGATTTTAGGTATTTTTATTCAATAAACCGTCATAACTCCATATTTATTTATTTTATTTCTTCTTATTTTGATATATAAAGTATACTGCTGCAACCAGCTTTAAAAGGCCTACAAACTTACTCTAAAGCATTTTTTTGTAGGTTGAACACTTTTCGAGTTATAAGTCATAATGTAAACATTTTTGGACACCCTAACTTTAAAGGTACATATTTCCATAATATTATTTTTTGAGTTAATACACTATTTGAGCGGAGGTGCGAAATAATATCCAGTTGACCATATTGTGAATCTAAACCAGATCCCCTTGAACACACACAAAAAATTTCATCAAAATCGGTCCAGTCGTTTGAGAGAAGTTCAGTGACATACACACTCACAGAAGAATTATATATATAAAGATTATAATAATTCTTTATTGCGCACACAATTATATACAAACATAACAATAATATTCTTAACGACGGGGTATCCAACGGGTTAGAGTGAGAATAGCGGACCGGTTCATGTACCCATATGAAGAAATCATTTCGAAATGTTTTTTTTTTTTATTATTGATAAGCCTTCATTTGACCACAATCTCACCTGATGTAAAGTGACGATGTGGTCTAAGATGGAGCATGAAGGCCTAGAAGATGGCTTCTCCGGGCCACATTACGAAACACGAAAAAATCGCTTCACGCACTGGCCCAGCCCGGAGGGTGGTGACAAGCCGCGGCCGAAACCTACCACCAGAGACTGTTCTTAGCACCACCCGGAGGTCACGTGTAAGGATTCAGAGGGTTACCACATACGGACGTGAACAGACAAAACCTCCAAAATGATGAAAAGATGTGGGGTAGGGTGGGGTCCCCGCGCTTAGTTCAGGGGCCCCAGTTTCTTGCCCCAGGGCCCTCTCGGTGACCTAGCCTACGCCTTTCTACTAACCTGCTGTGTGGCGTCGAATTCGTTGGGTCTGATGTCGTGGATGCGCGCGCGGTACCACTTCCCGTCGTGCCGGAACACCGCCGCGACCACCTGCCCCACTGACACGGTGTTCAGCTGCAAATAATACAATACAACTTTATAATTATCATGGTTTTTAACAATATTATTATTCATATTAATTTATCAAATTACAATTTTAATGCATGCAATATTCATTCATTTGATTATTTAACTTGACATAATGAAACACAAAAACAAACTTTAAAATGTACCTATCAAAAACACAGACTGACATGTAAAACTCTTTATTAGTTATGGAAAAAAAAAGTGTCTGTGCGATTCACACACGATAGAAGTGAAACTTCAGTATATCGACAAAACAATGAGATGAATAAAAAAAAAACACTGTGCAAAAAGATTTTGTTCGGTTGTTCGAGCGGTCACCCATCCAAGTACTGGCGTCGCGCAACGTTGCTTAACCTTGTCAGAGTTTAAGATTGGCTTACCTGTCGTTTTTTCCGTTGCATGCGGTTTGAAATCACAACGATTCTAAAGAAGTTTCACTTCAAAAATGCTCTTTCATTTTTATTATTTAGAACTATTAGATTTGAGTGTTCTTACCGCGTGATTGGCCCTGTTCTCCTTGCTGCTGTAGTACTCCGTCATGTGGGACACCAGGTCGTCCAGCTGGGACACTTGCGGGCCCACGAACTGCACCCAGAACCGCGACGGGGACGATACCGCCGAAACGTACACTTCGATGCTAGGCGCTGAAGCTTCTGAACATTACATACATATAAGTAACTTATTTTCTAAGCCTTTTATGTTTTTAAATTATATGCAGAAAAAAATAAGGCACACAAGTAACCTTCGCGCACAGGCTTCGAACCTGCATCTCCGGGATAGCGCCCCGACGCGATAACCAACCTTATATGTTGTTTTTACAAAGTGATAAACCCCACTTATAGGTTTTGAAACTAATATCCTAATTTGTGTAGAAAAAATTAAGACGAAGTAACGTAGCTTACTCGACTCGAACCCACGTCTTCCATTTTACGCACGGACGTTCTGACCGCTAAACCAACCTCGCCACTACGTCATCGCTTAAATTTCTTCTACACTTGCAACGAGATACGCCTCGTACTAGCGACATCTAGTAGAACATCCTAGAACTATTCATTTAGTAAGCTACGTTACTTCGTCTTAATTTTTTCTACACAAATTTAGAATATTTGTAAGGATCTAGGCACATAAGTTAGCTCTTATTTTCTATAAAGCCATGTCCTGAACTCTATAGCTGTTGTATACAGAATTACTGTAATAGGCAGATTCTGATCATCTATAACACAGCTTTAAGCTACTACAAGTGAGAGAGTTATGTTTCTAGCTCTAGGTGAATCAATGATTTTTTATTTATTTTATTATATGGGATTAATGGGTTTCAAACCCCAATCTTAATATATGGTACGGTCATCCGTTCAAGCGTTCAGAACAACACAAATAGTAAATGATTTTAATTTAAAATGAAAAATAGATTACAAAACCATAGGTTACCAGATCAAATTACAAAGTCATGTTATTTTGTAATTTGCAATTTGAAACTCCATTAGAGACCCCACTCGAGTATATTTGCATATATTCGGTTCTTCTTCCCCACTTTCACTCTCCATCACTTTTAAACGGTTCAGCCGATTTTCATCAAGTCTAAGAACACTAGCGCAAAAGTTCACCTTTCATCCATCTAAAACTAAATTAAAATCGCTACAGACAGACAGACAGGCACGTCAAATTGATAACACCCTTGATTTGTGGTCGGGGGTTAACGAAAGAATATCATCTAGACGCAGAACGCTTGAACGACCGCTCTCAGACAAGATAAATACCTCAAAATCAACAAATCGCAAGCAAGGAACTACAAAAACGCAAAACAGATAAACTTCACAAAAGGAAATGCAAAAACGGACAACACATTACAAAAAAAAGTATATAGATAAAAATTCAATCAGACTACAACAACAACTACACTATGTAACTACATATATATAACTAAGTAGCCAGGTACTAATTAATTACACACATGTTCCGGCTCGCACAACATAACCGGGCTTGGTGTTTTAAGCCCCTTTGTTATACTTCAGTTACATATCTTAATATATATAAATCTCGTGTCACAATGATTGTCCTCAATGGACTCCTAAACCACTTAACCGATTATAATAAAATTCGCCCCGGCGTCGCACGGGTATAAAATTTTCCCGGAAACTATTCGAATTTTTCTCGCCGTAAAAACCATCCTATCTCTCAAGTTGGATCGAACTGCACCCGGTGTGTGAATTGTATTATAATCGGTTAAGTGGTTTAGGAGTCCATTGAGGACAAACATTGTGACACGAGATTTATATATATTAAGATGGTACGGCTAACGACTTGTCAAATAGAAACGTATTCTGTTTTATAAAACACTTTTAAGACAGTGGCATAATGTACTGTAACTCCTATCACCGAAACACAACAATACACAAGTATATTTGCTTCTAATTCTAGAGATCACGATCGGTTGCTTGTTCAAGGGACAATACCTGTACCTGACGATTATAATTTATGATTATGACGAATATGAATACCTTTATACCTTTAAGTAGCCCTACCACGTGTTGCCATTTTATCTGCTGTAAATTTACATGTTGTAATCCCATACATTTGACAGATTTTTCACTACTAAAATCTTATCATTATCTGTCAAATGTATGGGATTACAACATGTTGTAAATTTTCAGCAGATAAAATGACAAAGACAAAGCTTAAACGTTTATTCCCTTAAAAGCACAGGGCCTAAATGTTGAAATATTTATCGTGGAATTTAATGGGCTCCATTGTATTAGGTTAAACCTGTAATAATAGAGCTCCATGTATTTGAAATAAATACATTTAAATTATTTTATTTGTTAGCAAAAATTATCAAGGAAATAGTCGTGACAGTTCGCTTCAATGTTTTATACTGAGTTGAGAATAGAATAGAATATTCAATTGAAAAAATGACTGATATCTCAATCTATCTATGACATTAATGAATTTATGACTTTAAAATGTGTATAATTAATTTATGTTATTTTATTGTTTTAATTTATTTTTGTATAACCTATTGTATTTTATATACTTCTATAATAATTATTATAGCACCTTACCTTGTATACTTCTGACATGTAACTGAATGTGAACTGAACTGAACAACACAGCTTTATCAATGACAACTCACGGCAAGGCTACTGGATACTTAAGTGTAAAGTTAGTACTAGTACTAGTTGTAAGAGACAACACTAGTCTTACCCACACGTCTAGATACGGCATGCGGTCGTTCACCTGAGTCGGGGCGCGGCGCGGGGGCGGGCGCGGGCGACGGGGAGTGCGAGCGCGGCGCGCGCGGCGACTTCGCCAGCTCCATCTCGCGGCGGCATTTCTCTTGCGCGACCTGCAAATCGATCAGTCATCATCATCACCCTATTAACGTTCCCACTGCTTGGACTCAGAGACTGCTTGGACTCTCTCTTGGCGAGAGAGATTAGACCTTAATTCACTGGCCAAGTGCGGGTTGGTGAATGTCACATGTCCTTCAAACAGTTTTTTTTTAAGTTCTCAGAACATGCCAGTTTCCTCACGTTGTTTGCCATCGCCGTTAAAGCACGTGTTTTAAGCGCACATACATTTCTCAAGAAGAAAAATCCAGAGGTGCGTGGCGGGGTTTGAACCCACGACCTTCGGAATGAAAGTCAAGTGACCTTCCACTTAGCCAACGCAGCTTAATCAATCAACCGTTCATTTATTTATTAAATGGCAAACCAACAGCACACATAACTTAATCAACTACATCAGACTATATTATGTTATGTGTGCAAATAATAGGCATGCACGGCACTTAAATATTGACGAACAACAGCTTGATAAACTTAAAACTAAAAAATAACCTTATGCAAAATAGACAGCAACTTTACTTATATTTCTTTATGTAAATCGTCAACGTTCACAGTGGGATACTCACAAAGCTCTCAATAAGTTTCTTAGCGTGTTCTATCTGCTCGTCTGTACCGCGCACGTTGACGACGCGGTCGCTAGACTTGTCGGTGGAGAGACCCTCGACTTTGACGCGCGCGCCGCTGCGGTGGCAGATGTCGCTGATGTTCACCCCTCCGGCACCTGAAATGAGGGTAGTTTTAGCTTGATGTTAAGAAAGTCACTGATAAAGTGTGCAGGAATGGTTGGTATGAAGTGATATTTAAGGGTTTTTATGCAGTGTACCATTTTTGCGAATACTCAGCGCTCTGATCTGCGTTTAAGTATTATTTCACCAAAAAGCGTGCAGCACATTTGTCCGAAACATTAGCATTGTATGTGCGCCAGTGACTCCACCAGAGCAAACATTTGTGCCGCACACTATGCAGCACAGTGCCCCAAGTACAAAAAGTTTGTCAGGATATTAATTATGTAAGTCCTTGTGTTTGTTGCTTTTTCACAGAAAACGTACCTCAGAGATTTTGATGTAACTTCACAGTAATATAGCCTACATATCGGAATAACACACAGGCCCCTTTATACCGCGGTGAAATACCACATTTCGCGGAATAATCCATTATTGCGAGCTACGCCCGATTTCGATCAAATTTGTACCAGTAAAGAACATAAGCTCCTTTTTACGGGGATAATATTACATTGTTACATAATTAAGAATAATAATAATAACTATTTATTACACACCAAGATAAAAGAAAACAAAAATGGACTTAACGCTAAATACAAAATGCGTAATGGGCGGCCTTATTGCTTAAAGCAATTTCTTCCGGACAACCTTTGGATGGAGAGGAAAATACTCAACAAATAACTGGACGGTACGGTGACATAAAAATAATAATAATAATAGTTATACAAAATTATTGTATTTTTAATAAACCTAAAATGAACTGCAAACTATCCCGAATGTTTAAAGTGTATAAAGTGTTCCTTTGAGATAAATATACGTTCATAAGCCTGAAAGCCGCGGGTAGGAAAACTAGAGTACCTATAATCCTGCCGACCGCCCAGGCCGGTACAGCCAGCACCTCGTCCTTCAGCACAGGCTGCTGGCGTATGAAGTCCCGCACCAGCATCTCGGCTATTTGCGTCGCCTGGCTGCGGCCGCGGATCATGCATACGTCGTAGTCCAAGTCGGTGAACTTCTTGAAATTCATCATCGCGCCGGATTTTGCCTCGATGTCCTTTATGTTGCTGCCATTGCGACCTGGAACAGACGGTTACTGAGCATCGTTTGAAAGAGAGATTTGTGTATAGAAATATTACACAGAACATTGTTATGAAAAAGCTTATGAGTATAAACTTTTTTAAGCAAAGCATTAATTTTGTCTCTGTCTTACATAGACAAATGTCAACGTCAATGTGATCGGCAAGGAAAAACGAATGCTAGCGGAATTATTATCTTTAAATGTAAATTTTAAATTTAAGATAAACCCCCGATTCCAATGCCTTAATTTCCTTAAAAGTAGAACACCATAATATTTAGAAGTGTGCACGCGATGCGCTTTAATTTGATACCCCACTTGAGTATATTTGCAGATTTTCGGTTTTTCTTCCCACTTTCACCCCCATAACTTTTAAACGGCTCTACCGATTTTCATGAAACATGTCTCATTTTCATGATTTCAAGAAAACTCGCGCCAAACTCACTTTTCATACAAAAAGAAAACTAAATTAAAATCGCTCCATCCGTTCGGGAGATATGACGTTAAACTTGAACACCCCTCTTTTTTGGTCAGGGGTTAAAAATAGGGTTTGTTGCTACTATTAAGATATGCAAAATTGCGTTCATCTGAGTCTGAGTAAAGGCTATATTACCTCGAGGCAACACTGTGCGGCATTGCGGCATGCCACAAGGCCGCATGCTACAAAGTGTAGCATGTGACACTGTCGCACGTTGTTGACTCGGCGTAAACGAGCCTTAACATCTGACACCGGCGCAAACTGACGCTTCAGGCGCAGAGTCCAATTATAAGGAATTGAATTGAATTTCGCCATAAGCGATAGGGTTCGATCTGGTTCGATTATTGTACTTAAATACATAGATCAACACTCAGTATGTGCTGTGTCTGCACAAATGTAGAAGACGGCCCGCGGAAGAATACGCATACAAACAAACTCTACAGCTGTACAATATTAAGTAAAGATTGTATCATACAATACATGTAGCAATGAAACAAATATTTGTCAATTGAAGGTCTGTAAATCATGCTAAAATGGACAGCAAACTGTTTGGAAACATGTTATTTGATACTCAACTATTATAACTAGCCAGTATCAAATAGCTGCTTTTTCTACAAAAATGGATATGTCCACATTATCCACTTTGAAATCGACTACAATTACATAATATATTATGGTATGTATTTACTGCAATCACTTTTCCTTGGTCTGTGTGTTTAATACTAAAAAAATATGTTTTTAAGAAATGTTATTTTTAAGTTTACCAGGGAAACTTCGCAACTCCTTTTCGTTCTGACATACCTCAGTGCCTGAAGACGAAAGTCTTTAACCAGTGTGTGTTTTCAGTGATGACCTATGAAGCCAAAACGTGGCACTTTTCTATATAGGCCTTAAAGTGTGGCTAAGAGTTTCTCAGCGAGCTATGGACAGGCTTAGGGTTTCTCTGCGAGATTGAATCAGAAATGAGGTGATACGTAGAAGAACGCGGGTCATCGAAATAACCACTCGTACGGCGAATGGCGTAAATGGCAATGGCGCGCTTACATCATCGGTTAATCTCCATGAACGAGCGATTATTCTGCCATCGTATCGTCGCGACTCGTAACGGAATCGCAGCGTAGCGTGTCCATAACGACTCGTAACAGAATCGCTGACAGGCTCGCCGTAATGTAACGATGACATATCGCGCGCTCTCGACCACTTATCATATCGCCGCGCCATCACATAGCTTAATAGTTTTAAATTATGTAGATTAATTTATAATAGTAAAATTATTTGGGTAAATAATATACATGCAGAATGAGCCTCCTGTCTCCAATATTCACTATTTTTAGTTGAAATATCTTGAGTTTCCCATTTAAAGTCTATTCTAACATGTGTGCACTGCACAGCCATAGAGTGGAAAACATGCTTTAAATGTGTCAATGTCTGAAACACAACATATGACTCATAGACTTTGTGGTAAACCTAATCTCTAACATAGTCATTATATCATAGAAAGATTTAGCCTTGCTTGTATTGTTATTATTATGAGCTCATCGGTTTATAAACTTTGTACAAGTCAATTGAGGACGAAACTTATCATAAAACATTTTATTATTGTATACATGATCTCATAAGTTAACATACATACACATTTTTTTTAATTTATGACACACAAAAAACAGTCAATAAAATTTATTGAAATAATAATAAACCTTACCCATTTATTACTATAATACTAAATATGTTTCTTAAGAATTGCCTATTTATATGACAAAGCTTACAACATTCACATACACATACTGAGGTATGTACCTACCTAATAAATAAAATAAATAAATATTTCCAGACTACTCACACAGCATCACCTAACCCCAACATAGCAGAGCTTGTACTATGGGTGTTAGGTGACTGATATACTACATAGATACATTTTTTTTTTGTAAATACATACATACATTATACAGAAAACACCCAGACCCCAAACCAGCAAAATAGATGCAGCTTCCTAAAGATATTTCACCCCCTATTAATCACATTCATGATAGTGATAAAACAACATGCAACTATATGGCCAGCACTCACCAATCAGTGCAGGTACAATGCTTTTCGGAACTTTGATTTCTATGATATTCATTTTAGATGTCTTAATTGACTTATTTCCCACTTCCGTTTCATCATCCTCTCTCTTCAATATGTAATAAACAACAAAAGCACTGACAGTCACTATAGACAGTCCCAAAGCTACAGGTATAGCCAATCTTGATGCAGACATTTTCCTGAAATATTTAAATTTATAGAAATTATATTTGTTGAGTTCAGAAAATTGATAGATTTTGTCATTGAAATATAGAAATAGCGGCCTCAACACAGTCGGCGGAGAATGGTTGATGTATTTATTAACAACTATGACATAATAACGTGAGCCAAATTCACGAGTAATATGATACTCTTCGCGTAATTCAATGTTGCTACTTACAAAGTTTCTATGTGTTAATACAGGAAACTTTCATCAATTCAGTAATAGTTGAAAATCACGTGTCTAATTCAGACAACAAAACAATGCTGTACTGAAATAAAGCAAGAAGTAACGAACAAGCCTAACATTTTTAGCCTTAGAAAATTTTTCAAGTTTGCTTTGCTTTGCAGTGCAAGTGCTCGACTCGAGTTGAGGCTATTTCAACGCACCAAAGTACGGTTAGCAATAACGACATTGACAAGCAAAACAACATTATCTGACAACTCCCTACAGATTACGCCATTGACTCGCTTATAATAAAATATTAATTTGACTCACATAGTCAATTTATCTTTTTTATTGTTCAATTAATGTAGTCTCGCTTTTAGAAAAATAGTTTTACTAACTCTGTTATTTTTAATCAAAACCAGCAGTTTGAATATGACTTGGGAAATAACTTTGGGTAGGTAAGTAAATTAATATATCTTAATAAATTACCCAATCATTTAATTTTATTTTAGATGTAATATTTACTTATACAGAGTGTGTCGTTTATAATGGATAATCCATTAAGGGGTCGTAGCTCAGCTATGAGGCTTCAATAAAATCATATTTTATGTCATTTTAACCAACAGTGTAAAAATGGTAATGCTTTTACATTTTTAGAACAAAGTTCCTTACGGCAGGCTTAGAGTTTTTATAATTTTTGCGTTTAAGGCCATGCATGCTGCCATTTTAACAAAACTAGGTATTATTCTGTAGGTATATTTTTTGGCATCTTACTCGTTGATACTTGCTTTATTTAATTTAATAACATAATTAATAAGTGGCGTAATTATCAAACATTTTTAAAATTTACATTTAAGAAATTTTTGGAGTTTACTCCTTATAAAACGATTTGAGTTATAAGGCCCGTACGGAAATTTTATGAGGAGTAAAATCAAGTGTAACACGAAAAGTTGAGGCGTTACGTAGAAAGAGACAAACAACGGGTAACGGGTGCCACTTTTAAACTTCCTCTTATATACTCGTTCCTTATTTTATCCATCCGAGTCACTCCACACATCCATCTTAGCATTCTCATTTCATTCGCATGAAGTCGTCTTTCATCCGTCCCTTTCACTGCCCAACACTCCGATCCATACATTACGACAGGTCTAATTACACTTTTGTAGATTTTGCCTTTGAGTTTAAGAGGCATCTTCGGATCACACACTGTGCCTGAGACCTGTCGCCATTTCATTCATCCCACATTTACTCGATTTCTTACATCCCTGTCAATCTCGCCATCATTCTGTACGACTGAACCGAGGTACCGGAATTCGAAGCAGACTGGAAGGGATACGCCATCTAAGGTGTGAAATACTATAATATAATTCAACTTTTACTATATGTCATAATTTTCATGATTTTTAGTTATAATCCTGCATATTCAACCTAAATAGTAGGTATATCAGCTGATTGCAAGGCCAAAAACAAAAATTTTAAAAAAAACTAAAAGCAGCACCATTTAAACACTGTTCGTTAAAATGACATAAAATATGATTTTATTGTAAGTTTACCCTCATCATAGCTGGGCTACCACCCCTTAACGGATTTTCCATTATTAACGACACAACCTGTATAATCAATCCTTAAGAATCAATCAATCAAATCAATCCTTAAGAAATATGAACATAATTATATTATTTGTGGCGAAGTGGCGAAAGGTCCGCTTGGGTAACAAAAAGTAGCGGTCAGTGTTTGTATTTTATAAGTACATCTCTAATAATAAAAAATATATGCAGTACACAAGTGTAGAGCTAACCACGATTATGCTTTATGGATTGTCCAGCAATTTTATATACCTACTTAATTAGAATATTTATTTAATATTAAAATTCTTCTAATATTATAAAGCTGAAGAGTTTGTTTGTTCGTTTGAACCCGCTAATCTCAGGAACGAATGGTCCGGTTTGATTAATTATTTCACTGTTAGATAGTTTATTTATTGAGGAAGGCTATAGGCTATTCATTTTACCGCGAGAAAATCCATAAAACAGAATGAGAAAAGCTAGTAGGCTAATTAATGTATGCCTTTAAAGTAGGTACCTACATCTCTACAGTAGGGCTTTAACTATGATTTCCTAAAGCTCTATACGCTAAACGCTAACTGTAAATCTAGTGCTGAATTGGAATTGGAATCGAGATATTATTATTATATTGTCTTCGTTAAATTAACCATTATCTAGCTATATCAAAACTTTCGTTCGTGCGGTTAACCAATTTCGCAAGTCTTATAAGCCTTTTTACCTACAAACACGACCTTCGCAATTTTTCGTGTCTTCCAGTTTCATGTCGACGAATAATATCATCCCATCGTGGATTTCCACATTAGGGTGACAATGATACAGTTTTTAAAAAATATAAAATAAAACTTTAAACAAATAATAATTTTATAACTTGACACGGTTAGCATACCTACCATGATTTGACTGTTTTTTAGTTTTCCGATGTTTCGATACTGTTGCAAGCGCCGTTAGCGCAGCATGCAATTATCGTCTTTGCAATTAGGAAGTTACTCACAAACGAGACTTCCTGAGTAAAAGACTCAGGAATGAAACGACATGTTTGTCAAACATTAGTGTTGTTACCAAAAATAAATTAAATAGTTTTTTAAAATGGAAAAATATCTAATAACATATTATAAGATAGATATTATTAAAATTTTAATATTTTCTTCTCTTATATTTTGAGCACGTAACTCAAAACGACCTTGGTATGCCGGCCTGTGACGTAACTGAGGTGAACAAACTGTAATGTGACCTACACCGCCTATGGCGATTTTCGCAAGGACCGTTTAATATATAATTTCAGGCCTAACAAATGCTGTGCGATGGCTGACTTATAAACTCCGTTTTTTTATCGCTTTCGTTTGTTTACCTACACGACAAGAATTTTTTTTTTTGTTTTTGTCCTTTATACGAAATTCCACAGATACAATCTATGTATCTTATATATCTACACCAGGTATTTCCTGTGGTATGTAACTCATTTTAAATTTATTATTGTTAAAAAAATATAACTTGGTAATATTTGTCCGAATGGCACTTTGTTAAAGCAAATTCTTAGGTTAAGCAAAACTACTAAGAACGCATGCAGTTAACTAATAGAGTAGAAAAGGTACCTATTCAATTAGTCCTCATAGATTGCACTAACCCTAGTCATTAAGTTTGCTAACAAATTATGGATTCATGGATTCTTTGTTATCCAAAATAAAATTATTTTATTTTATTTTTATTATTTTGTATTGCTACTAACCCATAACAATAATTTAACATATTTATTTAATCATTTTTGTTTTTAACTTGTGAAGTTATTTGATAAATGGTATATTTATCGTAGCTTTATTATAGTTTAATAGGAAAATAATCATCATTATCACAAAATTTTTATAATTATTTTTTATCGAGATATTATTATTATATTGTCTTCGTTAAATTAACCAATAACTAGCTATATCAAAACTTTCGTTCGTGCGGTTAACTAATTTTATGGGGGAGTTTAATTGCTAAATTGAGAAATTACTCCTGCCTCTCAATAAAACAACTAAACAGATTTTTATCCAGTTTTATCAATTTGTAAGTAATCCAGTAGTAAGAAGCTATACTACCACTATGTACCTATGTATAATTTACATCCGTGCGAAGTCAGAGTGGGTCATAACACTAAAAAACAAGAGGTGTGTGTGCGATTCACACACGATAGAAGTGAAACTTCAGTAAATCGACGAAAGAATAAGAAGAATAAAAAAAGTGTGTGTGTGTGTTAGCTACGACGCACGATTGGAGTCTACTACTTACGAACTACATATAATTATGATATATATCGAATAGAAAAAAAGGGTAAATGAACGCATCTGCTAAAATGATAAGAGAAACAAACATATATCTGTAATTATTCGGATTATTTATATTACTTCAATAAAGCGTATTACATAAAGTATGTTACAAAATAATATAAATAAAATACAGCAATACCTCTTTGCGCGAAACTACGAAGTATCGCGCAAAGAAATTTAAATAAAGCATTGTATTTGTGTCTCTTACCATTTCCGTTTTATCTTTTTGCATCCGGTTTGAAATCACTACGATTCTATAGTTAGATAAGTTTCACTTCAATAATACTTTTTATTTGTCTAAATATACGTTTCTAAACGTATTTCTTACAATTACTCGTACTTATTACAAAGTACCAAATATATTTATCCTGAAAACATAAAAATAACAGACACCCTAGTGCCGTGAGCTGAAATGTCCCAATGAAGCGTAATGGTTCGTATTCGTCATATTTTTTTATTGTCTCTACAATCACGAAGGTTCCCACGACACCCGTCAGTTTTGCTACCATGCAACGGCCGTATGGGCGACGTTACTTACCTCCCAGCGTAATGCGGGAGGCTTTTTATGGCGGTAAAATTAAATTTTTAATGTCTATTCTTTATTTGATTTGGTTATTTCAACGTTTTTAATTAAATGAGAGTTGAATGTGTTTAATTTTCCGTGATTTTATGTTGTTTATATGCAAAAATCAATTAGATCAATCTTTAACAATATACAAAAATAAAAGTAACTAGTTGTTGACTCTCCAGTGTTGTGTCATAAATTTATAAATTATGTGAACAACGTATTAAATTAAAAATAATAGTTTTTTGTATATTTATAAAGTACCTTAATAAGTAGGTACTTTAAAAAGAGCACTCTTTAAGATGCTCCCCTTCGGGTAACTTGGTGTGTAAATACTAGATTAAGAGGAAGCTCTTTTTTTGTACTTTTCAGACTTCGAATACATTGTAACTAAGCAAGAACCACATCAAGTATGTTTCGGCACTGGGTTAGATCGCGTTACTTTACCTAACGAGAAGAAACACCAAAATTCTTTTATGAAACGGAACGCCTCAGAAATAAGAGAAAACGTAGGACCAGCCACATATGATTGTGATAGAGGCGCTTTTTATGACACCAATCACAAGGTTCGTATGACTAATATACCTAACTATTAATGTATTTATTTATATTTACCTACCTTATTCTACCTACTTTTTTTTATTAATATAAAGGGGTAAATTTCGTTAGGGTTGTGTCCGTAATTTAAAGTCAACAACTGAACGGATTTCTTATTAAAGTAGGTTCAGATTTTAACCGGATATGTAAATATACTTATAAAGAAATTCATGAATCTATTAATATATATAATTATAATTATATAATGGGGTGAAAATGTAGTAATAAAGCCCTTCTCATAATGATTTCATACATTAAAAACTTATAATTGTTTGCAGCACTATAGCAGTTTAGGGTTAGGTCCTAAGGCCGCAAGATGGTTTGTGAAACATGAATACCAACCACCCTTCCAAAAACCACCGAAACCAGTAATACCAAAACAGCACTTTGCCCCATTCAACCATATCGCAATAAGAAAACCACTGTTCAAGCAAAATAGCCATCCAGCGTAAGTTTTCTTTTTATTTATATTTCGTAATATATAGGTACCTACCTACCGCTTCTCAGGTAATTATTTCACCAAAAAAACAGATATTAAAAATGGTTCAGGAAGAATATACTCGTGCCTATGATATTTAACGAATTTGATATAACTTAAAATCGATAGATTTTTGTCGGTTTTCTTACGAAGCGTTTTAAATCATATGCAGGTAAATTGCTTTTTAGTGGCCAATTGTTGAATTGAACAGCCACAGACTAAAATAATTTAAAATAAAAAAAAACAGAAAATTTATCGTCTTAATGTTATAAATATCGTTTTGTATTAGAGGCGCGAGAATTGCC
This sequence comes from Gymnoscelis rufifasciata, assembly GCA_929108375.1. NCBI lineage: Eukaryota > Metazoa > Arthropoda > Insecta > Lepidoptera > Geometridae > Gymnoscelis > Gymnoscelis rufifasciata. The sequence continues at coordinate 11,610,361 of OV815318.1, read as the reverse complement.
ATCCAGAACACCTCCATCACCCGTGCTATTTTTCCAAAATGCTACGGTTAACTTGTTTCGTACCTACATAATGTTTGCTTTTAACAGACCATGCGACTATACTCTGGTTCATAAAGATAATGAAATGAAATTCGACTGCTGCTTTGGCGGTAAGAAGAAACTGAGGTGTGCAGTCGCGGTAAGTAATATTTATTTAATACATATTAAAGTCATCAAAAATACACTTAACAATAATAGGGTCCATAACTGACTCCTTATTAGGAGATCACGTCATAATGCCCATTATCCATTAACAATAGGTTTTTATAGTATTCCATCAACTAAGATAAATAGTTACCGACCTTATAAAAGATCTTAGTGCACTACATACTACAAGGAAAATAATGATATATGTAAAAATATCATCAAGTTTCGCGTGACGTGATGATTTCGTGCAAAATGTACCTACTGAACGTTTATGTCACAAACTCCACTCTGGAATTTTGATGTTTACTTAGATCATGACTTATTTTTTTTAAAATAAAGCAAAAAATAGGTGTACTGTATTTTTGTGCGGACTAACAGACGGACTAAACAGAATACCTATTTTTAATGTAGTAATCATGTCTATTGTTTTGCTTACGAAAACAGCAATATGTAAAATAAAAAGGTGTGTGTGATCCACACGCGATAGAAGTGAAACTTCAGTAAATCGACAAAATAATAAGAAGAATAAAAAAAAAACAAAAAAAAAATACTATGCAAAAAGATTTTGTTCGGGCGGTCACTCATCCAAGTACTGGCGTCGCGCAAAGTTGCTTAACCTTGTTAGCGTTTAAGATCTTATTTCCATTTCCGTTGCATCCGGTTTCAAATCACAACGATTCTAAAGAAGTTTCACTTCAATAAATATGATAAATTAAGTACAATAACTGAGTATTTCTCATCTGTGTAGATGAAATGCGTCCCGTACAGTTTGGACGAATGCGCTGTATGTGGCTGTTCCTGTTCCACCCAAGGAGATTATTGGACATTTGAGGATCGGATATATCTATGCAGAGGACATTATAATAAACTGTACAAACACAGCAATTCCAAGTTTCAAGGCATCAATCTGATCGAATTCAAAGTAAGTTGTAAATACCTACTGTTTATTTATTTATACCTTGTGCACAAAAAAACAATGTACAGAGGACTGTTAAATGAAATGGCTGGAATGACTGTTGACTTATTATATTTTACTCGTACCCAAGGAGGGAGCTTGGGTACGAGTAAAATATAACAAAAGACCAACCTAACTTCAAGTCTTCAAAATATTAGTAATCACTGGACAGAATTTAAATGGGATCAGTTTGAGCAACCGTTTTAATGAGAACCTTTAAAATCCGTTCCCAAAGAAGACTTCCTGCTCTGGTTAAAAATAAAATGCTCTCTCACCTACTTAATTCCATTATTTCTAAACGCTGTGTTTTTTTCAGTCGCTAAGAGATTGTTTCTTCATGCACGCCCATAACAGCTGCACTGCTGCTGTGAAAATCATGAAGCGAGAAGACATTTTAAAAAAATTAAGAAAAGAAGCTTATTTCGACATATTTTTTCCTCAACGTCGAACTTTTAAATGAATGAAATGTGCTTTAATAAAACTAATACTAATATCACTACTACTTAGTTATATTCTATAATATTAAAGAATAAACCCAGTTGGAACTTTAAATATAAAGATAATATCATCATCATTATTATTTATTATTTTGCCCACTGCTAGGCTGATTAATAGTCACAGATTAAAATATAAATAGTCCATCTTTGCCTCGCTTCGCAGGCTATTGACGATTACTCCAAAATGAATAAGCATACTGGACACGTAGTGATTATAAATCCTCTTTGATTGTGCATAGAGTCCAGTAAAATTATAGATTTCTAGACATCATTTGCATAGAGCTGAAAATTGGTAGAGACAAAATATAGGTTTAATCCTTTTCCGACAAGCCGATTTTTTTATTCAAGTTCAAAAATTAAGGGTTCTCCTGTTTTCTTAATGTCGATGTCGTATAAATGGGTAAGACAAAGTTGTAGATCATTCAATACTATACAACAATTTTAAAAATTACGTAGGTAGTTAATAAAAGTAACCATAAAGTAGTAAAGTAATAACAATAACCCTCTCTATCGTCGATAATCGTCAAAAACTTGGTAACTTATAAAACATTAATTAATAAATTTAAGTCGACTAAGTAAGTGTTTTTTTAATGTAATAATTATAATAATTATTGTTCTATTTGAAGTCGATGTCGATTATTACTACGTTGTTCTTTGGCTGACGACACCGAATCCTCATAGAACAATAATTTAATCCATAAAATAATTACTAAATGACTGACTTTATTTAATAAACAAGGTGTTTCTAAATTGGCATATAAACGGAAATGGTTCGAAAGGTGAGCTCATGACGAGTATTTTTTGTTAGACAACTTTTCGATTTGGAAGCCTATTTGACGAAAAATAATCTCTAATTTAGATTTAGATTTTAATTTTTTTATCTTATTTAGAAGTTGTTTTAATAATAATCACTAATATAACAGTTGTTAAAGATTTTATTAATCTAAAACTAAAAAATCAACTGATATGGGGTTAAACATGACCATGATTAGATTACGCTAAAAACCCTTTTTAAAAGGCCTCCAAATCGAAATGTCATGGAACAAAATATGTTGATTCGATGCAAGCCATTCGCACCCTTTCCGCTTTATTTATATACAAATTTTGAAATCCCTTGTTTATATAGGTTTAGACGCTCGTATTCATAAAAACTGCTATTTGGCCAATTTAACCGAATTGGCTAAAACACACAATAAGCCAATTTATGCCTTATTTTGCGATCAATCGAGATGAACAAGGGTGAAAAGCTTTTTTTAACTGATAACATACAGATTTGCTTCGTTACGTGTTGTGTTGTGTACCCCCATACCTGCTCTCTCTGCATCAAAATAAAAGAAAAAGAAGATATTATTACTTAACCATAAACCATAAAACAGGTTATTATATATAGCTATAGGCTATAGCAACTATGCTAAAATCTGAAGAATTTGTTTGTAAAATCAAATTTTTTCAGTGTTGGATAGCCCATGTAGTAAAGCAATATGATTTTTTGTTTCCGCTGGAAAATACGTATTCTTTTCAATGAATATGTGTGATATTTACGCTTTCTGCGTATAGGTATACGCAGAGATATATACCTATCCATACTAATTTAAGAAATGCAAAAGTAACTCTGTCTGTTCTTCTTTCGCGCTAAAACTACTGAACCTATTTAAATGCCAAAGCATGAGAAAGGAATTCTCAGGCTTTCTCATTTAAAGTAATTTAATACTTTTTACCTTTACCGCGGGGTTGTACTAGTTATTCATATACGCAGGGGGCATTAAGTAGATATGATGGATATTAATATCTACAACCTAGTGTTGTCTCGCCTCGCTTAACTTCGACTAGTGTAGGGCAGGCATTATCTTCGAGCATTGTTGACAACTGTGTCAAAAGACTTGAGCTTGTTTGATTGTTTTTGAGAGAACTAAAAAAAAAGTATCGATCGTCTATCTATTTGTCAGACATTGTTGTGTTCATGGTCCGTTATTTATTTTGGTAAAAATAATCGATATTTTGAGAGTTTTGGTGAAATGAAGCTGGACTCGAATAATAAAATGGTGAACAGTAACAGCGGAGCCGACACACCTGAAGAAGTAGTGGATCCGAGACAAAATGCTGAAGATATAATTGACGAAATCTTGGCCGAATTTACGGAATCCAGATCACCTCCAACACGGAATGGCAATAGCATTCCGGAGAATTTGTTCAACATGATACAGCCTCCGCGTACTAGGACGCCTGCCAACTCCTTTTCCGAGAATGCTACTATTGATGATATTGATCCCTCTTCTGATTTGGGTACTTCCATCAGAAACAAATGTGCAGAGTTGGAAGAGATACTGCAAAGCTTGAAGTCGCGGTTGAACCACGTCGTTTTGGATGAAAACATCGTTCTTAGCCCGGACGCAAACTCCGCAGAGGCTCAGCTGGAGCATGACCTTGACACAGATTGTCAAGAAGACCTATCTCTTCAAGAGTTCCTAGAACTGCTAAATTCGCAAAACAAAATCACTGCCAACTCGCTCCCATGATCATGCTATGCATTAAAAATAGATGTAAGAATTCTATGGATGTAAGTCAAAATTAATACATGAATTTATTGTGTGCAGTTTCTAAGGTGAATTATGATAAATATCATTAACATTTCTGGACTAGAGTTTGTGTTTTTATATCTAAAATAAAATATTGAGAGCTAAAGAAATAAATAATGTATCATAATGAGAAAATAATTTATTTATTTAAAAAAAACTTATACAAAATAATGCCAAACCACAGATCAAACATCTTTCTCTTCCAATATGCAAATATTAAAAATCAGCAAACATGTCATCTTCTGACTGCAAAGATAGTTCAATAGAATCTGGGGCAGTGTCATTCTCATACAGCTGTGACTCATTGTGACTATCTGCAGTTTCATAATCACTTGAAGGGTTCTCAGATTTCAAGATGAAATCAGCATTTTTATCACAGGCCATGCTTAGAAAATCATGTTTCTTATTAAAATTACATTTTTCTTTGAATGATTTTAGCCAATTATTGTATTGAGAGGGATCTGATTCAACACATTCTTTCCTGAAAAACAGCATAGCATCAAAAACTTTACAATATTTTCCATCAAAGTTTGCATTGACCATGCTTTCCAGAGCTGCTGCCATTTCTTGGGTTAACTCAGATTGAGGTTTCTCATTTTCTTTGAGAGCTATGTAGTCTTTGATAGGGTCTAAAGTTCCAACTCGTTTAATATCAATAGGCGGTTTAGTGGATAGTTTGGTATTTTCTATATCAATATCAACATCATCTCCCTGAGATGCTTGAATAACATTTGAAGGCTCAGGTAAGAACCTAACTTTAAGTTTTCTAACACTTTTCTCAACCTTCTTCAACTCAAATAATGATTTAAGTTTCTCCAGAGGTTCTTTAGATCTTTGTTCTATAAGTGGAGGCATTTTAAAGAGATTTAAAATATCTTCTCTGGGTGTTGGCAATGGTTCATTAGGATTCATGGCCCTGAATGCGATGCAGTCTAACATGTGCTGAGCAAATGGACTGACAGTCTCTCCTATGGGGAATGCTTCTGCTTTATCAAATGTATCATCATAAGCTCTAGTCAAATCCATAGCCTTAATAAGGTCAATAAATCCTTTCACCTGTTCTTCATTGTAGTTGAATTTCTTGTATTTTGTGGATGGGAATGACATAAACTTAATGTCATCTTTGAAGCAAATGTTGGCCATTGAAAGACATACATAATCATTTGTATCTATAACTGGGAACAGTGCAAACATTTGGGGTGCATTATTGTTGTTATAGACCCTTCTCACAATACCTACTAATTTCATCTCCAAGAGGCATTGAACAAGGACACTTATGGCTTCCTGGGCTTTCTTATCCCCTTTTCTACCAAAGACATAGTGCAAGCCATCACCAGTAAGATTTTGCCAAGTAATGTTACTGGCATTTGTAAAACCATATACTGATAAGCATTTTTCCCCACCCTGATAAAGCATTGATTGATTTAGTTCTGAGTATGGAATTACTTTCTGACCATACCGGTATCCCTTGATTGGTTCTGCTTCTTCACTGATTGGGGTCTGATTTTCATTGTTGACAAAGAATTTTTTTTTTATTACTGCCTCTGTTGCACTAGCTGTGTTTGAAACTGGATCTTTGATTGCCATTTGCGGCCTTTTAACAACAGCATCATCCCTGGTCCGTATGTATGTTGAAACTGGGATTTTTATATTTGGACCAATGCTTAAATCTACATTCCAGGGCCTGGAGACAGTTCCTTTCTTTTTGTGAAACAGTAGGTATCTCATTGTGTACAAGAATGTTGCTGTGGCACCATTAGTACTCTCTACAAATTGCTGGGCAAGTGTAATATCACCTTTGGCCATTTCATCAAGAATGTCAGGGCCAATGACATCAACCTCAAACTTTTGTTCTGTTAGTCCATCCAAGATCTGTGAAGAAAAGAAAATCTTAGAATCATATTTAAAAATACAACTTTATTCCCGCCGCCAACTGTTTTCCTGCTTTCATTTGTTTTGCGTTATTATATTTGTTATTATTATTACTTTTCTTTCATTGATGGGCTCAAAGACCAATAAAAGTTTTTTTTAATTTTATGCCGAAAATGATAAATACACGTCCATAACCTTCGCACACAGGATTCAAACCTGCATCTCCAGGAAAGCGCCCAGACGTGCTCAAATAATATTGCTTTGAAATATAGTTTCGATTATATGGAATACTCTTAGGATAGTTAGGATTCTAATGTATTCTATTGGGCGCAAGAGGTAGCGGGCTCGATTCCCGCCGAGGGGTCATGTGTTGTAAGTTCTGCAAGCACTTTCTCCTTGGTCTGGTTGTTTAATATGTATAATAAATAGTGTTGATATATGTATGTATGTCTATTATATTAAGTATATCAGATGTCTATATTACCTGTATGTAACACAAGCTTTGGAGCTTACCAAGGGGCTAGATGTTGTTGTGTGGGTTTTACGGAAATATTTATTTATTTATTGTATATAAATAAATTCCATAATCATCATAAATACATTAATGGTGGTTTCAAATTGGGCAATTAGGATGTTAGCCTGCAGTGCGGCTAGCGGAGTGTTGATGTATGTTGAATGTACATTTGATTGCTTTTATAAAAAGGTGTAAATGGTGTGGCATACATACAGCAACATTGTAGATGTGGTGCGTTCATGGTACTGTCGCTACATAGGAATGTACAAACGCTCTGCTTACCGCGATGCAGAGGTATGTCTCAAACACTCAAATTTTAAGCACCATAAAAGTATAGATTACACCTCCTTTAATGCTAGGTAGGTACTTTGTATTTCTTTATAATTATTTCTTGAATAGTAATGATAGTAATACAGGAACACAGTACTTACAACTTGGACATCTTTATGATCACTCTTGGTAGGAATCTTAAAGTTAGTCATGAGAATAATTTTCTTATTTTCAATATTATATCCACTAAGGTTATTGAAATGATCAGCAGCAACAATAATGGCATCAACCCAGTCACCTTTGCTTTCTGACGGCTGAAATAAACATAAGAGAGTTACTAAAGAATTTGTGGTTTAGAGATCGTATATAAATACCTGTTTAAACCAGATATCAAATTTATAAAAAGATCCTTCTAGGTCTTCATGCCCCATCTTAGACCATATCCTCACTTCAAATCAGGTACCTAAGATTGTGGCCAAATGAGGGCTTATCCAGCAAAAAAAAAATTAAAAAAAATATGATAATGTACTTACAGTTTTGGACAATTCACGAATCATGTTCCAAGTCGGAGGGACAAGCTCAGAATACATCTCTATATGCTTGAACGCACCTTGCACTTGTTCAGCCATTGCATTCTTAGTCTTCTTAGATCCCAATAATATGATTCCAACAAGGTTATTAGCCTGGCTAATTATTTTACGCTCAATAAGGCGAATGGCACACTGCCGTGCTTGTTCAAAAAAACTAGGTTCTCCCTTTTCTTCAGGCGTAGAGACGTTGCGACCAACATCCAGGATGATAATGGCACCCTGAGCTACTTTCTTTGGAGCCATGGTGAACTTCCAACTTCTTGCGCAAGCCGGTTGATGCTGTTATTTTTTAGTTAAATAGTACATTCAGTAATACACACTAGAGTAGTTATATTAAATTTCCGATGAAAGTAACTGTGTAGTTATGGAAACACTAAGATTTCACAAATTTTAATAGGTACATCAGAAATAAAATGATTGCCTAAGTACATTATAAGTTTCAATTCAATTCAATCAAAAACAAACAAACATGAAACAAGTTCGCACAGGTCGCGGGGTTTTTTTTTTGTTTGTGATTGATGATGTAATTGCGAACATAAACTATTTTTACGGACATAAGCTTGAAATTGAGCATATTCTATTTGTCAATCTTTGGTGGAATAAAATAAATATTCCGTGAGAATAAACCTTTTCGCTTTTTCTTTGTTGGGTTATGTTATAGATAGGTAGGATTGTTTACCAATTTTTATTTTCACAATAATTAAACGTGTTTATTCTTTTATTTTTTTTTACACCGTTTTAACACACAAACAGATTGCCTGTAAAGACTTAATGAATAAAAATGATTTCTATTTCAAATATATGTAAGCAAACATACAAACCAACTTGTATTGTGCTTCAAGCTCGAACCAAAACGAAAACACACTGGGTAAGTCATTATTCTATCATTTTATAAGATTATTTAATAAATTACGAGCTGTGTAATCTAATCTCAGTTTGGTACGATGTGCATTGTGACTGTACATCAATAAGCTGTAAATTGAATAGAAATCAACTGACCGCCTGCGATATATTTTAAATAAAAAACATTGGAAATCAGAACAAAATAACGCCACTCATAATTAATAGGCTGCGTCATGATTTCTTATTATTATATTTAATCAAACAAACTGTTTCATGGTACAGGCTAAACTTAAAAAGAAAGATGGACCCAAGTACAAGGCATTGAGTCACTTCGACGATTTCTATGGGTCTGTTTTTGGGGAGCAATGGGCACCCATGAGAGAAGGCTTATTTCGTAAGAATAAGTATGTAGCAGTTGTCAATAATTATGGAGATACAGAAGAAACTGTGGAATTCCTAGAAAATAAAGGTAAGTAAATATAAACTATGTTAAAGACACAGTTTACAATTATTAAAATTGTGTTTTATATGTAATTGAATATAAGCATCCCAACCTCTGATATTGTAATAATTAAACTTGGAGTTTTAATAATAATAAAGCTCATATTCAACATAACTGTTTTTAGGAGCACACTGCCTGAAGAAACTAATGTCAGTTCAAAGAGAATTCCATAATCAGTATTCGCCAGAACTAGAAACAAAATCAACAAATACGGAAGGACTTAATAAATTGGCAAGTTTCGCAAAAAAACTGCATTCTGATGAAATAGCTCAACTTTATCCACAAAGAGATGATATTCCCGAGAAGTTGGACTTCTCTGCGGGTGATGGAAAAACGCCAAAACCTCTGAAAGTTAAAGACATGTGAGTTTGTTCATTTAGTACCAAATTTAGTTAAAAATTATTTAATGAACCACATTCTTTAACAGTGAAGGCAAACATCGAGAGGAAACCGGTATATTCTAAAAACTTTAAGAGTTTGAAGAACATGTGACATTCACCATCCCGCACTTGGCCAGCGTGGTGAATTGTGGCCTTATCTCTCTCGTCAAGAGAGAAGTCCCTGTGTCCCAGCAGAGGGAACTTAGATAGGGGTGCTACAAAAACACAATATTGTCTAAACTAAACCCAAAACTAATCAGAACTTTATAGGTAAAAGGTAGGTAATAGGTAGGTAGGTTTGGGTAAAATTAAATATATTTTGTGAAACAGAAAAACCTACATAATCTGGATTCAGATTGCAGATCATACCAAATCTGGTCATAAAGTAATAAATGTTATGGCAATCAAGAGAAAACTGATATATTGGAAATGTTTATATAATTGATTGTATAAAATATTTTTTATATTTACATTCTATAGAAAAACTTTAAATAAAAATTATTACATTACGTCTTAATGCAAACTGTGTTGCCTTAGAAATTAATATAATATTCGAATTAGATACTTCATATATCGGGTTACAAATTATTATCTTATTTACAGCCAATCATCTCGGACAACTCTGGACGAATCCCTTTCACAAGCAGTACTTGATGAGTCGCGAATCATCGACCCATCTCAGGGCATATCATCGGAATCCCTGTATCAGTACATACCTGCTACCAAGCTGAAGGGCATGGAGGAGTGGGTGTCGGAATCTTTACACTATTCTTATTACTCAAGTAAGTTTATACATCACATAGATTTTGAAATTATTTTAAAGAGATTTAAATAGAACTTGCCAGAACCCAGTAATTAGATTTATTGAGCACTAGCTTTACAAGGTACGGCCTTGTAGGCGGTGATTAGCATATTTAAACAAACAAATTCTTTAGCTTTATAAAATGAGTACTTTAAGAGTATGCTTTGCCCGGTTGCTATTCGGTCGTAGGTACGTCAACACACCATTTTTACACACAAACAGATTTAATGAAGAAGAACACGTAAAAGTAATTATCTTATACGAAAGTTAAGGAGGACGAACACAAATATTACAGTAAAAAGGCACAGATTTATAAAACCTGAATAACTAAAATTCTAACTAATAAGAGATACCGTTCACCACGCGCCCCCAACGACTTTACGTGTTGCGAGCGCGCGTGTCGACGAAATGTAACGGCCGTGCGAACGCTCACTCATGTTACAGCCATGTTTTATCGAACATGTCGTCCGCGCGGGCCTTCCACATTAATAATAATAATATCCTAGCCGATCTCGGCCATGGCGACTGCGTCACTGGATAGGCATTTTCATTTTAATTTTTTGTCTGACATGGCGAGACACATGTCCGCACCACCGCAGCTGCCGCCTTATTAGGTACACCTCAATGCCTTCAACGTTGGCACGCCTCAGGACACTAGTATTCCTGACTCGGTCTGACCATCTAATGTTCATAATATCTCGAAGACATTTGAGGTGGAACCTATCGAGTGTACGGATATGCTTGCGGTACAAGACCCAAGTCTCTGAGGAATATAGCAGATTTGGTAGTACTGTTGCCATGTACACACTAACTTTAGTGGTGAGCTTACGATAGCTAGAGCTTAGATTAGCTTGCTTATGGATAATACGATGTGCTACAGTATACATTTAAAATTAAACACTTCATCATCATCCTCAATTCAGCAGTAGGCTGTCACTGTTTGCTATTTATTATTTCGCTTGAAATACCGTGGACCCAAACTGCGCTTGTCGAACCGTGGTGTGCATTTGAAAACTGTTTGACCTGTATGTTTTGCGTGCTTTAAACCCTAAAGTTTTACGCTTCCTAATCTATTGCACACAAATGATTTCTAGAGGAAGTATTATATGCCTGACAGTTAAAATGTACACCTATTATTGTTTAATATGTATAATAAAAAATACCTATAAGTATATGTATGTCTATTATATTAAGTATATATCAGATGTCTAGTACCCGTAACACAAGCTTAGAGCTTACCACGGGGCTAGAAGTTGTGTGGATTGTACGGAGATATTTACCTCAATTTATGAATTATAAGCACATTATATCATAGTTAAGTTTTTAAAATGTCTACTTCAAAAGTGTTTGTTACACAGGTGGTGCCTTGAATAATAAATAATTAGAATGTTCTGATTATTGGATTATGATAATAAACTCTTTATTTTTTATTTATTATATTTTCAGAGGGCACAGATTTTCCACTTATGATAGAGCCGGAAGCTGAATTGTCTTACCCGGAGCATTTGAAGGTGTACACATATGAGAAGGACAGTGAAATGGTGATGTTTCCCGAACCAAGGCGTGGAGCAACAGGTAATCGCTTGGTATACAGGGAGATTACTGAGCTTGCTTTTTTATATAGACAGAAAGCAAAACTACAAGTTATATTATAAATTAGCTTTACAAGCCACGGCGGTGCCTGTGTTTTTGGATTTTCCCGCGGTTAAAGGTCCCGCCTCAATAAATGGGCTATCTAACACTGTACTGAAATAATTTTTCAAATCGGACCAGTATTTCCTGAAAGTAGCACGTTCAAACAAACCCTTTGTAATCTTATATATAAAATTCTCGTGTTCACAATGTTCGATCCGTACTCCCCCGAAACGGCTTGACCGATTCTCATGAAATTTTATGAGCATATTGAGTAGGTCTGAGAATCGGCCAACATCTATTATTGTATCTATTCTATGCTATGATCTTTGTGCGCCGTCTTTCGTGTACCTAGCAGATCCTATCCATCCAAAGGTTGCCTGGAAGAGATCGCCTTAAGCGATAAGGCCGCCGATTGTAAAACAAATGTGGCTATTGATTGTTATTTTTAAGTTAGTTTGTAAGCATTGGTGTGCAATAAAGATATTCTCTATCTATCTATCTATTTTTCATTTTGCAAAACAACGTTTGCTGGGGTCAGGTAGTATTAGTATAGATATAGATGAGAATGTAACTCTGCCTGTCTGTCCGGCTTTCACGCAAAAACCACTGAACCGTTTCTAAATAAATTTGGTACACAGATTCACTAGAGCCTGCGAGAGGACGAAGGCTACTTAATACCGCGGGAGAATACATTAAAACGCGGGTAACACTGCGGGGCACTACTAATAGAATACATAGCGAATTTTTTCTTCTTATTCTTTAATCCTGTATTTGTAAATAACACAGGTGTACACAACTACTACCCAATGGACGGCGGTAGCGTGCTGTCCGTGCTGGCTCTGGGCCTGCGCCCCGGCGACCGCGTGCTCGACCTGTGCTCGGCGCCGGGGGGCAAAGCCCTAGTCGCGCTGCAGACGCTCCTGCCCGACGTTATAGTGTGCAACGACTTGTCCGTGTCCAGGTGTAATCGGTGAGGAACACATTCATCATCATCACCCTATTAACGTTCCCACTGCTGGGACACAGAGACTTCTCTCGTGGCGGAGAGATTAAGCCTTAACTTAACAACGCTGGCTTGTTGGCTAAGTGGTAGCACACTCTACTTTCATTCCGAAGGTCGTGGGTTCAAGAACCGCCACGCACCTGTGACTTTTTTTTGAAGTGAAATTTCTTTAGAATCTTTGTGATTTCAGACCGGATGCAACGGAAATACGTCAGGTAAGCCTATCTTAAACGCTAACCAAGGTTAAGCAACTTTACGGAACGCCAGTACTTGGATGGGTGACCGCCCGAACAAAATCTTTTTGCACAGTTTTTTTTTATTCATCTCATTCTTTTGTCGATTTACTGAAGTTTCACTTCTACCGTGTGTGAATCGCACACACACCTTTTTTTATTGTATGTTTTTAGTATTTGTTGTTATAGAGGCAACAGAAATAAATCACCCCTTAAATTAGAGAGAGAGAGAGAGAGAGAAAACATTTATTGACACAACACACACATATACAGTAAAATACAGTTAAATACAATTAAAAAAAAAATAATAATAATAAGATATTTATATAATACTTAAGTAATACTAGACATAAATAATTGCATGTGTTGTGCCAAAAGGTCTCGCCTCAGCATAAGCAGATCCACATTGGGTGGATTTGCGCTGGTTTTCAGACGAGACCTAATGACAAACAACCTCACGAGCGACTAACAGAACAGAAATTAGCAACCCTCTAGCTACCACGGTTCTTCAGATACAGCCTACTTACAGACAGGCGAGGAAGCCACAGCATTAAGGTCCCGTTGTGCCCTTAGGGTCTTCACGTCCTACAGTTTTTTATCGTTAGCCACAGTGCTGTGAAGACAACTCGTATGAAATTGTTACATTTGTTACAGAATATCGTTTATCTTCAAGAACTATTTCTTTGACTTCGAGACGAGCAACAAATGGCGTGAACGCGTCATTCTTAAGAAGCACGACGCGCGCGACTTCAGCGACGACGACGGTTTCGATAAGGTAACTTTTAAGGGTGGTTACATCACCTTTGATCTTGAGATAGGTCCGACGTGCCTACTTGTGTTTTTAATCTGTATAAATAAAAATGAATTGTTGTTCGTTAGTCTGATTAAAACTCGAGAACGGCTGAACGGATTTATCTTATATTAGTCTTGAAATGTTCGTGGAGGTCTAGGGAAGGTTTAAAAGGCGAGAAAAAATCGAATAATTGCCGGGAAAAAAAATGAATAAAAACCCGTGCGAAGCCGGGGCGGACCACTAGTAACAAATAAATATAATAATAATAATAATTTATTTCCAAATAAACTTAATACATAGGTTACAATACCACAATGGTTCCCAAACTAGGCAAAGCCTGTACTATGGGAACCTCCTTCCATATGTTACATAAATTTACAATTATTAGTTTACAAAACATGAAATTTAAAATATAATAATAATAAAATCGAGCAGTACACATCAAACATTGCGATATTTTAATATAATTATGTAAAGTGTATGTCTGCATTACGTGTTTGGGTGTTTGTGAGTTTGTGTGAAGCGAGTGTGTGTGAGGGTGTGTGTGTGTGTGTGTGTGTGTGTATGATATTGGGTGAATTTATGCTCCTGAAGTCACCGTTCTCGGATGAGTCCGGGCAGCAGAAGAACTACTTTTTTTACGGTAATTCGTAGTTGATTGATGCTCTACCTAATAAACAACAATAAATCCTCTGTTTCCTCATAATCTAGAGATAATAACCACTTTGTAGTCTTAAATTTACATTCCAAGAAAGGCATCGCATGTATACTTAATGTTTTGTTTATTTTATTATAGAGATGATTCGACAAATAACTAAATTGACGTTTTATGTATGCAGAATGGGGTTGAATATTGACAGATATTTGGTAATTTCTCCTCCGGATGGGGATCGTTGTATCATATGGAGTCAATTTGTGTTTTTTAAGTATTGCCTGTAGTATGTATGTCTGTCTGATGGACAATAGTTTACAGTCAGCATACAATTGAGAAGTTGGATACCTATATGGCTTAAACAGCATGACTTTGATAATGGATCGTTGAGCTCGTTCTAGGGATATTAAAGTGCTTTTGTGAGTACCGCCCCATACAGTTATACAATATTGAAATATAGATTGACAAATTGCTTTGTAGACTATGGTAATGAGACGTTCATTAGCAATATACCTTAATTTTTTAAATATCCATGATAGTTTACGTACTCTTCCCTTTATTAAATCAATATGTGAGTCCCATTTGCAACGCTCGTCAATTATAACTCCAAGGTACTTTATTTCGTTAACCCTTTTTATTTCCGGGCAGGTACATTTAGTAAGTGCTGTGTGATCATTACAATTGTGAAGAAGAAGTTTGAAGTCATTGGTCGGTCTTGTAGAATTGCTCATAAAAAATGTCATAAATTTCGTTTTATCAATGTTAAGAGTAAGTAAGTTATGATTTAACCAGGTCGATACATTAGCAACACCTAATTCTGCATTTGATTTCGCTTCTGACCAAGTCTCTCCGTGAAATAATAGAACGGTGTCATCAGCAAAACTGACAACGCTACCATTTGACAGGATCATGTTACAGAGGTCATTAATATAGATCAAGAAGAGACTTGGACCGAGAACGCTGCCCTGTGGGACTCCAAAAAATATAGGAGAGTCGTGACTAACGTAGTTATCTATTTTTACTCTTTGAGAACGATTACTTAAGTAACTTCTAAAAATTTCAAGTGGAAGTCCACGTATACCATATCTTTCCATCTTTTCTAGGAGAATAGGGATTGATACGGTATCGAAAGCTTTCTTTAGGTCCAGAAAGACACCGATCACCTTTTTCCTGTTATCAATTTCCTTAGTCATGTTATTCACAAAATAATTGACCGCATCTTCAGTGCTCCTACCCCTACGAAAGCCGAACTGTAGGTGAGAAATTAGTTTGTATTTCTCTAAGTACGAGACAAGTTGCTTATTAAGTATTTTTTCCAATACTTTTGAAAGAACAGGAAGCAATGATATTGGTCGATAGTTATTAACATCTGTCTTGTTATCACTTTTATGTATGGGATAGATAAGAGATTTCTTAAAAAGTTCGGGAAATACTCCTTTCTCAATGCAAAGATTACATACATATGTTAGGTATGGAACAATTACATGGCAGGCTTTTTTTACAAACAACGTTGGTATATCATCCCAGCCACTAGCACTATTACTTTTAAGACTCATGATTATGGTTTCTACCTCGATCTCTGTTGTTTGCAAAATCACAAGAGAGTGAGGAGTATGAAATTGTGACTGCAGAATTAGTCTGGAAAAATCGGACTCACGAGAGCTCTCAATATTCTGAGCAAGATTTTTTCCGATAGACGCAAAGAAATGATTGACGAGATTTACAGATGTTTGCGGGTCAGGAGTGGATGTCAACAATTCAGATGAAGAGGACTTATTTTTGTGTGTGTGTCAAGTCTTTTATTTTTTTCCACATTAATTTACCGTTCGAGCTCGCTTTTTCTAATTCCGAAGCTTCATATACATTTTTCAACTTTTTAAGTATTTTGCCACAAAAATTTCGGTACCTGGAGTAAGTTATCTGAAGGATTTTGTTTTTCGGGTCCTTTTTTAAATTCATATGCATCTTATCCCTGTTTCGTATGCACCGTAGCAACCCAGGAGTGATCCATGGTTTTAGGATGCGTTGGTTACGGGGTATGGTTATGGATTTAGAGTTAGAAAGAATAGAATTCATAATGGCTTCAATCAGGAATTTTGTGGCATAATTTGGGTCAGAAGATGATAAAATACTACTTAGATCAGTGTCCTGGAGGTATTTAACAGCTTTTTTGAAATTAATTTTATTAACTGTGCGGCTTGGTTTAAGCTTAGAAGTATTGCTAGTTCCAAACAAAATAGCTTTGTGATCGGTGACGTAGGTATTTAACACCAAGCAAGTACCAGAACAGGCAGATTTAATAAAGAAATGGTCGAGACACTTACCTTCTCTAGTGTCTAAAGTATGTGCAGGTAGAAACCCTAGTCCATAGAGCAGGTCAAGGTAGTCGGAACTATTAGAATCTGTATTTCGTGGTTTCATGTCAATGTTGATATCACCTACAATATAAATATGATTAAAAAGGTCTAATTTATTAACAAGTGTCTCTAATGATAATAAGAAGTTAGTTATATTTTTAATAGATGGCGAGCGGTATATCGAAATAATAGCCGAGTCTTTGAATTTGACCAATAGACAGGTACCATCCATTAAAATAGGTTCTTCATACGTACATTCAATTTCATCCTTAACATAAACAACAACACCATCATTTTGATTCCTCAAATTTGTAGTGAAGAAACTTATGTACGATGGTAAGTTAGGGGGTGAATTACGGTTTTGTAGCCAACATTCGGTTAATATTATAAAGTGGGGTTCTAAATTACATCTATTTATGATAACATGAAGTTCGTCAATATTTTTAAAAACACTCCTTATATTCAATGTCATAATTAAATTACTAATTTCAGTATTGTTTAAATGTAAAGTAGAATCTTCAGGATTACAGGTGAAAGCTCGCGTCATGGTCAGTTCGTCAATTTCCTGAGTTACTAAATTATTCGAGTTACTATCCATAATTTGACGTTAAAAAGATCTGTGGTTTTGTTAAAATGAGACTGAAAAAACTTATAAAATATGATATAATATAATGAATACCAGGTTTAAAGGCAAGATAGGTAGGATAATGTAGTGCAGGAATATGGTTTTGTGTGTAAATTGTGTTTGTAATGTGTGTTTGTGTATGTGTGTAATTATATATCGCAAGGCATAATATAGTATTACAAGTAAAATATTTAAAAGATAAAAAGAAGTTAAAATATTCTTAACATCTAACATATTATTCGAATAAATAGAAATCAGTCACAAGGCCATTTTCAAGCGCTCTATGTCATTTTCGCTAGTAATGCGGATCGCAGGCGTTCCATCATTTTTCCGAACATAGACATATCCATGGGACGACCAACAGTACTTATATGAATTTGTTTTGGAAAAATCTCGAGCCAATGTAAACAATCTTTTGTTTTTGTTAGTCAATGTTTCAGAAACAAATACTCTGGTCGACGGCCCTTGTATACCAAACGAAGTAGACTCTAGTTGGCCTTTCCTGTCCCGCTTGAATTTTTTAATTGATTCGAGGATCGCCTCTTTTTCAGAACCGATGTAAATTCCACAATGATGGGTTTGTTTTCTATCTTAGAATTAATACGAAAGACGTCTCTTACATCCTCTCTACTTATGGTTGTCTGGAGTTTTTCGCCCACTTTGAGAACTAAATTCATTAAATCAGTTTTTGTTTCGCCTGTTTTTTGTGCAAAATTTCTGAATTCCAAACCCGTTGAACAAGATACAAGATACAAAATTATTTATTTCCATAGTTTGATTTTACAAAACTTAGACACGTCAAATTGATTACAAAAAAAACATATAGGTCATAGGTGCTTATAGATAAGTAGGAAATAAATTTATGGTATCTGGTCGCTTCGCTTTTTTTACACTAGAGCAAAGAAGCGATTAGAAACTCTAGCTCATTTTTGTATTGAAACTTTACAATCATTATTTGTTTGTTAGTCTTGTTTTTGATATTGTGTTGGAGCAGATTCCGTCCCAAGCAGTTTTGTCCTCAAGGTAATCCGATATATTATAATAAGCTTTTTTACAAAGATTGTTTTTTACAATTTTCTTAAATTTAGTAATTGACAACTGTTGCAATTCTTTGGGAATCTTGTTGTAGAAGCGTATACATTGCCCTTTGAATGATACATTAACCTTATGCAGCCTAGTGGTGGGCAAAGCGAGTTTATATTTATTTCTTGTATTTACATTGTGTTTATCACTATTTTTTGTAAACAAATTAATATTTTTATGCGTATACATAATGGCGTCATAAATATATTGACAAATGACGGTCAATATGTTTATTTCTTTGAATTTATCACGTAGCGAATCTCGGGGACCCATATTATAGATAGCACGAACAGCCCTTTTCTGCAGTACAAATATGGTATTTATGCGTCCTACTCCAGCACTCCCCCACAGCAAAATACCGTATGACATAATGCTATGGAAGTAACTAAAGTAGACCAGTCTAGATGTTGCAATATTAGTTAAAACTCTAATTTTTTTGACTGCGAAAGCAGCAGAACTGAGCCTTTTCGACAATTTATCTATATGAGGGTCCCATTGAAGCTTGCTATCTAAAGTTATACCTAGGAATACAGTATTTTCAACGAGCTCTAAATTGTCGCCCTTTATTTTAATATCTACAGAACCTTGTTTTACATTAGGTAGTGAAAATCGAATACATTTAGTTTTATTTTCATTCAATAATAGATTATTGGATTCAAACCAATGGACTACTTTAGAAATTGCATTATTTACCTTGTCAAAGTTATTAGTGCGACGATCTATTTTAAAAAGAAGTGAAGTATCATCAGCAAATAATACAATTTCATGTTGATCCTGTACAAGATGTGGCAAGTCATTTATGTATATCAAAAAAAGGTAAGGTCCTAATATGGATCCCTGAGGTACACCCATTGACACTAAGGACCCTGGAGATCGTTTCCCGTTGACATCAACTCTTTGAATTCTTTCGCTTAAATAGGAAGCAAAAAGATCCAAGGATTTGCCCCTAATTCCATAGTGGCTCAATTTCCTGATCAATGTTTCATGGTGCACGCAATCGAATGCCTTAGATAAATCACAAAAAATTCCTATTGCATCCTGCGACTTTTCCCAAGCATCATAAACATGAGTTAGTAACTCAACACCAGCATCAGCAGTGGACTTGCATTTAGTGAACGTGAAGTTCTTTCCAAGTTTTCCAATTTTTCTTCAAGAGATTGGACATACAACTGTTGATCTTTTTTCTCATTTTCCAATTCTATGAATTTTTGTTTTAGATCAGTAAATTCATTGTATAGAAAATCAATTGTTTTCTGAAATTCAGCAGTGGAGTCTTTTATCTCTTTGACAGTGGCCATTAAGACTTCAAGCTTGGAGTCTTGTTTCGTCAAGGAGCTACACATGAGCTTTTTCATATCGTCAATTGACGCTTTTAACTCATTCGAACCGACTTCACGCCATTTTCTCTTGCATTGTCGGCTGGTTACAACAGCTGGGCGAACATTAGCAGCCGAATTAGCAATGGGCAGATCAGGCGCTGAGTCAGCAGAATCATAATTGACGGGTTCAGGCGTCAAGTAATCTTCCATGGGCGACTTTATCGACGCCGATGTCGACTGCGGAGGGGTTCGCTTTGTGCGTGGCATTATAAAACACCAGGTTAGCAGAATTTGCAAGAGTATGTAGCTACAGACCACGTAAAAAAAGGTCCTCTATGAAGCACAGATACCTCTTATAACTCTGTAGAAGACAGCCGCGCCAAGTACCAGGGAAGTATAAGCGTGCGGTAGTGGTCCCAGACTGGTGCAAGCTTGTGTGTGTCAGCGGCGCTATGCAGCGCTCAGCGGTCCACGTTTGCGTGTGTGAAGCGAGAGCATAGCATCAGCGTAGGTAGGTGGAGTCAGGTACCGGCGGTGTGTGCGTGGGAGCTGCAGGGCGCGTGGGTCAGCGCAGGTAGGTGGAGTCAGGTACCGGCGGTGTGTGCGTGTAAGCTGCAGGGGCGCGTGAGTCAGCGCAGGCAGGCGGAGTCTGGTCTCGGCGTGTGTGCGTGCGGTACAGAGGCAGAGTCGAGTGCGTCAGCGCTGGTGGGTGGAGTCTGGTGCGTGCGTGCGTATGCGATTGTGTGCAGTAAGATAGTGTGAGTTAGTAGTACAGGTGGAATGACTCACACGTAAGCTGGTGTTATTTTCTGCGTACGCTTGCTGCTTACTCCTCTGTTTTATGCAGTTCTATTTTTTTGGATTGAATTAAACTGTTTTAAAATTATTAAAAATTGAAAATTAAATTGACGGAGGTCTAGTAAACACGTCTACTCGTATTCGAGGTCCGGGGGGAAAATATATATATCAGACAATCCACACTACAACATCTAGTCATCCCCGTGGTAAGCTCCTAAGCTTCTAACACAAGCTTTAGAGATACTAGAAATCCTATAAACTAAATATAATAGACATAGATATTTTTTAATATACATATTAAACACCCAGACCAAGGAGAAAGTGCAGAACATACGAACACTTGACCCCTAGACGGGAATAGAACCCTTTAACGGAATTCACTCGTATAAAGATTTGTAAATTATGTTTCTAATCGTATAGGTTCTAGTGGATGTGCCTTGCACCAACGACCGGATATCCGTGAACACTGAAGGCAACAATATATTCCGGCCGGACCGCATCAGGGAGCGGCTGAAGGTGCCTGAACTTCAGACGCAAATTTTAGTGTGAGTATGATGCCATCAATGCTAGCCTTCAACTCTCAATATATTATTTTAGCCGATTTCGGCCATGGCGACTGCGTCACTGGACAAGCATTTTCATCTAGGAGACTTTTTCACTTGGGGTGTACGTCATATCTACCCTTTGGTATGCTCTTAGGTGGCTTGAGTACCCGAGTTTATTACTAAAGATAAAATATATGTACCTTCTTTAAAGAGTGTAATGTGTCTGGTTTAAACAAAATCAACCAACTTTAAGCATACTGACAGTTAGTTTATATACTACTTCTGAAGCATTGTTTTTTGTTATATTGGTGTTTAAACAAAGAGTATTGCATTTAAAAAACGAAACGGGATTTACTCACGTATTACTAGAATCTACTTTTTCTTTTTTCTACGTTTTGGACAGCAAAATACTTTTTTAAACCAAGACAAAAACAGGGGTGTCATAAGTTTGATGTGTCTGTCTGGGACATTATAGCTCCCAAAGGGATTAAGCGATTTCAATTTAGTTTTGTATGAAAGGTAAGTTTCGAGCGAGTGTTCTTAGACATGTTTGATAAAAATCGGTTGACCCGTTTAAAAGTTATGAGGGTAAAACTGGGGAAAACCGAAAATCTGCAAATCACGTGCACATTACAAAATATGTAGCATATACTTTTTACTTTTAAGCGAACTAAGGTTCTGGAATTGTTCTGGTTTTTTTATTTAATTTAGATTATTTTATGATTGTTTATTAGTACTATGACTAAACTGATGTTCGTTTAATAGGAAGTCAAGACATAGGTCTCAATCACAATGTGGGGCTGTGCCAATACTCACCACGCTTGAATTTGTTATAAGTATGAGAGTGGTGTTAAACTAAACCTAGCTAGAAATGCGCATAAGGAATATATCATTGAACACTCCAACGTATCACTCTTCTCTGATCCCTTAATCACTCCATTATGGATACTGTACGATACTACTATGGATATTTGTTTTAATTTTAAGATGTGGTGTTGCCACCCTCACGGGCCCTGGCTGAAAACCAGCGCTCTGTCATAGTGCTCCTACGGCAGATGCATTTTGCAGAGCCAGGGACCCTTTATTACACAAATTTTCAATAGTTTTAAGGTATATTTAATTTGTTATTAGTTTAAGATTGTTGTTATTGTTTTTGTAAATGTTTTAATTGTAAATTTTTGTGTAGTAATACATATTTTTCTTTCTTTCTCTCTTATTGCAGGAATGCTTTAAGGCTGGTGAAGCCTGGCGGCACCGTGGTGTACTCGACCTGTTCGCTGAGCCCCGTGCAAAACGACGGCGTTGTTCACGCCAGCCTGAAGCAAGCCTTCGAGAACTTTCACGTCGTGGCCGCTATCAAGTAAGTGGTAAAAAAACAGAAATCATTACCATTCTCTTGCCCTTATCCCACAACATGTTTTTTCCTTCCTCTTCCTCTCCTCTCGCTTCCTCTGTATCTCGTTATCTCAACACTCACTCCTTTCTTACATATAGTTAGGTCTTAAATATTTCTTGGTTTGCCCTAATATAAGAACCTACACTATTTGGTTTTTTAAGACCTTAAGATGAATAAAGATAATTTATTATATGTCTTCCACACTCCTTCCATATTTTCTTTGGTCTACTTCTACCCACATATCTAACACTCTTTTCTTTAAAAAAATAACAGAAATAGGTGCTTAAAAACTAAGTTGGAGAGTATCTGGAAGCTGGGTTGTTATTTGCTTCTCAAGTCAGTGCAAAAAAATTTAAGCGAACGATCAAGACAATGTTATTTCCTTCATAATTTTTAGTTTTTATTTAAAACTAGCGGTCCGCCCCGGCTTCGCACGGGTAATTATAAAAAAAACCGGCAGTTATTCGATTTTTTCTCGCCTTTTCAAACCTTCCCTAGACCTCCACGAACATTTCAAGACTAAGATAAGATAAATCCGTTCAGCCGTTCTCGAGTTTTAATCAGACTAACGAACAACAATTAATTTTTATTTATATAGAAGATAACTTTTAGTTGATCTGTTCATGATCTGTGCTTCTGAGGATATAAACGTGTTGACTTTTGATATCAACAAAATGTACATTAGTTGACTTAAGTCCATTTGTAACTTCACTTTTTAGTGTAAACCGGGGGTAAATAGGGGGTCTAACTAAGCTAGGAATCAATGAGAAATATCTATGACATAATTTCAAGTGATAGATTGATTTTGGTTCTAAAACTTCGTCCAAAAATACCTGCTAAATTTAAACTTTGTTAATAATATAAATTCGAAGATTTTCAGTCAGTTATATTTCGCTTTTCGGTACTAGAGACATATTAGGGTTTCTAGGTCTTCATGTCCCATCTTAGACCACATCGTCACTTTACATCAGGTGAGATTGTGGTCAAATGAAGGCTTAACGATCATAAAAAAAATAAATAATAATAAATTAAATGAAAAGAAATTATTTATTAAAAAATGAACTACATTAATTACAAACGTAGGTATCTAGTGGGTTTAATTAGTAATGCCCCGCGTTAGTATAAATAGTGATATGTAATAAGTTATGGATTTTTCCGCAAAGGATGTAATTTTTCCGCAAAGGAGGTAAAAAGTAGCCTTTGTTCTCAGGCTCAAGAAAATTAGTAAGTATACCAAATTTAAATCGGTTCAGTACTTTTCCATGACGGAGATACAGACAGGCAGACAGAGTTACTTCCGTATTTATAATATTAATATGGATTTAATTTTGAAATTATAATGTAAGAATAAATAAAATATAGATATAGATAGATATAGATTATTTATTTATTTCAAATACATGGAGCTCTATCATTCAGGTTTGACCTAATTCAAAAGAGCCCATTAAATTCCATGATAAAATTAATTAAAATATGTATGTAATGAATGTATTGGAGTATAAGACATTTCATCATTGACATCATTGTATCATTACCCGAAATTTATTGAATAATAATGAGATTTGATTTGATATGTATTGTTCCTACAGAGATACAACACCATGGATGTCTAGCCTGAACAGTGCGATGGTGCTGGGAAGTGGCGGAACCGCCCCTAAATATGGACAACTGGTGCTGCCCTCTGTGAGCGCCAACTTCGGACCCTCCTATATCGCAAAGATGGTTCGACTCAAGTGATACTGAGCTATTAGAAATTATAGAAATAGAAATTATAATATTGATAGGAAATTTACCAACAATTTATATCAACTAAATGCGTCCTCCGACCGAGTGAGAGACAATACTTTTATTTGTTTACAACACTAACAGAATATAATAAATATTTAATATCTGCAGTGAGTACCATATATGGAACAAAGGCTTAACTTGAGTTGTCTTAGGCCATAAAAATAGTCTAGTCTTGACATAAAATTGTTTTTATAATCTAGATTCGGATATTTCATTTAATGTAAATAGTTTGGTATTATTATGAATAAATAGTTTTTAAATGTAACTGGTTTTTATTATCCATAAACATCTAAATACATGATAGTAAACCGGGGCATAAACCATATTAATTGAGTACATCAATTAAAAAAATATTACTTTATTTATTGTTTAATAAATAAATTTAAATTTAAAATTTAAGAAAAACCCCGATCCAATGCCTTTATTATTTATTTATTATTTCATTTGATACCACACTCGAGTATATTTGCAGTATTTCGGTTTTCCTTCCCCACTCTCACCCCATAACTTTTAAACGGCACAACCGATTGTCATGAAACATGTCTAAGAACACCCGGACCAAACTGTCCTTTAATACAAAAAAAAACTAAATTGAAATCTCTCTATCCATTCGGGAGGTATGATGTCCCAGACATACAGACACGTCAAACTTATAACACCCCTCTTTTTTCGTCGGGGGTTAAAAAACAAACTATGATTAAAAAACCGACTTCAACATGCAATAAAATTCCAGGGTTAAATACTCTGATTTCTCTGGGATCCCATCATCCGGTTTTGATATGGTGACAATGGGACCACTCAGCAATTTTCAAAAACGGTTTTCAACTTACGTAGTAACAAACATAAAAAAGACATTCAGTCTAATTGACAACCTCCCCCTTTTTTTAAGTCGGTTAAAAACGTTATTCTTATACCTTCTTCTTCTTCTTTTATTAGATGGCGTCCGTGACTGGCATTCATAAACCTAAATTTGTATGAAATCTGATAAATAACAGTTGAATGAAAGATTTCAACCCTTGCATATCTCTTTATGGTCGCAAAATAAAACTTAAATAGGTTTTTACTGTTTTTTTTTTAATTCTTTGCATATTTATTTGATTTATTTTGTAAGACTGGTGGTGAAGGCGTCTTCCAAAGATTCCTAGGTGTCCAGAAAGCCCAAGGCAGGGTGCCTTGGGCTTTCTGGACCAGCTGTTGTCTTGATATAGAAAAACATAGTACCTCTATATAATGCCAGATCAGACAAAAACTTAGTGATATACTCTCTGGACTCTGGTCCAGAGAGTAGACTCTACCCTATCACTCGTATCAGATGAACCAATACAATAAGTCTGTTTTTGTGAATTGTGTCGACCGGTGCTTTTTTGGAACGTTTGATACTGTCAGGGAAAATGGCACTGTCATGTCAATGTAATGTAATGTGTTGGATATGATGTAACCTACGATGTCAATGTCAAAACAAATCAACAAATTGTAAATTTACCAAAATTTGAAAAATTAAATTGTAGATTTGTGAATGAAACAATTATAGTAGCAAATTGAAATGATTACACATATTATGTGTTTTCCCTAGAAAGATTCACAATCGAAGTATATGTGAAAATTATGACATTATTTCTGTAATCTATCAGTCCGTCAAAAGCTGCCAACAGCTGATAGGATTTCTGTAAAAAACAAGTTTAATGGAATTCGAAGCGTTCTTTCTATTCATTTGTGCGTCATGAATAAGTAGCGTTATTGGCACTCCCTCCACAGTTACCGCCACGAACACAAACTGGCCGCTTGTACGGTAAAACCTGTATTCATTTCTGTTTATATTTGCGGAGGTGAAAGTCGATGTCCATCGTATACCGAGTCATCAAGAAATGCGCACCTGACCATTTTAAACTGAATTAATTCATTCGATATTCGAAAGTGAGCCATGGTTTGCACTGTGCTATTTTCTTAATAGTTTCTAGCTTCTTAGCAGCGAAATTTTGATTGGAATAAAACTTTAAGAGAATATGGCTCTAGCTGTGGAGAACAATACCCATAATATGGACTTCATTTTGAAGAGTTTGTTAGCTGGTGGTAAGTAGTTTTCAGTTAAATTGTAAATCCCTCTTAATTCAACAAAAGAGGCAACTGATAATATTGTACAGTTTTGATAAGATTTATTTGATAATATTCTTTTTAAATGACAAAATTTGAGATTTTTGAGATAAATACTAATAAATAATAATTTTATTTTCTAAATATAATCTATTCTATTTATTTTTCAACTTTGGAGCATTGTCAAAATCCTTGTCATTAAATGTTGTTGGTTGTGTCAAAATTCATCAAACATTTATTCCCTAATTTTTATAAATAACAAAGTCAATCTATAAAATGCATAGAAATAAAATTTCCTAAACTTATAACAAAAAAATACCACAAATTTTTGATTCAGGTATTGCTGGCATGTGTTCAAAGACTACAGTGGCACCATTAGACCGAGTCAAAATCTTACTCCAAGCGCAGTCAAACCAATACAGGCATCATGGAGTATTTGGCGGCTTGAAGGCAATAGTAACACAAGAATCGCTACTTGCACTGTATAAAGGGAATGGAGCTCAAATGGTTCGGATATTCCCCTATGCTGCTACACAATTCACAAGCTTCGAGATTTATAAAAAGGTAACTGACCTGCTCAATACTATTATTAGCGACTCCGATGGCTCGGCCACTTGGTCAGAATGGGGGAGGATCAGGGAGTATGGAGAGCATATATTGGACAACAGATTGGACAGCGCCCAGTCGGTCGTCCCGGATATCGCTGGAAGGACATGGTGGAGGCCGATCTGCGAGAGCTCGGGGTTGAGAACTGGTCAGAGCTAGCGCAGGATAGAGACCGGTGGAAGTATCTCGTTTCGGAGGCCAAGACCCACTTTAGGTCTCTAAGCCATAATAGTTAGTTAACTGAACAGCTCAAAATTATCTGTTATTTTTATTTATTTAAAATACTTTATTTGAACAAAAACTTTGTACAAAAAGGTGGGCTATAGTATCTTATAGATCATCGATGGAAAAGGCGATGTTTTTAGCAGTAAAGTCGCCTATGGTCATACTCTATCAATGGGCTATCCATCACTGAATTCAATCAGACCAGTAGGTCCTTATATTAATGTGTCCATGCACATACACAATCTCTTCATCTTTAAATTAGTGTAAACTAGCTAGCCTGCTCCCTTTTAGCACATATACAAAAACAATCCACCTAATGCTGAAAACTTGAATGAAGTTCCGTTTTGTATTTTCGAGGGTATCCCGAACATAAAGACAGACAGACGCGGCGGGGGTATTTTATCTATCTATATAAATAAAAATGAATTGTTGTTCGTTAGTCTGATTAAAACTCGAGAACGGCTGGGACGATTGAGCTGATTTTGGTTTTAAAATGTTTGTCGTAGTCCAGGGTAGGTCTAAACAGTGAGCAAATAAGAAAAAATTGCCGGGAACTTTTTTTACCCGTGCGACGCCGGGGCGGGCCGCTAGTGTATAATAATAATAAGTATACATTTATTTTTTTCCACTGTATTTGTATCATTATGATGATTGATTTGCTGGTAAGCCCATCGTAGCATATAATATCATTTCAGTATTTCATTTTCTGACTACTTGCTAGGGTTTTTTTTATGAAAATTAACATTCTCAGCATTATTTAAATAATGAAATATATATTTTTAATTGATAAGTTATGCTCAGAATGTGCTTTATTGTGCAAAAGTAAGGAAGCGAACCTTCGCCTACCGCCTGGGGCGAAGGTAGGATTGCGATGCAAGAGGTAGCGGGTTCGATTCCCGCCGAGGGGTTAGTTTTTGTATATTCAGAAACTTTCCCTTGGTTTGGGTGAATTATATATCAAGCATATCAGATGTTAAGTACCCATAACAACCTAGTACATACCATGGGCGAGATGGTGGTGCGGGTTGTCAGGCAATACATATTTATAATTTACTAGTGGCCCGCCCCGGCTTCGCACGGGTTTTTATTCAATTTTGTTTCAATTATTCGATTTTTTCTCGCCTTTTAAACCTTCCCTAGACCTCCACGAACATTTCAAGACTATGATAAGATAAATCCGTTCAGCCGTTCTCGAGTTTTAATCAGACTAACGAACAACAATTCATTTTTATTTATCTAAATTTATTTAATAGGTAACTACATGATTAAGCAAATAAAAGACACAAGCATCCCTGAATGCGCACAAATGCTG
The DNA here is from genome assembly GCA_929108375.1 of Gymnoscelis rufifasciata. Lineage (NCBI taxonomy): Eukaryota > Metazoa > Arthropoda > Insecta > Lepidoptera > Geometridae > Gymnoscelis > Gymnoscelis rufifasciata. The sequence goes on along the minus strand of OV815318.1, from coordinate 11,581,913 downwards.
AATTAATGAGAAAACAACCCTTAAATAACCCTCTTTATATTTCCGTCTAGCTTTTTACGCCTAAGTAATGCCCTTGTTTTATGAATTTTTCGCGGGAACGACGTATATTCGAATATATTATCATCATAATAATAATAATAAAAGCATTTATTTTGCACACACATAAGTACAGACAAATTACAACACAGACAATTAACATTCAGTAACATAATTAATTAAATAAAAAATAACAATGATAGCAAAATTTGTGAAACATAAAACATTACATGAAAAACAAAAAACAAACATCGAACACATAGGACAGTATAAAAGGTAGGACAGCACTAGTCATTAGGTTAGGCCTACCTATAGTAGGTAACCCACTGCTGCTGGGGCACTGGGACTTCTCCCTTTACGAGGGAGATTAGGCCTTAATTAACAACTTAACAAGTGCGGCTTGGTGTCACATGTCCTTTAAATATCATTAATATCGTTATTATATAACACACTTATTAAATTTCGATTAACCTTGGAGTTTCACTCTTATACCTAAGACTAGGTTCTATAATCGTGTTACATCTTTTATGTACCTTTTAAGTTTATAGCTCTGTGGGAGACTTTTGATTGTTAATCTTTTAACACGCAATCTTGTGAACGGTTCGCCCCAGCGGCTTAGGATTGATAAGCAGGTACGCTTTATTAAGAAAAACTGCCTTTAGATATGTAAATGATACTGCCATTTTGATTTAATCAGATATTGTCTTTTTGGCATAACTAATATCGGAAACCTATATTAAAATATCAGAGCCTGAGTGAAAAAAGATGTCCTTATTATTTAAAAACAAGACACGACAACAATAAATCACATCTTATGTTTAGCGCAAGACCGATGTGTATGACCCTCAAACTCTATTACTTCAAAGGAAGTCCTATAACAACGTAATGAGAACAACATGGATTTTCGTTCAGTGTGGAGCTTTCCATTTGTGGATCAATGACCTCAGTGCAAACATGTATGAAGATACTTATCCTTCGAAAGACTCATAAAGAGATAACGGCTTATCGTGTAGGTGTAACTCCAATTATGTTTACACATTGTTACAGATATCGAATATATCTAAATTTAAAATTTAAGAAAAACCCCCGATTCTAATGCCTTTATTTCCTTAAAAGTAAAACCCCATAATATTTTGTAATGTGCACGCGATGCGCTTTCATTTGATACACCACTCGAGTATATTTGCAGATTTTCGGATTTCCTTCCCCACTCTCACGCCTATAACTTTTAAACGGCTCAACCGATTTTCATGAAACATGTCTAAGAACACTCGTGCCAGACTCACCTTTCAGACATAAAAAACTAAATTAAAACCTCGGAAGCTATGATGTCCCAGACAGACAGACAGACACGTCAAACTTATAACACCCCTCTTTTTTGGTCGGGGGTTAACAATATTGCTGAACTATTTATAGAGCATTCTCGGTTTGCGTACTGTGAGCTCTTCTGTTTGACTTATATTTATTTATTTCGAACCATATTTACAAAAAGAAATAGGTAAAAGAAACATTTAATAAGATTTAATTAAAATTATGTACCATTGTAGCATTAAAAAATAAATTGAGATTTTATCCAAATTATTGTAGTAGATACCTAAGTCTTTTATTTTTTGCCATAACAATGGGTAGGTAATCCATTGTTTTGCACAAGATAAATAACTTTTTTATTTTTTTTGTACTATTTACGCCGTCTTTCTTGACGGCCGTGTCCAACTGATATTTTTCGTTATTTAGGCTACTATTAATAGACGACAAGAATAAATAGAATTTGTTATAGGGCTCATCATTTTTAAGCTTAGTATGATAGCTAATGGCATTTTAATAATGTAAAAAGACTACGTGTTCATCATCATCATTTTCTTGCCGTTTTTTCTATTTTCCTCTGTCATCCGTCATCTGAACACTCACACCTTTCTTACACATGTCATCCTTCACACAATCCATCTATCTTTTCTTTGGCCTACCTCTCCCACATCTCGCACTCTTCTCGTCACATGACCTTAACCCCTTCTCATTATATGTCCATACCCTATTACCTCTCAACTTAACCGTCACCGGTCCTATTTTCAATGTTTCTTTGATGATGATGTCCTTCATTTTCCTGTTTTTATCTGCTAATAATTACGTTTGCCGTTGGTGGCCCTTAATGACCGAAATTTAGCCTCTTCCTCTAATATTGTAATACCTACCTACTGATTCCGTATTTTATCCTTTCTTTTTACCCCACACTCACATCTCAACCTCTGCCGCATGTATTTTTTTTGCCTACCTACATGTTTATGAGTCGCAATTTAATTGACATTTCCCTACAAGGCAGGGTCTCAGATTTCGCCGATTTCTGTGTCGTGACCTCCATTAAACCGTCAAGCCCTTCCTTATTGCAATTTCATCATCTTTTTATAGTACCTATTAGTAATTTTCTCAATAGCTATGAGAGTTTGGATTTCTCAAATTCTTTATTGCACACAGAAATAATATGAAAATATATAAATAAATAGATTCGCATTGTAAGTTTAGGAACAAAAGTACCTACGTGAGCACCTCGGACAGGTAAAGTTGCCACCCACATAATTATATCTAATGTTTAGCAGGACTTAAAACTAACCGTAAGTGTAGACACTGAAAATCTACACATTCCATATCCGATCTAATAGCTTTTATAAGAATCTAAGTCTAAGAATGACAAAGTTCTGTAATCAAATCCCTACACCAATTAATTGACATAACATTTACCGCGTCAGTAGACGGTCATAGAATAACTCATAACATAAATACATATCGCTTTATTTTCCGGTACATAGTTCCCCAAGTATTAATTCTGTGCCAAAACATAGACTACGCAATGACCTTCGAGTTCTTATGAAAGAGAGAGTGGTGGTGACGATGCGCGCGCAATGTTTATGGTCATTGGCTTGCGAGTATGCTTGCGTTGTATAATGTCTGAGGCCGGACTGTCCTACGCCACTGCACATAACAGTACCCCTTGCTAATAGGTGTCTTACTAGTGTGTAGATAACGCTTTCGAGAAGCTTTCTTAATCAGATTTTTAGTATTATTTGTTCAATGCAGTCAATAATTTAAATACAAGTAATTGGTCTTCCGCCTATTAGAGCCTATTTGTTCTGTTACATATAATTATTATTAAACTATTAAACGTATGATATGGCTATCATACGTTAAAAATAAACAACCTCACCTAAAAGATCGATCTCTAAATAGAAATGTTGTAACTTTTATTTTTTTTAAACTGGGTTAGATTACCAAGCTAAGATGGTTTGTACCTTCTTAGTTTTTTTTTCTTACTGAATATGCGTTGAGAAGCTTTAAATATATTAGCAAACAGACAGCTTAAGTGAGATCATTAAATAAATAAATATTTCCGGACGTTCCACAAAACAACAGTAATTATTATATATAATTATTTTCTGAATAAAATAAAAATCTAAATCTAGCCACATGGTAAGCCCCAAGCTTGTGTTACGTTGTGATTGTGATTAATTTATCTTGTTTCATACTACAAAGTAATCTTTATGTATGTACAACTAGCTTATTCTAGCTTAGCTTTTCACGCCACGGATTTACCCGTGTTTTGAACGACTTATTTCCCCACGGTAATAATAGCCTATAGCCTTCCCTGATAAATAAACTACCTACCAGTGAAATAATTATTCTAATCGGACCAGTAGTTCCAGATATAAGCGCGTGAAACAAACAATCAAACTAACTCCTTAGCTTTATAATATTAGAATAGACACATCAAGTCGGTTATAACTTTAAATTGAATATAATGCAAAAATTTCACTAGTTTTTCCATCTATTGCAGTATCTAGCGAGGCTTCACATCCCATGGGTACAGCACGGAGACAAGTTCGTGGCGGGCGCCGGCGCCGGCGTCACCGCTGTAACGCTGACGTACCCTCTCGACACGATTAGAGCACGCCTCGCCTTCCAGATCACCGGGGAACATCGATACACCGGCATCGTACATGCTGCTACCACTATGTTCAAGACGGTGAGTACTAGTAGCTAGCGATCTGGCGTAGATCCTCATATCACGGGTGCAACTGCAACACGCTGTAATACTTACCCCCTGGGCACGAGCGCGCCTCGCCTTTCAGATCACCGGTGAACATCGATACACCGGCATCGTACATGCTGCTACCACTATGTTCAAGACGGTGAGTACTAGTAGCTAGCTATCTGGCGTAGATCCTCATATCACGGGTGCAACTGCAACACGCTGTAACACTTCCCCCTGGACACGAACGCGCCTCGCCTTCCAGATCACCGGGGAACATCGATACACCGGCATCGTACATGCTGCTACCACTATGTTCAAGACGGTGAGTTCCCCTTCAGAACTGTGTTACTCGTAGACAGAGACAGTACCTGTCATGTAGTAGCTAGCGATCTGTCGTAGCTCCTCATATCACGGGTGCAACTGCAACACGCTGTAACACTTACCCCCTGGACACGAGCGCGCCTCGCCTTCCAGATCACCGGGGAACATCGATACACCGGCATCGTACATGCTGCTACCACTATGTTCAAGACGGTGAGTTCCCCTTCAGAACTGTGTTACTCGTAGACAGAGACAGTACCTGTCATGTAGTAGCTAGCGATCTGTCGTAGCTCCTCATATCACGGGTGCAACTGCAACACGCTGTAACACTTACCCCCTGGATACGAGCGCGCCTCGCCTTTCAGATCACCGGGGAACATCGATACACCGGCATCGTACATGCTGCTACCACTATGTTCAAGACGGTGAGTACCCCTTCAGAACTGTGTTACCCGTAGACAGAGACAGTACCTGTCATGTAGTAGCTAGCGATCTGTCGTAGCTCCTCATATCACGGGAGCAACAAGCTTTAACACTTACCCCTGGACACGGTTAGAACCGGAGAACATCGATACACCGGCATTGTACATGCTGCTACTTTAATGTTCAAGACTAATATAACAACATAGCTCTGTGAAATGCAAAACGCACGTTAGTGACCATATCTGTATGCTTCGATAGCGATTGCATCTTGAATTTACTCGCACATCGTTCTAGCTACCTTTTTTAGCTCTTAAGGAGGATAAAAGAAAAGGACAGTAGGAGGTTGAGGGGGTAAATTAGTGCCTTTACATCATTATTAGAACGTTCAAATTATTAATTTAGCAATAAGCTAATTTCCAAAATGCATCGCTTGGCATCTGACGTCAAAGCCCTGGTTTCCATGGTAATAAACTGATTTTATCAAGTATCACTTTCAGTAAGTTTGCTAACCAAACAGTTCGTTACTAACGGCACATGTCACGCGCGTCGAAATGGGGGCGTTTATGCTGCCCCTAAAGGATACTGTTATATATACATTTTTAAGGCTTATTGGTTTATATTTTGGATGAATATAATATATTTATGGACGAGCTGGACTCTCACATGACCGCATGGCCCGATGCCGCGATGAACCGCGAAGAGTGGAAGAAGGGAAGGGAGGCTTTTGCCCTGCAGTGGGACAATAGAGGCTAAATAATAATAATAATACATTTATTTTTGGCAATGTACCAACTAGTAGAAACGTTTAAAGCAGAAAAAAAACGTCCAAATTCCCTATTAAAGTGAATATTTTACTTTACTAGCGGCCCGCCCCGGCGTCGCACGGGTATAAAATTTTCCCGGAAATTATTCGAATTTTTCTCGCCGTAAAAACCATCCTATCTCTCAAGTTTTCAATTTTACTATAATCGGTTAAGTGGTTTAGGAGTCCATTGAGGACAAACATTGTGACACGAGATTTATATATATTAAGATTTGTATTTAATGTTAACATAGGACTGTCTATTCTGGAGGTGGGCGTTGGCTCTGCAACACAGTTTTTGCAAACTTTCGCAGACGCCATCGTTCGAATCCAATTGTGAAACTGACCGTTAATGTCCAAATAAACGAGTTTGATTTGTATTTGATTTGCAGGAGGGCGGTATACGGGCGTTATACCGCGGCTTCGTCCCCACGCTGTGCGGGATGGTGCCCTACGCCGGGTTCAGCTTCTACTGCTTCGAGTCGCTCAAGTTCTTCTGCATGAAGTATCTACCGCTAACACTCTGCCGCAAGTGCGATAGGAATACTGGTAAGATAAATGATAATACCTAACTTTGAACAGGGCAGACCAAAAAGAAGGTAAAGCGATATTTAAGTTTGGAAGAGAACAGCGCCGCTGAGGCAACTATTGCAGAGGAAGGCGATAACGGTGAAGATTAATAATAGAGTAGTAGATAGTTATTTGATGAGTAAGTTTGGAAGAGATCGCTATCAGCGATAAAGCCGCCCATTGATTCACAAGTTTTGTACATTTTTATCTTTTTTTTGTGTGTTATTATTTTGTGTTCAATAAAGAGTATTGTATTGCATTGTAAGTTTGTAAATGTATTTTATTTTGTACAGCATTAGAATAAAGGCTTTTTAATTTTAAAATTTTATTTAAATATTATATTAAGTATCAGGAGCACCCCGCGATGTTACCCGCGTTATAATGAATAACCGGCCGGCGTAGCGGCATATTTTCCCGCTGTAAAAAGTAGCCTACCTTACTCTGCCTAGACAATCTGTGTGCGAAGTTGCATCGAAATCGGTTGTGTAGATTTTGACGTAAAGCCGGATAGACAGACAGAGTTGCTTCCGCTGTTATAATTCCAATGAATATCAAATAAAATGTACTGAATGATATAAAGCACTTACTGGTGGGTTTTCAGGGATTCTGGACACTGGGAGAACACATTTTTATAATTAATTTGATTTTTTATTGCAAGAGCAGTGATGTCGGTTCGAAATTCGAATCGTAGAATGGAAGAGAGGGTTGAGGGGGCGGAAATAGATTAGGGAGGTGACATGGATTGAACAAGGATGGGAATAGTGTTGTGCTAATATCCTCATTAATCATTCAAACCGGTTTCTTACTTTTAGTGATTTTGACTTTGACATTTCATCCTATTTCTCTTAGTGAATACGAAACATGTACTATATTCTATAGTTGTTTGTTTACAGGCGGTCTAGTGCTAACAGTGCCTGGTAAGTTGGTGTGCGGCGGGCTCGCGGGCGCAGTAGCGCAGTCTATCTCGTACCCGCTCGACGTGACGCGCCGGCGCATGCAGCTCGCCTGCATGGACCCCACCACTGAGAAGTTCGGGTAAGCCAAACGTAGGGGGATATTGCCTAGGATTATTATGAAATCTGCAAAGTGTGCAATACTAATTTGCCAGTTTTTCTGCAAAATAATATTTAAATTTCTGTGTATTAGTGAGTATTAGTATTACTGGTTGTATTATTGTTTAGTTAGAAAAATAAATATCTTTTATCTTATCTTAATTCTAACATTTCCGGGGCGTGACTCGTTCGTTGGGTGGCCGCTATATAATTATATTAAATAAACACTACCTTTCATAAACAAATTTAAAAAAAAGACTAACAAATAAATATAGTAAAGTCTTAGAACAAAAATGAGTAGGAGTTTCTTATCGCTTTTTTGCTCTTATGTAAAAAAAGCGAAGCGACCAGAAACTATAAATTTATTTTCTATTTATCTTTACATATTTATGTTCAATGTGTTGTGGTTTTTTGGATTTTATTTTTGACGTTTCTAAGATATGTAAAATCAAACAATTGAAATAAATTATTATGTACCTTCTAATAATATAATTTATATATTTATCTGTACTCCTATGATTTAATTATCTTTGCACGTGTACATTAACACCAATTATGATAATGATAACGCTTGCATAACATTGCAATTTGCACACTACTAATTCTTCCTGGATACGTTGACAATTTTTCGGATTTCAAAATGTTTGTAAATGGTTCTTTAACTAATATAATAACTTTATAATGTATCTTTATTTCATGTCTAATGGATTTGGTGGGGCATCTTGTAGAAGGTTGGTTGGTTAATTTTAAGTATCGCCATTTTGATTTTGATATCATCGCTTTAAACAAATAGTGTGAAGTGTGAACCAAAGGTGATGGCTAAAGTTATACTTCGGATAGTGATGATGCAGTTGCTTATGTCATTAAAATCGGTCTCCCTCGGTTGCGCGGTGGGCGGAGGTCCGCTTGCGGCGCAGGAGGTAGCAGGTTCGATTCCCGCCGAGGGGTCAAGTGTTTGTATGTTCTGTAAGCACTTTTCCTTGGTCTGGGTGTTTAATATAAAATATCTGTGTGTATGTCTATAATATTAGGTATATCTGATGTCTAGTACCCGTAACACATGCTTAGAGCTCATTACTGGGTCTAGATGTTGTTGTGTGTATTGTCCGGAAATATTTTTAATAACCCACCAAACTCGTGCAAACCAGTGTTGCTTCAATCTTGGCTTAGAAACATAAGGGTAAGGCTGTACCCTATGTGTGCAGTTATATGGGTTTTTGATTTGAATAATATTCATAATCAGCTTCAATTAACTAAATTAATAGTTTAAAGAGGAGTGTCTTTGTGATGTTGTTGGGGATAATTCTTAAGATCTACAACCAAAAAATATTACTTTGTAAAATATTCAAAAGAGATATCTACCTAGTACTTTATGGAGGAATGCTATTAGGGTGCTTTTGAAAAATATGTTATTCAATAAAGCACGGGTCGTGGCTTCCATAAAGCAGCAGTTATTGTTTCTTGCTTTTTATAAAATGTTGATGCAGATTATGAACATTATCTATGCAGCTTTTTTGGTTTTCATTGTTTTTATCTAATTTGTATCTAAGGAGCTTAATTAATATACATACCTTATTATTTTGATAAGGGTGATATCAAAGCCAATAAGCTTTGATATCACCCTTATCAAAAAAGATTCATATTAGAATAATTCTGATGAGATGATCCATAATTATTATGATCATCTTCAAGAAGCATTTGAGCTATACTTCTCTCGACACAGTCACATCATATCACTGGTAGAATAGAAATTAGTTGACTTTATTGCACACGCATACATTTACCTAGATAACACAAATGCATGCACTTCTCGAGGTTGGTAGCCGCTAACTTCAAACCGCGCGCGTCCAATGTCGCAGACGGCCACAAAAATTATTAAATAATATTCACATCATATTTCCGCGTTTGCTTTGGACGTTTGTTCTGGCTTTGTGTGTTAGACGATAAATAAACAAGAACAAGCGATACTGTCATGCATCACTTCGACTTAATAATACAGGCAAAAGTCGGCACGCTTGGTTTCAATTCAAATAGTGATACTTGTTATCTAGAAGATGTACGGGTATGCGTCGCTAACTGTTAACCCATTGCAGTAGTTTGTATTCAGATGGAGTTACCAGTTAGCGACGAAGACTGTACCTATGACTGCTTTATCAAGAAAAAAGTCAATGAATTGAAGATGTCATATTAAGCTTTATGTAAAATGTATTCTCAAACATATTTAATTTCCAGTATGGGCATGGTAAAGACACTAAGCCTGATCTATAAGGATAACGGCATCGTGAAAGGACTCTACAGAGGAATGAGTGTCAACTACATCCGAGCGATCCCAATGGTCGCTACTTCCTTCTCCACTTACGAACTGATGAAGCAGCTTTTACAGTTAGACACTGGCATGAATGTCTCATGATGCACTGGTTACTGTTTAGGTGATGGGGGTGGCTGAACGATGACAGGGGTTTACCGTTAAACGGGCTGATTAAAGGGTAAAATGAGATATTATTATCTATAATAATGCTATGCATCTCTAGTGTCGGATAATTGAGGCTGTAAGCTTTATACCACAGCTTTTTATCAAGCTACGTTGATAATGAGTTATGACGCTATCAAATCTAGTTTAATCGACAAAATAACTTGTTTATAATTGTTTTTTATTGTATTGGTTGATACTTGGCTTTGTGGGTATGCTATCTTTAAAAACTGATTAATGGTAATATGACTACGTGGATTGTTTTTACCTTAATATTGTCCAGTTTCACATGTGACTGAGCTAAATAGCTCTATATTAAGAATGTTTATATTAATGGTTAATAAATGCAGGCCTACTAAGGGCCTGCATTAATTAACCATTAATATATTTGCTTGTTTAGGTAAATATTGGAGCAAACATGCACAAATACTTTAGATTTATTCTTCAGAACTTACTGTACAAGGATTTTGTAAAAAATTACGTTGTGCTAACGTGCCTGCAAAATTGTTGCTATTGTACATAAACATTTACAATTTCTTATATGTATGCCTAAAGTTTTTAGTGTATGCCTATGTCAATTATTGTAAAGGCCTCTACACACCAAACCCGTCGGGGTGCCGGCATTGTCCGGCGGTGTAGGCCGCCGGACTTGTTTCGATATAAACGTGCCAACTGGTTGCGCCCGCGCGCGTGTGGGTATGATGGCGCTTAATATTAGGTCCCTCAGTTGGTCCCAGTTGGCTGCCGGCTTTTAACCGTAATAACGTAGTGACGTGCAGTGAACTATGAACGGGTTTGGCGTGTAAATGCCTTAAAATTGCTAATGTTTATAACATTCTCAGTATTTTTGTAATGATAATATGAGACGCGATTCTCAAACGTTTTCGAAAGCGATCTTAGGCCCGTAAACCACACTCCATCTTAAGCTACGGGACCTATGGCCATAGTTGTGAGAATTTTGTCGTTATCATACATAAATATTATGTTCTTTTTTGTATATATTGATTTTGTAAGTAATATTGAGTTATGATGAAAATACTCGTCACCAGAAACAAATATAATGCTCAAACCACTAGTTTGTCATTCCATTCGTTAGATTCATTCCGTATCGAATTTAGTATTTCATAATGTAGTCTTAAGATTAAGTGTTGTACTATTATATATTTATGTTTACACAAGTATTTAATTACTTTTATTGTTAATAGAGTAAGATACCATGGACACCAAAATCTAAGCTAGTGTACGGATATAAGTTCTCGCCGAAATTTAAGTGCATCTAAAATTAATACAGTAAAATTATTTAAATTAATTGTAAGCAGCTGTCTTAATATTCTGTTAGGGCACTATTTATTCCGGCATAATGATTTTGTTTTAATAGAAGCACCAACACGACCTTTTGCGCAAAATATGATATATTTTATATCACAGGATAGTTGCTACGTATATTAATTTAACTTGCATCTGCCGTAATCGTGTTTTGCTTGCCAATCCTTGTACGCCATTCGAAACCTTTTGGCTCCCAACGTCCATCTGTTCTATGAGCTGTTTGCCCCCGTTCAAAAAATTAATACTGAATAAGTCGGTAACCCGAGTTCTAGGAATCTCCTTATTCTTGATTCGATCATGTAAGAAGCCCCGAGCATAGCCCTTTCTAGAATCATTAGGCTAGTTCGATGAGCGACGTAAGTCTGTACATAATAGTGAAGCAACACGTTTCGGGTCCGTAAGTAATCACTGGCAACACACGGGTTTAGACGTCTTGAATCTCGTCTCGGTAGAATAATAACTTTAATGTATAATTCTAATCGACAATGTGTCCATGGTATCATAGTATTGTTTATTTAATTACTAAAAGGTATTTTATTGTTGTATAAAAAAATTGTTAAAATCGATTACACCTATAGTCTACAGTGGGTACTTATGTATCAAACACCAAAGATACAAATCATGTAAATAAATAGGGTAACGGTAAGAAAAATATTTATTGAAAATATATTATTTTATTTTAAACAGATTTTTATTTATTCGAATTAGTCAGGGCCAGTAAGACAGAAATGTTAGTGATCGAAATAAAAATACAGAATATTAATTATTTTATTTATTATCTAATATTCCTATACGGGGATAGTACATGGGCATGGTTGTAAGAATAAATTATTTCAGTAGGTATTGTTATCAAAACAAGATGGTTCACTGCCATTTGTAGCGGTTTAATTTTAATTGGTGAATTTAAACACCACCCTTTTATCTTCATTCGACGCGTACAAAAGATCATCTCAAGAACTCCTATGCGGAAAGCCTTATTTGTAATTTAACTACGAGCTTCGGCAGCGTGAAATACAAAAACAAACCTTGTGCTAGTGTATTTACGTTACAGTTTCACGCGAACGAAGCTCTGTACATATTTCATATATATTTTTTTAATAATTTTTCAGTTTATTTATTATTATATAACTTACATATAATACTTATACCGACAAACGTGGTTTCAGCTGTTATTGGTGGGTAAGGTTTTTATACCTATCACACGTTTTTTACTTACAATGGATTTGGAAAAATTCCCTACACTAATGAAAAGTAAATTGACAAAAGGAAAATAACACTGTTCGTTTGATTATCTCTTCCTGTACGGTTTTCAAAAGAGAGTGATTGTTGAGAAGACTATTACATCTATAAATCTTTTTTTCCTACTGCCTACCATTGTCTGACATGAGGTAGTGCTATATAATTGTAGAACACAGTTAATAGGTTTATGAAGCTTTCAAATTGGAATGCATTAGTCAATAGTTAAGTTCACTTTATATCAATAACAGAACAAAAACCGTACATAAAAAGCAGTTTTGAACAATGTTCTATTACTTTTATCGAAAAAAAATCTTTAATTTGAAGTACGGTATTTATAACCCTTAAAAAATCTTACTAAATTTCTATGAAGAATATCAAATTCATACTATTGAATTCACTGTGTTTCCATTTCATGTATTTTTTTATAATAATGTTTACTTACCTTTATTATATGTATATTGATGTGTATTACAACAATGATGAAAAAATATTTGCGATATATTTCAAAATGAAATTACTGTTAGTGAAGCCTTTTCTAAGTTTAGGTATGTACACAATTATCTAATATAAAAGGTAAAATTAAAGCTTCACTGTTAAAATTGCGTGATGTCATAATCAGTGAGGCACAAGAAACTAAAATTTAGACATTATTCACAAATGCATATGTTTACATTCTATGACAGAATAAAATTGCACTGGGTTCAAATTAATTCTAAATTTCCAGACTTTCAGTCATAATCTTGATAAAATTCTGCCATAAAAATAAATGCTTACCGCTGACTCGCAGTGTATTTTTAATATTAATTGTGTACCTACATAAATTTGTCTGAGAAACTTAAAAATTTCATTTAATATTTTACAGATTTGTCCTACCGGTAGTAACTATAACTTATAACAAACACAACAGACCGTTGGTTTGTGGTGTGGCTTACCATTGACTATGAAGGTATGTCCAATAGCGTTAAGAGGTGAAATGATCATGGATTTGAAATAAAACTACTGTTAGTAAAATGGTAAGCTTTTAATGAATTTATCCTTCGATACAATTGATATATGAGCTGAACTGAACATACCAGCATAGGGCGGTGAGGGCAAGAACCAATATCTGTGACCACACTATAAAAACGCGCTGTAAAATCGCCGCCTCGTATAATCTACAGTTCTATTACAAATGCAAATTGTATGTGACTCGACTAGCTAACCTAAGAGCTTTATTAGAGCATTGTATTGTACATCCTGTTAAAGATATCTTATTGAAACTATCACCAATTAATTATCAATGTTATCAGATGAACGAGATTGAATCATTAGAGCTAACAAACAACCTAGGTAAATTAGTCAGTCAACAATTTGCGATTCAATCTTACCCATTTGTAAACATATCCTGTTTGTAAAATTGGACATTTACTAATTAAGAAATTCGTGACAAAGCAATTATGTATGATAACGTCGCGATGAATCTGTGTTATTCATTAAATCTAATAATGCCTATAATATGAAAGTGACAATTCCTTGGCAGGCTATTATTTGATATTTCGACATTGAGGTGAGGTGCCCGCTCGCTTTCCCCGAAAACGAAGCAAAAATGTTTTTCTTATTTCAATGTAACTGAGTTAAGAAATTCAACGTAAAATCTGGGGAACTTCGTCTTCGTTAAATTAGAGTAGCACCCCAGAGGACAAGGGTCCGCTTCACGTAAATGTATCTAAGAATGAAACAAGTCAAGGCTTTGAATCAGAATTTATTAACTGTAAGGTTTCTTAGGCATATCTATAGACGCGATAACGGACCCCACAATAACATAGATCGATTACATACAAAATTACTTCCACCTACAAAAAATTTAAACAGATGGCTTTGGCACACGAAGTCTAATAGATAACTCGAATAAAGCATGCATACAGAGTCTCATTAATTCCAGTTAGCGCGACTCTAACATAGCACTGATTATGACTTCGTGTGGCACAGCTATCGCCCGAATAAAATATTGTTCCTAAACTAAAACTGAATTGAAAATGCGTAATACGTTTGAATAGAACGTATGTGTGTTACATAGACAGTACATGCTCTAGCTCACTTGCGGCCCGCTCGCATGAGTCGACGGTGGTTTGTTCGGCGTGTGATTATGTGGGAGCGAGCCGGGGGCGGCGCGGAGTCCCGTCCGCCGGCCGAAGAACGCGCGCCTTCGCACGCCGGCGTAGCCTGATATTCGCCAACGCTGAAACAAACGAACAATATTTATACTGACCACGATTATTTACTAGCTTTTGGACCGAATTCATAAGCCTCCCTTGCAGACTCCCCAGTTATTTAGGTTTACGGCCTGCTTCCACGTGAATACGGGTCTTTATAATCTTTATTTGCGCTCTGAAGTAGCCTGCGACCTTTTCCAGGTCTCAAGCTATCTTCGTACGGAATTTCAAACAAATAGGTATGTTGTCGATATTATGTAAATTGAATTAAAATTTTTAATATATCACTATCAATTTTTACTTCAAGCGAAACCAGGAGTAAATTGATACGCAAACACAGACAGAAGGCTTAGACGTTTTATCCCCTACGCTAGACTGCTTTTTAACGCGCGTTCGATAACTTCTACACTGAGAAAATATTATTTTAACAAAGGACCTTTTTGGCTCGGTTACAATCATATCGGTCATTTTTAAGTAAGACTTATCTAAAAATTTATAAGCGAACTTGGCATAGAGTAGACTTGTGTACATTGTTATATTTTCTCGGCTGATAACAAATAAGACATTAGTAATTTTCAATTAACTTAATTTGTAAATTATAACACTTTCAAACTTGATTCAAAACTACCAAGAGAATTAATTTAAATTTAATAAGCATACTGTTGTTTTACAAGTATATAAATTGTTTATTTTTACACACCATCTGATTTATTTATACACGAGTTGAAATTATTTAACTTGAGTCAAGCTACTTATTTCCGTTTAAATAAGTAAATTTAATCGTTTGGTCCTAGCAAATGACCATGGTCAATAGCAACCGGCTAGTGTCATTTATATATAATCGAGTACCTCCCGGCTGTTCTCTACCGATTTACTCGGTAGAAAACACCCGAGACAATTGCTTAAAAATAACTGTGCGCTCAGTTACAAATACAAAGATGATTGGTTTCGTTCGGCTCATCACATCACTCTTCCGTCGACTCGCGCCCGTGACGTATGGCGTGACGTATGGCGTGGCGTGATCCATGTGGCAGTAAAGTAATATTCGTCTACTACCACATGGGTCACTCCGTACCTGTGTGAAATATTACTGTGATATTTTAAAGTGCAGTGCAGTTTCAAATACGTTGCAAACTAGGTACGGAAAATTATGGATGAGGAGGTCCGAAATTTATTAACTGCTTGGAATCTCGGGTCTTACATCGAAGTGTTTTAAAGGTCAGTACAACTTTCATTGTTTTCTTGTCATAGCCTGCATGATAAGTTTGGTTACATACATCAAAGAATTAACTTCCTTTCTGTGTTGTTGCTCGTACTTTCTTTATTATGTACTTACTGGCGGCTCCACACTCTTGGAAAACAAACGGCATAAGAGCGAACATAGCCATAACTGCTGAACGGATCATGCTTCATATTTTGAGTACAGGTACGCCTTGATTAAGTTATAGGCTACTTTTTATTCCATTAATCAGTTCCCATGTGATATAAATAACTGTTAAATGTTTCCGACTGGTATTGGTATCGTTGTGGCTATAGATTGTTTAAATTAATGCATGTACACTTTTATTGCATTTAAGTGCAATAAAACTGTACATACATAACAAAATAAAACCTTATATCTAAATTTAAAACATGATCAGTACAATAGATGACCATATCGCTGTTGGTGTAATGTTAGTGGAGCAGAAACAGTTAAATCAAAGTGTTTGTTTAGTAGTTTAAGAAAAAGCACCTCACAGTTATATTGAAGTTATTTTCAGACTAAGATTATGATTTTGTTTTCAGCTGGAAAAGGAGTTTGAAGCTATGATATGATATGCTGGCACATATACAGCCATTTGTAAGAGCTTTCCTCCTCTAAAAGAAAAAAAAATAAACTGGCCAAGAAGAAAAATAGCAGTCACAACAAGGACACAACTTCTCCGTTTGCAAGATTGTAAGTAAAATCCCTTTAAAATCTTGAAATCGTTGCCTGTCCGTCTGTTTGTAACAACTCTGCAGTGCTAAGAAATGCTTTTTGTTTCAGCACCAGAAGAGAGCTCCAACATTGCCTGCATGCTGTTGATCCCGACACTTCTGGCTATATCAAGTGTGCGTCTGAAAAACGGCCCGAAAAAAGTGTACCTACTACGGCGAGACTACCTACTTTTTATTTAATTAATTCGCTGTAGGTATATTTCTTAGGGAGTTATTCAGTTTCACGGGTACAACAACCTCAAGTGTACTATAGGTTAATTTTTACGCCTTATACTACATAATATTCATGTACCCCGGTGATCATTGATTTTGTTAAAGTTAAAACCAATGCCTAGTTTAATCCTTAACCTGTCCAAAATTGTCTCCACCTTATTTGAACCTTGTGCATAAGATTTGTTTTCATAACTATAGTAGATTTGTATAATTTTGAATACATTGTAATATTATATGAAACTGCTCAATAATAAATCAGTATTAATTAAATAGTTTTTTGATTTGTATTGTAATAAATTTCCAAAGAACCCCACGATCTTTTACAGCAATTCTATTCGGTAACTATAGCCACTTTATAGCAATGCTTTCAGCAACTTTAAATTCTAAACTAATTCAGTAGGTAAGTAAGTATTATTTATTAAATAGTTACAGCAATGTTATTCAGTTCACGTAAACAATTTATTCGTTACATAGACATAAGTACCTACATACTGTATTATTAAAAAAAATATTAATAACTTATTAGTAAAATATCTGAAAGTACTTGTTTAGTTACTTTTATTATTTTATTAATATCTAATTAAATAATTTTTATTCATAATACAGTAAGAATGTATATCTATCTATGAAACAATTGAATTATTTACGAGTACTGGATAACATTGCTGTAACTACCCAATAAACTAGCTGTATTTACCGAGTGACATTGCAGCAGCTACCGAGTGAACGGTTGTAGTTACCCAATAAATTGGCTGAGACAACCGAGTAACATTGCAGCAGCTACCGAGTGAACCGGTTGTAGTTACCCAATAAATTGGCTGAGACAACCGAGTAACATTGCAGCAGCTACCGAGTAAACCGGTTGTAGTAACCCAATAAATTATCTGAGACAACTGAGTAACATTGCAGCAGCTACTGAGTGAACCGGTTGTAGTTACCCAATAAATTGGCTGAGACAACCGAGTAACATTGCAGCAGATACCGAGTAAACCGGTTTTAGTTACCCAATAAATTGGCTAAAACAACCGAGTAACATTGCAGCAGCTACCGAGTGAACCGGTTGTAGTTACCCAACTTTACTCTGTTGTTACTAATGTAGGCAACTGTATTATTATTACAGAAATATTTTTAACCAACCTTAACGGTTAATATTGTTTTAACAAGCAATAATAACAAAGTTGACGTATTTGTTTTTAAGCTATCAACTTTGCAGGTGCTATATTGACAAACATGCTGGGTTATTTTCAACAGTATTTCGTTTGTTTTTAACCGACACGTTTTTTCAGTGTATCACTCTCTATAACAAGATGCCTATACACGGAAGTGTTGAAAAAGCTCTCATGCAACGAGTATATTTATTTAAACTCTTGTAGATACACTTAAATGTGGCTATTTACACTACCGCCACACGTTATCCCTAAAGGTCGAGGTTCGTATATGCAAATCAGAACCAGTTCAACAACAATGTATGTTTAGGCAAAAAATTGCTATCATAATAATGAGCTAAGTAATAAAATGTTTCGAAATAATGTAAAACTTAAAAATGAAATAACTAGAATGTGGAAACTACAAAAAGTTTCTATTATGCCGATAGTGATCTCCTGGACCGGCATAATACCAAACCAATTATTCCAATCATTAACTTCATTAGATCTTCATAAAAATAATTATATTCTACTACAGAAAGCTGTTATTTTGAATACATGCCGGATAGTCAGAAAATTTTTACAAACAGAAAACTCGGAAACCTCGGTAGACATCTTAATTGAAACTTAATGCTCACTTGGCTTAGGCCCGTGTAGTTATCCCCGACTTTCTGTCAAGCAGGTGAAAATCGAATCCCGTATAATATTATCAACAGAGAAGTGCCATTAAACACACGTTTATATTAGCAATATTAGAATAAGAATAAGAATAAGAATAAAATACATTTATTGCTTAAAGTTATTACAAAAAAGAACTTAAAACTAACATTAAAACATTAACTAACATTACATAGCTAATTAGTTACAATTAAATTAATAAATGAAATATTAATTCTCTTAAATAACTTTAGGCAAAAGGGATAATCTCAGCTTGATGCCGACAAGCTGTTTAACTTGTGCGGCGCTGATTTTCAGATAATCCCATACGACTGACTGATGTTGCATTATGTTATGTTTAATATATATCATCTTTTTTTTTTGCTAGCTATCATTTGCGTTTTATTCACTTATTATAACACTGGTTAATAGGATTTAGGTAATTAGGATGCTTTAAGTAGCGTGGACTGGTTTATTAACTAGGTTTATTTCATCTTCAATTAAAAACTCAATATTCCCATCATTACGTGAAGATTTTTATATAAAACAAACATCCTGAAAGAAAAACAAACTAAAGTACCCATTAAAATGTTACAATGATTATTTTCGTAGCTGGCTACGAAACATGGCTACGAAAACGGCAAGAACATTCCGTTCTCGTAACTTGATATCAAGCAAGAAAAAAATTCCCTGTTCGTAGCTGGTTATCAAAGATCAGCTACGAACGTGGACTAAAGGGACGCCATTAAAGCAAGTAATGAATGGGCGCATGCGTTGTTTTAATGGTATTGTTTAAAAATAAAATTATCTAGATTCAGATCCACGCAAATGAACGGAAAAGACCTTGAAATCCCTAAAAAGGTAACGTTATTTCCCTTACATACGGTTCGCATATTCTAAGAGAAATTATATTGAAGTAAAGTTTGATATTTCAATTTCATCGTAATGGAATGAGGGCGTGGAAGGTGGTAGGTCAGGTCGGCGGAAATAGGTCACGCCTATATTCTGGATTGACCTGATTGCATAACTAGACCACTGGAACAGGTTAGTGTATCGCGTTGGGATGATACGGTGTCGAGTATAACCTTGAAAAATATAGCATTATTTTATTTTCATAGAATTTTAATGAAGGGTTCGAATGTGACTCAATGGGAAGATTTAATTGTAAAGCAAAGACATTGTTAGACATCTAACATGATTTGGTTAGTATCAAACCGAAGTAATTTGTCATAAGAAACAGCTTGTGAACAAGATGAAATAAAACTTATCTTTTTTCTAGACTATAGTGGGAATATAAACTAGTGATGAATTTCGAACATGCATGGATTTTGCGTGTCTTGATAGGCACGCTGAGCTTGCCAATTACGCAATATTTATGGGGCTACTCATAAATATTGTAAATAACAAAGGCCTTACCCGGCTGTACATATTTATAGAACCTATGGTTGCGTAACATCACATGTAAATCTGTTTTCATACATAGAGTAAGTATCTCAAAGATAGTGTGTTATGCGCATTACTAAGGCAACTTAATCTGTTTATATAAGATTTTATTTAGATTCATCTTTACCGGTGTAATCTTGCAAGTTTAATTTGATACGCTCCCCGGTTCCGAGTAAGATGAAATGTATGTATGACAACATTGAGCTTGATCAGAAATTTTATACAAATCGGGTTTTGTTCGCAACATTTGGTTCTCCCGCGAAAAGTTCCGATATGCAAGCTAGATTGTTGTGCAGTTCCATTAACATAAAATCCATTCAGTAGTTTTGGCGCGAAAGAGCAACAGACAAGCACACCACACACTCGAAACTTTCGCGTTTATAAAATTAGTAGAACTTGCAATATCTATTACTCTTATAGATTACATTTTCACAGTGATTTGGTCACGAGATTTATGAAACTATGTTCTTTTTTTGAGCTTGTGTTTATATGTGTGGTTTTTTTTTTTAATGTTTACAATATTATAAAGCTGAAGAGTTTATTGTTTAAAGTTTAAAGCTAGGTATTGTTGTGTGGATTGTCCACCAATATTAATTTGATAAATACTCACGTGCAATCTACATGAAGTAATCTGGCGTCCGCCGGGTAACGTGCGGCTCGCCGCGTCGAGGGGCGGGATCGAACTGAAGGCTACAAACAAACACACAAACATTAACACACACACACAAACAACGAAGCTTACATACTTGTAAAGAAATAAGGTCATAAAACTTTCATAAAGTATCCATTTGTCTATCTATGCAGATAGGGTGGAGGAATCGATTCGTGAATCGTATTCGCTCCGTCAACACTTTGCGCTTCTAATCATTCCAAATTTTATATTGTTTTTGATCTTATATGATATCATAATAGTTTCATGAGTAAATGATTATCCTCATTAAAGTTATTTATCAGTTGACATTGACACTCGAATCCATTAAAAAGCATACTTAATTAAATTATTAATAACATAGATTATAATATAATAAGATAATTTCCATTACTGTTCACAATTTGCAATAATTATTAGAAATTGTGATAATAACTAGAAAATTTCTTAGAAAAATATTCTAATAGGTATATGATATTTTGTTTTTGTGAAGCTAATATTCTTGTTTTTCCTTCAATAAGATTTTTTATTATAGTTTCATGGGAAAATTAATACTTTAACGAATGTCAGTCGGGACAGTTAGTAATATGCACTCGCACCAACCAACAGTCCGCTACTGCAGATTCTCAACCTTGACATATGGTTTCATATTTTATTTTTGACGTTTCTTAGATTTGTAACATCAAACAATAGAGATATTTCGTCGGGGATAGTGCAAAACCGCGTAACCCACAAGTACAATACTGCGTATCTACAAAAGTAGCCAAAATCAGATTTCGCGCCAAATGCACGGAGAGACCGATTTTCCAACCGCCTGTTTCACAAAAAAATTAAATTGGTCAATAAGAAGCGAGATATTTTAAAATAACAAAACCGCGTATTTGTTTTCGATGATTTTCGGGAAGACAATTCCGCGGAACTGCATCATTATTGTGTTGTGTTTTAGATTATTATTTTAGAACATGAGAAGAAGTAAGTAAATACCTAATAAACTATATTATTTCCTAGATTATTCATATTTTTTATTTAAAATAGAATTAAGTTGACCTGTCCATGTAAGCATAGGCTTCTAAGGAAATAAACGTTTTGACTTTGACTTTGACTAATAGTTTCCTACTTAATTATGTTTAAAATGTAAATTTTTAAAGAGTTTTCTGTTTACCGACCTAATGATTAAAGAGCAATTTATATTTTGAAGTAATATTAATTATTCAATGGTAACTTAGAGTCTTAGCAATAAAAATGACTGATTATTTTAGTAAGAACATGGGGGTAGTTTATTGAATAAAGTACCCAATAGTTTGTATCTTGATTATGCTTAAGAAATTTATTATTATTATAATTGTTTATTTATTTAAATTACACAAATTAATAACAATTAAAAAAAATTTGCTACAACACAATATTCTTAAAAATTTAATGAATTAAAACAAGTCACAGAAACTATAAACGAACATTAAATCACATAATTATTTTATCAATTAACATAAAAATATCAATCAACACAATAAATAAAACATAAAGTTATTACATAAAGTTTAATACAAGCACTCAGAGTACTCGACGCAAGCAGCTCGGAGTTAATTTTTAAAGAGGACTGTTTACATACCTGTGATAATAGAACACTTAACAGTTTGGGATAAAATTGTTGATTGTTAACATCAGCTCATAGCATACAAAATTAAAGAAGGTAATTGTAATTTCAAAATGTTATTATTTATCTTAGGTATTAGCAATTAAACTGACTGATGAATTACCTACCTACCTAATTACTTGTCTGTTTCTTGATTACGTTTAAGAAGTTAACTTTTAAAGAGTTTACCAACCCTTGATTATAGAACAATTAACATTTTGAAATAATTGTAATTCCTTAATGGTTAACTAGATCTAGATGGTCTTAGCAATAAAAAATACTGATTGTTTTAGTAAGAACTTCAGAAGAAGTTAAGTGAAATAAGTAACTACCTACCTAATAGTTTGTTTATTGATTATGTCAAAAAAGAAAAAAATAATAAAGTTTACTGTTTACCTTCGATTGTACAACAATTTGTTAATTCTAAATGGTTAGCTACCTTGGATCTTAGCAAAAAATTACTGATTATTTTAGTAAGAACTTGAGAATAAGTGGTAATACCACCTACCTAATAGTTTGTATCTTATTATTTATTTTTGTTGAAGAAGTAAATTTTGAAAGAGATTACTGTGCTTTAAATAAATATTCGTTTGGTACTTTAGATCTAATAATTTTTGTGTTTCTATTTCTTAATATATTTAAGTGTAGTTTTCCTAATACGATTACGCGTTCAAATGTTGTTTTTTAATAAGTGTTTTGGATATTTATAGTCTTAAATAAATAAAAATTATGTCAGCAAAATTTGGTATAATACCGCGCAACTAACGACATGCAATACGCAGTAGTCAAGTTAACTGTCATAACAATACAGCGTAAGTGTCGTACAAGAAAAATAAAACATATAAACAAGAAACTATTATTACTAGTATGTAACACACTAAAATTGGTTGCTAATGTACGAAAATGACTATGAAAGACCTAAAAATGAAGCATCTGGATAAAAAAATGTCTCTCCTGAAAAGTTTGGTGAAGTGTAGATACGCAGTATCTGCATTTGTCATACGCGCAATTGCACTATCCCCGACGATTTGTATCTTGTATTAATGATCCTTAGCAAAATACCTATTTGCAGTCATTTCAAGTTAATGGGTTCACTGTTCCATTGACATTTATTTACCTCATGAAAGGTCAAGATTGGATCAAAGATGCCTAAACCACTTAAAACTACATAAAAGACCTAAATTTATACTTACAATGAATACTTAAGAGCATCATCCAATTCCATAATAGCGGCTTGGTTTCCACATCTGCAAAAAATAAGAGAGGTCATCAAGTGTATTTCTCAACATGGTAATGCTATAGTCTTAGCTTATAGCATTAGTTAAATTATACCTAAAATACGTATAGTTGACCATTATGCATAAGAGTGGAATAGAGAAAAGCAACATTACAATTTCGGCTTAATTCTTTGGATAGAAAAATATATTTTTAATTAATATTTATTTCTGGTTTACAAGATTCTTTGAATTTAATAGTTTACGATTGTGACTTTGAGCTGCAGTTTACATAAAATACGAGATCATCATATCACAATAGCAGTACCCTATTCAATTGTTGAAGATAAGTCACATACTGATAGAGCAGTGCCAATAAAATACTGTCCATTGTCGTCGACCCACCGACCAGGTTCACCGTTGGAAAGGCTGATGAACTCTAGAGGTTAATCTTAATATATATAAATCTCGTGTCACAATGTTTGTCCTCAATGGACTCCTAAACCACTTAACCGATTATAATGAAATTCGCACACCATGTGCAGTTCGATCCAACTTGAGGGATAGGATGGTTTTTACGGCGAGAAAAATTCGAATAATTTCCGGGAAAATTTTATACCCGTGCGACGCCGGGGCGGGCCGCTAGTTATATTATAAATTATGAATTTTGTAGAGATATGTGTATTTCTTTTGATGTTACGCCTTGATATGTACGAAACGAAACATAGCAGTGAAAAATATATATATTTTTTCTATTTGTTGAAAGGCGCCTTATCAGATAGATCTAGAAAGCTCTTTTCTAGCTATAATTATTAAGTCATGCACTAGTATGAATAAATTCCTCATCTCATAAAATTTTCACAGATACTATGGAGAGCGATTCTACAACCAATTATAAGCTTAAGTGTGGCGAGTGACCAATTTCCGACAGAAGGTAGGTCCTAAGCTAACTTAAGATGGGTTAGTATCAAATTCATATTTCATTAGCTTAATACAAATAATAATAGCAATTTAATTTTAAATAATCGAAGCTTATTTAAAATTAAATTGCTATTATTATTGCTATAATTATTCTGTCAAATACAAGACAACAAGTAAGAAAGGCACAGGCAACGCTTCGCGAGATGTGAAGGCGTTTGAGCTGTCACCTCACCCGGTCTTATCACTCCGCAAACTTTACGACACAGAGCCTGGCACGGCGCGCATAACATTATAACTGAATTTAACGCTGTCTGTAACTTTTACAATCTAACTTTAATATTATTTGAGTATAACATTCAAATCATTTGGGTATCTATCGGTACTTATTATTATATGTATTTGCGATAAAAATTAATCGGCTGAATAGTAGGGCGATACTGTGTTAGAATTTCGTTCATAACAGCAACGCTTTTACAGCTACTATTTTACGATGAATAAATAACTTTTCTGTGCGAATATTTCCATGATTTATATTAATTTGCTCACTTTAATTATGTTGATAACCATTATACTTTCAAAATGTATTAAACAGTATGTATTAATACTAAAAATCTTAGTCTAGGTTAATTAATACTAACACAAATGCTTCTTTAATAGCAGACTCAAACTAAGACAATTAAAGTACATATTATAATTAATATTTACGTTATGAAGTAAATTGACGGTGCAAATAATTTTATTACTCAATATAATGATTTATTTTGATGAGTATTTTCGTTTTGTTTTTCTTAATATAAAAATATAATAGTCGACTCACCTATAACAGTAGTTGGGAGCAGAGAATATAGTGACGACGTTTCGATCGTGGCACCAGTTGTAGCCCTCCATGACGAGCTGGTGGGCGCGGGAGACCAGCATCAGCCCGTTGCTTTGGTTGAACGTCTCCGAGATGTCTTGGCCGAACGTGTAGCCGGCGCCGCGCGGCGATATTCCCCATCCACCTCTGTCAAATTCAATATTATGTTAATAAGGAATATGCACGAGACTTTTAAATGGCCTGTTTCTTTTTTTCTTGTACTATATATTTATATTTTAAAAATATATACACATTTTTTGTATATTTTTAATTTATCATAATTTAAAACTGTTATTGGTCATCAAAAAGTGACTATATTTTTTATATTCCCTAACAAATTTTCATAGCACATCATTTTGCCGAAATAGCATCTGACGTCAAAGCCTATTCAATGTTATTTTATTTATTATATTTTTACAATCCAATAGGTAATAAATTTTTTTTTTTAAAACATTTATCTTGCTTTAATTATTGAAACGCAATTTTAAATACCTAACGGTACTTATTACTAACGGGATGCGTCTTATTATTTTCCTACACATACTTAAGTTTTTTTTTTTAATTCTTTATTACACACGGAAACAAATACATATCTAAGTATGTAGTAACATAGGTCACGTACAAAGGCGAGCTTAACCTTATTAGAGTTTTCTAACACCAAAACCTATGGAGTACTGTAATACAGAAAATATGGTAGCGTAGAATAATAATAAATGTTTTTAAGTAGTTTTCGAGATTGCGCGGTAATTCATAATAAAAAATATTGGCTCATCATGGGCGCATTATTACGTTCACTAAATCGCCGCGCGAGGCAACTTAAACACTGGAATACCAAAACAAGACGATATAGAGCTTTTTATGGACAATTGATATGACTATTTTTAGAAAACTAGCAACTCTCAGTGGTGTTATGTAAATGGGTTAGCCGTTTTGGCGTAAAAGACGGACATACAAACAGAAACATAGACTTTCTCATTTATAATATTAGTTTAGATAAAATAATTACACATAAATGTTAAATATTTTACATTCATGTTCAATGAAAATTCTATGTTTCTACATTGAATTATTAACTTTGCAAAATAAAAACTCAAAACTCGACTACTTAGTCCATGTCTAAAAACGATGAACGCGTGTGAACACCACGTGACTGCGCTATTTTTAGGTAAATTAAGAATACTCAATGATTGAAACCGGTTATACTGCCAGTTATAATGATAATAATTGTTTATCATGAACTAGCTGTGTCCTGCGGTGCTACCCGCGTTATAATGGATGAAGTACTCTTAACCAACAACATATTTATTTGAATAAAGATTAATATTATTATGTTGATACAACTTAAACAAATTATTTCGACCAAATTAGGTACCATAAAAACGGTTTTTGTGAGTTAATCTTAAAAGATAGACATATACTATTGTGATGTATGCCTCTATACCTATACGATGTATCTTAACTTAGATAGATATTATGCTTATAATCATTTGTAACGTGTACCTACTGAACAGAATAAATCGAGATTTAGAAGAGCTAACACCTTTTCATTTGGGCGCCTCAGCGCGCCGTCCACCGAACCTTATATGGCGACCCTGCCAGTTCGATCGGATTCGCGCTACGTAGCAAATATGGACTTATCATTTTAATATGAACCTATTACAATTAAAACAGAACAGTGCGTTTACATTTTCCGTGTTAAAAGTTAATATGGGTAAATCATACTCAAAAGAGGAGGTCATCGTTGCCCAAAATGCCTCCGGCGGATCGAATAGTGCGGACATCGAGCAGCTGAAAAGTCATGCTAGCATCATGAGCTACTTTTTGGGAGTAACAATCAGAGTAATAATGGTGATTGTCGCCGCTTGCATGGGCTACAGAGTCTACATGAAATGCCACAAACAGTGGATGCAGAGAGAAATTGAAGAGCATTATCTAAAGAGAAACAACAGTTGGTTCCGGCGTCGTCGAGAGATTGGAGGAGTCCAGGCGGAGACTACGGGTGTCAACAATGTATGATGTCCCATCGGCTTCATCTACTGCGATGCGTCGTGTCGCGCTCTTCAATGATTTCTTTTTTAGGTCGTAATGCGTAAACTAGACTCAAAAAGTGTTGTGAAAGTGCAGTGCGTGCGGATTTTCGGGAAATAAATAGTGCGTCGCGATGAACCTTATTTAAGCGGTAAACGTAAGTGTTAGAAATTAAGTAAAACGCACGTCGGTATGAATAATACATTTACATATATTATTTTAAAGGTGTCAATTAATTATTAAATAATTTCGGTTCAATTATACCTACACTTGAATAATTAAAATATCAGTTGGTATTAGTATTGTTAATGGAGAAAGTACTTATGAACTATTATTCATGCCTACAAGAGATAAGATCTTATTTATTAAAAATTGGCCCTAAAAGGAGGAGTGAATCAGAGACTATTCGTTCTAAGAAATTAAAGGAAGCAAATGAAATATTAGATTGCTTTAAGAATGAATTATCGGAATTTAAGTGTAAAAAGTTATGTAATGAGGAAATAGCATTAGTAATATTTTATATAAGAGTATTCCTGATTTATGAATTTATGAGAATGATAATGAAAATGTTACAAAACAGCTAATTTCGGCAATACTCGCCTAATAATACCCTACTCGCGGGAACAACCACGGTACTTGGCATGCAGCGAGATCGAATAACGCGTCAAGAGCTAGGTACAATAATAATAATCGAGGCTATAGAGGTCAGAATAATTATTAAAATTCGAGGATGTACACACATGATTTCGAACGGGGAGCAGACCTTAACTGCAAATACTGGTTCATCTACCAGCAATGCTACCACTAACGATACGTTCGCCTAAGAACAGAACCCTTCGATTCAGTTTTTTTTTTGTTAATTAGCAGGATAGTTCATTAATATTTATTCTCAGATTTGCTATTACAACAATTACAATTCGATTCAATTATCACTTGGTAACAGCGCGTGCAATTGGTTAGTAGATACGGGAGCATCACTTTGCGCCGTGAGACATGACACCTTACTCAAATGGAACATTCCATTCCATATAGGACAACTTAAGATAAACGGTGTGTGTGGTGAACTTTGTTCGATTGGATTATGCTGATTTGAGATTGACTTTTATGGATAAGGAATTTGTACACAGGTTTCATGTGTTCGATGGACTATGTTGTCAGAGCGAAGGTATATCAAGGCTTAGACTTTTTAATTAAAAAATACAATGTAGCTGCAGATGCATAATCTAGAGTGTTTGTAACATCAGAGGAGTTAAAAGAGATGAATAAACGAATATTAAATGTAATGACGAGAAAACAGACAAAAGAGAGTGAGAGAAAATGATACAATATCTATTGATTTCCGGCCTGATCAACCGAAAGTCGTATAGTTATAAAACATTTGATTCTGTCGAGTTAGTAATTATTTCGAAGCAAGAGATGAATAAAATAAATGAAAATGAATATTTTTCATTTGCGTATGATAACAAAAAATATATTTTATTTATTACATGCCCAGACTTACAATCATGTACAGCGCGAGACGCCTACATGAGTCAGCTGGAGCAAAAATGTAGAAAAAAAAAATTATAAAGAAATAATTTTAATAAAGCATGCTAGTAGTGAAAAATATGTGAATGGTTAACCAAAGAGACAAAAGAGAAAGAGGTAAATAAAATAAAGTGGACCGGTTTACCACATTTTTTTTTATATTAAGAGGACAAATAAGAGTATTTTCTAACGAAGATAAAAGAGTTATTATGAAAATAAATAATAAATGATACCTATATAAATGCAAAAAGTGCCAAATACAGAAGCATTCAGAGCCTATGGTTGTAACCACTACCATGAGCGCCATGAGCGCCTTCGATAAAATATTTTTAGATATGTTCGGGCCCTTAGATAAGGATTATTTTATTAAGGTATAATATTCTAACTATTCAGTGTGAGCTTAGTAAGTATGTCGTAGCTATACCATTAGAACGTAAGGACGCTGTTTTCAGCGAGTTTCCATGGAACAATAGGAGCTTCGGAAAATTTTCATAAAAATCTTAATGCTTTTTACTTTTCCGTATTGGTGTTTTGCTTACAATACGAGTGTTCATACATCAACTAAATTCACGCCTTTT
Organism: Gymnoscelis rufifasciata; assembly: GCA_929108375.1. Lineage (NCBI taxonomy): Eukaryota > Metazoa > Arthropoda > Insecta > Lepidoptera > Geometridae > Gymnoscelis > Gymnoscelis rufifasciata. The sequence continues at coordinate 11,552,620 of OV815318.1, read as the reverse complement.
GAATTGGTTTTTGGTAAAAATTGCAATCTGCCTAGTAATTTAACTACAAACATAGAACCATTGTATAATTCAGAATTTAAACTTGTTAGATAACTAAAGAAAAAAGAAAATGTAATTTTGATAAACAAATTAACCCAATTGTCTTCAGAGCAAATGACTATGTTTTATTAAAAAAAAATGAAAATAATTCAAAATTACAGAATGTTTATAATGGACCATACTTAGTTGTAGAAGATATTTCACCAAATGTTCGTATACTTAAAGACAATAAAATTGAAATTGTTCATAAAAATAAAACAAAATTGTTTAAAAATTAAGAGTAATTACGTAGTTATTATTAACTTACTTTAAGTTCATTTAATCATCAATGTTTAATCAATATTATGTGTAGTTTTTATAACTTAATATTATTAATTTTATATGTTCAAAAAAAAATGTATTGAGTACATCATTTTTTTTTCTTCTGGGAAAGGAGATGTGATGTATGCCTCTATACCTATACGATGTATCTTAACTTAGATAGATATTATGCTTATAATCATTTGTAACGTGTACCTATTGGACAGAATAAATCGAGATTTAGAAGAGCTAACACCTTTTCATTTGGGCGCCTCAGCGCGCCGTCCACCGAACCTTATACTATACGTGGACTGTTTTTTAGATCATTAAAAGAGCTATTATTCCTTAATACATATTTTTTGTGTATCTTGAACCGTTTTCACGGCGCACGCAACGGAAGGCTTCAAAGATAAACAATTTCTCCCGTTTTTTACACATTTACCACTATATCTTTGCTCCTATTGGTCGTAGCGTGATGTTATATAGCCTATAGCCTTCCTCGATAACTGGACTATCCAACACAAAAAGAATTATTCAATTCGAACCAGTAGTTTCGGAGATTAGCGCGTTCAAACAAACAAACAAACAAACTCTTCAGCTTTATATATTAGTATAGATAAACAATAATATGTTTTAATTCCGAAATGTCCTTGAAATAGTACGACTTAATAATAGCATCTTTGCAGCCTTATTCTTGAATAGCTAATAAATAATAATAGAGCTACCATTGTATCTGTATGTAAAAAGAACAATACTTTATTAAATTCCAAATAACTTAAAACTTTTAATCACGGTAAAATTATTATTATAAAAAAAAAAAATTTTCGTTAATGTTACAAATTTCCGTTTCAAGAGAGTCTACAACGCAAGTTAAACAAGTCGTAATATCAAAATTATATGTTTTAAAAGGAAGTTTTTTCAGGAACATGTAACTAAAAAGTTACATAAATAATAATATCCTGGCATACTTGAAGGAACATTCACTTGTAGAGTGTGTGGCCGACCGATCCCTTCTCGCAGCGGCCTTTCAACCAAAAACGCAAGTGCCCCGCGATGCAACTTAAATCATCTGTTATTGTTGTAAATGCCTGTATATAATATACTATGGGGCTAGATGTTGTTGTGTGGATTGTTGTTGAGTTATTTATTTATATTCATCGTCACCCTATATATAGTACCCACTGCACGTAACACAGGGACTACTCTCTTGACAAGTGATTATTATATTTATATTAATAAATTTTGATTTATTTAGTGCAATAATTTAAGGTTAAACTCGATGGAGTAATGTTCTTAATGCAGTTTCCGCATCAGAACAGCTTTATAACATCAATCATAATATTGCTTGACACGCGATGGGCATGCGCGCGTGCATTATTTAGCTCAATCGGATTGAAACCGTGTCAAATTTGACTGGCAATGCAAGATATGATTACTTACAAATATTGCGTGAAGTAAATACATTATTTTGATAAGATGTATGAGATGGACTCATACACACTACACCTTGGTGTATGCTTTATACATATTTTGCAATAAAAAACAAATGTAAATAAAAAAAACAAATTTACAAATCAATTACACTAATTAATATATTTAAACATATGAAATAAATTAATAAAGATAAAATGGAATTCTTAAAAATAAAATTAAATAACAAAATAGGAATATATATTATATTTATTAACCCCCGACCAAAAAAGAGGAGTGTTATAAGTTTGACGTGTCTGTTTAACTTGTCTGTTTGACGTGTCTGTCTGTCTGTCTGTGGCATCATAGCTCCCGAACGGATGGAGCGATTTCTTTTTAGTTTTTTTTTGTATGAAAGGTGAGTTAAACAGTTATGGGGATGAGAGTGGGGAAGGAAAACCGAAAATCTGCAAATATACTCGTGTGGGGTATCAAATGAAAGAGCATCGCGTGCCCTAACTACTAAATATTATGGTGTTTTACTTATAAGGAAATTAAGGCATTGGAATCGGGGGTTTTTCTTAAATTTTAAATTTAGATTTTGATTGATTATGTTTTTAGTATTTGTTGTTATAGTATAGAGCAAGAAAAAAACATAGTCCATGACAAATTTCAACTCTCTATCACGGTTCTTGAGTGTCTTAAGTTTTGTAAAACCAAACAATGGAAATAAATGATTTTGTATCAAGTATCTTATACAGCCTGGTGATAGAACGACGAAGTCTCTATAAAGCGCCTGCTTTACCCTTCGCGTACGGAACCCTAAAAACTGTACTTATGCACTGTACAATGAAATATTACAATTAGCATCGACGCGAAGTGATCAGTATGACCTAAGCGGAAACATTGCAACGTGTCTTATTCAGGTCAAGGCTGCGATACCGGCCCGAGGCCGAGCAAACAATGAATTTTCACTTGCATTCGCGAGCGACACTGCGTCATCCATTAATAAGTCTGAGTTTGAATCGTCACATTGCAGTGGACGGTTTTATTACCTTACGTAAAGGGAGTTAAATAGTCAGTTGAATTTAGACTTGTTTGATGATGTACTTTGCTACGCATCCTCGCAGATACGACCTATTCAATCAAAGATACAAAAGATAAACAAACAAAAATATTTCCGCTCGAATGCTGTGTGCGAAAGTTACGGATGTGTCTAAATATTTTCTGCACAAAATTTAAAAGTGAGGTTTATCACTTATTAGAAATCATTAATATATAATATTTATATTTGTATGTATGTTAGTCTGTAAGGTATATGTTTATATGGGCCTGAGATGCCTGAAATAAATGATTTATTGAAGTGAAACTTCTTTAGAATCGTTGTGATTTCAGACCGGATGCAACGGAAATACGTCAGGTAAGCCAATCTTAAACGCTAACAAGGTTAAGCAACTTTCCGGAACGCCAGTACTTGGATGGGTGACCGCCCGAACAAAATCTTTTTGCACAGTATTTTTTTTTGTTCATCTCATTCTTTTGTCGATTTACTGAAGTTTCACTTCTACCGTGTGTGAATCGCACACACACCTTTTTTTATTGTTACCTGTCATCGGGGTCGCTCCAGAGCAGGTCGCACATGGGTCCCTCGTGCGGGACTTCCTGCAGGCGGTCGAGGGCGCGGATGTGGTCCAGCGTGTCGATGGAAGGGCTGAGTCCTCCGTGAAGGCAGAATATCTAAGGGACAGTACGTTTATTAAATTTATTTATTTATTATCCCACTAGTTTATTTATAATTTAATTACCTACCTATTCATTAACATTTAGCGCTCCATGTGTTATAAATTTATCATACCTACTCATATCTTAGGTTATTACGGGTACTTGACGTAAAATAAACGAAATTTACTACTATTACTACTATTTGCTTACATGTATACATTTATACAGATATCTGAATATATATAAATCTCGTGTCACAATGTTTGTCCTCAATGGACTCCTAAACCACTTAACGGATTATAATAAAATTCGCACACCATGTGCAGAACCAACTTGAGAGATAGGATGGTTTTCACGGCGAGAAAAATTCGAATAATTTCTGGGAAAATTTTATACCCGTGCGACGCCGGGGCGGGCCGCTAGTTGATTTTTAAATTGTTACATCTTAAGTCAATATGTACATGCACCCCGGAGGGGCACTGCAAATTAAAATAAAAAAGCAATTTTATACAAAATTCTTATGTCAAACTTATCATCAATATTAATATAAAAATCAATTATTAATTAAAATTAAATGATAAATAAAAATATATTACAAACCGATAGAAACTAAGCATTTACACTAACGATATAGAGAGTTTGTCGGATAGAACCCAAAAAACCTGTCCTATGTGTAATACTCGTAATATGCTTTTTAAGAATAAGATAAAAAAAAAATTACACACACCAATGAACATAATATTCTTGGTTTTTTCAAAAGATTTTTTCGTATCTTTCCAGTTGTTATAATAAAAATTATAAAGTGAAAAAGACAAATAAAATTTTAAAGTGAAAAAGATGTTACTCAGTTGAACTCCATTTTGCGTCGAACAGTAAATTAGTAACTTAACGGCCCTAACTATACATAAGACAAGACAAACGTCTTTCAACTAACTATCAGTGTGATTCAATAATTTAAGTGAAAAATACACCAAAATACATTACCAACTCACACTTGGCCAGCGTGCTGAAATAAGGCTAAATCTCTCTCATCAAGAAAGAATTCCATGTGACCCAGCAGTAGGAACGTAAATAGTGGTGCTTACGATGATGATGATGATAAGTCAAAATATTAACCTCAGTAAAACATCACCGTTGGCCTATAATTCGGTTAAGTGATGTTTGCTGCCGTCTATACGTCACCTCGCGTTGCTACGTGCTACGTCAATCGTATACATAACTTGCAGCGACCTAGCGACGCGAGTAATAGACGTGGTCAATGAATGGTTTCTATTGTGAGAATGATTATGCACTGCACTTTGGTTTCTGATGTTACGAGTACATGAGCAATGTTCCTATCCGAGGCAATTTGGCTGCTATTTTTATGAATCATTAATCCCTTAGTTAACTGATGCATTTTCTGATTGTGTCTATGTTATAAAAGTATATTATAGTTAAAAGATAATCAGTATAATAGGAACAGGACAGAACGGCGATCTTAAGGGGGAGCCTTTGTCGGAAGACAAGTTGTTACAGAACCACCGTTTGCCGATGTTACATGATAGCTAAATTAATATAATATTAAATCATTTAATATGGGTGTAGAGAACATGATTGTTAAGTACAAATAATAAAGGCTCTTTTATTTTGTTATTTAGTAGAAATGTAGGAACATTTTAGAACCTGATATCTTTAGAAGTCTATTTAAAAAGCGCGGGAGCGGGCCGGGAGTATTTCGGAGTAGGTACATCTTTTATGCTGCTATGCAAACATTTTATACTTTGGATCATCATTCATTTTAAGATGGCAGTGTTATGCAACTATGCTCAATTGCTTGCTGTACTAGGGATTGGTGTTAATGTTCCTCTAATTGTGAGGAGAAACACATAAAATATGCGACTTTCTAGTCAACCTCGCTTGAAATGTTTCTGTATAGCCTGCGGACTGGGCGTGAAGCGACATTGTGTGCATCATATCTCTGTGACGACCTCTGTGGCTCGGTGGGCGAAAGTCCGCTTGAGCCTCAGGAGGTTATGGGTTCGATTCCCACCGTGGGACCAGATTTTGTACGATCTACAATTTCTGGTTTTGGGTCCGGGTTTTTCTATGTATAATATGTATGCATTTAAAAAAATATTTATTTGTGCAGTATATCAGTCACCATAGTACAAGCTATGCTTAGTTTGGGGTTAGGTGAGGCTGCGTGACTAGTCCGGAAATATTTATATTGTTGTTCGGAATAGCGCTGATCCAAAGCTTTTATAAGCCACAGCGTTAGAAAATTATATCTAAATAAAGTATATTTTGATTTTTGGTCTTCGATCAGCTGAAAGCCGAGGAGCGAATATTACGTTGTGTCACGACCACATTATATTAGAAGTAAGAGAAATGATAGGGGGGCGTGGCACGTGTCTCCAAATCCTGTATATTTGTACACGAAATTGACAGTTTTGACACTAATCATTCCACTGTCAATACGTTTTTTGTAGGTAGTGTTTGTAAGCAATTCACACCAAGTGTGCACATCAATCGTAAGCCGTTGAGTGAGATTACAATGCGAATGTAGAGAATTGCAGTTACGTGAGTAATTGGCGACATCGGCTTCGCTGCAAACTGAGCCTCATAACATTTCGACTTATTTTTGTGTTCAGTGGTCACGACCATTTGACGTGTTGCAGCACACAACAAGTAACTGTTGCTATTATTTATGTACTATTTTATTGAAACTATGTATGTGTATACCGTTCTTAGCACCATACCTGTATAATAAATTAAATAACATAATGTCTCTACATAAAATGTCAAGTCGAGAATGCAAAAAAACAATCTTTTCTTACTTGCAGAGTCTGGATTACAATGATACTGAAAGCTTGGGTGGTTCAATCATACATAACTTATTTTAATGGGCGTTTTATTTATATTTTGTCTACTTTTTAATTTTAAATAATGTACTTTTGGTTGTTTTTTCATATATATATGTATTTTTAATTGTAATTTAAGTTAAATATTTTATATAAGTTCCTTGTAAGCTAGCTTAAATATAAGCCACACCAAATTTTTGTAAGGGCTGAAGGTATGAGCCCTCGCATCTTATTACAAGTTTTTTTACTTAGTTAGAGCGAGGAGTCGTCGAATCTGACCTTGGAAGTTTTACGGTGTAATTATCTTATGTAAATAGTTAATTAATGTACTCCTCTTATTTAAGAACTACTGTCAACCTTTCTTTTGAAATAAATACATTTTATTATTATTATTATTATGTGTATTTGTATGCCTGATTTTGTGTACTTATTTTCCACGCTAGATAGATAGAGGTGAATAGAGGGGAATGGAAGCAAAATACAAGTTGTGCCGTGGGATAATGGTAGGAGGATAATGACGATGCATATTCCACGAAAAAGTGGGTATATTTACCTGACCGTCCACGAGAGCAGTGAGCGGGAGGAAGTCGAACAGATCCGTGAAGTGCTTCCAGACGGAGGCGTTCCCGTACTTGCGCAGGCACTCGTCGTAGAACCCGTACACCTGGGTGATCTGGCGCGACTCGTGGTTGCCTCGCAGGATGGTTATTCTCTCTCGGTATCTCACCTGAAATTGCGCTTGCGTTAGCAAATTGTTCTCCTTTATTGCACCTTAACTTGTTAAAGCCGTGTTGGCTTAGTGGGAGGACACTTGACTTTCATTCCGAAGGTCGTGGGTTCAAACCCCGCCACGCACCTCTGGATTTTTCTTCTTGAGTAATTTATGTGCGCTTAAAACACGTGCTTTAACGGTGAAGGCAAACATCGTGAGGAAACCGGCATGTTCTGAGAACAATAAAGAGTTTGAAGGACATGTGACATTCACCAACCCGCACTTGGCCAGCGTGGTGAATAAAGGCCTAATCTCTCTCGCCACGAGAGAAGTCCCTGTGTCCCAGCAGTGGGAACGTTAATAGGGTGATGATGATGAACTTGTTAAACAAAATTCAAGAAAATTATTTCTGTGAAATCCTTTCTATTTTTATAAGTAAGATAAAGTTAACATATTACAATAGATTTAAAGTAGGTTTAAAATAAACTAAAAATTAGATATACGTGCATAACATTATTAACTTTCATTTAAAATTTCACATTAGTTATATATAATTAAATACAATTTTTACTCAAAAAATTCACTCAAACTATAAAAACATTTATCAATAACCCACTTATTTAAATTAGATTTGAATTTGGTTCAATTCTTTCCCACAACAATTCTTAAACTTACTATAGTTTAGTATTTTTGTCTATCAGAATCTCGGAAACGGCTCCGAATACATTCACGATATTTAGTGTTGGTGGTTTCGGTGGCGATTACCAAATTATGAGCTAATAATAACATTAAACACAAAGCTAGTACTAGCAGATACCTAGACCTACCTATCAACATCATAGTTTGTGTTCCATTTTCATCCAACAAATAAATGAAGGTTCTAAATTCGACGAGTAAATTTTTTATTATTTTTATGTATCGGCCTTCATTTTATTGAGTCCGATTTTGATTATTATTTTTTAAATAGGAAATGTTTTTTTTTATTATACTATGGAAAGAAAATATTACTTGGGTTTACTTTCATTAGTGTCACAACTGGGTTAATATGGTCTTACTAAAGAAACACTTCATTATTTTTGACCCCCGACCAAAAAAGAGGGGTGTTATAAGTTTGACATGTCTGTCTGTCTGTATGTCTGTGGCATCATAGCTCCCGATCGGATGGAGCGATTTCAATTTAGTTTTTTTTTGTATGAAAAGTGAGTTTGGCCCGGGTGTTCTTAGACATGTTTCATGAAAATCGGTTGAGCCTAACTACTAAATATTATGGTGTTTTACTTATAAGGAAATTAAGGCATTGGAATCGGGGGTTTTTACATTTTTTCTCCAATGCTCGGTAAACACAATTACTTAGTAACACGTATCTAATACTAGCCTTACTAACGCAGATTAGGACAAACTACGCAAGTTTTCCATCGAAACCGCACAACACCTATATAAACTTACGTAACTAGATGTCAATTAGCAAGTTCTAAGCAGATATAACAAGCACAAGTCAACAATCAGCTCTCAATTGGCATACAGTATAAGACTATTGTCTGAAGACGATCAATTCCCAACAGTATTATAGACTTGCGTCGCCAATTTCGTTGGCGTAAACGTAAACAAAATAATAAATTGTGCTATTGTACCGGGGAATCACGATAACGTATTTTTATATAACCAATCAATGATAACTAGATAAGATATTTGTATCAGACTAACGTTTCAACAGCTTTTTCTTGGAATATGCTATAATTTGGTAAATGCGAAAGTTTGTGGGGAAAAAAATGTGTGTAATGTGTTTGTTGCTCTTTTCCGCAAAAACTACTGAATGGATTTTGATGAAAGTTCACAATACGATAGCTTACAATATCAGAATAATATATGTATAATAAGCAACTTAAGAAAAGATACCGCTACCGCGATAAATACCAATTTTCGCGGTAAAATCAATGATTACGAGCGTAACCTGTTTGGATAAAATTTGTCAAAATTTGACTGTTTACAGTCAAGGACAAAATATATCTACTATTGGCCACGGGAAATTCTATAAGCGGGCACAGACACGGTGGACACCTAAAGATATCCATCTTAGACATTTATAGGTATTACACAATAGAGTAAATATTAATTATTAATACCGCTGCTCCACTAGCTTTCTGCTTCATCTCCCAATAAGGTTGAACTCTTATTGGGTGTAATTTTAGATTTTCTACCAGATATAATTTCACGTATAACCACATTTCATTAAAATTTTAGGCGAATTCATGTTTCATTAGTCGCACGAAATACCAACAATGTAAGCGTGCGTACAGATACTTTAAACTTAAAACAAACAACATAGTTCATAAGTTAGAAAATCGTGTATTATATATAATAGGAAAACAACAGGTATATAATGAAATGATGGAATAAATATGTTACAAGGTGCCTGAAAGAGATAGCTTTTTAGCGATAAGGCCGCCCATTTTACCACTTGTTTTGTATATCCTGTATTGTGTACAAAAAAACGTTTTTGTATTGTATTGTATATATTATTTAAGCTACTTACAAGCGCAAGGGATCTGTGTGATTAAAACATGAATACTGCCTTATAACATTAAGTAAGAAATTATATTTCCCGTTATCTCTATTACAGGAAAAACTAGGATTGAAAAAGCTAGTATTAAATAGTCGTGAGAATCCTCGGGTGGTTAAGGTGGCGTGCTAGAAAATATTATATTTTTCTATAGAACTTGCATTGCTTGCATTGTCCTAGTTATTGTTAATACATTCTTCATCATGATAACAGCTGTAGGACGTCCACTGCTGGGCATTAGCCTCTTCTATACTCATATTATAAAGAGGTAACGGTGTGTGTTTTTTGTATGTTTGTATTGAATAAACTAAAATACTACTGGATGGGCGTTCCGCTAGTAAATAATAAAAATAATGACCAATTACACACAAATCTTAATATTAAAGGGATACTCTACCGAATTGAACTTCTCATTCACAGACAGCATCTATCTATATATACAGGGTTTCCCAGAAATGGTGGATAATCCTGCACGTGCGTGTGCGGGGGGGGGAGGTGGGGCCCCAAATCCCAAAAAAAAAAATCTATTCCCAACAGTCCGCGGTCTACGAATTTTTTTGTAAAATTTAGAAATTTCCCAGTTTTCCTCACATTTGTGGGCATCACGTCCGCTACATGAGGCCTAGTTCGGATTTTTTTCTTTTAACGTATTCCCTAATAATGGTATTCCTAAATTACCTTTAAAAAAACGCAACTACTTAGGATAGTAGTTAACTAGTAGTCCCTAAACATAATTTTTATTTCTGAAATTTATTTTACTGCTAAGTTTGAGCACCTGTGGTATAAAAAAAATGTATTGGAGTTTTATAGCCAACCACATAAAAAAATTACCAACATCATAAGGATTCTAAAACAGTAGCATAAGTATCTACTTTAATGGTAAAATTACTGAGCTATAGCTACTAATGTGTAAAAGTAGGCGTTTCATTACAAAATTGCAAAATTATTTGCAGATATTTTTTTTTAGTTTTTATCAGTTAAGTAGAGCTGTCGACCCTAAAATTAGACTTTACTACCTGCTCGGCACATTCAGTTGAATTCTAAGCTGTGTGAGCGAGACAAACTGTGCTTGGGAAAATTGCGAGTGAAAGGGTCAACAAATCTCCTTTGTATGGTAGAATTCGTGTTTGGTTATTGTTTTGTCTCCGTAGTTAAAACTATTTTAATTTTAGTGCGTATTTCGACGTTCTCGACATCGCATGTGCTCTTGTTTTTCTGATTCTCGGTGACAAAATTCTACATTTGGCATTCTACTGGACTCGATTTGTGCATTTTGATTGGATTTTGTTTGTTTGGTGATAACTGCGACGACTCGGCATTCTATTGGACATTTGTTTTGTATATCAACAGGACTGTGTGATGTCACGTGAAATTTATACACCCCAAGAGTATTCCAATATGCATTACATTTACGGAGAATGTAGTGGCAACGCAAGTGCTGCCGCAACACTTTATCGGGAGAGATACCCGAACGCGCGTCACCCCGACTATCGCGTATTTACAAGAGTGCACCAAGCTTACTCAGAGGGCAGAATACCTGGTACTGGCGTTGGTGGCCCTAGGAGCAGAGGACGACCCCACAATCCTGTAACTGAAGAAATCGTCCTTGACATGGTGGATGAAGATCCCAGTATTTCGATGCCAGATATCGAACGCCGTACGGGAATATCAAAATCTACAGCACATCGTATTGTGAAAAAATTTAAACTGCATCCTTATCACGTGACACGTGTACAAACATTGCTACCACGAGACTACCAAGCACGGATTGTTTTCTGCAGTGAAATGTTAACAAGAATTCAAGAAGATCAAGATTTTTTCAGAAAAATTTTATGGAGCGATGAGACTACATGTAAAAGGGATGGGTATCTTAACCTTCATAACTTGCACAGTTGGCAATTGACAAATCCACATTTGATGAGAGAAGATAAATCCCAGTATCAATTTAAAATAAATTACTGGACGGGCATATTAAATGGAAAAATTATAGGCCCTTATGAATTGCCGGGCAACCTAAATGGCAACAATTATTTAGAATTTCTTCGAAACCAGTTGCAAATATTATTAGAAGATGAGCCACTAGCCATCCGGCAAGGAATGTGGCTCCAGAACGACGGTTGTCCGGCACATTATGCAGTGCAAGTAAGGAATTATCTAAATTATGCCTATCCCAACAGATGGATCGGCCGATTGGGGCCAATATTGTGGCCACCACGGTCCCCAGACCTAAATCCTCTGGATTTTTTTTATTGGGGCTGTTTGAAGGAGCAGGTTTACAAAAAACCCATAAACTCATTAGAAGAACTTCGACTTCGCGTCGCCGAAGCAGCCAGAATTATATCATCAAAAAATTATAATAACAAATTACAAAGATCTTTTATAAAAAGGTGTAGAGCTTGCATAAGGGCAACAGGAGCCCAATTTGAACATTTACTATGATTATTTTTATAATAAATACTTTTTTGGTAATTACTTGTTTTATTTTTTTCTTTTGCAATTTTGTAATGAAACGCCTACTTTTACACATTAGTAGCTATAGCTCAGTAATTTTACCATTAAAGTAGATACTTATGCTACTTTTTTAGAATCCTTATGATGTTGGTAATTTTTTTATGTGGTTGGCTATAAAACTCCAATACATTTTTTTTATACCACAGGTGCTCAAACTTAGCAGTAAAATAAATTTCAGAAATAAAAATTATGTTTAGGGACTACTAGTTAACTACTATCCTAAGTAGTTGCGTTTTTTTAAAGGTAATTTAGGAATACCATTATTAGGGAATACGTTAAAAGAAAAAAATCCGAACTAGGCCTCATGTAGCGGACGTGATGCCCACAAATGTGAGGAAAACTGGGAAATTTCTAAATTTTACAAAAAAATTCGTAGACCGCGGACTGTAGGGAATAGATTTTTTTTTTGGGGATTTGGGGCCCCACCTCCCCCCCCCGCACACGCACGTGCAGGATTATCCACCATTTCTGGGAAACCCTGTATATATTAATTTAGAATCGAAGTCTGACTTTGGTCAGAAGTTATTTGCTTTATTCTTATTCTGTGACTCGATCCGAACTTAAACCGAAGCTATAAAGCGTAAAGGTGATCTTCAAACAAACAAAGGTTCGTTAATCAGATTTACAAAACATAATGGAATTACCTAATAATAATCAACCTTTGTTTAGGAGAAACTGAATGTTATCTAACAACAAATACATTTTCATCAACAAAATAATACACTGAAGCAGAGTTAAAATTCTATATTTATCCACTACTCGTTTAATTGTTTAAAAGAAGCCAGCTTCTAGGTCTTCATGCCATATCTTAGACCACATCGCCACTTTGCATCAGGAGAGATTATGGTCAAATGAAGGCTTATCTAACATAAAAAAAATAAAGTAAAGATTATCACTTACCTACTAACGCCTAGAGGAATAATAAATAACTAGATGTTAAACATTTATATATCTCTTACATTTATGTATTTTTATGAGAAATAAAGCTTCTTTAAACCTAAAATTAGCTTAACCTATAATATATAGTTCGCTGAAGTAAGAGTGAATAATAGCTGCTTATAATACTTTCATAATAAAACGCGGCTATAACCGATGAGCTACGTAATCCTACGATGATTCGTGCGAACGTAACAGAAAACCTACGACTGGAGATTATATTGTAAGTTATCTATGTACGTTGAGTATGTTAAATCAAGTTATAAAAAAATTTAACGGAAAAAAGCGAAATATTTTTATAATTTTACATCTACTATCTCATCGGAAAACACGTTGATCTTTTTCCTGAAGGTATTCTAGTTTTAGCGCGAAAATAGGAATAAAATACCATTGTACTAGTATTACATAATTAACGCAGTTTTTTAAGACTTTACCTTGTCTTTACTGAATAAAAGACCAAATGTCTTAGGGATTTATACATATTATAGACATACCGTATTCTAAACGCATAATACTAATCTATTTTAGTGAAAGTCCGCGATACCGCAAGTAAACAACGCCTTCTGATAACGCGATAAGATACTGTAGACTTCGAAAATGCTGAAAACAGCTGAAATTATTTCCGGAGGGTCGGGTAGGCCAGTTATTGATCGAGGTTCATTCATCTCCAGAACCGCGCCGTAAAGTTGAATCACGATTCCGCGACATGGGTCGTCGACCCAGTATCAGATTATGCGCGGATTAGTTAATTTGTCAATATTATATGGGTGGAGGATTGATTTGATATCCTATCAGAATGCAATGATTTCATTCGCGATCAAAAACACCGAGACGGTGGAATCAGCGATAATATTGTGTTTTTCTGGGTATTAGCGATTGGAGTATGAGTGGCATTTTTAAACAAATTCATTATTAAGGTATTCATTTAATTGAACAAGGTAAATGATTCAGATATTTTATTATGTAGTAAAATAAAATAATTTTACATTTTGTTGCCATGAAGATTGACATGAACTTTTAAATATTTCTTCTACATTATTTTATTATTTTTAGAACAGTCTGCTGATGACACATACAATACTGAAGAGGGTGTAGAGCTTATAAAGATGGATGTTTAAACACAGACTTACCATTATCGTATTTCTTATAGTACCATATCGTACAAAATAACTCGTTACTTAGAATCTTAAGATTGCACGATTCACATCATATCTCCTGCGAAGAATCCGCGAACTAAACAAATGGGTGTTAAACAATCTTACCTTGAGGGCAACTAGCAATGTGACAGTTTCAACACTGTAGTATCCACGGTCCACGTAGTCGCCCATGAACAGGTAGTTGGTGTCCGGGGAACGCCCGCCAATGTGGAACAGCTCCATCAGGTCATGGAACTGACCGTGGACGTCACCGCACACAGTCACGGGGCATTGCACCTCTTGTACGTTAGACTCCTTGGTTAGGATCTCCTTTGCCTGCAAAGGAGGTTGCTGTTAAAACGCGCCAAAGAGTTTTTAATAGGAGTATTGGATTTAGACAGACTTCTTGGTAAGGATCTCTTTCACACACAAATAAGTTTGGTGCGCTAATATATTTCTATTTTATTAAAATACCAATGTGACCTTCATATAATTCATTCTAGCTAGACTTAGAGTAATTAGCAACATAATTTCAAACGGTGTAAAACCTTAATGTGCGTAACATTAAGTACCTACCCGGTTTTGTATTGTTATATGTTACTAGCATACCCCAGCAAACGTTGTTTTGCACAATGAAAAATAGATGTTGGCCGATTCTTAGACCTACTGAATATGCTCACAAAATTTCATTAGAATCGGTCAAGCCGTTTCGGAGGAGTATGGCAACGAAAACTGTGACACGAGAATTTTATATATTAGATTAACAATAACTAAATACACCAGAAAATTTGAGAAATTTATATCAACAATAAATTACATAACAAATTAATTAACAATAGATTACATAGAATAAAATATTTCTAAAATACCTACATCAAAAAATCATAATACTCCAGAGTATAATCCTAAGATCGTTCCAATAACTTAACGGCCGTGTTAATTAATATTAATAAATAAATAAATTAATTAATAAATAAATGGCATAATTATTTTAAGATAACGTAAATAGATAATCGTGTTAAGAAAACAATGGATGTTAAAGGTAGAGATCTCACATACCTTATTTTATTTACTTTAATGTGCATCAAATGAAAAGTACCTATGCCCTACCCTACTAGCCTAGTTATCAAGTTACGAGATATAACTCAATCTTAGTTATCGATATCATATTTCTAAGCTAATATCAAGATTTATTAAGACCTAGTGAGTGAAGTCACAGTATACGCCTCTCACTTAAGGTCGACCGATAGCGACCTTGAATTGAATGAAAATGCTCTGAATATAATGTACATCCTTTGATCGTAATTATAATAACAATTACGTTAATTAACTATATTGTAGTAATGAAGTACCAAATTAATATTTATTTTTATAGCATCTGATGGAATTTCTAGTTCTATTAGCAAATAATAAATGCCAGAAATTGAAGTCAAAATTCTTCTGGACGTTATCAGTGCAATAATAAATCATATTATATTACGATTAGGGATATAACTTATCTTATAAAATGTCCATGTCACAATGTTAGTTACCGTACTCCTCCGAAACGGCTTAACCGATTATTATTAAATTTTATATGCGTATTCAGTTGGTCTGAGAATAGGCTACTGTTTATTTTTCATTTCATTTTGCAAAACAATGTTTGCTGGGGTCACCTAGTTGTTGTTGTATTAGGGAGTTTTAAAGATCAACTCTTAGGCTTGCTTTGAAGGAACGTACCAGCAATTTATGAATATTACGTAATGAACATTGAGTAATTCCTTTGTAGCAGAAAATAATTAAGAAATTTTGATTATGTTTTTCTAGAAGCCCAGCCCAACATGACGAATAGGTTGAATAATGTATGATGAATTTAATGAAGTATTTTATCTGTGATAATAAATCATAAACATAAAACAATTGACGGCAGTATTATGTTTTGATATAACACACCAAAACGCGCGGCTAGAGTAACTATGCTACAGGATTCTCTAGGTATTTATAAAGTAAAAATTCTTTATTTGACATAAAATATATACTTTTAATATATTCTATACTGAGATGATAGAATATATAATTAAAAAAAAAAAATAAGTCCGTTGCTTAGATTGTTAAGTAAATTGTACGTACACCTATTATTGTTTTTTCTTGCAAACGAAAAATGAACACAATGCAGAGATTGAAGTTTCGCGTAACGTTACCCTTTCGTGCAATTTGTACTTAATTTCTCAAGAAGAAAAATACAGTGGTGCGTGCCATTTACGTAGTACTCGTGCCTATTATCTCGACACACACATAGAAGACCTAAGAAAAACCTACATACAGAAGAAAGAACCTACATTGCCTACGAAATTATATATACACTAGTGGCCCGCCCCGGCTTCGCACGGGTTTTTATTCAATTTTTTTTCCCGGCAATTATTCGAATACTATTTAAAATTTGACACTGCGATGGTAGCGCCGTCTGTCGGATCCAATGTAAAACATTCCAAAATCAACAACTACTAATAAATTGAAAATTAATTAAAAAAACATTGTCCAGCGGACAAAATTGTGAATCTAAACCATTCCCAGATCCCCTTGAACACACACAAAAAATTCATCAAAATCGGTCCAGTCGTTTGAGAGAAGTTCAGTGACATACACACTCACAGAAGAATTATATATATAAAGATATATCAATATTATAAAGCTGAATAGTTTGTTTGTAACATTGTCCTTGTTGTCTATCCTTGGTCTGGGTGTTTAAAGTGTACTAAAAATATCTTTATATGTATGTCTGTTATATTATGTATATAATTATGTCTAGTACCCGTAACACAAGCTATAGAGCTAGAGCGATAGAGCTTTCCACGGGGCTAGATGTTGTTGTGTGGATTGTCCGGAAATATATATTTATTTTTATTTATTGTTAGTCTGAACGAGCTAATCTAAAGGAACTAACGATAGCTCATTGATCAAGGAAGGCTATAGGCTATTTTAAATACATAGTTCCAAATAAACCAGACAACGCCCTGGCGGCGTGTAGAGCTAGTAATTTATAATGTTCAGTATTTACCAAAGTTGATATTCGGTAGAAGATAGAATATTCCTAGATGCTACATATATCGTTTACAACATAACTACCAATTTGACAATTGGCATTTCGTGACATGCAACTATGACGAGTCTGTTATGCTAGGTGAGCTTCATAAATCAATGAGACAGCAGTAGTGCGAGGATTTCATACCCTCAGCCCTTAGGCCATAATTTACGAGGGGTTGTGCGGGGCACACAATTATTTTGTTTCAGATTAGAAAGAGACAAACAAGGAGCGACAGTAAGGAGAGTGTGCTTCCCCTGACAAATTAATGGAAATAAAAACTACAAAGAATCTGCTCATAGTTACAATAAATATATAAAATAACTGATTGTAGATGCAGAAAAAAATAGATTATTTTAGAATTGAAATGTAATATTTCAACGACTATACTTCTAAAAATTTAGATTCTTAACTTCATTCAGAGCAATTTTATATTTATGTGTTGAGTTATGTAGTCACCACCAACATATATTTAAGTCTGCACTGCTGGGACACAGGGACTTCTCTCTTCAAGAGAGAGATTAGGCCTACATTCACTATGCTGGCCAAGGTGTTGATTTATAAAACAAAAATCTGGTGCTTTGTATTATGTAAGCATTTATTATGAATTAGAATAGTATGAGATTATTAATCTCTATTGATTGACTTAACAAAATTTAAGTTAAAATTTAATTTCAAGTATATTTGAAATGTTATTACCTTCTTGTTATTAATTACAGATTTTTGTAGGGACTATTAAAATCATTTACAAAAGGAAACTAAACAAGGTTATCTAAAATTGTTAATTTTAACAAATAGGAAGATCTATTCATTAATCATGCTAACAGATTGATTTACAATAGGTAGCCAAAACAAGGGATGAGTAATGTACAGTCTTATGTAAACAAAGAAAACTAGAACAATAACATTGAATTTGTTACTCTTTTTGCGAATAATTTTGTGAAATCACAGTTTACAAAGGGATTATGGTTACTAAAAATACTGTTCTAAAAACAGTTATAGTCCTTGACAATAAGAGCACAATTTAGTGCTGAAATTGTCATTTTCAAAGATGTTTAATTACAAAATCTAAATAAATTTAAATGGATCTCCTTCAATCCAAATCCGCAAACTCTTTATGACCCCTCGGCGGGAATCAAACCCGCTACCGCTAACGCCGCTCCACTGAGGCAGTCAAATAAAACAAAAAACTCTAATTTCACACATGTAAACCGGGAAAAGGTTAATAGTGTGTGTCATATAGTTTTATCCTTATATGTATTATAAATTGTGCTTTATCAATGTATTTATTAAAGTGTCCATATAGAGCATTATAGTTATAGTGGGGCTTTTCACATATAAATACATATAGAATAATGGAGCGAAATAGTAACCTATGTCATGCAAAATTTCAATTGTCTTGATTTTTAGTTTAAAAGAAGAAAAAACAAATAGAACTTGGTTGGCTCAATTTATAATACAAATAGAATTAGTATTGCTGCAATTTCCTTTCCAACACATTTAATGTTAAGTAATGATAAAAAAAATGTCTGGTCCAACCATCCAGCAATACCTTGTTTTAATTTATTAATTTTTAAACAAGCTGACCCAGCATACTATGTTTTGCCATTATCATTAACCTACTACCACTCCCGATCTTACACCAACACTACCTCTACTCCCAGTACCAAGCCTACTTCCACTCCCACCTCTACCTCAACTCCTACTCCCACTTCAAATTCTCCAATACTCTCTCTCCCACTTCCAGTTCTCTCACACCTAGGTCTCATTTACTAAGAAGTAGTAAATGTAATAATATTACATTTACTACTTACAACATATTATGTTGTTTCATATCCTGAATACACACCCAAAATGTTAGAAGCAATTGAAACCTTTTTCAGTTTCTCTACATGTATCTGTGCCTGATAAATGCTCTTTCAACTGATACTATTTACTTTAAATCAAATGATCATGCTTTTGGGTAAATGTTTACATCAATTATTTATTTATAAAAAAAAAAATTCAATGTTTTTAATAGTTATTCTGCAATCCCAGACCGCAACAAATTTGGAAAAATCATAAGCAGTTAAAATATATTCTGCCATTCACTAGTAAGTTAACTTTGTTTTATATTTATATACCTACTCTTGTCTGGAGATGTCTTTAGTTATAGAAAAAGGAAATAGTTATATTTACATTACAGCCATTATTTTATATAAGTTTGACTTACTTTCTTACTTGGCAAATAGAACTTTACTACAAATAGGTATAACATAAAATCGTATAAATAATCGTATAAATAATCGTATAAAGTAGGACATGTATATTTCAGTTCATTGAAACATGACATTAATTGGTACATCCTATTAATTTAGATAAATGTTCATATCAGCATCACATTTTTATGTGAAATCTACTTGTTTCTCTACTAAAATTGTATAACTCATTACTAGAAATAATATTTGCTAATTCGGTTTTATTTGCAAAAGGGATGAGAGACTAGGGATGCTTGTTATGGGTAAAATTCGAATAGGCGAAACTACCTCCAAATGTATTTGAATGGAAAATCAATAATTGCATGGATCATTACTTCAGTATACATTGTTTGTTTAGAATATGTGACAGCACCCAGAAGCAAGACTTAATGTAAGACTACTTTTCAAATCACAAAAATTGCTCATTGATTGATTTAGCGTGATTTCCGAGCTATAAATAAAATACTCAAGCACAACTTATGAAAATATCGACGCTAAAAGGCAGGTTGTACGCGTCGGTTGAGTGTTCTAAATCTAATAGGACATATAGTACGAAATAACATCCATGAAACCGCCATTCTAACAAAAACCTCTCGAAGATTACTCTACAGCAAACCTAACCGATGCGGAGTCGCATTTTGAGCACTTGTCAGGTAGGTACGTGAATCATACAACTATAACTACCATCCACCCGGGAAATGCGCTTATATCGACCAAAAAGCAATCCGACCCATACTAACTACGAAGCAGAACAGTAAATATGATTATTTTACCTTGTCGCATAACGTTTTTACTTGATTTTCTGTCAATTGCTTGCATTCGTTTAGTTGTTCTATCCATTGATCCAGTTCCTTTAGCGAAGCTTTGTCCTCCATAATTTGTGGCTGTAGGTTAACGTACAAGACGTTAGCTGGGTTTAAGATTGTTTTTATGTTCTAAATGTACACAAAACCATGCGAAATAACTATTTTACACAGTGCCCAGAAAACTGACTACGGTGAACACTTTACAAAATGGCGTTTGCGTGACGTCAATTTTCAAGAAAAGGAATCCTCCAAGCGGATCCAAATGGAACTATTCATGATGCCCGTTTTATGTTGCGTTCGAAAATTTGTGATTCATCTGATTGTTTTTTTGTAGAAAGGGTTTACATTTTAGTTCGGTTATTTTCAGTTTTTACATTTTACAGCATTATAATGACTGTGTAAGTACAACTGCTCTTAAAAGTTTACGTTTTTTAAAACTATAGTAAACTTGATTTTATTTTTATTTTATTTTTTTATTAAATAGAATTTACTACTTTTGCTTTTGCCATTGCTTGCGGAATCTCCGTATGGTATTATAATATTATTTTGACGACCTCTTTGAATCGGTGGGTGAAGGTTCGCTTGAGGTGCAATAGGTTCCGGGTTCGATTCCTGCTGGGGGACTAGATTTTGTACGATCTATAATTTCTGGTTAAGGGTCTGGGTGTTTACTATGTATCATAAGTATGTATTTACAAAAATGTATCTATGTAGTATATCAGTTACCTGACATCCATAGTACAAGCTTTGCTTAGTTTGGGGTTAGTTGATGCTGCGTGAGTAGTCCGGAAATATTTATTTATTATTGATATTATATCCATGCCATGACATGTGTAGGTAAATACATAGTTTATAATAGTATCTGTTCGAGCTATCGATTGCTCTTGCGCAGTAACCTCCACCCGCTTTCTTAATTTCACTGATGATTTGAAATCTTGACTGCAATAGCAGTCCGGGTATGTTGATCACTATTGTAAGGGCTCGAGCAGTCCGTGTATGGTCCGCTCTAATCTAATATAATTCTAAAGGATCTTGAATACGTGTTAGTCTCTGCTCTGATTAAGAAAATCTGCCGTTTTTGTAATACTTGATGGTTAAAGTTTCATTTAAATAAGATCTTATTAAAAAAAAGGTGTGTCTGCGATTCACACACGATAGAAGTGAAACTTCAGTAAATCGACAAAAAAAATTGGTTGCCTGTAAAGTCGGTATACGGGCGAAAGTTTTACGTGACAACGACTTTGAGTGGTGAAATAATTTTAATGTGAATATTCATTCGTATAGTAGGAAGAAGGATGAAATAATAGTAACAATTTAAAACATTTATTTATACAAAGAATTATATTTAAAACATTAATTTATACAAAGAATCTCGCACTGAATTTCATTATTAACAAAATTTTATTTTTACCTTTACACATACATACGTATTGATACGTACGGACGCGTGCCTTCCACTTTTTATGTCTGTCTCTCTCGCTCTTAGGCGGGCTAACCATGCCCGAGTGGAAGGGACGCGTGCCTCTCACTCGCTCTCATTGTGAGCGCATAACGTGAGCGGAGCGTAACGCAGTTTCTTGAAGTGTCACCCGGCAAACCAATTTATAAGACGTTGTCACGTCAAAAATGAGATGAATATACTATAACAAGGGTAGGATAATTACAAAGTTTGATTGCTTAAAAATTAGAGTATTTTGATTAATTTTAAAAGATATTTTATATTTTATTTAACATATTATGTTATATCATAATCTATTGCTCAAGTTCCATATTTTCAGTTTCTGGATTTTTTTTTTCATTTGATATTGAAGACACATTTCGTCATTAGTTTTCGGCATCTTATAAAATTCATTATTTAGCATAGCACAAAAAGATATAAAAATAGTCACAAACACACTGTTAGATAATAACACACCACACTGACATCTTACTCAAAAGCTGTAATACGCAGCCGCATACAGTGTACAGTAGTATTAGCTCATGTAGTTTTCACATACACTAACACACGTTAAATGCTCAAATACAAGCAAGTATTAAACAGTGTGAATATACACACCGACATCTGCTCTCTCGCTCTGGCTCACTAATTACAGGCGACTATTGTATTTGAGTCTCTTACCTGTCGTTTTTTCCGTTGCACCCGGTTTGAAATCACAATGATTCTAAAGAAGTTTCACTTCATAATTATATATCTAAACTCATCTTCTTCTTCAAATAAATGAAGAAGAAGAAGAAGCTATCTCGCCGTAAACAGTCAAAAGAATGAAGAAGAAAAGTTTGAAATCAAAATTCTTTGTTAGTTTTATAAATTTTTTTATTTGAAGAAGAAGAAGCTATCTCGCCGTCAACAGTCAAAAGAATAGTTTTTCAGTTTTGTACTCCGGTAAACTCCGGTTCAGTTCAGTTTCTTTTATTTGGACTTTGCGTTGCGCTTGAAGCGACAATTTGCCTTGCCAGTGTCGAGTTAAATAAAATTTATTAAGTTATTCAGTTGAACGCCATTCTCTCTGTGTTTGTTGTCAGGCATGATGCAGATGTCAATGCCAGAGTAGTCTGTCAAGTTTTGGTATCGCCGTCGTCGGTTCTTTCTTTTCTGTCTTTTCAAGTTTGGATCGCGTTGAGGTCGCGTGCCTGAGTCTGGTTCTGCGGCTCATGTGCATTTTCTGAAGTCATGACTGAAACACTTAAACTCCGAGGCACCCTTTGTGGCCACAATGGCTGGGTTACGCAAATTGCGACGAACCCTAAATATCCGGACATGATTTTGTCTTCTTCACGAGGTAAGGTTATCTTAAATTTCTATCCATATGCATCATACAAATCATACATTCGAAATTCTTATTCTATTTAGAAAACGTCTGGAATGCATCCGTTCTTTTCCTTTTAGGTAATATTTTGCTAGGTAAATGATGATTAAAACCTTTGCCACGCGAATCCTGAGCGGCAAGCGGATATGGGGCTGATACCTGACCGCCATTTTATAACCTATTTATGTGTGTTTATTATGTCCTATAACATCATAATTTCTTTCAGACAAAACTCTTATCGTATGGAAGCTTACCAGAGACGAATCCAACTACGGAGTGCCACAGAAGCGCCTGTACGGTCACTCTCATTTCATCTCTGACGTGGTTCTGTCAAGCGACGGAAACTACGCTCTATCCGGCTCATGGGACAAGACCCTGCGTCTGTGGGATCTTGCCGCCGGAAAAACCACTAGGCGTTTTGAAGACCATACTAAGGTGTGAGAGGTTTTAATCTTTTTATGGTTGATAAGCCCAAGTGTTAGTGTAAGCGCCTATGCGAGGCAGAAGACAAGTGTTTTGAGCCTTTGCGAGGCAGAAGATCTAGCTGCAACGGGGATCGCTCTATAGCATCCTTTGGTATGTAGTAGACACATGTAATGCACAAGCTAATCGGTCTTTATGTGGTGCCAGTTTATGAATGTATAATAATGAATTTTTTTATGTACAGGATGTACTCTCAGTGGCATTCTCAGTTGACAACCGTCAGATTGTATCTGGATCCCGAGACAAGACCATTAAGCTGTGGAACACCCTGGCTGAGTGCAAATACACAATCCAGGATGATGGCCACAGTGACTGGGTTTCATGTGTGCGTTTCTCACCTAACCATGCTAATCCTATCATTGTGTCTGCTGGATGGGACCGCACCGTCAAGGTAATATCTAAATTCACATTCAATACAAACTTAACTTTAAAATATAACTCATTCTTAAATTTACACCTTTGTTTATTTTCACAGGTCTGGCATCTTACCAACTGCAAGTTGAAGATCAACCACCTTGGTCACTCTGGCTACCTCAATACAGTCACTGTTTCACCTGATGGTTCCCTGTGTGCCTCTGGTGGCAAGGACATGAAGGCTATGCTCTGGGACTTGAATGATGGAAAGCACCTCCACACTTTGGACCACAATGACATCATCACAGCTCTTTGCTTCTCACCCAACAGATATTGGCTCTGTGCAGCTTATGGACCTTCCATCAAGATCTGGGTATGTATTTTTTATGAAAAAAATCAAAGCACCAGTATGATATTCCTATTGGAACTTTATAGTGAAACTAATTTTATTTTTATTACAGGATTTGGAAAGCAAGGAGATGGTTGAAGAGCTCAAGCCTGACATCATCAACCAGACCCAAACCTCTTCAAAATCAGACCCACCTCAGTGCCTTTCCCTTGCCTGGTCAACTGATGGACAGACCCTATTTGCTGGATACTCGGATAACATCATTAGAGTTTGGCAAGTCTCTGTATCGGCCCGATAAGTGTAACAAGAAGTGGTTTCATTTATTTTTCTTCTGCATTTTATGTTCATATTGAGGATAAAAATAAATGGAATTGTATGACAATTTAATTTAGCATTTTTATTATAGACTGATCTCCTTGTAAGATAGTGTAAGTGTATTCAGTTTAAATCATTTGTATATTGTACATAAATTATGTATGTTTTATTTTTATCAATAAACTTTGTTATTGAAATAGACCTTTTCTTATCTACAGAATAATGTACTTCAGATAAATGGCTGATATAGGTCTACCTAGATAATAGCTACCTACCTACATATTTTTGCCTCTGCATTGTATTCCAAAGAATCTTGTGGATGTTTTCAAGAGCTGCTTTAAAACTGCGGTGGGCTATGTAATTCTTGTTTATTGACAACTATAATACTGCACTTATATGGTCAATAAAATAAAGGAACTGTAAATTTAACATTTTAAATTAAAATTGGAAAATACTCCTGGGTACTTCCCTATGAAGTGAAATTTTGTGAATATTGACTGAGGCACTAATGCTAATATGACCCAACAAGTATGTTTTTAAAATAATGAACATTACTTTTCAACAATAGGTAGGTACCTACCCATCTAGTTTACAGGGTGAACATGGGTTTTTGAAAATTTGCAATAACAAGAACTTGTTTGTAGCTTGGGAATCGAACATTCGGCGGCATCGGGCGTTTTGAAAAATCGGTAGGTAGTCTAGGTCTTTAGCAGGAATGCTAGCCAAATATATTATCATTGGATTAAAAAAGTCAGCAGTACACCTTAAGTTTTGTATTACATGGCGTGAGTTGACCAACAACTCATATTTGTGTCTGAAGTGGACCCTTTTTGTGAATAGACGGAAAGTTTAAAAAGTCCGCGGCCGTATCTTAATAAATTAAAAACCAACGGTCAAATTATGAAATCCTTAAGAATTCAATTTAGAATTCTTTGTCCGATAAAAATTAAAATATTTTAGCTGAAAAAAATCCGGACTATTAGGTAGGTACCTACCTACACATCACAAAAATAAAATTGCGTCCTCTGAGAAATACACGTTTGTAGGAAGCAAAATGTAGGGCTTCAAAGGAGTACTAGTTGTACCTAGTTACTGTTAAATAAAATAATGCGTCACGAACTTATAATTAATTAACTAACTTGAAAATTAATTGACGTGTCGAAAGTCGAAAAATATTACTATGGGTACCTAATTATTATTTTCAGCAGAATATACTCACACACATTAGGTATATAGGTATATTATATACCTCTAGGTAGGTAGGTCAATATTATTCAAGGTTCTTAATTTCATACATTTCATGATCGAGTGTGAGCGGGCCATTGTTTTGAAGTTTCACGACATGTTTCAATAGGTACTACCTACCTATAGTTCGGCCGTTCAGAGAATGCGTTCCTGACAGATGTCAGAAAAATAACGCCTGAATTTCTTATAATACCTAGCTGTCATTGTAATACTTAATGGGCATGCCGAACTACCTAGTGATGGGAGATGAATCATCGTGCATAGTTTATAATAAATAACTAAATAAATAATAAATATTTCCTGACAATTCACACAACAACTAGCCCCGTGGTAAGCTCTAAGCTTGTGTTACGGGTACTAGATATCTGATATACTTAATATTATAGTCATACATATATAGATATTTTTTATTATGAATATTAAACACTCAGACCAAGGAGAAAGTGCTTGCACGAGCTGGACTCTCACATGACCGCATGGCCCGATGCCGCGATGAACCGCGAAGAGTGGAAGAAGGGAAGGGAGGCTTTTGCCCTGCAGTGGGACAATAGAGGCTAAATAATAATAATAATAACTTACTAATATTTTATTTTATCAAGTATATTACAGGATTACGCAAATAAACCGAAATGTTAATTAGTACTATGAAATAAAATACTTTTTTTAAATATCAGTAACTTATAAACTGCTTCAGTGGCGCGGTGGGTGAGGGTCCGCTTGCGGCGCAAGAGGTAGCGGGTTCGATTCCCGCCGAGGGTGAAAGTGTTTGTATGTTCTGCAAGCACGATCTCCTTGGTCTGGGTGTTTAATATGTATAATAAAAAATATCTATATATGTATGACTATTATATTAAGTATATCAGATATCTAGTACCCGTAACACAAGCTTAGAGCTTACCACGGGGCTAGATGTTGTTGTGTGAAATGTCTGGAAATATTTATTTATTTTATTTTATTTACTGGTCCTAGCTTTACGGTTCTCTGATGAATGCATCATGCATTTTTTTCTAATCATCATTTCAAAATGGTCTATAGTGTGTTTATTATGAGTAGAGGTATGCATGTGGTTTCATACAATCATAATCATAACATTTACTACATACCTTCAAGGTTAAAATCTGTGGTTAAAATAATACAAATTAAAATACAAGGATGTTCAGGCATTTTAAATTTTAATAATTTCTTATTTTATAATAAACATTTATAACAATGATGGAATTATTGTTTTGTTATTTGGCCAGTAGGTACTTAGCTATTATCAACTAAAAGTTCACTATAATACAAACCAATACATGCCCAGCACCATCAACATTTATACCTATAAAAATTATTCGAGTACATTTCAATAAAAAACAATATTCCCACTATGCCCAATGTAATGTCCACTACTTTGCACAATGTTATACTAAATGTTTTGGTAAACCTTGCTCATTCAGCAGATGAGTACCATCAGTAACTTCACTCGGACCATCTCCAACTTTACTATGGATAACATATTTTATTTGATCTTTTGGATGAGGCTCACAAATAGATGCCAAAGCATCAGCACTAAGACCTGGTCCATCTATACTTTCTCCTCTGAAGAAGCTATCATTTGTTGTGGGGTAGGCAAATTTAATGAGTGAAGAAACTTTCAGCACTTCGTCTTCAAGTAAGTAAAGACAAGCATTTGTTCCAGCATCAAAGGTGTAGGCAACTTTGACACTACCACAGTAATTGTTATACTTATGTATAAGTTCCACAATGCTATGAGATATATCATTCATGTATACAAAAGGAGGATAAGAATCGAGACACACTGCATGAATTTGATTACTTTCTTTCATTGTTATTTCAGCAAATGTTTCAAAGTCCCGATTGATAATGGCTTTGCAAATAGCTTCTGTTCTCTTTGGTACACAGTGTTGTACTCTATGTTTCAACAATTCTGAAGTTTCAGCTGAGATTCTCATTCCAATGGTGGAACTGGTTTTCTTTTTTGTGTCTCCAACAACTAAGATAAGTGCTCTCATTTCGGGCCATGACGGTGATACTTGGACAGCGAGGGAGTCTGAGCCGAGTGGATCTATCCCGGCGCACCACCTGACGAAACCGCCGTAAACACTTCTGCATGCGCTGCCAGAGCCTAAGCGAGCTAGGGCACTGACGTCACTCTTTACTTTATACAACTTTGCAAGAGCCACAACGAGACAGGCATAGCCCGCGGCCGATGATGCCAGGCCTGCAGCCGTTGGAAAATTATTTTCTGAACAAACATGCACTTTCCAAGAGAGAAAGTTTTCGTCGACTGTTTTTTCCGCTAGGGCCCTAGCTTTTACTCCTAGCAGACAATTCTGCAGCCGCTGGTTAGAGAATGATTCTTTTTTGCCGTTTAGCCAAATTTCATCTTCTTTGAAGTCAGGTCGAGCACAAACAGAAGTTTTCGCACACATAACACTTGTGTCCAATGTAGCACTAACTGAATCATTCAGAGGTAAAATAAGTTCTTCATCACGCTTGCCCCAATATTTAATTACAGCTATATTTACTGGGGCAACTACTGTAACTATTTTACTCATTTTTATGATAAAAATAATTAAGTAATTTATCGCAGTTTAGAAACTTGCTTCGATTTCGTTTGAGCCGCCCGCGTCAATGGGGTCAACAAACTAGAATGATTTTTGTTGATGTGTATTAGTAGTGAGCGTTGAATCGACGAACCGTTTTTTTAAACTGTTTTTCTACAGACAACGTGTCGACTGTTTTCTTATTACGGCAAAAGTAGTTTTTTCTACGAACAGGTTTTTTATTCAACGTCAACGATAAACGCAACGCAAACGAACGAAACACAAAGACAGATTCAACTACATACACGACCGACAACGACACGAAGACCACCCGAAAATTAACGAACAAGCCGCGAGCGAAGCGCGAGGTAAAACGCGGTATGCGAGCGAGTGAGATGTCCGTCGCTTAGTTGTTTGAGAGCGTAAGAGATGTATGTATGTTTGTTCATTCCGGGTCTAAGCTTAGCGCTAGAGCCAAACTGACCGAAAAAACAGGTTAATTGGGCACAGGTTTGTTTGTTTTCGTTTCAAATAATTAGTTTGTCTAATTGACGTGACACGTGAGGTCAACGCCTTTTTGTTTGGCACGAAAGTATTACTTCTGTTATAGTGAAAGTTCATTTTGTTGTCTAGATTCTTAATTCTATTCAACTGCTCACTCAAACATACTAAATTAAATAAACCACGATGATTAAAAACAACGATAGATGAATTACTTACGTTCAGTTATCTTTTCAATGTAACTACGAACTTAATTTTACGCATAGTTCCATAAGACAGTTAACGAAAATCAGTCGACGTACAACCAGTTGAAAAAACTGTCGCGACATTTAACCGGTTCATTCGTTGAACTACGAACGAACCAGTTAAACGTCGACCGTTTTTTCAACCGGTTGACCGATTATAAAAAACGGTTTCGTTTCGTTTACGCAAAAATAGTCAACGACCCACCAGTAATGTGTATGTGTAACTGTCATGTAAGAATGAACTGATGATTGGAACCTTGGAACAAATAAATAACGGAATAGAAATCTTGACACTGACATTTCATAATAAAAAAAAATTACATTAAAAGTAGAGGTAATTTTGGTCGTGGTATGTACGTTCACTAGCATGACGTCGAAACATTTATAGTTAGCCGACTAAGTTATGTAGACCATTGTTTTGCTGCATATCTGTATATTTTCCGGTAAACCAAATTTAGCAGGATTCTACACAAATTTCAACTTTTCAACGCTGCCATTTTCGTTTTGTGGCACTGGTAGCGGCTGTGGAAGTGTAAATTGTACTGAATTATCGACATATATTTACGTTTGACGAAGTGTGCAAATTGTTACAGAGTGTAATTCTGATTTTAAGACATATCTGTGTTTAATTCATTGTGATCTTCTCTACGTATTTTTTGTTGTTCTCATTAGCTGGAGAAGGTGAGTGGTGTTCAATAATTCTCGTTATTTATTAGTATTTGTGTAGCTATGGGACTTTAAAACTATAATCCACCAATGTTTTGTAAGATGTTTTCGATATTAGTTAGGAAGACTCAGCATTAAAGTGAGTTTGGGCATACCGCAATGGAGTGACTAAATGGGCGTTGTGATTACGATGAAAATTTATCATACTGCCGTTGACACCGGACGATGAGGCCGTGTTTGCATAGCTAAAAATCGCCCAGTTAAAATATCTTACCCATGTTGTCTCTGAACTTTGAGAATAACTTGGGAATGTTCATAAAACTGGGTTAAGTATTCGAAGTTTCCCATGGAAATCCCCTTGTCTGAATCAAACATTCTGTAAACTTGAATAATGTTTAGTGTTTAAAACATGCCTAGAATATCCTTCTCTTTTTAAAATATAAGAAATATTCAGAGGGGTTACCTATATGTCTGTGTGATGTTACTGGAGCTTTTCTCAAAAAAGCAAGAAATATTTGTGAAGTAAGGATACATTCTAGCTTCTCCATATGTAACTGAATCTGTTTTTAAATTAAGAATGATAATTTTGTGAGAGGGAAACTGTTATTTATTTTATATTGGGAAATTTTTACTAAAACACCTTATTTTAAGTAGAACAGTCGTAGTACCTACATCCACTTACAATATGAACCTACTGATATTTTGGTCAATAAAGGTAAATTTTTGGTAAATTTTTAAACAAATAGCTATTAATCACTTATTCAATGATTTAAAAAATGGTTATAGGTACCTATAAAATATTGCTTGATTTGTGACACTGTCTCATTTTAACAACATTGGTAAAAATGTCATTGCATACCAATAAGCTAATATACCCAGCAAATGTATGTATTTGTTTTGCCCCACGTATTGATAACACCTTAGTACTACAAATTATGCCAATGTATTATGATAACTTAGTTTCAATGCTTATTATTAGTTATCTATCCTATAAACACAACGGCAAATGTGAAGATGAACTCAATGTTTTTAAACTCAAGAAGACCAACTTTAATGTTATTTAAGATAAGGTAAGTCGCTGAATCCAACTCGGTTGGGCAGCATTTGTAAAACTATGCCAATTATTTTAGTCGAAAATACAGTTGTTTCTCAAGAAGCAAGTCTTAAATCAGTGTGTCTTGCTAGTGATTGGTATGTCATGCATCAGAAACATGCTGCTTTACTATTGGTCTGAAAAATAGGTTCAGAGTTATTTAAAGAGCTCAGAAATAAAATAAAAATTTCCGGACTACTCACATAGCAGCAGTAAATGAGATACGTACGGATTAGCTCTGTCAAGTGGCATTGGGCAGGCCATATAGCACTCAGATTAGATTTTTGTTGGGGCCGAAAAGTTCTAGAATGGAACTAGATTGACGGATGACCTGGTAAAGTTTGTGGACTGGTGAAACAGAACTTACTAAGTCATTAAGGGAGGCCTATGTGAACATAGGCTTATGGCTAAAATGATGATGATTATTATTGTGTAAGTTCTACAAATTCAATTATGTAGTGTCATAGTGTAATTAGCTATGTATTATCAGATATGTTCTAAACCGAACCTAATTGTTTTTATTTATAAGTTGGCCTTAACAACAAAGTTGCAGAGGTTGCCTTAGCCACTGAGGTCGTCATAAACGTATACCCTCACTATTTTTTATATTCCGTGGATCCTAATCTATTATCTAGAGATAATCAGGTTTGAATCGTTAATCATTTGCAAACAGAAAGTAAAGTAGGTACACATCGCGATTAAAAGAGGCGCACCTCTACATTCCATTAAGTAGGCAAACACTTAGTACTTGGTGCTCAAAGTTGCCTACATAATGATTCTACCGAACTTTTCCGTGAAAAAAAAACCGTGTTGGCTAAAGTGGGAGGACACTCGACTTTCATTCCGAAGGTCGTGGGTTCAAACCCCGCCACGCACCTCTGGATTTTTCTTCTTGAGAAATTAATGTGCGCTTTAAAACACGTGCTTTAACGGTGAAGGCAAACATCGTGAGAAAACCGGCATGTTCTGAGAACTTTAAAAAAAAAAGAGTTTGAAGGGCATGTGACATTCACCAACCCGCACTTGGCCAGCGTGGTGAATTAAGGCCTAATCTCTCTCGTCAAGAGAGAAGTCCCTGTGTCCCAGCAGTGGGAACGTTAATAGGGTGATGATGATGATGATGATGAACTTTTCCTCCTGGCTGGGCCAGTGTTTTTTCGTGTTTCGTAATGTGGCCCGGAGAAGCCATCTTCTAGGTCTTCATGCCCCATCTTCTTAGACCACATCGTCACTTTACATCAAGTGAGATTGTATTCAGATGAAGGCATAAAAAAAAAACCTTCTAGATCCATACTTCCTTACTAATATTATAATTGCGAAAGTAAAGTAACTCTGACTGTCTGTTTCTCTTTCACGAAAATACCTATTTCCCCATATAAATGAAATTTAGTACATAGATTCTCTATAGCCTGAGAAAGGACATACTATTTAACGCGGGTAAATGTAATTCCGCGGGGGAATCTATTATAACGCGGGTAACACCGCGGGGCACTACTAGTAATTCATAAATATAACTAGCTGACCCCAGCAAAATGAAAAATAGATGTTGGCCGATTCTCAGACCTACTCAATATGATCACAAAATTTCATGAGAATCGGTCAAGCCGTTTCGGAGGAGTACGGCAACGAAAACTGTGACACGAGAATTTTATATATAAGATAATATATTAACAATCTGTGTAGAAAAATCATAATTATTTATTTGTTGTTTCATGTGGTTACCTAGAGGACTTACAATAATTTTATTCGCAGACATGAGCCCCATCCCATCATCATCTTTGGTATCCCTGGTGCAACCGAATGGAAGTTAATTTCATTAAAAATCATTAAGATTTCAACATATTGAATGTGGAAGTTACACATTTGCAATATATTCAAAAAAACATTGTTACTTATTTATTAAACTTCATAAAAGGAGCATGTTCTCAATCCGATGCGTATATTTTTAACCCCCGACAAAAAAGTGGTTGTACAGTCTTATATAACACTGGTTTTTTAGCTTTCATGGATTTTATTATCGCTCAAGACAAACACATAAAATATATAAGTCCCAGTGTAACTGGTGACTGGTACTATATTCGAAGTGTGACGCAACCCTATTTTTAAACCCCGACCAAAAAAGAGGGGTGTTATAAGTTTGACGTGTCTGTCTGTCTGGGACATCCTAGCTCCCGAACGGATGGAGCGATTTCAATTTAGTTTTTTGTATGAAAGGTAAGTTTGGCGCGGGTGTTCTTAGATATGTTTCATGAAAATTGGTTGAGCCGTTTAAAAGTTATGGGGGTGAGAGTGGGGAAGGAAAACCGAAAATCTGCAAATATACTCGAGTGGGATATCAAATGAAAGCGCATCGCGTGCACATTACTTAATATTATGGTGTTTTACTTTTAAGGAAATTAAGGCATTGGAACCGGGGGTTTTTCTTAAATTTAGATTATTTATCTAGGGCAACAAAATTTAAGACGTTACGTTAAACTAACGCATGACGTGAAGCGCATTATGTTTGTTAAACCCCGGCTACATTTATAATAGAAATAGAGCACCTAAGCTGAGTGCATTATGAATTTATGAGAATCTGCTCATGCAAAATGCATGAATATAATCCAGTGTGTGTTCTTTGAGTGGATAACTGTGACGGAATTCCAACCGCTAGGTGAAAACATGAATAATATTACATAGTTTTTACATCTATTGATTTATCGCGAACCACGCGGCGATGTTGTAAAAATGATAATAATTACTAACTTCTTAGTATAGATGTGAACGAATTATTTTTGTAAGCTTTTTAATACAAAATTTTCACTGTCATGTGGCATGAAATGTTATATCGGAGCTATTTTCCGGCGAAAAGTAATCTTTGTTGTTTGCTGTAAAGTTAATGTATGTAGGTAGATATACCTATTTTAATTGTTAAGGTTATAGTGAAAATAAAAACGCGCGTTCTTCTCGTCTGAGACAGCTTCCATTCAAAGAGACACTTAGGTGAAATAATTATCCATTAAAGCTATTTTTTAACCCCCACCAAAAAGAGGGGTATCATAAGTTTGACGTGTCTGTTTGTCTGTGTGTCTGTCTGTCTGTATGGGACATCATAGCTCCCGAACGGATGGAGCGATTTCAATTTAGTTTCTTTATGTATGAATGGTGAGTTTGGCGCGAGTGTTCTTAGACATGTTTCATAAAAATCGGTTGTGGCGTTTAAAAGGTATGGGGGTGGGTGAGAGTAGGGAAGAAAAACCGAAAATCGGCAAATATACTAAGCGGATAATGAAATGAAAGCGCATCGCGTGCCCATTACAAAATATTATGGTGTTATACTTTCAAGGAAATAAAGGCATGGTAATCGAAGGTTTTTCTTAAATTTTAAATATAGATTTATTATTCACATTAGTTGAGTTCAATGAAATTTAACTTGCATTATACGATTCTTGATATTATGTTATTCCATCATTAGATAATGTACTATCTCGTTTGTAATTAAGAATGGAATAAGTTTGAAGTGACAGCCGTCTTAAAATTCAAGACTACTTTGACCTATCTTGTATTTATATTTCCACGGAAATACAATAAAACACGGACAAAACAAAGGATGAAAACGGGCCTAGCGATATTAAAGGAAATTTTTTAAATTGATTTCATTAACGTTTTAAATAAGGGTGGGTAATCAATCAGTCTTTGATCAAACATTTAAAATGAGTATTTTGAATTTACAAACAGACGGCGATGAGTTTCGAATGCTCTGTTGACCTTTGACAGTTTGTGACCATTTATTAGTGCAAATCCACGTAGTAACTACAGCTGTAGCCGATTACGATTACCGCGCCCGGATGTGTCAATTTGTGCCTGCCAGCCCACACGCTTGCAATGCATCGTGCGTGTTGACGCCTCACTGTCTGTTGCTGCCGGGTATCTACGGTTTTCATCATCATCAGCCCGCTATTAACGTTCCCACTACTGGGACACAGGGACTTCTCTCTTGCCGAGAGAGATTATCTAGGTATTATTATTAATTATTTTTTTTAATCTTGTTTTATTATCAAGGACTTTTACCTAGGTCTTATTATTATTGACGAGGCTTTAGCTGATAATTTCAATTTATAAGAATAGTTGTAAACTTAATATGTAAACATGATTTAACTGAAATTGTACTAATTTGACCTTTCTCAGTGTACTTTTGTATCGAAAAGGAATAAATGATTTGATTTTGAATTTGAATTAGGCCTTATTTCACCACGCTGCACAGTGGATCGAGCCCATACAATGGGTTGGAGATGTTCAAAGTCGTAATTTAATGCATTTGAATATGCCATTCGATAGCTTTTTTAAATGTAAGCAATAAATATTCTATTGCATTTTTGGCCTAGAGTCATAGTTCAGGAGTAAATGACATAAAAATGATTTCATTTTATGGAAAGCAACATACAAACAGAAATAGTGGGTGTATTTCGTCCTATTTCGTTCTGTGGTCAATAATAACCATGTTCTTGGCACTGTACTGCAACTTTTCTTCAAATACACATCTTGCGTTTTTTTGCGGGTTTTGAGTAACTTTCAAAATAGAAAAAAATTGCCTTATTTTATTTTGCCATTCGAAAGCGTTATAAAAACTAAATTTTTCCTCGCTCATGCTGGCTACATTAGCAGGTGAGGCTTTGTGTCGCGTTGGCGCGTGAAATCATCGTGAATGGGTGGGTAAAAGCGATGTTCTTGTCTACATTAGCGGACAAAGATATTTGTCTCGTCGCGCTACAAGATTCTGAAGTGACGTAGGTTTAGCCACGCCCACGCCAAACATCGTCTAAAACAGGGTGTGTGTGTGTGTGTGGTGTAAATGTTAATAATGGATAATCCGTTAAGGGGTGGTAGCCCATCTATAAGGCTACAATAAAATCATATTATTATGTCATTTTAACCAACAGTGTTAGTTCATTCATATTATTTTAGCCTCATAGCCGGGCTACCACCCCTTATCGGATTATCCATTATTAACGACACAGCCTGTATAATACTTCGCATTGCAACGGTCCCGGTCGCGTCGACTCGAATATTCGCCGTAGACCGCTAATGTTGCCGTACCATCACCGTGTGTTGTTTTGCACGTAACGCTATCTATTCTATCCACTTGCGAATACTTTGATGTCGCCCGAAATTCATAAACCAAATATCACATTTGGTATGAATGCCAAACTAACCGACGACGCGACGTAGGGTCCGTTTCTATGTGTATCCTTTATAGCAATTTGAGTCCAAAATGATCGATAGTCATCTTTTCATCTGATAATAGCTAAACTTAGACGATTACGGTTTTCATTGAGTAATGAATGATTCATTAGGTATACAATATGTTCTTTGCAGGGGGTAGTGAAACATATCGACCCAGAAAGCTATACTTAACTACTAAATAAGATAAAGCTGTGTTGTTCTATTAGCTTTTAAATTCAGTATAAAACTTGACAATTTATGTTTGAACAAATTTAGTTTTGTGCTTCTAAGGTAATAAAAGTTTTGACTTTGACTTTTAAGTGTACCATTTTCATATTCAGTTTATCGTTTTTAAACTTCCTAAATTATAAAATAAAATAACGATGCATATTGTAGAAATTGACTAGCATACGTTACTTCAAATGGCAAATTTAAACCGATCTATTCGGCGCCAGTCAAGGTGAAGTATTTAACATTATCAAATTGTTAAGGTCACAGAGTGAATGTTTACTAAGTAACTGCAGTTGTTGTGCAAATGCAATGCGTTTGTTGTTGTTAATCAACAATGTTGTAAATCATAGCTAGCTGTTCTGAAAAAAAGGTTTATTGAAAAAAATAAAATAATTGCAAACTCCGGGGCGGTGCTCTTAGGTTTAATAGTGTCTGTCCTTGGGTTTGACTTAGTTGAACATTGTCGCCCAAAACATGTGAAGTATTATTTTGCCTTTAGAAAATTTTGGTAAAATATAGATGAGCAGAATTTCGTTAGGCACATGATGAAACTCCTTATGTATGAATCTAAAATTAAAATTTAAGAAAAACCCCCGATACCTATGCTCTTATTTCCTTAAAAGTAAAACACCATAATATTAAGTAATGTGCACGCGATGCGCTTTCATTTGATACCCCACTCGAGTATATTTTCATGAAATATGTCTACGAACACACGCGCCAGACTCACCTTTCATACAAGCTAAAACTAAATTAAAATCGCTCCATCCGTTCGGGAGCTATGATGTCCCGGACAGGCAGACCGACAAACAGACAGACAGACAGACAATAACACCCCTCATTCTGGTCGGGGGTTAAAAATAGTAAACTTCAAATACGTATTAGTTGAGTAGAATAACGATATTTTTTACAGCATCCGCCTTTGAATATAACACATACTCTTGCATCGTAGAGGTCGAGAGATTACCGTTTTCCGCCAATGAGCGGCCATTCCTGAGCTGATATGCAATTCGCAATATAGGATGGCAGATAATCTTACTAAACATCAGCGTTGTCAACGCTAAAAATAGATTTTAAAGTCATAGGGGCCCGAATAGGCGCCATCAACTTCAATATCATATTGATTAAAATTAAACGCACTTAACTAGATATTAGGAGGAGGCAATTTATTTTAGTTCTTTAATTTTTCGTTGTTATTAGTATAAGGTCTATGACTCTGAATAGGATATCGCGTATGTAAATTTAACTTTGTTGAATTTATGGGTTGAATCTTGAAAAACCCTGAGAGCCACGACAAAATGTATACTTCTTTAAATTTGGGTTATTTTATTTTAAAACCTAATTTAGGAGTTGAATTCCTAAATATATGCTCTGGGGTTTCGCACGATGTGTTATTGAGACTAAACACCGGAATTTATTATCGTTATGATGATAAATTCCGCCAGTCAGTCAGATTATCTCAGTACCTATATAAAAGTAAAGATAATTATTTAATGAACCTTGTAACATAAAAATACCTCTTTAAATTACCTTTCTAAAGATAATATTCTCTATTTACTGACTCCAGTAATAAGCAATTAGTAGATTAGGCTGAAAAAGTTACTCTAAAAACAAGTAAAAAAAAATAATACAAGATGCGTCTTAATTTCAAAACTTTCGTTCTTACTTTAAAAAAACTTTAATCACAGTCAAACTCTTCAAAGTTCTCAGAACATGCGGGTTTCCTCACGATGTTTGCCTTCACCGTTAAAACACGTGTTTAAAGCGCACATACATTTTTCTAGAAGCGAAATCTAGAGATGCGCGGCGAGGTTTGATTGAACCCTTGACGAATAAACGACCTTCGGAATTACTTAGCCAACACGGCTTCAAAAACACTAATATTGCATTAGTATTGTCAGCTTGTAGAACCATTTAAAGATGACTTCACTTGATTATATCATCTTATGTTTGTATAATGTTAACACTATTAATAAATATTTCTATAGCCACGTATCTAATCTACATCGATAGTCTTAGTAGTACAGACGTAGTTTGCATGACAAAAGTAGTGTGCTTGTCAATTGAAAAGGGCTATCAATTGTCAATTGCTAAGGGTTCATATGTAAGGATTGTATAAGGATAAGAATAATTAATTTGCATAAACATGAGTGGGTATTGACATTGTTCGCATATGTATTTTTCTTACTGATGAGAAAAATATATTTAATTTACATATACCTTTATACATTTTAATTTTTAAGTTAGTTAAGTAATAATATCTACTTAATTGTTGAAAAGAAACGTACTTGAAATAATGATTCTTGAATAATGATATAAGTCTTCTGTGTGTGTGTTAGTCATTGAACTCCTCTTAAAAGGTTGGACCGATTTTGATGAAATTAAGTGGGTTCGAGAATGATTTAGATACGGTGCGAAGCGGGGGCGGACCGCTAGTAACGTATGAACTTTGAATGCATACTATTTTGTGCACATAAATAAAATATATTGTGCTAAATATGCGGTTTTCCATCAATTTACTATTAATATAAGACATAGAAGACATAAACTGAATGAAAACACGCATACAACTCGAAAAATAAAAAAAAATAAAAAATACCCCGAAGCGGGTTAACTTTAGGACAGGGGGTACCTTATAGTTAAAATGGTATGTGGTAGCAAGGCAGCTACAGTTTCTACTGAACCCTACTATCACGTCCTGAAAGAACCGAGTCTTACCAATAACCCTTATTAGATAGATACCTTCTGAATTCCTTAAAAACATTATCGTTCCTTCCCTGAAAGAAAAAGATGAATGAAATAACGATTCTTTCATGCCCAAGATTTCTGAGACACGATTCATAAAAATGCATTCTACAGTCTACATAGCCTTTCCAATTCCATGCAATTAGCAAAGCACTTGAACATAATATTTACGTTCAACCAATTTCCCGCACCAGCAGGCAATAGCAACAGTGTACTTACGTTAGGATCAGCTAGAAAACGAACGGAACCGAAGCCCAGTTCACGATACTCGTCACGCATGGAGGGATCATGCCGCCAGTGCCAATTATCGGCCGGAACTGCTGAACTAGTCGAAAGTATTTCAACGTATTATGCAAGTAACCTCTTGAAAGTGCATTTTACGACATTTTGCCAGCAATGAGGAATAATAATAATAATATATATATATATATATAATATATCTTTATATATATAATTCTTCTGTGAGTGTGTATGTCACTGAACTTCTCTCAAACGACTGTACCGATTTTGATGAAATTTTTTGTGTGTGTTCTAGGGGATCTGGGAATGGTTTAGATTCACAATACGGTCAACTGAATATTGTTTTTTGAGACGTGGGACAGGACAACGTCTGTCGGGTCGACTAGTATAATATAAATCATTTTATTCAGGTATCTAAGGCCCATATAAACATATACCTTTTAGACTAACATACATAAAACTTTAAATCTTATAAACTAAACTAAAGTGTCAGCATCGTGGATCATCTGTTACGGCGGTGTCGCCTTGCAGTTTAGGCGACCGATGAACCGTCGAAACTTGACCTCTTGCGGCCAAAACTGCTCATTCAGGCACGTCGACAGATGTTGAGTTGGAACCCGCACCATAAATGAACCGAAGCTCACATTTCTGTGAGATTCCAACCTTTACAAAAATAATGAACTGGTGTTGGTGATGTGTGGCTTTTCCATAATATGTCGTCTTAAATAGTAGTTAATATAGTTAGAACTGGGTCGGCGAGATTACTATCTCGTCGAGGGTCGTCAGTGAAAGCGATTAGCAGAGGACCGTGTTGGATGTTACATGATGTTACCGAACTCTGGGTGGCCTGTTCCCCGCAGTGGGCTGAAACTTACTGCGAATAAAGTTGATGAAATGCTAAATTAATTATTTCATTCTCACAACTTCCTTAGCATTATCCAAATCATCATATTTTATATAATTTAATTAAAAATGCCACAGCTTTGTTATTTAGCATTTCCAATCTTATTTGAAGTGTGGAAGAGATTTTGATTACTTCGCTTTCCAAACCTAACAGCTGGTCCAAATCACAAATCACATTAATTCATGATCGTTACACGCATGGACAATTGGACACCGTTATTGTACGTTATTGAAAATTTACCAGTTCCATAGTTTTGTATCGTGCCTAAACATTAACACGTTTATCCTCGACTATTAATTACATCGAGTATCTACATTACGCACGAATAATGAATGTTGTTTGTAATATTCTAAATTTGTGTAGAAAATATTAAGACGAAGTAACTTAGCTTACTAGCAAAAACCGAACCCACGTCTTCCATTATACGCATGGACGCTAAACCAACCTCGCCACCACGTCACCAATTTCTTCTACACTTGCAACTACGAGTTACGCCTCGTACTAATAATGTTGTTTTTATTGTTTCAGTGATGTTTACGAGGTAGCTGCTGAGAGGCAAGGATGCCGCTTCCTAAGCGATGCGTGGAGCCGGTC
Source organism: Gymnoscelis rufifasciata (assembly GCA_929108375.1). Lineage (NCBI taxonomy): Eukaryota > Metazoa > Arthropoda > Insecta > Lepidoptera > Geometridae > Gymnoscelis > Gymnoscelis rufifasciata. The sequence goes on along the minus strand of OV815318.1, from coordinate 11,511,830 downwards.
CACGTGTCCCGAGGCACGGTGCCGGAGCGGCTGGCCGTGCCTTCGGAGCTGGAGTCGGTGACCAATGGAACCCTCGCGAACACTGTCAGGTGAGTACAACTTTAGATAGATAGATAGATAATATCTTTATTGCACACCAATGCTTACAGACTAACTTAAAAATAACAATCAAAAGCCACATACGTTGTACAATCGGCGGCCTTATCGCTTAAAGCGATCTCTTCCAGGCAACCTTTGGATGGATAGGATATGTTAGGAACACGAAAGACGGTGCACAAAGATCATAGCATATACATAAATAATATGAAAAAGAAATAAAAATAAATAATAAATACATACATTAAATAAGAAAAAACAGGAGAAAATACATAAGTATGATAATAAACGATAAATGTATTATTAATATATCACTACATGAGTAGATAGTGTTGATGAACCATGCCTTTAAAGATATTTAAGGATTTTGCTTTTCTAATGGAGACAGGAAGAGCGTTCCATAGACAAGCTGCCCTCACAGAGAAAGAGTCACCATAGAATTGTGTGGAGTGGTTGGGAATTTTGAGCAGAAGAGTATCAGTGGAACGGAGAGATAGTGGGTGAGACTGGTGAAGGAACTGAAATCGGCTTTTAAGATAAGGAGGCGAAAAGGATAGAAAAAGGACAGAATAAAGAAGATTGAGAATATGAGCACTACGTCGCAGACGTATAGGGAGCCAGTTGAGTTTTTTCCGAAAATCGGAAACATGGTCATATTTACGAAGACCAAATATGAACCTGATAGCGAAATTTTGAAGCCGTTCCAGCTTGTTAAGTTGGTCTTCGGTTATATCAAGGTAACATACATCTGCGTAATCTAGTATGGGGAGTAGGAGCGCTTGAGCTAGAACAATCTTAGTTGAGGTAGGGAGGAAATTCCGCAGTCTTTTTAAGGAAGCACCTGTTCCAAACACCTTCCTACTTACTGCTGCTAACTGAGGTCCCCATGTGAGCTGCCTATCAATGATAATACCCAGGTTTTTTACTTCAGCATAAGTCAATACTGAGCTAATAAGCACATCTTTATATATATAATTCTTCTGTGAGTGTGTATATTACTGAACTCCTCCTAAACGGCAGGACCGTTTTTGATGAAATTTGTTGTGTGTGTTTAAGTGGGTTCGAGAATGGTTTAGATTCACAATAGAATAGAATATACTTTATTACACACCAAATGAACAATACAATATGAAATTAAAACTAAACCTAGAATGCGTAATGGGCGGTCTTATTGCTAAAAGCAATAGAATTTCTTCCAGACAACCGTGGATGGAGAGAAAAAAGTTAACACAATACGGTCAACTAGATATTGTTTTTTGAGAAGTGGAACAGGACAAAGTCTGTCGGGTCGACTAGTCCCTTAATAAAAATGATTATCAGGAAAACAAAAAACCCTACGTATAGTGTTTCAAAGGCACATACAAATATACATACATACATAATTAGGCCGATATACCTATTACCACGGCTTTGCGTCGCGCAGTCGTCGGGTAAAAAGCGGTACAATATATTTGCTTCACGAAATGATGAATAAGCTTAATATAAGCTTGAATTTTATTATTATAAAAAAATACACGTTCAGACGCTTCGGAAACAGCAAAATTAGGTATTAGGTCCTTACATATGAAATTGGCGTTTTGTATGGGAGGAACAAAAAGTCGAATATTTTTTAATATAATATATTTAATTAATCAAAGTATGAACCATTATTTTCTATGCACTTTTGCCATCTTATAGGTAGTTCATTGATCCCTTTACTAAAAAAACCAGTCGGACGGGAATCAATAAAATCTTTGAAGGCGATTTGGACTGCCCCATCGGAGTTGAATTTTTTCCCTTGCAAGAAGTTATCCAAATTTCGAAAAAAATGGTAATCTGTTGGAGCAAGGTCCGGGGAGTACGGAGGATGTCTTAGACTTTCCAATTGAAGCTCTTCTAATTTAGTAGCCGTCTGTTGCGCAGTGTGTGGTCTAGCGTTGTCGTGAAGCAGCAGTGGCGTGGAGCGATTGACCAGCCTAGGTTGTTTAGCCGCTAGCTTTTCCATCATGGTTTGCAATTGCTGACAATAGACATCAGCCGTAATAGTCTGGCCAGATTTGAGAAAACTGTAATGAACAATACCGGCACTAGTCCACCAAACGCTTACAAGTAACTTTTTTGGGGTTAATTTTCGCTTGGGGCAGGATTTGGCTGGCTGGCCAGGATCCAACCATTGCGCTGAGCGCTTCCGATTATCGTAAAGAACCCATTTTTCATCACAGGTAATGATTCGGTTTAAAATACCTTCATTATTGTGCCGGTTTAGTAATGTAACGCAGCAGTCGACGCGCGTTTGCCGGTTTGCTTCAGTCAATTCGTGAGGTACCCACCTTTCAAGCTTTTTAATCTTCCCAATTTGCTTCAAGTGAATTAAAACAGTTTTATCACTAACACCGCAGCCTGCAGCTAACTCGGACGTGGTTTGCGATGGATCCGCTTCCACAATAGCCTTCAACTCTTCATTAATGACTTTAGTCTCAGGCCGTCCACGGGGCTTGTTCTGCAAGTCGAAATTTCCAGAACGAAAACGTTGGAACCAAAAACGAACTGTGTTTTCTTTTGCAACACGACCGCCATACACATCATTCACCCTTCGAGTTGTTTCCGCAGCACTAGTGCCACGGCGGAACTCGTACTCGTAAATAATGCGATATTTTAAGTTTTCCATTTTGTAAAATGAGTGACGCAAACAGAAAAAAACAGAAGAAAAAAAACAAATGAATGACGATCATCGAAGCACAAATACATGAGTCTATAGCTGTACAAATTTGAATTTGGAATTCCTTACCAAAGAGGAGAAATTTGTGATTAAAGTGGCCAGTACGAAAAACGCCAATTTCATATGTAAGGACCTAATATAATTAGTTATTCCAATAAGTATATGTCATGTAATTAATTTTCACTGTTTAAAGTCGGAACGTATTTAAAACTATAATAATAATAATAACTCTTTATTACACACCAAGATAAAACAAAGCAAAAATGGACTTAAAGCTAAATACAAAATGCGTAACTATTTGTCCTTGTTGCACGATACATAGACATTGTTTTGTTATTATGACTTATGAATCTTATGATAAACCAAATAGGTTAAATCCCTCAAGGAAAATACAATGAAATATAAATATGTAAACTGACTTATAGTTTAAATTGGCGTTTGAGTAATGCCATGTGATAATCGGTATTCCATTGATGCTATACCTCTATATGTATGACCCATCGCGGAAATATATGTAAAATTTAATGAACAATCGTTGTTGCGTTGTTTATTCAATACATTATAGTATATTTGAAAACAATGAAGCGAAACATATCCTCTTCATGTGTCAGCTCGTTTACTTCCAAAGAGCTTCAAAATTTTTTATGTGTAGCCTGGGACACTAGTCCACCATTTTGAAAATAAACCGTTTTTTTGTGGTGAGTTATGTTAAACGCATGTCTGGCATGGCGGGAGCTGATTTTTCAGACCCAAATATCTCATAAACTTAATATTTAGGATTTGCACAATGTTTGTAAGCGTTTTGGTACTCTACAGATTGACATGCGATTCATAACTGGCCGCGAAATAAAGTTATTTTTAACCCCCGACCAAAAAAGAGGGGTGTTATAAGTTTGACGTGTCTGTCTGTCTGTGGCATCATAGCTCCCGAACGGATGGAGCGATTTCAATTTAGTTTTTTTCGTATGAAAGGTGAGTTTTGCCCGGGTATTCTTAGACATGTTTCATGAAAATCGGTTGAGCCGTTTAAAAGTTATGGGGGTGAGAGTGGGGAAGGAAAACAGAAAATCTGCAAATATACTAGTGTGGGGTATCAAATAAAAGCGCATCGCGTCCACATTACATAATATTATGTTGTTTTACATTTAAGGAAATGAAGGCATGGAACTCGGGGGTTTTTCTTGAATTTTGAATTTAGATTTTTGATTATAGCAATATGAATATAACTTAATGAAGTATATGATTCTGTATTTCAGACAGTTGTCATCTCTGTCGAAACATGCGGAGGACATGTTTGGGGAGCTGACGCGAGAGGCGACCGGCTTGGCGGACAGAACGAACGTGCTGCAGGCTCGGATAGACAGGCTTGCTATCAAAGTCACACAGCTCGACTCTGGAGTTGAAGAAGGTAACTGTGCACCTGTTATCGTAAGCCAATTTAATCTTGGTAATTATTTATTTTAAAAACCGTGTTTATTCAGTGGGAGCACACTGCTTTAATTCCGAATGTCGAATTTCAACCCCCGCCACGCACCTCTTGAATTTTCCTCTTGAATATTTATGTGTGCTTTATACACATGCTTAACAGCGAAAGCGAATGTAGCGGAAATCGGCTGAGAACTTCGATGAGTTTGAAAACATGTGCCATTCACTAACTGCACTTGGTCAGCGTGGTGAATTAAGGCCTAATCTCTCTCGTCAAGAGAGATGTCCCTGTGTCTCAGCAGTGGGAACGTAAAAAGGGGGTGCTTAGCTTAATTATTTATTGATTCCTAGCTAAGTGAAGACAGCTAATGAAGGCTACAAATTTTAGTTACCGCGCAATAGTCAGTATATCTCTCTATCTATATGTAATTATGTAGTAAGTATCTAATAAGGAGGTAGCAAGATATAGTCACTTGAACAGGCTACATACTTCTTCTAATTTCTCTTCAGGTTGTTTTTAATCAATCCCAAAATTAATTATTTGTCTTTATGCATACCAATTTCACTCCAAGACATCCAAATGAGAAAAACCTTTCTCCCATCCCGCATATTTCAACAGCACCTATTCTCATACATTCAAGAATGATTTTGTGAGATAACGCATCAGTAGCTTCTCATATAACTTATCTTTACTCCCGCATTCATAGTTCCCATTGAAATGGGAACTATTCTCACACATACTGTTGGTTTTGGGTGTTTTCTATGTATTATTTAAGTATAAATTTACAAAAAAAAAAAAAAACTATGTAGTTTATCAGTCACCTAACACCCATTGTACAAGCTCTGCTTAGTTTGGGGTTAGGTGATGCTGTGTGAGTAGTCCGGAGATATTTATTTATTTATACAAGAATGATATAATGTAACTAATTTGATTCCATTAATTCCAGTATCACTCCAAGACATACAAATGCGAAAAGCCTTCCGCTCCTCCCGCATCTTCCAACAGCAGCTGTTCTCTCGGAGCTCGATGCCGTCGGCCATGCTGGCGACGTACGAGAAGTGCGACCGGCCGCCGCCGCTGGAGAAGCTGAACGAGTTCCGCGACGACGGCCGGGACGCGAGGAAGTTCTACACGGACCCTGACTACTTCTTCGAGCTGTGGCGGCGGGAGATGCTGCAGGATACCGAGAGGATACAGCACGATCGAGGGAAGAAGGTATTATCATCTATCATTTTTTTTTTTTTTTTTTATTATTGATAAGCCTTCATTTTACCACAATCTCACCTGATGTAAAGTGACGATGTGGTCTAAGATGGAGCATGAAAGCCTAGACGAAACACGAAAAAATGGCTTCACGCACTGGCCCAGCCCGGAGGGTGACAAGCCGCAAGTAATTTACAAAATATTTGGATATAAGTATGTTGTTCTTGTACTACTATTATTATTACCCTTTTTGGTATATGGCAGCACAGCCTGGCAGCTAATTATCTGTTTGTGGTTTTTATGTTAATTTTCTTGTGTCTGTTTGTGTATGCTGTCTTCTGTGCTGTTGTTTGTTAATGTACCAAAATAAATGCATTTCATTTCATTTCATTTTTCATATTATTAATTATTATTATTATCTTTATGTCACCGCACCGTCCAGTTATTTGCTGAGCATTTTCCTCTCCATCCAAAGGTTGTCTGGCAGAAATTGCTAATAAGGTCACCAATTACAAATTTTGTATTTAGCTTTAAGTCCATTTTTGTTTTATCTTTATGTGTGTAATAAAGAGTTATTATTATTATTATTACATAGTTTCTTCAGTAGGAACTCCATTGGACAATGGTATCTCTCAATCATAATAGGCATGAAGACTACACAAAAATATATATATTCTTTTTTTTTACTTTACAATAAATACAATATGAATTATTGAAACACCAACTACATGGAAAATATTAGGTCCTTACATATGAAATTGGCGTTTTTCGTACTGGCCACTTTAATCACAAATTTCTCCTCTTTGGTAAGGAATTCCAAATTCAAATTTGTACAGCTATAGACTCATGTATTTGTGCTTCGATGATCGTCATTCATTTGTTTTTTTTCTTCTGTTTTTTTCTGTTTGCGTCACTCATTTTACAAAATGGAAAACTTAAAATATCGCATTATTTACGAGTACGAGTTCCGCCGTGGCACTAGTGCTGCGGAAACAACTCGAAGGGTGAATGATGTGTATGGCGGTCGTGTTGCAAAAGAAAACACAGTTCGTTTTTGGTTCCAACGTTTTCGTTCTGGAAATTTCGACTTGCAGAACAAGCCCCGTGGACGGCCTGAGACTCAAGTTGATAATGAAGAGTTGAAGGCTATTGTGGAAGCGGATCCATCGCAAACCACGTCCGAGTTAGCTGCAGGCTGCGGTGTTAGTGATAAAACTGTTTTAATTCACTTGAAGCAAATTGGGAAGATTAAAAAGCTTGAAAGGTGGGTACCTCACGAATTGACTGAAGCAAACCGGCAAACGCGCGTCGACTGCTGCGTTACATTACTAAACCGGCACAATAATGAAGGTATTTTAAACCGAATCATTACCTGTGATGAAAAATGGGTTCTTTACGATAATCGGAAGCGCTCAGCGCAATGGTTGGATCCTGGCCAGCCAGCCAAATCCTGCCCCAAGCGAAAATTAACCCCAAAAAAGTTACTTGTAAGCGTTTGGTGGACTAGTGCCGGTATTGTTCATTACAGTTTTCTCAAATCTGGCCAGACTATTACGGCTGATGTCTATTGTCAGCGATTGCAAACCATGATGGAAAAGCTAGCGGCTAAACAACCTAGGCTGGTCAATCGCTCCACGCCACTGCTGCTTCACGACAACGCTAGACCACACACTGCGCAACAGACGGCTACTAAATTAGAAGAGCTTCAATTGGAAAGTCTAAGACATCCTCCGTACTCCCCGGACCTTGCTCCAACAGATTACCATTTTTTTCGAAATTTGGATAACTTCTTGCAAGGGAAAAAATTCAACTCCGATGGGGCAGTCCAAATCGCCTTCAAAGATTTTATTGATTCCCGTCCGACTGGTTTTTTTAGTAAAGGGATCAATGAACTACCTATAAGATGGCAAAAGTGCATAGAAAATAATGGTTCATACTTTGATTAATTAAATATATTATATTAAAAAATATTCGACTTTTTGTTCCTCCCATACAAAACGCCAATTTCATATGTAAGGACCTAATATTACAGATAATTGTGCATAGTATAGAGTGAAACGATGCTTTATTATATTTAATAAGAAAGTGAAATAGTCCTGTCAATTTAGACCAAAAAATGAGAGTGAAGTTACATAAAGTCCCAACAATCCATATTTCTCTGAATTTGTTCAAAACATAATTATAAACAATGTCCAGAAGTTCCCCATCATTCACGTGTAAGGAAAAATTTTTATTCAAGGAAAAACTTTTTTTAATTTTCATTTTTATTCAAGGATAAATTTTTTTTCGTGATTTTCAGCCAAACGGTAAGTTTTATCATAAAAGTACCTCTACCTCAGACAAAAATTGTAGATCATACAATTCAACAATCTATAAAAAATGTATCAATACTTTTTTTCTTACGAGCCACCGTTTCTGAGATATATAATGATTCAAAAAGTTATAAAATTAAAAAAAAAAGTTATAGGAAAAAAAATTCAAGGTCAAAGGTAAAAAAAATGAGTTTTTCGCGATTTTCAGCAGCTCAGCATAAAGTTTGAACAATTTCCCAGAAATTCAGCTTGTTGGTACTTAATGTAACTTCGAATGTCTAAATTGACCAGACTAAAACTTCGTTCCAATAAAAATACATCTATAAATCCTTCAGGTCCGCCAACCCCGCAGCGGTGGAAGCACGGACGGTCGCGGCGCGCGGCGCGTCAGAGCCCTGCACTCCACGAACGACCGCCTCAAGGAGGCCGCGGTCCGCAAGGGCGAGCACATCATGGCGCCGGCCCAGCTGCGGCAGTACAACGTGGACCAGTACCGACAGCCGGACCCGCTCTACCGTGAGTAGAGAGTACACAACACGCTCACTTGTACCACTCTAATACTATGAAGCAGTTTTTTTTTTTTTTTTTATGCTGGATTAGCCTTTATTTGACCCCAATCTCACCTGATGTAAAGTGACAATGTGGTCTAAGATGGAGCATGAGGACCTAGAAGGTAGATGGCTTCTCCGGACGACATTACGAAACACGAAAAAATCGCTTCACGCAATGGCCCAGCCCAGATGAAGATGATGGATGGAGCAGTGTTTCAACTCGGGCGAGTTTTGGAAATAATTAGCGCCGCGCGGTACTTGAACGTGTGGTAGTATAATTCATTACTTTGTTAATGGAATATACACATTCGTGACTGTGTACCCTTCGACTAACCGTCGATCAAGGTATAGGCATAGCTCGCGTTTCGACCGTTTGTATGAATACTGTATGTTAGTATTATCGTGGTTGTAGCGAACAGGTTTCAACTCACTCACAACAAGTGGCGTTGGTAGATCATTCCAACAGTTAGTTGTCTGGTTGGTACTGAAAGCAGCAGGTAGACTCTGCTTAGAACACATGAAAGTTAAACCTAAGCAATTAAACAAACAATTTAACAATGGTCGAACAATGCCCTATTTGCTAAGATGCAGGAGATAGCGGGACCATTTCTATTATGGTCACCATTATTTCTGAGCTTTATTAGCGATAATTTTGTGTTCATTAAATTTTAGCGTTTTGTGACTTAAGCCTGCGGTGCCGAAACGGTGTGAAAACAATCGACCTACCCTACGACGACAACAAACGCATCGCTCCGGTACCCCAGCCGTTCTTCACGAAACGCGTTAATTGAAAGCACCCAACAGCAACAGTTTGGTTCTTGTTCATGACCTCTATATTGAATATATATATTTTTTAATTTTATAGAAACAACAGTAACGGACGGCGGGTACCGAGCGGGACTGAACCGGCCGCCGTCTGCGCAGCCCGCGCGACCCAACTCCATCGAGATCGAGAACCAAATACGACAGCCGCGGATCACCGGCAATGGACACGGTATGTTATAGTTGTATCTGTGAAGTCAATCCGCGTAACTTCTTGAAACTTAATACGTAGGAAATGTCTAGGTATTAAGTCCATCTATGTGTATGTGTACATACATATTTACCCACTTATTGGAAATAGTCAACTAAACCAAAATGAGAAATAGTCGTGAGCATTTGTTTGTCATTGTCACTCACTGCTTAGACAGCTTTGCTATCCATTTTGTATATGCAGGTAAATGTGCAAATAATGTTTTTTTATAAATATATGTGTGCTAAGTCCGCGCGGCAGAATTTAACTAAAAAATAACACATAATGTAGTAAACACATTGACACAGCTGTGAAGAGCAGCTTTTGTGCCCTACGTAACAATCGGAGTTCGCGAGTTTCGCTGATCGAGCCTTTCAACTCGGAGCGTGACGCATCAGCCTCACTCAAAATACAGCAAATCTGTGTGTATTTGAAATACAGCAGTTTTCATTTGAATAATGTCAGTATTTTATCCTTCCCTAGTGCCTCGCGGAGAAGAATCGCCCTACGGATCAGTGCAGGAGTGCATATACGGCGGCAGCCAGGCCGGCACGCCGTCGCGCCGCTCGCGCCCCTCCGTGCCGCCGCCGGCGCCGCCCGCCGGGGACTCGCCCGCCGGCACCGTGTCTCCGCCGAGGTAAGAGTAACTGCAAGGTTACATATGGACCTAATTAAAACTCCACCATAATTTACTAAATTTATTTTGACACAATACGTCAGTTAAGTTAATTTATAAATTACATTCTGTTACATGTTGATTGAAAAATGGCGTTCAACTGAATAACATCTTTTTTAACTTTATAATTTTATTTAACTTGACACTGGCAAATTGTCGCTTAAAGCGCAAAGTCCAATTACAAGAAACTGAACTGTTACATGTCAAAGTATACAAAGGTACTATAGTAATGATTATAGAAGTACATAAAATACAATGAGGTTTATCAACACAATAAAATAAATTAATTATACACATTAATGTCATAGATAGAACTTGGATCTCTTCTATTTTCGAATTATTGATGTCTTCAGACAAGATTGAGCCGTTTAGTATAACTAAACAAAGTCAAAGTCTAAACGTTTATTTCCTTAGAAGCACATGGCCCACATGGACAGGTCAACATAAAATTAATAAAACTTAATTGTTTAAACAAAAAATATCAAGGAAATAAAATTGTCTTGACAGGTCGCTTCAATGTTTTATACTGAGTTGAGAAGCGAATAGAACAACACAGTTTTCTCAGTTATTACAATTTTGTAGTTATTACAATTTTTGAGTTCTTACTTATAGGTAAACTAGTAAAAATGTAGGTACCTTCGACCAACAAGAAGGTTTTCAGTGAGGGCAGCTGTACATTAAGTATTTTTATTCACAGATTATTTAGGTACTATAGATATAAAACGCACGATAACAATGTTTACCAACCATGACAGGTGGGTAGGTAGAAAATCAATTACTTATTTGCATTAATGAATGCAAATAATTATTTTTCTGTTTTGTGTTTTAAATGAATAAATAGAGACTGGTGTAGCGTGAGGTCCGAAATGTCAAAAACAAATAAAATATTTATTGTAATGTTTGCAGATCGTCGCTGCCGCCACCGCCCCCGCCGCCCGAGCTGTCCGGCTCGCCGCCCGTCGTGAACGGCGCGTCGCCGCCGCACCGCACCGCGCTCGACCAGCACCTCGACCACATGCATGCTGTTATTGGTAACTAATTCTCTATTATATCTACAGCACAACATGCAACATTCACGCATTGTTGTCTACCCACACTTCCCGTGGGCGCAGTAGGACCCGGTTATGGGGATTGATAGCAGCGTCTTTGTAAAGCACACAATCTAATACTAGATGGATGGCACAAAAAGATGGATGGACTGTGTAAAGGATGGCATGTGTAAGAAAGGAGTGAGTGTTGAGATGACGAGTGTCAAAGGAAAATGGAAGGAAAAAACATTAGCGCCGACCCCACGTGGGATAAAGGGAAGATAATGAAAATGATGATGTATGAGTATTTATGTTGACTTCGATGACGAAAGTACGTGAAGCTTTCGTTAGCTGATTATATATAAATATATGTCTCTTAGATGAAAACAAACTAAAACGGAAAATAATTTGTACATGTTTTTTTCAATGAAAAATAGCATAATAATAAATACGCGCGTGTAGTCGAGTTTTCTATGATTGCCAACTCTATACAGGATAAAAGTTACACGTAAAATTTCATGAATAATTCTCCAGGTATGATGTCATCAGAAGAGCCGCTATCCGAGGCAGCGCCGCCGCCGCCGCCCGCGCCGCTGCCGCCCATGCCGCCCGCGCCGCCGCCCGCGCCGCCCGCGCCCAGCGAGGACCGCCCGCGGCCCCCCTCGCCCGGCTCGCTGCTGCGTGGGGCCTCCGCGTTGAAGCCGCCGCGTCCTGCCGCTGAGCCGCAGGTCGACCCTAGGTCTGATCTGCTCAAGGCTATCCGAGACGGTAAGGATCCATCATTATTCAATTTCTTCATTTCTGAGGGCGCCGGAAGGGAAACAAATCTGAGTATGAGATGAAGAATTCAAGATAAACTGATCAACGATCATCACCAACATACCTCTTTTACAGGAATCAAACTGCGCAAAGTGGACAAACGCGGTGACGACACAATCGGGCGCTACGACACACTGCGCGGGCCGCCCGCCTTCCTCGACGTGGCGTCCATCCTCGCGCGGCGCGTCGCCGTGGAGCTGTCCGACTCCGAGTCCGACGGGGAGTCCGACTCCGACGACTCCGACGAGTGGACCGAGCCCCGCGCGTGACGTCGCGCCTCGCCGCGCCAGCCCGACCCCGGCTGGCAAGGCAAGACCCCGCCCGGTGCCCCGGCCCGGGCTCTCACCACCGTTATCACCAAATCGGAGACCATACTCATCGCCAAAACCAAATCGCCCCCCCTCAGACAGAACTCCGCCGAATCCTTCCGCCAGAACTCTACGGAGTCCAAAGTGTCCCGGCAAAACTCCGTGGAATCATTCAAGCCTGAAGTTCAGAGACAGAATTCGGATGCTAAGGAGAAAACAGAGCTGCCCACAGTGAAAGAAACTAAAGAGCTACTGATGAAAGCGATGTCCCCCCCTAAGAAGGGAGCCTCGCCTCCTCAGCGCATTATAATAGCGAAGGAGACGACTCCTCCGCCAAAAGTGACCTCCCCTCCCGTCCTTATCTCGAAGATGGCGCGCGTCAGCTCCATCGTGGAAGAAACTCCTGTTCAGAAATCGTTCAAACCAGATATTATCATGAAGGAAACTCCGCGAGTCGAAAAGCCAGCTTTTGCTACTAATTCTGCCCCAAAGGAAGAAAAAATTGTGTTCGCTCCCACTATGCCCCTTCCGTCTATTCCCAATGAGAATGCGACAGTCGAGCCGGAGTCGGAGAAGTTGCCTGACCCACCCGCCGACGCGAACGAAGAAAATAACGGAGTCGGAGATAAGATAAAAATATTTGAGAAGGCGGCTGAAAACGCCGCAACCTCCGGCCGATTGTCGCGGCCTGGCTCCATGCGGCGGCCCCGCGCTGAGCGCCTGCCGTCCGACGAGCTGCCGCCGCCCCCTCCGCCCGCCGAGCTGGCCCTCTCCACCGCACCCCTTTCTGCGTTCGAGCGCCAGCCGAGTATCACCCGCGCCGAGTTCGGTTCGTCCCGCTGGCCTCGAAACGACCCGGAGACCGAGGAACCGCCGAAACCGCGACCCGAACCTCAGCGCATCGTTAGACCGGAATTTCGCCCGCTCGCGTCCCCCGCGGAGGTGACTATCCGCTCTCCCAGCCTCGGGGCCAAAATTCCCGAGCGTTTCCCCTCGCACGGCACCGCCTTCCGCAACGTAGCGGCCACGCCGCCCGTCGCCCCCGAGGAAGACGATCACCACAAGGGTTGCAAGACTAGGGGCAAGTACTCCGTCAGCCGCGGCTCTAGCTATTTCACCCGCGGCTCCGAGGAAATCTGGCTAGTGAAGAAGAAAGATATAGAGGAGATCGAGGAGCGCGTGTTGGATTCACTGCGTCGGTCAGGCGGGCCGCCGGCGAACAATGCAAGCGGTGCCGCGACCTTAGGCCGTGGGAGGCGGCAGATGTACGCTCGAAGCGAATCCTTGGAGCCGACTAGTGTGAATCCTCGAGCACAAACTCTGAAACGCCAGTCGTCCGTCGCTTGCAGTTGTGGGCATGACAAAAAGACGCGCGCTCGTAGCGTTGAGGCGAATAATACTCCACAGCGCACACGCTCGCGCTCGCATGGCGACGAGAACAATCACGCACAACACGTACTGGATAAGTACGAAACACTCGTTTAAAAGCCATCTCGCAAAATTATAGAATATCATCTTGCTTGTAAACGCCAGTTATGAAAGTAGCATAACTACTTGTGCGTTTGAATATAAGTCGTCTCAGATTCGTTACTATGTACCTAACCATTTAAACATACTCAGATATTTATCAATACCTATTAAAAGTCATAAGAATTGGCTGGATACATACCCCTAAAATGAAATTGTATGATAAAACCAAAAATATACCTTGTAATCATTACAAGTAAAGAGGTAGATTAGCACTTACGTTTATTATTGTATTTAAATATTTTATGGTTGTCCGCTCTTCAACCTATCATATCGATAAACTATCCTCACTTCAAATTTAAACTGGCTTGTTTTAATATGAAGTGGGGGTGGGCAATCTTTTCCTATTACTAGCAGAATTTATCTAGATTTCGTATGCGATTATTGTATCGGAGTTTTTATTAAGCCCACCTGAGCACAACCTTGTTTGGTGCTTTGCTTGTTTATTGTATGTGTATAGATCGCGGACTGCGGGATTTTACTCTGAAACGCATGTGGCAACAATGACCACTACTGTGTTACATTGTACTTTATAGATTATTATTTATATTGTATTTACTAATTAATAATTTTCTGAAAATACAGTAATCGCAGAACAATAATATGTTGGAGTAAAAGATCACAGTTCAATTGTATTTTTTTGTATAACTGTTGAGAAATTACCTTGAGATTTTTTGTAATTAAATGCTTCGGTATTATTATGTAAATTTGCTAGTCTGTATTAATTTGATTAATTAGTGTCACATAATATATGATACTATGTTTTAAGATCGCGGCTTAGTGACGGAATGAATCACTTGTCCCCTATTTCCTCTGGCATGAGGATTTCATCACATTCTGAGCCTGATTAAACTATCCTTAAATGTACCATATAAGAAAAAATAATGTTATTCAATCTGTAACAGTTATTAGACAAAAATAAACCCTAGAGATAAATAATAAATATACTCTAAGATTGAAATAATTAACTACATTTTGTATTTTCGTAATTATATGACCTGTAACTAATGTAGTGCCAATATAACATTGTATATTCCAAAAGTAACCTTCCATTTTCTATAAATTGTATGTTTCATGTGTAATCGTAAGGGAAGGAATCTCAATGCTTTCCTTAATAATTTGAATCGGTATTATTCTACCTACCTATACATTCCGAAGTTGACTGTTGCTCAGATGTCCCACGCGACTCTTCCGTATCTATTTAATATATGAAAAGAGCAACGAATGTGTACCAAATTATCTAATGTAGTGTACCTAGATTGGCATAAGCTTTACACTTTCATTTTGTACCTTTTTAACGTATGGTTTTTATAGATAGGGTAATAGATTTTGAATACGCTGTTGCTTTTCTATGGTGCGTTTAATTTATGTACGATGCATTACGAAATTTGTTGGTTAATGTTTGTTTCACACTAAGATGTTATTTGATTATAAATGATTTATTTAATGGACGCATCTTAACCAGCAATCTAAAACTAACAGACATTTTATTTTGTTCTATTGTAAGAAGCATCTTACGTAGCAAAGATAATGTACGTATTATCACTTTAATTTTAAGAAATGTAATTATTAGCTCGTAAGGAAGTGCATTGCATAAAGCATGTTTTATATTTGTAGATCATGTAAACGCATCTATATTTTTGTCGTAAATGGCAAACGCTGTCTATTTATTTGCATTTTTCTTAAATGTTTATAATTTTTATTGAATATGAAAGTTGTTGTAATCGCCAAATAGTCCTTTGAAATTAAAGAATTCAGTAATTATGACGTGATATTAAAAAAAAAAACAGTGTGAAAATATCCCCATTTAAAAAATCGAACTTAAGATCATGTTATAATTAATGTCTTTTAAATGTGCATAGTGTCCTGGACTATACTGTCTATTATAGAATATTTTATGAATTGTTTATTTGCTAATACAATACATAAGTTAAAAAATAATATACGTTGTTTCTTTCACTCAAAACCTTACAACCATACACCCTGGTATACCAGCCATAGCTAGTGGTATGGTGGGTAGTATCTTTGCCCTATATCGGGGGATTTAATTTACATATTAGTTAGGTAACACTTGATACAACGCAATTTACCGGTTTTTGTTATTCCGTAGTAACTTAAAGGTAGTAAAAAATACGTTTGCTTGGTTTTGAAAGTAGTTAGAAAACTAACCTATCTATACTAATATTATAAAGCTGAAGAGTTTGTTTGTTTGAACGCGCTAATCTCCGAAACTACTGGTTCGAATTGAATAATTCTTTTTGTGTTGGATAGTCCAGTTATCGAGGAAGGCTATAGGCTATATAACATCACGCTACGACCAATAGGAGCAAAGATATAGTGGTCAATGTGTAAAAAACGGGAGAAAAAAATATGTATTAAATAATAATATGTAGCTCTTTTAATGATCTAAAAAACAGTCCGCGATAGTATATGTCTATCTTTAAGATTAACTCACAAAAACCGTTTTTATGGTCTAATTTGGTCGAAATAATTTGTTTAAGTTGTATCAACATAATAATATTAGATAATCTTTATTCAAATAAATATGTTGTTGGTTAAGAGTACTTCATCCATTATAACGCGGGTAGCACCGCAGGGCACAGCTAGTCTATAATATTACCTGATTTGATATTGACTGACAAGGAATCGACGAGCATTTTTGTAAAGATAGACTGTATGTTGTCTACTGCGTGTCCGGCCAGAGAGTATATAATCACTACGTTTTAAGAGACGGGACTAGGAAGGAAATTTTTGATCTAGGCAAAATGTCAAATCGAAGTTTACTATAAATTAAACACCAACATAATAAATAATCTGTTAGAAGTTTAAAAGCAATGGTACCAACATAAAGATAATTTTAAACCTTAAAGAAGAAGAAGACATGGGGTTGCACTCGTACAGAATCGAGTTTTATCGATATCGATGATTTAGGTTTCTCTCAATAATAGGTTGGACCTACATACTGAAATTGGGTACAGGGAGGATACTTAGTACAAAAACAAAGTGCAAAACAAAATATTTATTTATACAATATATTATGTTCATAGTGCGTACCCATTATTTATGGCGCGATGTAAAACATCATCATATGATCATGATGATAACATGATCTATTGAATTGAATTAAATAATACATAGTATATTATAATGTATTTTGAGTTACTTTATTGCACTAGGAAACATGATGTAAAGAATGAGAAAGTAATTTTGTTGTTGAATAAATAAATAATTAACTTTTGGTATTATGATCAGATAAATCAAAGAAAATGTTCCGCTATTGCAAAGTGTGTTAAAACCGCAAATTATTTTTCAACACATCAAGATGAATCTAAGAATATGATACTCCTCCTATAATGTGTCATTTAAATGAGGTTGACCAAGCATCATCTGAAAAAAAAGTTTAATTATATTCGGAAAAACAGCACAACAACAAATTAATTTAATATATAGTATATAAACTCCTGATCATATTGATGGTTAATGGTTTTAAATGCCGAGTGTTTAACTGAGGATGTGGGAGACAAATTCGTTATATTTATGTTCAAATAAAGAAAAAAATAACAGTCCATAGCATATTATCGTGTTATAGATACAATTTTGAAATGAGGCTTATGTCCTATACTTATTAAAAATAATGATGAATAATTCATATTTAATTTGTAGCATAGAACCATTTAGGTCTGGTGGACTTGCAATTTTGTGGTATGAAAATATATCGATGATAAGCGAGCAAACAAAACGCCTATTGTTTACAGAATCAATAAATAACATATTGGTAAATGTACTCACCGATCTTCATCCAGGGCAAATATTTGGTATAAGCTTTTTGTCTTCACTTGTCTGCTGTATGAGTTTCTTGCAAATTTCGCAACGAATAGAATTTTTATGAATTGTTTTGTTCTTCATAAAATTTTCACAAATTTGCGGTCTTAAATGACAATTAAAGGTCAAGTACTAGACTGATAGGTGACAAATTGACAATGATCCATGAAGAATAAAACCTATTTAACAAGAAGAAGAAGAAGAATAATAATACCACTTATCTCAGAAGTAGCAGTTACAAGAAGATTTGCGAACCACTAAAGCGTATATAATATTTGGAAGTGTTATAGTCGCGATTAGTTTTATTAAGTTGGCATTTTTTTTTATTAAGGTGGCAATTTTGTCAAAGCAATGCCTTAGCAAAGTTTTATGTCAGATTCTATCATAGACACTTGCACCAGCCTGTGTCCGGCGGAGGTAAATTATACTCTGTGCGCAAAGTCGCTCGCGCCATTAGGTTCGTTCATCATTCCCAAGATGCTTGTAAGTAAGTGAGTGATTGAATGAAACACATTTTGCTTGTATTGTACTGTGCCTGAAATGGTTTGTGTAGAATATTTTGCTAAATTTTACGTGTTTTTTCTACGAAATCTGAATACAAGTAGTGTAGAGCGGTAAAAGTAACTAAAGTGCATAAGTTAAAATTAATTGTCTTACTTTGATGTCAAGTTTGTGTCGAGTTGTCGAATTATTATTGAAAGGGTAAAAGCTCGGAGCGTTACTTTCATTTTCGGGATTTGAAAATATTTCACAATGACTTCAGCTTTGTATTTGGAGCACTATTTGGACAGTCTTCAACATCTTCCAATAGAGTTGCAAAGGAATTTCAAACTAATGAGGGACCTGGATGATCGGGCTCATGGGCTAATGAGGACAATCGACCTTATGGCTGATGAATTATTACCAAATATTCCAAAGATGGATGAGGAAACTAAAAAAGAGAAGGTCAATACTATTCAAGGATTGTTCAATAAGGCTAAAGAATACGGAGACGATAAAGTTCAGCTTGCCATTCAAACATACGAGCTAGTCGACAAACACATACGTCGCCTTGACTCTGACCTTGCGCGGTTTGAATCAGAAATTCAGGAGAAAGCTATGAACGCACGTGCAGCTCAGCAGGCGGCGGCTGAGCAGGAGCCCAGCACTACCACAGTTAAGAAAGGTAGGAAAAAACATAAAGGTACTGAGAAAAATGCTGCCAGTACGGGGAAAAAGAAGCGTGCTGCCGCCTCGAGCGAGGACGACACTGTCGCGACAGGCCGTTCTGCTGCCAAGAAAAAAGCACAACGTAAAGGAGCTTCTGCATCCACTAAACAGGTGCAAGAAGAACAGGAAGAGAATGCTGATTTGGATGAGGGCATGACGCATCCAAGTGATGTTCTTGACATGCCAGTGGACCCTAACGAGCCCACATATTGTCTGTGTCATCAAGTATCTTATGGTGAAATGATAGGCTGTGACAACCCTGATTGCCCCATTGAGTGGTTCCATTTCGCTTGTGTAGATCTTAAAATAAAGCCCAAAGGTAAATGGTACTGCCCTAAGTGTACACAAGATCGAAAGAAAAAATGATCCACACCTAAACCACCGCCTAAAACTGTGAATAGGACTAAGTCGGTGAAAAAAGCAAAAGGCTGCTAGATCGACTACTAAGCAATAAGTGTTTAATAAAATAGTGCATTGAGGATATTGAAATGTGATATTCTAAATGTATGTTTTTTTTTAAATAGCAATAAGATTTTTATGTAGTAAAATAAATTAAGACCAAGAATGCAATTGATAGCTAGATAATCTGTTACATTTTTTGTTAAAGAATTTATATAGGAATCCCTTATCATAATATATTTGCACATATTTGTATAAAATTGAGGAGTGTTCCTAGTAGTTAAAATTTATAGGTGCTTTTATAGCAAAAGTAGATTACTTATTTATTACAAAATGTACTGTAATCATGTTTACCCATATTCACATTGTATGGTTATGTTTGAAATAAATTTCTTTCAAACAACCATACAATGTTAATATTGTTCCAATATTATCAGCATTTACTATGGATATGATTTTTATATCATGGTTAATCATAATAGCATAGGGCTCATTCAATAGTACCACAAGTGCCTAAAGTACATCCCTTAGCTTTACTGTACTGCATATATTCCGTTGGATTAACAGATTTAAAATTTGTTGTAAATTTTGACATTCAATTGAATAAATATAAAAATATGTCAAAACACAATAAGTAGAAAACTTTACTGAATGGTATGCTATTCAATTCAATGAATGTTAAGTTTCAATTGAAACATATTTCATTACAAAACACAGTTTTATATAGCTATTTAATGATTAACATTTTTTTGGAAATATCAACTAAAGCCCCTGAGCTAAGTTATTATACTAAGGGCTCATTTCACAAAATCCGAGTATACTAAATACTCGGATGTTAAAATGATGTGTCAATGGATAGTTATGCCAAGAACTATCTCGCTTTGTCACATGTGACTGAGCGGAATAGCTCTATATTTTAACCATTATCTAATTTTAAGTGGAGATGGTGAAATAGGCCCTTAACCCTTAAATGCATGAATTTTTATTTTATTTCAAAAAAAATATTATGGGCTGACAAAATACTCTTAGATAACGAAAAAAAATACGAAAAAAATCATGAGCATATAAATGTGTTTTTTTAGGCTTAAAACTTTTTGTATCATTTCTGATACAACATGCATTTGACCCGACATTTTTGGTAAGAATGAGGAATATAGAACTTGTAAAACATTTATTTATCGTCATGTATTTACACATGAAATTTATTAAAACAGTCAGAGGTCTTTTGGAGCATAAGTAAACTTTAAATTTTTCACTCATAATGTGAGGAGCTTACATCCTGGCATCATACACTGGATACGATGATTCTGTCTAGTTTGCTTGCGATCAGTACCATCATGTATGATGTCTCATGATGGCATAACCTGTAGGACATTCCTATGCTTTGGGGTTGGTTCTTCTGCAAAGCTACTGTGGATCATACATAGGATCATTGTCTTTGCCGGAGTAAATAATGTATTTGTAGGCATATCCCATCAATGAACAGTTTGAATCCCCACTTGTGAGGTTTCAAGGGCAAGTACTGTTTCATGAAATGGCCTTTTTTTGTTCACACACTTTGATTCATGGGTACGCTATCAAATCTTTCGTTCAGGTGTTCTATTACCGGACGCAGCTTGTGAAGTCTGTAATGATTGGGATCGTTTACTGGTTTGTGTGTATCATTGTCATTGAAGTGGAGGATGCACCTTATCTTTTCAAATCTGTTTACAGGCATGGTTTCTTTTATGGCCTGGAAGCCATATTTATTACTCCAAAAGGAGCGAACATTAGGGTAGTGGTATACTGACATAAATATCAATATCCCCACATATTTACGCACCTCACATTCAGTCACACAATCGGGCCGATCAGGTTGCTTTTGGACAGAGTATCTGTTTATTTTATTATGAGATCGGTAGTAAAATAATAGGAGAAGGGTTGAAACGGTGTTTCGAGTCTCAATATTTCAGGAGGAATATTGTTGTAACCTAGAAATTGTATGTTGTCTTCTTGAAATGCAAGTAATCGCTTTCTCCACCTTTACATATCAAAAGGTTGATATGACGGATAGGATAGATGGGAGCTACTTGTACTTGGCTCATTATTCACATCCGGTAAAGGATCTTCGATCAACAGAGGATCTTGCTCACCGGGTTTAGGTTCTTCACTTCCTGTTCATCTTCTAGTATTGCTTGAAGCTCTTCACGAGTCGGTTATTCTCCGAGATCATCTTCATCCATCTCACAGCCATCCTCTGATAGGTAATCATCTTCTAAATTCCTAAGGTAATCTTCGATATCCCTCTTAGCAATATTTTTTCGAGCCATTCGTCAAAAAAGTCAAAAAAGTTCAAACCCACAACCATGTGAAAATGCATCTAAAACATGTCATAAATGCATGAAGTCTCAATTTTGATACAAACAAAAAAATACTTATTTTGTGTATTCTGTCCAAATTCATATAAAAATAATGATTCTATGTTATAGCTAAAACACTTACCTTCAATAATTATATTTTTCTAACACAATTCGCCGCAAGATTTTTATAATTTTACCAGATGAAAACTTTCAATTTCACCAATTACCAAAACTCCCGGCAATCAATAAACAATGACATCCATAATATAAATGGTAGCCCAATGTTGTTTTTTTTAATTTTGTTTCCATTCAGAAACTATTCTACCTTCTATTGATATACCCCGTTAGTCAGTAATCAAAATAAAAACTTTTCTGGAAGGAGAGAAAGGTGTTGTTTCATTTTTGATACAACATGCATTTAAGGGTTAATGTCTTAAACAAATGCAGTAGACTTATTAATACAGTTATTTGATTGTTTCTTTAAATAACCAAATGAATGCCTAAATGTACTTATGTTTTGTGATGAATTGTAATAAAGTTTTTAATATATTTTGTTAAAATATAATGTATTAATAATTTATTTGCTAAATTCTAATTGCAATTGATTGTTTTCTGTAAGTGCATTCATGCTATGTTTGCAAATTGTACAGATGACATTTTAAAATTTATCAAGTAAATTGTTTTGTTTTTCAAGATTTTTAAACAAATCAATCATCCATAGTTTTCTAACAGTTATCATCAGGTATTAATCTTGTCAATTCAGAATTCTATTCAATTAATATGTTAGTCCAATTGTTGAGCTCAAAATAGTCTAATATTCTAAGCATAGTTACTATGTATTAAAAATATCAGTAAAAATTTCCTTTTATTTGAAAAATCTAAACTATGGTTGATTGGCGTAAGTTTATGAAATACCAAATTTTGTTTTGAATTTCTGAATTTAGCTTAGGTGTAAATATTGCTTTAATAATTTTATATAGTCTTTGGTACCAATAACTAATGTATAAAATTTCTTGCTTAATATTAAACTCAAAAAGTTTTAATGATAGCTTACCCCTGGTATGTATGTATGTAGTACAAGTATGTAGGTGATCAATGCTTAAATTTCTCCTTGCAACCTAAAATAATAGATACATACTTAAATAATAGATTCAACCATATACAATAACTTATATATGTGGGTAGTAAATAGTTAAATAGATTATATGTATGTTCAGTATTATGATTTATGGGAAATTTAATCATTGTCGCCGGCTTCTTAAGGTGTTTAGGGCAAACCTGGCAACAGAAAACAGTATGTGTTGGTAGTGTTTCAGTCATTTGTCAGATGCACTATTTTTGCACTAAGCACCTTAAGACAATTCACCGTTATTTTTTATTTTAATACCAGCGCTTTTGGTAATCTGAAAACATAAAATGGGATTCTTAACTATATTTTATTAATTATTAAGAAGTTGATGTCGAGTTTGTATGTTATTAATGTTTAGTTTTATCCTTTCTAATATAATGTTGACTTATATTGAGGCTATATCTGTGCTGCAAAACATTGTGAATATTTGTCTTCTTTAGTATACACAGAGACGTCGAGTAATGTTTAATATTTACTCCCTGTTTCACCTATCTCTACTGATAGATACAGGTGGATCCTATTGATACTTATGTTCCAACTTACTTAAGTACGTACGTAAGCAGCAATTAAGTGAATGCTTAATTTTAAATATAAAAAAATACTGACATGGTTATTGTTCGTTCAAAATTTTTATTCAGAAACATCTTTATTATTTTTTACAAATTGAGAGATGTTTCTGTGTATGAAATATTGCCAATCAATCCAAAGAATCCTTTTTTTGTTTTTGTATCAAACTATGTATTGTATTATACCTACTAATAATAAAAGTATTTTATTTACTAAATATCAGTTTAAAATGGCAAGTCTTATTTTGTAAATTATGTTATGTAAAATCGACCCACCAAACTGAGCAATAATATGATAAGATGTAATAAAAATATTAAGTGGGTCGGTTTTGAATGACCACTGAAGGTATTTAAATTAATCACAAAATATCCTCCGACCAAGAATTAAGGAACTGAAATGTTGAAATATATTTGTAACACTAAGAATAATTTTAATTTTAAGATTTCATCATGAATAAGATTTGTTATAAATTATGTTGCAAAGTTAAATAAAATAGTGTAAATTAAATAATATGGGTTGTTTCTCCTGATAATGTCGCCACCTAAGCTTTAAAACAAAGAAATAATTGTACATTTGTCAAAAAATAAAACATGAATATCTATAAGTTAACTAAAAACATTAATAAATTTGACAAAAAGGTGATTATTCAGCATTATACTGTGATTGAGCAAGTTAAACCACAGCGCTGCTTACCATGATTAGAACTTGTAGTTAACAATACAAGTTTGTATTAAATTCATCCATTGATTTCAGTAGAAGGCGCATATTTTGCGAATAGCTTTATTTGTGCTTAGCTTTTTTCTATTACCATACTTTCCTCAATGTTGTGTATATACATTTTACCTGATATATGTTTCTTGTTGAAATAATTCCAAACTCCACATTTTCTATTCTAATTTTATGCACTAAGTATTTAACATATTTCCCAAATCCTTATTTCCTTGAGCAACATTTTATATAAATCTAAATTTAAAATTTAAGAAAAACCCCTGATATAATGCCATAATTTCCTTAAACGTAAAACAACATAATATTATGTAATGTGGACGCGATGCGATTTCATTTGATACCCATATTTACAGATTTTTGGTTTTCCTTACCCACTCTCATCCCCATAACTTTTAAATGGCACAACCGATTTTCATGAAACATGTCTAAGAACACTCGCGCCAGACTCACCTTTCATACAAAAAAAAACTAAATTGAAATCGCTCCATCCGTTCGTGAGCTATGGTGCCACAGACAGACAGATAGACAGACAGACAGACACGTCAAACTTATAACACCCCTCTTTTTTGGTCGGGGGTTAAAATATAATATAAATCACTCAGTGATTCTCTGGTAGGAACGTCAGTACAATAATAACGGAAAAAACACTATTTGAAATACATATATGCAAAATTATATTAAGAAAGGTAATCAAAGATCATAGGGGTCAAAGAAAATAAAGTGAAATTTTATGAAAATATGTAAATAATAAAACTGGATATCGGAAAAAAAGATGTGGTGTCGTTGAACACCAGGTAGGAATAGGAGCAAAGTTCCTTCGGCTATTATTGTAGAGTCGAAACAATTTGTAAAAAAAAAATCTCAATTTTATGTAGGTTTTCTTGATTTTTCTCTTAAATTTTGCTGATTAGTTTGACTTTATTTTCAGTATTTCAGGAAATAAAATAAATTCCGTAAAATAAAAAAAAAACGTAGTTCAAATCTATAATATAAAAATGAATCGCAAAATGTGTTGGTAAGCGCATAACTCAACAACGCCTAGACCAATTTGGCCAAATCTTTTTTAAAATGTTCGTTGTAGTTCAAGGATGGTTTTTACGGCGAGAAAAATTAGAATTATTGCTGGAAAAACCCTAAAAATAGCCCTTTTCTTTTTCCCATACAAATGATTTGTAACTAAAACGTAGACAATTTGAGCTTTATTGCTATGGTATAAAGTTCATATTAAATTACAAGCACTCACTGTTGTCTAAGCAATGTAGGTGTGTGTTCCTAACGTCAAAGATCATATCTATCAAAAGTATATAAAATTTTCATGTCGCAATGTTAGTTACCGTACTCCTCCGAAACTGCTTTACCGATTTTTACCAAATTTTATATGCGTATACAGTAGGTCTGGAGAATCAGCTACTATCAATTTTTCATTTTGCAAAACAACGTTTGCTGGGGTCAGCTAGTTATCTAATAATAACAAATATATCTCTTTATTTTTGTTTGACAACATAAAATTACATAGAAAAAATTACAAAAAAAGTACGAGTAGGTACTAGACACTACTCGCTTGTGCATTGCATACACTGTCGCGCACGTCTCATTTTACGGTTTTATTCCACGGACTTTTTCTTACGGTTCTACTATCAATTTTTTTTTCAGTTCTGTCGCGCAGCAAAATCCTTATCTCCTCTAAGCCTGCCGTAAGGAACTTCGTTCCAAAATTCTATGTCCAATAATGGTATAGACAATAAATAAAGAGTCGTAATTTTGCTCTAATGGAAAGAAAGCTACACGGAAAGCTAGTGGCAAAATATGCGCCGTAGGTACTCTTAAGTAGATATTACAGACTTACATAGGTACATCTACCGTAGATATTCTAAAGAAACCGTTAAAAAAGACAACACTGGCATCGCTCGTATGTTTGTATTCCTACTATATCATCTTGAGGCCGTACCTACTTACTAAGAAACGATAGGACCGCGAATTGGCAGGCGCGTTACATTAATTATAATGACGGCTGACTTTGGTAAAGGCTGCAGGTTCATGGTAGATGCAGTCCGCGATTCCACACACGTAACATCATATTTCAAATATTCTACGGCTTAAATGATGATGATGATTAACAAGTAGGTACCTATATTATTATTCTCAAACAGGTAAACTATTTTATTGTTTTGATACTTGCCTTATGTTAAATCCCGAAATACATAGGTAACAGCTTACCACAAAAGTTTTTATATTATATTTTATGTCGATATGTGTGTCTTAAAATGGCCTACGTAACTTAGTAATTCGATTTTTTGAAACAAACTTCAGTGTCTATGAATATTGTACGATGATATTATGATGTCTTGTTGAAATGAAATAAGTAGGTACCTACCCGAATGAAATAATTAACAAGCTGCCCCGGCTTCGCACAGGTAATTATTGAAAATTGATTTCCCGGCAATTATTCGAATATTCTCGACGTAAAAACCATCATTGGACGAACATCTTTAAAAAGAATTTGTCAAATTGGTCCAGTCGTTAAATTATGCGCTTATCAATACATTTGCGATTCATTTTTATATTATAGAAGATAAGGAAACTATTTACCTATTTTTTGGTATGCCCAAATTAAAAAACTAAAGTTAAATTAGTCCAGTCCTGTCCTGTCGCATGGTACTTCTGTGGTGCTTAATGACACCCTTCGCAAAAACCGGCACCGCGAGTATTTAGTTGATGGTGGAAAAGCTCAATATTGCATCAGGCAATGATAGCCTATGAATCGTGCTTGCATCAGACTATTAGGATCCAGAAGTATTTCAGCCCGTATTTTTTTTAATCGTAGACTGTTTGGTGCTTTTTTATTTCTATAGTTTTTAAGTATTATCTAAATTAAGGTAGGAATATTTGCATTTCATTTCCTGATTTAACCATTTCGTTACATCACATAACATAGGCATAATAGGTATGATAAAGTACCTATACCTAGATATGTGTTGTTTTAAACCCAGACGAGAGTTTTAATAATGCGATAGTTGTAGATGTTTAAGTTTATAGTAAGTGCAAATGATTTAAATATCATCATTCTCTTGTCCTTATCCCACATTACGTGGGGTCGGCACAACATGTTTTTTCCTTCTATTTACCTCTGTCACTGGTCATCTCAACACTCACTCCTTTCTTACACATGATTTAAATAATATTAATTTTAAGAAACTTTTTCTTACTATACCTACTTATTCTGTGGCAAAAACAATTATCTTTACGACTTTTTTTAAACTATTCAAAGATAATAGATTTTTTTTAGGAAATCATATTGTATTCATTAAAAAAAAATGAATAATGAATAATGAAATAAAATATGATTTGATTTGAAATCATTTTTCATTTCCTTTAGAAACCCTTTGACGATGCTTACTTGGTTTTATTTTTAGCAGCATCTTTTTATCCAGTTTAAATTAAGTGACTGTGTTCTAAGTTTATAGGTAAAATAATTATAATATCATAAGTTATTAATACGAGTAAGTCATAGTAGGAAACTATTTTGAATAAGTGTTATCTTTAATTGCCTATTATAACAAGCACAACTTGGGATTAAAAAAAACCAAGGGTAGTTAGTTATATATGTAGGGCCTGGGTAATTTTGCAAATACTTATTAAATAGATAGGCGGACCTCTAAAAATTACAATTATTAAATATAAGAATATTTTTCTGCTTGAAATACCATAATTTCACGTGCAAATGGTTATTCCATTATAAAGGCATGTTTAAAAATAATGTTTAAAGCGTTTTCTAAGCAAGCATCATTCAATATGTAGCCTTTACAAAATATTTTATGTTTAATCTAAAATCAAAAGGTAGGTATGCAAGATTTGCCAATTTGAATTGTTTTTTGATTTGATATGTTAAGTTGCTGGCTCACGGCGGATGCTATTAGCGTCCAATCTTAATAAAATTGGTCATCTTTGAGGCTCAGTTTCAATTTCTTTATTGCAATAAACATTCCAAACATTTAAGGACCCTGTGTATAGGGCATAGCAAAATTTACTTACATACTTATTTAAACTTAAACTAATGTAGGTATAAATTAGAGAAGCTTAAAACATAACAATGATTATAAGTCATCAATACTTATGTATTTTTGTGAGACCAATCTTAATGTAATAGGAACTAATATTCCAACTGAGGACACCAGCCTCATTAAGAAGCTCTAAGCCTAGCAGTGGGCGTCTTATTGAAATCATATGCAAGATTTAAGAAAGTGACGGCGTATTCGCCGTGTCTAATCAGAACAAATCTGTTCTGGGCTCAATAAATGCTTTGTTTCAAATTATAAGCCGGGCGAAGCCTTGTGCGAATATATAGTCAATAATACTTATCTTTTTAGTGTTATCTGGTTATTCCCTCCACAAGTCAGTGTGTTCTGTCCAGCAAACTGCAAAAGTCTACAACGGTCCAGTGCTCCGGAAACTTTACGCGGGAAAAGTTGTCTTATTTGACGTTTCTTTTTTTTTTAATTGACGTGAGAAAAATGACCATGTTGCTGCGTAAAATGTGGAAGAACCATTCTAAGCACGAGAGTGAGTAATAGTTATTATCTACTATTCTAAAAAGAAGATTTCCAAAGTTTTTGAAAAGGGATTTTTAAGGTTGCCTGGAAGAGATCGCTCATAGCGATAAGGCCGCCCATTGTACTCCAACATTATGTTTATAAATAAACTCTTGTTTATTTTTTTATTTTTGTGGTTTGCAATAAAGTAAACTACCTATTGTCTAGGTAATCTAATCTGACAATGTTATAAAAACGAGGAGGTTCTATGTTTGACTGTTGTTGTTGTATAAACCGATTTTCTTGAAGTCCGTTATTTGATGAAGTCGGGTTTTTTAATCGTTATTCTATAGATATATTTACAAAGGATAAATTTAGTAATAGAATAGAATAGATAATTCTCTAATACACATACCACTATGTTATACAAAAATATAAAATTATTGAAACTAAAATTTAACCTAGCATGCGTAATGGGCGGTCTTATTGTTTAAAGCAATTTCTTCCAGACAACCTTTGTATGGAAATAATTTTAATGAATATAATATATTTTAATAGATAAGTAATATATTTATTTTATCATAAAATTTACTAACCACAATATGTACGTAGGCACATAATATGATATTTTTGTAAACAGAATAGTTACCTACCTATCTCATCATCATCATCATTTCAGCTTTTTGACGTCCACTGCTGGACATAAGCCTCCCTCAAAGACGACCAATCATTCCGATCGGTCGCCACTTGCATCCACCGTGAGCCAGCAAGTTTAACTAAGTCATCCGTCCATCTTGTTGGTGGTCGTCCGACGCTGCGCTTACCAATCCGCGGCCTCCATTCGAG
The DNA here is from genome assembly GCA_929108375.1 of Gymnoscelis rufifasciata. NCBI lineage: Eukaryota > Metazoa > Arthropoda > Insecta > Lepidoptera > Geometridae > Gymnoscelis > Gymnoscelis rufifasciata. The sequence goes on along the minus strand of OV815318.1, from coordinate 11,482,605 downwards.
AACCTTTCGGCCCCAACGGCCATCTGTTCTTCGTGCTATGTGGCCTGCCCACTAAGCACGAAGAACAGAAGAAAGGTGACAACACCTTATTAAAGAACTACAGGCCCATTTCGCTTTTGAGCCATGTTTATAAGCTGTTTTCCAGAATCATCGCCAATCGTCTCGAACGCAGGTTTGATGAATTCCAGCCTTCCGAACAAGCCGGGTTTCGAAACGGCTTTAGTACCGTAGACCACATACATACGCTGCGGCAGGTTATACAGAAGACCGAAGAGTATAACTTGCCGCTCTGTTTAGCGTTTGTGGACTACGAGAAAGCCTTCGATTCGGTGGAAACATGGGCGGTGCTTGAGTCTCTCCAGCGATGTCGTATTGACTATCGATATATCGAAGTGTTGAAGTGCTTGTATAAAAACGCCACCATGTCAGTCCGAGTACAAGAACAGAGTTCGAAAGCGATCCCGTTGAAAAGAGGAGTTAGGCAGGGAGATGTGATATCTCCGAAACTGTTTACAGCCACTTTAGAGGACGCTTTCAAACTCCTTGAATGGAAAGGACTAGGCATTAACATCAACGGCGAGTACATCACTCACCTTCGATTCGCTGATGATATCGTGGTCATGGCGAAGACGATGGAAGAACTCAGCACTATGCTCGAAGGCCTCAATCTAGTCTCCCAACGGGTGGGCCTTAGGATGAACATGGACAAGACGAAGGTCATGTCAAATGTCCATGTTGTGCCCGCCCCCGTTTTGGTTGAGAATTCGGTTCTCGAAGTTGTTGACGCGTATGTGTACCTAGGACAGACAGTCCAATTAGGTAGGTCCAACTTCGAGAAAGAGGTCACTCGCCGAATCCAGCTCGGATGGGCAGCGTTCGGAAAACTACGGCACGTCTTTTCGTCAAAAATACCGCAGTGCCTCAAGACAAAAGTCTTCAATAAGTGTGTGTTGCCAGTGATGACTTACGGATCCGAAACGTGGTCCTTCACTATTGGCCTTATGAATAGGCTCAGAGTCGCTCAAAGAGCTATGGAAAGGGCTATGCTCGGGGTTTCTCTACGGGATCGAATCAGAAATGAGGAGATACGTAGAAGAACGCGGGTCACCGACATAGCCAAACGGATTAGCTCTTTGAAGTGGCAGTGGGCAGGCCTACCTATCTAAATAATTTAAATTACTTACCAACATTTTATTTTATGAAAACATCAAATAAATTTGCAGCGCAAAATACCAGAAACTTATTTTTATTGAATATTTACCTACGTAGGTAAAATAGTGATTTGGTGAATAAATATCTACAACCAATACAACAACTCATGATTTTTCGTATAAAATATTATTATATTTTAGAATGATAAGTAGGTACTTACCTAAACAAATAGATAGAGCTATATTTTCAGATAGGCTGCTCTACCAAAATATTTTAGTACAAAGGAATAAATATGTCAGCATTGAGTTAAGTGAATTTTATCATTGTTGTGAAAATGGTTTTAGTTTTGGTGGGCGAATGTCCGCTTGCAGAGCAAGAGGTAGTGGGTTCGATTCCCGCCGAGGGTAAAAGTGTTTGTATCTTCTGCAAGTAGGTACTTTTCTCCTTGGTCTGGGTGTTTAATATCAGTTTCGTTGTGGAGGAGGCGCTAAAAAAAGTTGGTTTTTTATTATCTCTGGTATCTCAGCTTAACAAATTTAAGCATATTTTTGTCGGAGCTCTTGTAAACTCAACACCCCCGGGCCTGATCTATTGTGTGTATCCAAATCGTTGCAATAGGTACAGTACATGTACAAAAAATATCTATTGCAACACCACAATTATAGGAACATACTTAGGAGATACATATTGCATACAGTGACACAATGGGCGGCCTATTCACTAATAAAAATAAATAAATAAAATAAATATTTCCGGACTACTCACACAGCATCACCTAACCCCAAACTAAGCAGAGCTTGTACTATGGGTTAGGTGACTGATATACTGCATAGATACTTTTTTTTTAGTAAATACATACGTATATGATACATAGAAAACACCCAGACCCGACTAATGTTATCAAACAATGAAAATAAATGATTTTGTATCGCGTTCATTCTGTTATATCCAAGTACCAACGCAGTTATAATTTCTCTGAAACTCTACAAAGTCATAACATAAATCACAAAAACTACGCGGCTTCAACCATGGTCCAAGTTCGGTACAGATCTCATAAAAGGGCAGGCCTACATGTCCGGGTGCTAGTTTCTCTCTAATTACTGAGGAATTAGGAGATCTCGTCGAGACCTCGGCTATATCGGAATACAGTTACACAGAAAAAAGGTTTAGGCTGCCAGTTAACCTGTTTTTAACCAACTACAAGAAATGATAATTAATTCTTAATTCGGCGTGTTTTTTTCATATTTGCTAGTTCCTCAGAATTGTTGATCATAAACTTATTTTGGTATTTGGCTGATGGTTTTATGAGGAATATTGTTTGGAAGGTAATTCATGAGACCACCCATTTAAATATACTTAAATGAGAATCGATTCAATAGTATCTACATATATTTGACATAATAGAACTATAGTCTGTTCGCGGAGACAAACTAATAGGGAAATCATAGACGGCACGTTATCAGACTATAGGTTGTATTTGTTAAAATTTCACTTGTGTTAAGTACCTACCTACGTACAATTTATAATTATTTATATACATATCTGACGACCCGTACCCAATGGGTAAAAAACGGGACCCTATTATTGAGTCTTCTTTGACAACTTCAAAATAGAGAGACCCTGATAGATAGGGAGTTGAAATGTTGAGGGATGAAGTATTTCACGTTTTTTTCACTTTATAATTTTATTTAACTCGACACTGGCAAATTGTCGCTTCAAGCGCAAGGTCCAATTACAAGAAACTAAACTGAAGTATTTCACTTGCCGCCATTACAAATACTAAAAACACACAATAAATTATTATATTAGGGGGTTGCGATTCAAGGCGATTTTCATAAAGCGACTTTCCGCGATGCCAGTATGTATATACAACGCCGTGATCTCTACAACCGTAATTTTTGCACTTAAAAAAACACTTTTAAAGGTGTATAAACTGTACACAGAACTCTAGGTTCCATATCGTACCTACATATCAAATTTATTTTTGTATAAATTACTAAGCTTATAAAACGGTTCTCATACAACCCTAAAATCTTTTGGTCCTTGTTTTTAACTCGGAAACCCCCTTTCTCTTAAATAAATTTCAGATAGAAACGCGTTAAAGATAGAGATTTTGCTTATATACTTACAAAAAAAGAATTTTGTATGTTGACATTGTAACCGTGGCCGGTATTTTATCAGACTTAGAAAAAGCTGTTAGGCGACTGTACTGTCATCTGTGCTTCGGATTCTTCACAAGGTGCGGCTATCATTTGGCTTGGTATACAAATCTCCTTAGAGAATCCCCTGCGAAGGGGATTTCTATACTTTTTGTTTATAAATCCCCTTTAGTATCTACTACGTTTACGTCTGAGCCCTGCGCTGACGCTGCGTTAAAGAAAGAAATAAATAAAATGATTTATTGATTCACACACTTTACACAGTAGGTAATCACAAAATAACTTAGTAAAATAACACATTGCGTGTGTGGACCAAAAGGTTTTGCCACAGCTTTATGTTGCTGCGATGTGCGTTACGCAGTTTTATGTCAAACACGTACAAAAGTAAACCGTAGCGGACGCCGCGTCTTACTATATTTGTATGAAATCGCGCCCACCCGCGTAACGTAACGTCACATGAGGCATGTGACGTTACGTTACGCGGTACATCAACTCGCTTCAACGCCGGCCGGAGCGTTACAGCACGACGCGTTGACGTATACCAAAAATTTTATATATTAAATTTTATATAAAAAATGTATAGGAAACCGATGACGCCGCACAGCATTCGTGTACGGCACATTTATATTTATACATATAAATAAATATTGCCGGACTATCCACACAACAACATCTAGCCCAGTGGTAAGCTCTAAGCTTGTGTTACGGGTTACTAGACATCTGATATACTTAATATAATAGACATACATTGATATACATTTTTTTTCGTTTCTTTAGATAAAAGATTTTAATTAGAAAGACATAAAGTGTTAGTGTGTGTAAGCTTTTTATAGTCAGTGCTGCTTTCCACCCGTGGCCCTCGTAAAAATAGATTTTTCCTAATCTGTTACTACGAATACAGCTATACCTACCCTTGCCAAATTTGGTCAGAATCGGGTTTGCTTGCAATAATGTTTAATTTCCGCGGTAAAATGCCAATGCCAAATGTCAATGCCTATGTGTTATTCTGATATGTAAGTTAAATTACTGTGAAGTTTCATCAAAATCCATTCAGTAGTTTTTGAAACGTGAAACAGCCACAAAAACACACCTCCTCCATCCTCAAAAACTATCGCGTTCATAATATTAGTAGGATAAGTACTATGAGTTAGTAATTTTGGATAAATATGGGGTTAGGCTATTTCAATCCTAATTAAAAATAATCATTTTTAAAATACCTATTTTGTAATTTTCTTAGAGAAACAAAGTAATTAATGAAATACACAGAAAAGAGTAATAAATGAAATAAAAATAATCTAATACATTATAGAGGTACAACAAAAAAAATCATCCGTTAAAAAAAAAAAAATTACTACTGGACCGATTATTACTTCGGCTAGGCGCAAGCGGACCACCGACCGCGTGTGCATACGCTGAGTGTGTTCTTACCATCGATCTTCACGAAAATTTAGTCAAAGTACGTCAAAACCTAATGGAAAAATAAAAAATATTGTCAAAGCAAAGCTAAAAACAGTTATCGTTCTATCGTGTATCTCAGGTTCTACAAGGCGGATATTAATTTGTCAAAACAGCGTTATGTGGAAAAGCTACTCTCTACAGTGGCCGGTGGCCAGCCACTACGAGCTAACATGATTTTGCCTAATTTTTTTAAAACGGGTCACCCGTGTGTTTGGTTTTGGTCACTCGCATTAGTTACTGTACATAACACAATAAAACGGCGCTGTATGGAGATCTTTTTAAAATCCAGGTCTCAAGTCGCATATGACCTTCAGATTGAAAGTAAATAGGCCAATACGTGAAGCACACAACGAGAGATAACTCTATGAATTGATTATTGCGTATCTCCTTTTGATATGGTCGTGCGTCGGAGCTTACCCGAGACATCGCCACATGCGCCGTATCTGGGGCAGACGGCTGATAGAACTAGGTCATAGGTCAGTTATCAGGCGCAATAGCGGGAAGATCTATCGTGATATGATTATTTGAACACTTGATTGTTTATTATTATTGTTTAGGTATCTTTAGGTTTAGGAATGGAAAACATTGGCACTACACTATATTTACTCTAGAAAGATTCCACTGTTCCACGCTATAGGCAATGCGACCAGAGGGTTTTGTCAAACTGTAGATAATGAATTCTTCATACACTCACGTTCACAAGAGGTTCTACACTCTTGTTCAATTTGGTTATACTTGAGGTTATAGGTTCTACTAGACTGGCTGGCAAAAGGTAGAACTACACTTTTACTTTTTTTTTCTAATATACCTACTTGACCCTACGAATTAGCCTGTACCTGCCTCATACATACTTATATGACTATGCCATTTTTGGAATCTACTCGTCAAAAGCTATCGCTCGGCACATTTTTTTTTAATTAACAAAATTTTTATATAAAATGTTAAATACTTACCAATTGTTCCTATTATTAAGATGATTTATTTAAGTTAATAATGTATAGGATACATCTTAAGTTTAGTTGAAGTTGTAATGCCCCAAAGGGGCTTATGTTAAGGAATCTATTATGTTAACACCTTATTGTAACCACATGAAGCAACAAATAATAAATTCAACACCTGTCATGACATTGGTCAGTCTATACATAAATCGAGCTTTTGATAACACATATCGCCGTATCTAATTTACTTAACGGAAGTTTATGCTGTAGATAATTGCTGATTTCCCGTCAATCAAATTACTATATCACATCGATTTAGTACGATTTGCATGATTGATAGACGTCGCCGCTCGCGTCTGTTGTGAAACTCGACACAGAATAATATCTAGGCACCAATTACGATAAACACAAGTAGGTAGTAAACCTTTTCTAATAGCTGACTGATCGCTACTTAATCAAGAAAGTAATGCCAAGTGTAAGTCGGGATACGAATATGGCATGAACTCGTTCATGAACGATCGGTATTATAGCGTGCAGCGCACGCGTTGAAATCTTTTTTTAACCGATCGCTTTTTTATCTACGCGCAAGAAAAAAAAGACGTCGAGCGGATTGCTAGCCATAAATATAGTCTTTTAGCATTTTGGAAGATATGTTTACCACATACACTTTAACAAATTTAATAGATATACCTTTATATAAAATTTGTGAAGGTGTATGTGAATGGCACGCACTAGGTGAACATTTCTTGTTCACAACCTTTATGTGCTCCTATTTTCTAGCCTAATATAATCTATATTGATTAAGTAGCGGTCATGATTAGTCTCATTTATACCTTGAAAGGTATCAATTAAAGTTAATCCTATCTAAAATACAAAAGTTTTAAAACAAATCCAAATCGAAAAAACGTAAAACAAAAGATACTCGTCATTACTTTATGAACCCTTTCCGCTTTAAATACCAATTTTGAAACACTTTGTACATGAATAGTTCTTTTTATTTTAGAGCTATGCGAGGAATGGGTGCTGGCGGAGTGCGAAGGCGAGGGCTGGTGGCGCGAGGCGCGCGAGTCCAGCGCAGGTGACATCGACGTGCGGTACGCCGGGACTGCGCCCGTGGAACGTGCGGCCTCCGCCCCCGCCACCGCCATTGCTGTCAGATCCGCACTTCACGCAGCTAAGAGTAAGTGAGCGCTGAAGGAATGGAGCCATAGCTCTCAGGTCCACACTCCACGTAGCTAAGAGTAACTGAGCGCTGAAGAAATGGTGCCATAGCTGTCAGGTACACGCTCCACGTAGCTAAGAGTAGGTAAGTGAGCGCTGAATAAATGGTGCCATAGCTGCCAGGTCTGTGCTCCACGCAGCTAAGAATATGTGAAGTAAGCGCTGTAGGAATGAGTGCGAGTACTGCGCTTATGTCGCGAGAAGTTAAACTTAAGCTCGCAGTTTATCTTTTTTAGGGCTCTGGTAAAAAACCGAAACCGGAAGGTGAGTACTAAGTTGGGTGACTGCTCTGACTGAATCTTTTTCCACTTAGTATTTTGTAATTCATTATAGTAGTCGTTTTTTATAACAATAAGTGTATAAACTACAATACAAGGACTCTTAGGTATGGGACCATCTTATGCTTTTCAAGTTTGTTGTTATTAGTTTTAAGTTTCATGCTGCTTGACACCACTTGCAACTAGTTTATTTTAGGCAGGAAGGAAATAATAGTAGTAGAGTAGATTCGCGCCGTGGGTAGATTTATGCGCAATTCACTGATACGGGCTTATTAACTGCACAAATTAATTTTAACTGTGGTATCAGTTTAAATAACTAGGACGCTAGATTCTAGATTATAGGTCAATGTGTTTAGGCCACTGCAATATTGTAACTCAGTTGTAATAATCGGCTGGGTGAGTGTAGACTGGTTTAGTCATAAGCACCCTAATTTAGTAAGATTTGATCGCGCAAAAAGTGATTTACGGAATAAATTAACTGTTTAAAGATATGTTTTGCAATCACTTGATCGATTGGCTATTAGCCTAGGTCTTAGCTTTATCATGTGCTGCTACTTTTATTAAACCATGTACCCTAAGTAGGTTCAGACCTACTTAGGTACAATTAGATACGAACAAGTTTAAAGTTAACCGGCCCTAAAATATTTGGATTATTGATCGGATAACTTGAGAATACTGGACTGATTATTATCAATTTGAAATTGTTGAGAACCATTACTTTATTACCATTACCATCTAAGGAGCGAATTTGAAAGGGAAATAATTCGACTAATCAACATAATTTATGTAAAAAATAATAACCAAAATAGTTCCACGGTGGAAAAGGTCTGAGGTTTCTACCGTCTCTTATCTAAAGAAAAACAAAAGTTCCGAATTTGAATATCTTTCCAATTTTTATGACAGTCGGTTAAAAATAGGTCTCGTCTCGTAAGAGAGGGTTTTATTTTTGCTAGCTATCTAAAAACTGGTTATCTTGACCGATATCTGCATCCATACATCTTGTTGGTGTTTGTAATTTTTTTCGTAATTCTCCCACTCACTTAATATTTCTATTTTTCAGCGTTGAACAAGAAACTCCAAAAGGTGAACTTAGACATCAGCGCGAAAGGAATCATCGTGAGTGACGCTGAATCGCACAATAATGTGCTCAGTGTGTCTATTTACAAGTAAGTGAGTTTATTTATTTTGCTTACACATACATTTATAGGTACAGCATGGGTCTTATACACATACATTTATACAGCATAGATCATAATTACTAGCTTAAGTCAACATGTAGGTACATACACCCCGTTGGGGCACTACAAAGAGCATTAAAAAAATTAAGATTTATTAAAGGTATGCCAATTTATAATTAGCAATTAATATTACAATATCATAGGTGAGAATGTAATTCAATTTCTTAATGATATAAATGTTAATGAAATCGAATTACATTTTTGTAAGTAAAATAAAATAGTATAAAAATAATTGTTTAGAGAGAGTGCAATAGGCATATTTTTTTTTTAAGAAGACGCTGCAGCTAAAATAGCCAGTAGAGATCGGTTGGTAGGAATTGTCAATGGATCGTGTCTAAGCCGGTTTTTTGTAGGTATCATAAAAAAAAAAAGGTGTGTGTGCGATTCACACACGATAGAAGTGAAACTTCAGTAAATCGACAAAAGAATAAGAAGAATAAAAAAAAACAAAAAAAAAAATGCAAAAAGATTTTGTTCGGGCGGTCACCCATCCAAGTACTGGCGTCGCGCAAAGTTGCTTATCCTTGTTAGTGTTTAAGATTGGCTTACCCGACAGGCCAATCTTATTTCCACTTCCGTTGCATCCGGTTTCAAATCACAACGATTTTAGAGAAGTTTCACTTCAAAAAGCTCTTTGTCGGTGGATTTGTGCTAAATTTGTACATCTCCGGAACTTTGCTGCTCTATATCTTGGCACTTTCTTATTAAATTGATAAAACCAATAAAATATGATTATGGACGGGTGAACAAAGGAACGAAATACCTCCGTTGAAAAGAAATCATAAAGAAATTAACTTGCGAAAAATAGGAAAATGGCGGAAAATTTCTCTCACTTTATTGTCAAAATAATTTTTTTTTCATAATTTTTGTTGCCAGTTATGGGTTTTTCTAATTGGAATTTAGTAGAATAATTATTGACAATGACATCTGACATTGACACTAGTAACTTATCTTATTAGAAAATAAAGAAAATCCGAAATAAAAAAACCAAAAACTCGTGTGGCACTCTAGTACCATGGACGTTAGTCGGCATAAAGTTTTGTGGCACAACAGTACCACTGGACGTTCAAGTGGATAACACAAACTCTTCGGCAAGGTGGGCGTAAGTCCGGCTGAAGCGCAACAGGTTGCGTGTTCGATTCCCGCCTGGGGACCAGTTCAGTTTCAGTTTCTTTATTGAAATATAAACATTTAAAGACCCTGTGTAAAGGGCATAGCAAAGAAGTTCTTGCTCGACCGTGACCGTGAATTGTATCCCGCGTGATTAAGTTAGTCAGGTTAGTCAGGCCCTAAACTTATAATAAACTAGCGGCCCGCCCGGCGTCGCACGGGTATAAAATTTTCCCGGAAATTATTCGAACTTTTCTCGCCGTAAAAACCATCCTACTATATCTCAAGTTGGATCGAACTGCACATGATGTGCGAATTTTATTATAATCGGTTAAGTGGTTTAGGAGTCCATTGAGGACAAACATTGTGACACGAGATTTACATATATTAAGATGAAACCTTCGTTGCGTATGTCAATCTTTATGTTCGGGATAAACTCAAAGACTTCTTATCAGATAACAGATCCTTATGCGGTTATTTGCAACGTAGCGTGATTCTAGAGGAAGGTTTTCGCATCCTACCAAAGCCGGAACGGGCCACTTAATTTTCTTATATAAATACCTATGTGCATAAGAGAATGTTCCTAGAACTGATAAAGTATCGTATTGCGTTACGCTAGGCAACATTGTACTTTAATCGATCTAAATAGTGCAAATGAACTTTATTAAGTAGGTACTTACTGATATAACTGTAATTATAAACCATTCAACAGATAAAACATGAATTGTCTTATACCGAATGATATAAATGCAGAAAAAAATATGATTAAGTATTTTCCTGTCACTGACTTTGTAAGAATTCTTTACCTCTGTGTATATTGTGACACGCTCTTGCAACACTATATTTAAGATAAGAATTAGGTACTTACATTTCCTTTGACTATCAGAAGCTGTTAGCGCAGAAGCGTGCTGGATTGCACGAACTCTGGGGTCCTTCCCAGCCGTGGGCTATTACAGGCGGATAAACATTCGTCTCTAACAATACATTTATTCTACCTCCTACCCCAATCATAAACCTCAAGGCCCGTTGACAAACAGCATTTTTTTTATTCATGTATTCAAGTCATAACAATTTTTTTGGAGATAAACTTGGTAACAATGGTCCTTATTAGGATATAATATGTACATTTATTTTATACTAATATTATAAAGCTGAAGAGTTTTTTTGTTTGAACGCGCTAATCTCAGAAACTACTGGTCCGATTAAAATAATTATTTCACTGTCAGATAGCCTATATTTTATATATTACTAATAGTAATAGAAAAAGAAAATAAAGTTGTATATTTTATTGAAATAATCTAAATGACGGACAATTTTTGTTTAGTTTTCCACCCTATTCTTTACATTTTGAAAAACCCGGACGCACGAATATGTCAATAATGTGAGTATGTCCGACGTTTCTGGAAGGTTTGGAATTTGCCCCCGTCTCCTCCTTGAATTATATTTACATGTGAAATACCCGTTTTAAGAAACGACTCTGTAACACTCGTTAGTTACTATTATATACAGAGCTACGCCATTCAAGTCTCTGTTTCGCGAGCTCTTCCCAATTATGACATGAAATGTTACAAGGTATATAAGGCCGTATCGAACTTCGAAGAGTGTCGTTTAGAAGACCTTGACGCAAAACGCTTTTATAAAAAGATCTGTCCGAAGCCTTCCTACAATTACTCCTATGATAGCAGTGGCCAACGGCACTGTGCACCCTGCAACAAAGTTTTCAAAACTAATTTTGGCTTCGCCAGCCACATTCGGGCACACAATAGAAAACAGTAAAAAATATAACAGTCCAGGACACGGAGGACATCATCATCAGTTACTATTACTACGTTCCTTCCAAACTTCAGGATATCGTACTGCTCCGCGGACGCAGCCAACGCGAGGGTGTTCGCGGTGGTGGAAGGAAGAACAGACTCCTTGTCCTTGGAGGACCACGTGGTGCACGTGTTCGTCTGCGCCCGGAGGAAGCATGCGAGAGCCCTGGCGCTGACGCTGGCACACGCCTTCAATGATGCCTATCAGGTAATGTCAAAATGCAAACTATTTGGCAGTTTAAACAAATCTTAATAATCTTTGAAGTCACTCATAATAAGTCAAAGCTCGTTGGAGGTGTAAATCAACAATCGACTTTCTTTATCAAACAAATTAATAGGAGATGAAAAAAATTACCTTGTGTTTATTTTCTCTAACAATAGTTTTTTTTTTGGTGTTTACCGTTGGCAGATAGTTTTGGATATTGGTATTATTAAAAGTTTACCTGTAGCTTTATGATCTGTTTTCTGGCCTAATTATGAACGGTGGGTCTCCAGTCTTCATCATCATCACCCTATAAACGTTCCCACTGCTGGGACACAGGGACTTCTCTCTTGACGAGAGAGATTAGGCCTTAATTCACCACGCTGGCCAAGTGCGGGTTGGTGAATGTCACATGTCCTTCAAACTGTTTAAAGTTCTCAGAACATGCCGGTTTCCTCACGATGTTTGCCTTCACCGTTAAAGCACGTGTTTAAATCGCACATAAATTTCTCAAGAAGAAAAATCCAGAGGTGCGAGGCGGGGTTTGAACCTACGACCTTCGGAATGAAAGTCGAGTGTCCTCCCACTTAGCCAACACGGCTTATAGCTTATATTCCAGTCTTTATCATATTTAATTACTGAGATTTGAGCTGACACCGAAAAAGATATTTCTTTAAATCATAATACCTATTCATCAAATGTTTGTAGATTAAAATTTTCTTTAAGATTTACTTATTTCATAGTTAAGAAATAACTACAGAGCATGTGCATTTTGACATTTTGTCATAAAAAAAGATGGCCCTAATTGTCTTTCTGTTAATCTAGCTGTCAAATAAGTTACCAATTTAACAACCAATTCAAAGAACACTGTGTCACCAGGACTTCATTATTATTATTTTTAAGGCTGGGCGGTTACTTATTCACACTGAAGTAATTGTTAGTGAACATTGGCCATTTAGGACACTATTATTAATAGTTTATTATAATATACCTAATAGAATAATAAATCATTTATTTCAGGCCAATATAAACTTGTTCCCTAAGGACTAGCATTCATACAAACATTAATCTTATTTACTAAAATATTAAGTTTAGTATGGTGATATGTTTAAAATCTTATATACCTAATTTATTATATTGTGTAGGCTTGGCAGTCAAACCAAGGCAGTTCACTTGGGTCACCAAAAACAGAAGGGAAAGCAGCGGGGACTTGGGTAAATATTGCCACTTCAGAATAAATAAAAATAAAAAGACACAAGGCCCTAAAATCAGTAACGATATCGGAACATAATTAGGTATCATCCCTAAGCCGTGAGCTTGCCCGAAACATTAAAAATTGGCTTCGGTTTGTAAATACACTCCGATATTGCTTCAAATTTTAGGGTTGTGTGTAACTCACTTAAACAAATTTTACTGGACAATCCCCACACCAGCATAATATAGCCCCGTCGTAAGCTCTAAGCTATTTTTACGGTTAGTAGACATCTTATATACCAATTAATGTAATAGATATACATATAGGAATTAATAGCTTTTCCCCAGAGCGGCTTATCGTAAGTCCCACGCAAATACCTACTACGTCTGATGGGATGAAGGTAGCCTATATCCTTCTCCGTAGGCCAACTATGTAAAACAAAAGGCTAAGGAAATTGGTGGAGTACTTAGAATAACCTTAAAAAGGTATCAAGTGAGCAAAGAAGCTGACGTACTAATAATTTAATTTATTACATTACTACTACTAACTCGTTTTTTTTAATACCCCGCGGATGCATCGTATTTTTAAAAAGTAGCCTATGTACGTAGTCGTAAGTGCTTTCCGCGATAAATAGTCTATCAACACTGAAATAATGTTTCATATCGGACCAGTAGTTTTTGTGTTTAGCGCGTTAAACAACAAACAAACTCTTCATCTATATATTATTAGTATTTGTATAGATTGGACTTAGAAAGTGAAAAAAAAAACCAAGTTATTTTATGCTCGAATGACTTTAATTTCTGCTTACAGGTTCGATTCCCAGATGAGTCAGAAGATGAAGAAATTGAGGATTATCGGAACCCAACTCCACTTGTCACATTTGCATAAATATCTCTATAGAATTTGAATTAAGTTTATGAGAAATAAGTTATAAGTTTATAAATAGGTAATCTTATATTATAAAAAAAACTATGAATATCAAATTAGTTATTTAATCTTTACATTAATTATTTCGTAATCTCTATTATTTCAAAATATGTTTTTATAAATCTGACTTATTATTATTTGTTATAATTATGTTTTTATAAGTCCTATATTGGAAATACTTATAAGTAAAATTTATAATTAATTATTATTATACAGTGTGTTGAGGATCGGATTTTCCATACTTTACCAACGTGTTGTATATAATTTTTTTTTTTATCAACAAAAAAACCACACAAGTGGGGGTTGCACCCGCCACCCCTATAAATAGGAACGATTTAAAAAGTATGTTATTTTTGCGGTTGTATTGAAACTTGTTGGGTGATTTTATGTTTTCCACATACACAAAAGTGACCTTATTTTAAAACTGTTGAAATGTGCTAGCATTTAAAATGAGTTTTTTGTAGATAAAATTGTTTGTCCGATCAATAACACTTACAACTGTGTAAGAATTATATTATCATAAGTCCTATAATATGACTTACAATTATTCATTTTTGTATAAATATTTTGGAAGACAAATTGAAAATAAAATGACTGATTATTTGCTATTAAAATATATGATTGTAACTGAATGTTTTGTAATTTGCAACAACATAATAACATATTAGAAAATAATAATCGAAATCCAACATAAAAAACATACTTTCAGTTTAGTAACAACACTACATGTGAGACATTTTTTATGCGTTTCATATGACAAACTCTCCATCCACCATTTTTCATCTTGATAAAGGTATGTGCGCTTTGTATGTTCTCAGAACTTTAACGAGTTTAAAGGACATGTGACATTCAACAACCCGCATTTGGCCAGCGTGAAATTAAGGCCTAATCTCTCTCGCCAAGAGAGAAGTCCCTGTGTCTCAGTAGTGGGAGTGAGGGTGATGATGATGATGATGTCTGTATGGTGAAATCTTATAGTAATGTTTATGTATGTTAGATTAAAATCGACATTGCTGAAAGGTGGCGAGCCACCGGCGGCCATGTTTGGTTTCGTGCAGGGGACCTGCGCATGCACGTCCGCCGTGGTAGTTTATCATCATGTAGTCGAAACAGTCAGTTACTCCGTCGCCATTGCAATCCTGAAAATAATTAATGTCAGATTTAAATTTATATCAAATACTGTGGTCGTCAACCTGACCACCGCTAAGGCGAGTATCGTAAGGCCAATAATGTTAAGTTTCTTTTTTTTAATAGCAATTTTAATTAGCTTTTAATTCAGTCGGGTTTTTTGTATTCTTTTCCTTTATTTTTTTTGTAGAAAACAGTTAAAAATGTTTGGCTAGTGGCACAGCCCCCATGGTTGAAATAGGCTAACACACAAAACCCATGTGTATGGGACATACTCAATAATTATGTAAATACAATTTAGTTACACCTCGTAAAAAAAATAGATATCGAGCGTCGAGGCAAACAAAAGCGCTTCCTTGTTGATGCCTCACCTTTCCGTATTTCGCCATGTAGTTTTTGACAATTCTGATGGAGCAGTGAAAATCCCTCGCGCAATCCTCGAACGCTGAAAATTAAAATATAACTAGCTGACCCCAGCAAAAGTTGTTTTGCAAAATGAAAAATAGATGTTGGCCGATTCTCATACCTACTCAATATGCTCACAAAAGAAGAGAATCTTGATCTTTGATCTTGAGAATCGGTCAAGCCGTTACGGAGGAGTACGGGAACGAAAACTGTGACACGAGAATTTTATATATAAGAGTAGGTTGAATAGGTAGGACCTAATATTAGGTCCTTACATATGAAATTGGCGTTTTTCGTACTGGCCACTTTAATCACAAATTTCTCCTCTTTGGTAAGGAATTCCAAATTCAAATTTGTACAGCTATAGACTCATGTATTTGTGCTTCGATGATCGTCATTCATTTGTTTTTTTTTCTTCTGTTTTTTTCTGTTTGCGTCACTCATTTTACAAAATGGAAAACTTAAAATATCGCATTATTTACGAGTACGAGTTCCGCCGTGGCACTAGTGCTGCGGAAACAACTCGAAGGGTGAATGATGTGTATGGCGGTCGTGTTGCAAAAGAAAACACAGTTCGTTTTTGGTTCCAACGTTTTCGTTCTGGAAATTTCGACTTGCAGAACAAGCCCCGTGGACGGCCTGAGACTCAAGTTGATAATGAAGAGTTGAAGGCTATTGTGGAAGCGGATCCATCGCAAACCACGTCCGAGTTAGCTGCAGGCTGCGGTGTTAGTGATAAAACTGTTTTAATTCACTTGAAGCAAATTGGGAAGATTAAAAAGCTTGAAAGGTGGGTACCTCACGAATTGACTGAAGCAAACCGGCAAACGCGCGTCGACTGCTGCGTTACATTACTAAACCGGCACAATAATGAAGGTATTTTAAACCGAATCATTACCTGTGATGAAAAATGGGTTCTTTACGATAATCGGAAGCGCTCAGCGCAATGGTTGGATCCTGGCCAGCCAGCCAAATCCTGCCCCAAGCGAAAATTAACCCCAAAAAAGTTACTTGTAAGCGTTTGGTGGACTAGTGCCGGTATTGTTCATTACAGTTTTCTCAAATCTGGCCAGACTATTACGGCTGATGTCTATTGTCAGCAATTGCAAACCATGATGGAAAAGCTAGCGGCTAAACAACCTAGGCTGGTCAATCGCTCCACGCCACTGCTGCTTCACGACAACGCTAGACCACACACTGCGCAACAGACGGCTACTAAATTAGAAGAGCTTCAATTGGAAAGTCTAAGACATCCTCCGTACTCCCCGGAACTTGCTCCAACAGATTACCATTTTTTTCGAAATTTGGATAACTTCTTGCAAGGGAAAAAATTCAACTCCGATGGGGCAGTCCAAATCGCCTTCAAAGATTTTATTGATTCCCGTCCGACTGGTTTTTTTAGTAAAGGGATCAATGAACTACCTATAAGATGGCAAAAGTGCATAGAAAATAATGGTTCATACTTTGATTAATTAAATATATTATATTAAAAAATATTCGACTTTTTGTTCCTCCCATACAAAACGCCAATTTCATATGTAAGGACCTAATATGTTACATGAATTTTTGAAGTATATCTTACGCCGACGTAGACGTTTTGTTTTGGTGCACTATTAATATTTTAATTTCTTATAATTGGACTCTGCGCTTGAAGCGTCAGTTTGCCAATTTTAAGTTAAATAAATTTATAAATTAAAAAGATGTTTTTCAGTTGAACGTAACGTTATTATTCAGTTCAGTTTGTCATTAATGGCTGCTGCGGTTGGTTTGTCGCAGTTCACCAGCGTCCACGTCAGAGCTTCCTAAGCACAGACGTGTAGAGGTACTAACATAAAAATAGAGAGACTACTTCTTAATTGCTTGCTTTGAAAAATCATTACTGAACATAAGTAAACATAACGCTATTAATCTTCTTCTTTTATTTGACGGCGTCCTTGGCTATAATGGCCGTCAACAGCCAATGTCCGTATGTTTTGTTGGACATTTGATTTCAGTTCAGTTTCTTGTAATTGGACCTTGCGCTTGAAGCGACAATTTGCCAGTGTCGAGTTAAATAAAATTATAAAGTGAAAAAGATGTTACTCAGTTGAACGCCATTTTCCCTTATCACTTCGTTAAGATTTAACGCTATTATTGTTTAGTTTGGTTTAGTTTTGGTAAGCGTGTGACGTGACATTGACATAAGGTGCTAGGTGCTACGTACCTTCTTTCCTCTCAGGGTCGTCTTGCGGCAGTGTGGGCCTGCCGGCGTCGAGCCAGTACAGGCGACTGATGTAGAAGGGACCGCAGTATCCATCGCTGCAGCCGTGGGCGGTGTCGCAGCCGGCTACATGGCAGAGGCAGCGGACACATGCGTCGTTCAGATTTGAAACGCGCACTTCTGGGGTTAAATAATAATAATAAATAATAGTCA
The DNA here is from genome assembly GCA_929108375.1 of Gymnoscelis rufifasciata. Taxonomy (NCBI): domain Eukaryota; kingdom Metazoa; phylum Arthropoda; class Insecta; order Lepidoptera; family Geometridae; genus Gymnoscelis; species Gymnoscelis rufifasciata. The sequence continues at coordinate 11,464,967 of OV815318.1, read as the reverse complement.
TTTATTTCAGGTATCACAGGCCCTTATAAACATATAGACTACCTATCATTACTATCATTACCTACAATATTTTTATCTTTATCCACTTTCTCAATGAGTAAACTTATTCAATACTGTTTCGCAAATTATGATTTATTATAAAACTGCCTTAAATTTGTTCGCAAATGTAAACTTTTCAAATATTAACTACATTGGTTAGCAATTTATTAACTTTTTAACCCCCGACCAAAAAAGAGGGGTGTTATAAGTTTGACGTGTCTGTCTGTGGCACCATAGCTCCCGAACGGATAGAGCGATTTCAATTTAGTTGTTTTTGTATGAAAGGTGAGTCTGGCGCAAATGTTCTTAGACATGTTTCATGAAAATCGGTTGAGCCGTTAAAAAGTTATGGGGTTGAGAGTGGGTAAGGAAAACCGAAAATCTGCAAATATACTAGTGTGGGGTATCAAATGAAATCGAATCGCGTCCACATTACATAATATTATGTTGTTTTACGTTTAAGGAAATTAAGGTATTTTTCTTAAATTTTAAATTTAGATTTATATTATTTATTTATTTAAAAATACTATATTTGAACAAAAACTTTGTACAAAAAGGTGGGCTTAATGCCTAGGCATTATCTACCTGCCAACCTGTATTGGTTGCTAACATTGTTGGCGTGCTGTTATACAGTAAATATATTAAAAGTATTTCACAAAAAAAATATATAGTTTACAAATAAGAAGGAAAATAATATGAATAATAAATCTAAAATTAATATTCAAAATACTGAAAATACTGAGGTACCGAACAAAATTGGTATGAAATCATTAAATAGAATATTATTTAACCTAAAGTAGAAATTATCGCGATTGCTCTTATTGTTCAATGTTTTTATGTAATGTATGTTATAATTATGGATCTTTCGCATTCGAAACTGTAGACACTTCGACCACGATTGAGTGGACGTTAAATGGCTAAATTAAGATGTCGAAGGTAGCTTTTGTACTTTACTAGAACAACAGCAATGTCCGTGCACAATTTAATCTAAATCGAGCTTCTCTCGCAATATTAGATTTGCCGGCGAAATGTGATATTTGACCACGGTAAAATAAGCGTACCTATGTGTTATTCTGATATATAACGGAAAAACAAAAACACACGTACAAAACATCAGAACAAGAACCCGGAAATAACTTACCTTGCGCTATAATGTTGATTATAAATCCAAAAACAATAAAAAAAACATGACTCTCGTGCATTTTTAACTAATAACAACACATAGGTGATGAACAAATTTATATGTACACTCACAAAACTTGGTATTTTATTTATGTACTTATATAATTTATTTCTCTTTAGGTTAACCGCACAATTTTATATATATTTTAATTGCAATCAAATAAATTAAAGTTTTTTAATAAAATGGAGTAAATTTTTGACAACAAACGTTTGATGTAACCGCAGCAGTCATTTGCCTTACAATGATGTTCAAAGATGCTGTGATGAGAGTGTTGACATCATAACTAGTTTCTGGAATAAGCGCGCAAAAAACGCAGTAAAAACTATAGTATCAAGTGACCTATGATGTACTGCCCACGCTAACAATAACAGGTAAAGTTTGTGAGTAAGTTACCTATAAACCATTAGGTACCATAACCACATATATATATATATACAGTATTTCAACTCGGCCGAGACTTGGAAATAAATGGCTGCAGCCGCGCGGTACCTGGACATGAGAAAGGCCAGTCAAGTCAAGTCAAGCTTAGTAGTCAAGCTAGTAGATGTAATTAAATTTACATCTACTAGCTTGACTTTAAATCTAGTTTTGTATAGACAACATTACGAATAAGTATCTTAGCTGAGAAAATGCTATTTAATTAATCTTTATGGAGATATATTTTAAACTTATGGCGCAAAGATACAAGATACATAACATCTGGGAAAGCCCAACCAAGAAAAGCTCATCCATGGATGTGAGAAGTCCGGCCGGGGAATTGGTATCCAAGTGGATGAACTTACAAAAGTTACAAACTTACAAAGTTTTGCCCCGTGCAATTATTGCACACCCTAGAATTGACCGACCAAGGAAAGTTCGCCCCTGATTTTTATGACCATGGTCATAAAGTTTTGGCCACGTATTACTGGGTCGGGTATTCTTGGTTGGACAATTTTTGGCTGGGCATTCCTGCCTTAATTTTTACAAATATTGTTTTTTTACAATATTTTTTAATTAGGTGATTGACAACTAATGCAAATATTCAATCACAGATATATGTAGTCAAAGAGAGTGTAAGCACTACACGTTTGATATTGTAGTATGGACAAAAGAGTTTCCTTGTTCTTAGGATTCAATATGTACCTACTAAAGTAATTAGATATGTTTTCAAGTGGGAGTCATAGATTCGCGACCGAATGTTTTTGGTAGTTACCATTGTTAGTATGTTTTTAATACCTAGTAAAAAAAATAGAAAGAACATCAACGTTGTATGGAAGCCTTCTTATTTACATATATACATCCGTATCCACATCCTTATTATAATAAGAGAACCAAATGATTTAATTGTTCACGATTTGAGAATACGATAATTTGCATATAGTAGACGTATCTTGACTCTTTCTTAGAAGTCAAAATGTATTGTTATATTCTGAGAATACAACCTTCTAGGTATCTAATAATCTTAATAGTAATTTTACATAGCTGAAAGTTTTCAAACTACTGGTGCATTTGGTCCAATTTATAAAAAGATTTTAGTATAAGCTCATATTTAAATAAGTTTGAAGGCTACTTACTTTATTCTTGCTCGAAATAAACATCAAAACCTATCCAGTTGTGTCTACCAAGTTGTCCCTTAGAGCTTTGTGTCTTTTTTTGTAGTGAGGAACTGGGACATCGTAAAAGAGATGAACATTTTATTTTTTAATACCACGCAGTTGTCTCCTCTGGTGATGATGCAAAAAATGTTGTTGGAAGTAACTTATAATAAAATATATCGTTTCGATATTGTAAGAGAGTCAAATAAATAAACGATTTACTTTGATATTTTAATATTGTTTTAATGGTGCATTATCTCTCTTATGCAATTGGAGCTGTATAATTATAAACAAATGTATCTCCCCTGGCACGCGCGGCGTTACGCCTAGCGTAAAAATCAGGGCAAAACTGCAAAACATCCTCAGGAGTGCACCAGTCGATTCTGTTGCAACACTCGTCCAAAGACCATACTTCCTTTACAAACGATTCGTCCGAATTACTCGATTCATCGGCTTCTGTAACAAAGGAAAATTTTGTAAATTGTCTTGTAGTTTTTCGTCAATGTTCACTGGACTGCCGCGCCGCCCTCAAATGTGTTTAATTTATATCGGTTATTAATGGTCTTGTGAGCAGTGGCGTAGATAGTTGACTAAGGAAGGGTTTCTATGTATTCCACCGAGGGGTCAAGTGTTGGTTTAGTATACGAAGATTTTCTCCTTGGTCTGGGAGTTTAATATATGTAGATATATAATAAAAAATATCTATCTATGTATGTCTATTATATTAAGTATACAAAATGTCTAGTACCTACCCGTAACACAAGCTTACAGTATACAACGGGCTGGATGTTGTTGTGTGAACTGTCCGGCAATACCTATTTATATAATTGACGACAGCAGCGGCAACTACTTCGGACGCGACTGACAAACAATGTTGTTGGCAATGTTGCAAAATAACAGAAACTTATAAAGGAATATATATATAAATATTGCTGTACAATCCACACAGCAACATCTAGCTGAGATGTAAGTTTGTAAATTCTAAAAGTTTGTTTTAAAGGATAAATCGTCGGTTAAAAATAAATGCTTACTCTTTTCTTGAGTTTGTTTGGTGGTTTCGGTAGTACTTTCCTCCTTAGGAGGATATCTGGTGGTGACATCATGCAGAGAACAGAAATCTGCGAAATGTGATTGGTAATATTCTCCGCAGTTATGTAGAGAAGATTTTATGGGACTTTGCGTTGTAGTTGGCTCTTCTTCAGATGATTCGGGCAACACCATTGCTCCGATGGCCGCAATAAGCCCAATTATGGCTAGTATAATATACAGCTTCATGGTGACTGTAAAAAAAATTGGACTAAGTATCAAAGTTGATTATCTTATCTTTATCTTAATGTTTCAAAGACTATAGATAAGTTCTAAATGACATAATTTTTACCTGAGGTTTTTGCGAGAGCAAAAAAAAACTGATGAAATAATATATAATCACTGTAAATTAAGTCAAAAATTACAGACTATTGAAGTTTGTTAGAAGTAGAGGAAGAACGCGTTATAATAGAGTGATCCCATTTATTTCGAACCTCGGTGTTTCGTTTACTTTTGACTTATATAAACTTCGTTTAGAACTTTGGTATAACTTGTAACATCTGGCAAGTCATGATATTGATGAAGATGTTTTGAACATTGATTTTGGATTACCTACTTTTGCTGCTGACTGTACAATGGCGTCGGTTGAGACTACACAGATAACGCTTTAGTACTGCTTTTTATTAAATAAAATTGAAAAGTATGAGATGGTCTCATACCTAGGGTTCCTTGTATTTCAATAGTTTATTTATTTATTGTTATAAAAAAACACTCAAAAATTTTTTGCAAATAGTTGCAGTTCGAGCCGTTACCCATTTAAGCATTGATCTCACTTCATTAAAAAGTAAATCGTGGTTTATTAATTATTAAAAAAATATACTAACTAGATCTCTTTAAAACTATCGTTGGAACATTCTTTTTTTCAGATTTATTATTCTCCTATTTTAGAAATTGTCGATATATCAATAGGCACTTACCCGGAAAAGTTATAGCAAAGCAGTGTTATAATACTATGTCATAGAACAGTATTTCAAATACATCTGCTTACATGCGCGAACTCTGGGTCAACACTTATCTATTACAGGGTGTAAACAAGTCAATATGTTTATTGTAATGAGGCCGCTTATACACGGTGTAACGCGATCGACGGATCAACGAAAGCTGGAAGATAGGTGCCCAAATACCTATCGATTTTACCCCTATGTAGAGGTTACGTAGTAATTTATTATTCTATGGTAGAGGTATGTTCCCCGATTTTATATACTTTATTCTATAGAGATATTCTTTTTAAGTTTTTTTTTGTAGTTTGTCAGCAACTTGGTTCACAAAAACTGGTAGGTCGTGATTTTTGGCACAAAATTAGCTGTATAGTGGTGTTGGTAACTTACAATAAAATCATTTTGCAAATTAAAATAAAAATAAAAAAAATTAAAAAGAATGTTTAACTTTAAAACAAAATGACAAATAAAAATCACTGTATGTAAATAAACTGTATTTTTTTATCTGGAATTTAGAATTTTAAATTAAAGAAATTAAATACAATTTTAACTGACTTGACTGACAAGTCTCTTTACAGTTCCATTGTTAAAGTACACCATGTATAATATCTAACTATGACCAGAAATGAGACGTACCTACTAAAGAAATCAAGGCCAGTTAACCTAATTCAAATAAAAGTGCGCCCACACCGGATACAAAAATTTGTAGTGTTTGGTGTCACTCTACACTACAAACTATTCAAAAGAAAACGAGGAAAAAAATGTACATAAAATACAATAATATAAATTTTACTTGTATAAAAATTATAGCCCCGCTATCTACCTGTGCCTGCTATGCATGCCATGCGTTTTTTTTATTAGAAGCACATTTTATTTTGATTTTTTAAGCCTCAGTTTTTTTTATTTAAGTTTTTTTGCACACTTACCTGATACATCAATTCGATGTTTGTTACCACCAAATTTAGCTTTCAACATTGCTTGCAGCACCTTTAGTGGTCATGTGGTGAATTGTTCACCCAATCACTCTATAATAGTTTTAATTTTTCAAAGAATTTTCAAAAAGCAATGATTTCAAAACATAGCAGTAAAGCATAGTTTCAAGAAAAAAGTATTTTGTATTTTGCAACTACAAAAAACCTCTCTTAAAGTATTTCAAACAGAATAGATACTTATATACGTGCAAAATATAAAATAGGCATTTTGTAATGTATTTAACATAGACTTTTATTGTTTAAAAAAAAAAAAAAATTGTTTTACACGGCGTTGCCCGTGTTTTTGGAAAAATAAATTCGCCGTCAAATGAGCTATCTAACATTGAAATATTTTTTCAAATCGGACCAATAGTTCCAGAGATTCAAACAAACAAACTCTTCTAGCTTTATCACTTAAGTATATCTATGTCACATTTCTGTTGGTGTATAAGTTTAGTATTTGTGAACATAAATTGACTCCTATGTCACATTTCTGTTTGATGTAAGTATTCGTGTGAACATAAGTTGAGTACTGTTTAAAAACATAAGAAAGTTCAAATAAATTCAATTTATTGAAGGTTTCACTTGTGTTTTCAAATAATTAAATGACCCTCTCATCACATTTTCTGGGTATTGTTATGCCTATACCCTAAGGGTCAAAAGTTCAAACAGTTTAATTTATCATGCTTAGTTTATCATAAAAAAAAATAGTTCATAGAAGAAGATAAATAATTTAATGTAAACAACTGGCATAGAAACTTGGATAAAAAATAAACTAGGTAAGTTAGTTCTTTATGTTAGTATTAAAATACCTAATTTTAATAGCTGTTTTTGTCTTTGAACAAGTGTCGCAAAAATATTAATTAAATTCTACGCGTTTTTCGTCTCCTAGTTGTCGCTTTGGTAAAGCGTTTTTAACGTTATAAGTTTGACATGTCTGTCTGTCTGTCATGTCTGGGACATAATAGCTCCCGATTCGGTTCCATTTAAATTTAGTTTTTTGTAAGAAAGGTGCGTTTGGCGCGGGTGTTCTTAGTCATGTTTCATGAAAATCGGTTGAGCCGTTTCAAAGTTATGGGGGTGAGAGTGGAGAAGGAAAACCGAAAATCTGCAAATATACGCGACATGCGCTTTTTGAATTGATATCCATTGAATACGCATCGCGTGCACATTACCAAATAATATTATGGTGTTTTAATTTTAAGGAAATTAAGGCATTGGAATCGGAGGTTTTACTTAAATTTTAAATTTAGATTTACTTATATCTTAAGTTATAAGAAAACTGTATAAAGGTAATTAACTTACATTTAATGTATTTTCAAAATTAATATTGGATAATGACGCCTCGCTTTCTCTCACAAATAATGAGACTTCGCCGTAGATATACGAGCGGCCATAACAATTCGTTTTGTTTTTTGTGATCAAGTCTACAAAAGTATCGCAGGTAAAATGATGTATGATGTATTGAGTTCAAAACAAACAATCAAAGATTTCATCCCAATGATTTATTACAACATAGCTTTAATGGTCTTGGTTTTAAATAAAAATTTATCGCCCAAATGTATGTACCCAATTCGATAATTTTTTTTGTTTTGTGTTTTCTTCTTTTAGGACAAGGTGCCACAAAAAAAGGGAGCACGAAGTTCCCGGGTAAGCAAGTCATTTTTAAAATTAAAACTGGTAACCTTTATTCATGCTATTAAAATAGATTTAAGGGCAGAACTCTGCAACATCAGCAAGTTCACAAACTTGACTACAGCAGTCCGAAAGGGATTCAATCCGGGATATTTTGTTTGCGTTATAATAGTCTGTAACAAATAAAAGTATTAATAAATACTCCGTGCCACCTACATAGTTGTAGTGGATGGTCAGGGGTTGTCAGAACTTCGGCTTATCACGTCGTATGTAAATAAATAAATATATTCGGAACATCCACGCAACAACATTTAGCCCCGTGGTAAGCTCTTGTGTTACGGGTACTAGACATCTGATATTCTTAATATAACAGACATACATACATAGATATTTTTTATTATTAATATTAATGCTCCCAGACCAAATCAATGTACAATCACTTGACCCCTCGGCGGGAGTCGAACCCTACCTTGCAATGCAAGCGTACCTCCGCTCACCGCGCCACTGAGGCAGTCACATAACTATAAACTTGGATACTCGAGTAATCTCAGGGTAAATCATCTACACCCTAACTGACCTAAGTCTTGTTAAAATGCCTGACCAGCGACACAGTCGCCATAGCCAAAATTGACTAGGACACCATCATCATCAACATTAATACGCCGTGATAATAAGCATCGTTCTACGGTAAAACATGATCGAGGGGACATTTCATCAAAAAAATAAAAGTTAATCCCATATCTAACTTATGTATGTCGCACGCTGGTTTCCTGCATCTTCTATTTATACATCATAACATAATCGAAGATCTTACTTATATTTAAACAGAAAAACTAGTTGTGTAATTTCATTCGAAATAAGCAAGAAACCATACCATATTCCCCGGAACAGATAATTGACAAAACAGATGCCATTCTCCTCCCACAAAATCTCGTCATTTCATTTACTTCAATGGACGCCACCAGCCCTACGGCCAAGAGTAACATAATAAACAGCTTCATGTTATCTGAAAATTAAAAACAGTTTTCGAATCCTGTTTAATCTTAAACAAGTCTAAGGCTAGTATTGATATACCAAATATCAACCCTAAATTTGTTATTAAGTGCACATTGAATTATATGGCTTGTACATTGCATATATTTCAAATTTAAAAAAAATAAAAAAAAAAACATTTTAGTTTACCATAAAATTTAATTATCATACTATTTTGTTATGTGTGCGCTTTCATTTGAGTTTCCAATCAAGTATATTTGCATGTTTGTATAAAATTGCATAGAGTAGCATTAAAATACTAAACAATTTATTTTAAAATAATATTGAAACAAATTTGTCTCAATAAAATACAAGAAAATAATATTAAATTGTAATGTCTTACCCAGAGATAGTTCCGAACCACTGATGCGGTCTTATATTGTCTATCGAGTCATAAATGCCTGTATTATTATCAAGTAGGTATCTGACCCTAGGCACCGAATATAACCCTAGGTATCTCCGTATTATTTACTTAATAAGATATAATTGAATGGGCTACAAAGATTGTTCACAATATTTTGTGCTTAATGATTTTCTTTGTAAATACATACTTATGATAGGTACATAAAAAACACCCAGACCCGAAACCAGAAATTGTAAATCATACAAAATCTGGTCCCCGGCGGGAATTGAACCTCTTCGCCCACCGAGCCACAGAGGCCCTCAAATTTTCCTATTGTGTCACATTAATCTATATTAATATTATATTATTTTTATTGAACAAAATCTTTGTTTTTCTCACATGTTTTAGGTAGTAAAAAAAAAACATAGTAGGGTCAGGGAGACAACAGTGGCTCGGGTTTATTTTCAAAGTTCTCGTAAATTAAAAAAACTTGAATGATTGAAATTAGCACAGATTCTTGTTCCACTATAGTAACAAGGCGTTATTTTATAAAAAATAATTAATAATTTTTCAAGAAATGAGAATTGAGTGTGTACTAGTAGTGACTCAGCACTACTCAGTATTGGTTACTTGTAATAAATGAACAAATGTCAAAAGTTTTCATTATAAACATTATTTGGATGGTTTTTTTTATAAAACCGCTGTCAGGTGACAAGGCAGCCATTGTATTTTGCTACATAGTTATCTGCTTCTAATATTTTCATTTAATATTGTGTGCCAAAAGGATAATTTTAGAAGTAGTTTATGATTGTATTTTTTTTAATGTTCTTTGCGCCACTGTGTACTCTTTTAAACAGATTTAATATTGACGACTACGCCATTTCGAAAAAATCGATATTGGCAATTGACTCGGCTAACATACATAGCAAATAAATATTGAAATATTGAATTAAATATAAAATACTGCTACAGTACATTTTTTATAGCGAATTTAATGATTATCACAAATGATGATGAACTATTGACAATTAAATTAAACACACCTATATAAAAAAAAACTTTAGGTCGTGGAAAGTGTCACTGTGATTCAGGTGACACTTTCCTTGCGCCTGATCCTGACGCTGACTGGTTTGACTGTATTTGGGTATGATTTGCTTCAATGTTGCGTTTAAAATCAATAGATCAATCAATCATTTATTAAAAAGAAAGTATTACATAGTAAAAGTTAGGCGAGTAAATCGCGTATTTCTGGTCAAAACACGTATGAGCCACTGTTGTCGCCAGAGTTACTGTTGACGCTAAACCTACAGCATTTACTTAGCAATTTTTATTTAGCTTATAACAATAATGTTATTATTTTGTATTTTTTCCTTTTGTCTTATGTCGTAACAGATCTGGCGAAGCATATCTGGAGTACAAGTGAAATTGGCTCTGCAGCACTGGTCCAAAGATGTTACACGGGGTTGATCTGGAACTGAAAAAGAAGAAGAAACATTGAACTGTCAAAGTCAAACAATCATACCACAAAGTGCCTTTGTAGCGACGCAGTGGTATTCTGTTCTTTTGTAGCTTACTTTTAGTGATAAGGGGAATACACGATCCACGTTCGAATCCGAACGATCGTCAAGGTCATGTTGAATTGAAATTGCAAAGCTTTGTCGGTGATCGTTTCTAATACTTAGCATTCTAGGCGGTCGGAACCGATCATGAGCGCGATGACGTCATTTTGAGCTGTCAGTTGGTGGTCGGCATGGATCGGATAGGTTTACTCAATCTTTTGTAACTCTTTTAATGTTCCCAGAACTTGCCGGTTTCCTCACGATGTTTGCCGTTAAAGCACGTGTTCAAAGCGCACATAAATTTCTCAAAAAGAAAAATTCTGAGATGCGTGGCTGGATCGTGGGTTCAAACGACCTTTGAAATGAAAGTCGAGTGTCCTTCACTTAGCCAACACGGCTTTTTAACAACTTGCATGCTTATTAATATTAATTTCAGGGAAAGATATTTAAAACGTACCATCCGTACTGGGTGTGGTGGTATCGTTAGAAATCATAGAACAGAGCAGCTCGTAGGCACGACGTATTACATAAGCACATTTAGGTTCTGGTTGCGGTGGCCCCGCAATATCCTGTGCCGGCAAGGACGCCACTAGGCCGACGGCGAAAACTGACAGAAGAAGCAGCTTCATGATTTCTGAAAATACATTCTGATTCTGATTACTCTGATTTGACTCGTTCAATCCCAATCCGATACAAACCCGTGAAAATGATGATCTAGAAATCTCAGACCGAATTGAGATCATCCTTTCTATCGACGTCAACTTTTATAAATTTTTCGGATTGGAATTTCTATAATGACGGAAAATAATCAGATGACGGTAAGTGGACGTAAATTACAATAAAAATAATTCCAGGGACCTTATTTCCATGGTCGGATAGGATGGGACGTAGTGTAAAACTGCACTAAAGCTTGACTTTCTGTCATTCATAGAAAGACAAATGGCAACGAATGTCACATTTAATTTATTATATAGACCGTCTAATGTGCCAGCAAGAGAGTGGGGTTGGAGACTCAAAATGGCTTTCAACTGAGTAACATTTTTTTCACTTTATAATTTTATTTAACTCGACACTGGCAAATTGTCGCAAAGTCCAATTACAAGAAACTGAACTGAGTGGGATCACTCGCACATAAATAAATATAAATAAATAAATATTTACCAGAGATGCGCAGGTGAGATGAGGAAAGTATGTTTCATATAAGGAATGTAGAGCGGATAACCATTCGTTTTGCCTAAATTGTAATCGGTTGTTATTGCGCACAATATCTATCTCTACAGGGTGTACCAAACTAATGATCACTATTGAACATTTTGGAGCTGAATTAAACGCAAATTCAGCTATTTTAGCCTTTCTAAAATACCAAAAATATTTTTAAATTTTAATCTTTCCTTTAATTTTTTTGACTTTAATCTCCACTGATGTAAAGTCACAATGTGATCTAAGATGGAGCATAAAGACCTAAACGGTAGTTGGCTTCTCCGGTCCACGTTACGAAACACGAAAAAATCGTTTCACGCACTGGCCCAGCCCGGAGGGTGGTGATATGCCGCGGCCGAAGGCTACGACCAGAGACTGTTCTTGACCCTCTTAATCCTTACACCTGGAGGTCACAAGGATTCAGAGGATTAACGTGAACAGAAAATACCTCAAAATATAATATAGGTATGAAAATACTATGGGGCCAGCTACGGTTTGAGTACTAGAAATGACATAATTTGTCAAAGGTTTATCCAGCGGGCCGGATAGTGTTTTTATAGATAGATACAACCATGGTTAAGCGCTGGTGCAACAGTGGGAAACGAACCCCCTACCCGGAATATCAAGGAGACTGTTTGTCACCCTGCATCATCATGTATTCTAGAGATAGATAAGTGTTGACCTTTTGTACCCACAGTATCTTCTTATCTCTGTTCTTTACGAACAAATAGCAAATAACAAAATATAACTCATAAATTCTTTATTTTACACAAAAAGGATCCATGAATTTTATAATTAACAACAAAAGAGATAAAAGCTGGGCTGTGCTATTCGCTTCTCAGTTTAAAAAAATGAAGCGAACTGTCAAGACAATGTTATTTCCTTGATTATTCTTAGTTTTTATTTAAATTAGCTTTAAGTTGACCTGTCCATGTATGCCATGTGCGTCTAAGGACTTAAACGTTTTGACTTTCACTTTGAACTTTTAATTACAATGGTCATGTACAAAGGCGAGCTTAACCCTTTATGAGTTTTCTTACTGCAAACCTGTGGTGATGAAGAAACGTGAAACAAAATAAGAGTAGGTAGAGATGCAGTGTACATACAAGTTAGAAATAGAGACTGAAATATGAATATAAAAACATAAGGTACTACGCAGACACGTATAAATGTAATATTATTATTTTCTTCATTTCGCAATAGAGAACATCTCCAGTTCACAATTATCGATATATATTATTACATAAATTTATGCTATTAATTATATACTTACTAACTTAATAATGATAATTTCATGTTAAAATCTCAAAGATACAACCTTTCGTAACATAAATGTTAGTTTAAGCTAATCCTATGTAAATGTTGTAATGTCAGAACGGGGCTCATAGTATAAAATAAATTTAAGACTTTTATGTAACCACATGAAACAAGTAAGGTAGATACCAAAATTTTTAATTTTCTGCATGTATTTTAATAATCATTTAGCTTAACTTTCTTTTTTGTTAACTATAAGTTATAGAGAAATTAATTTTTCATTCTAAACCTGAATTTCTTAAGTTATCAACTTTCTGGTCGTGTTTTAGACTAATAGATTAAGGTAGTAATAAAATAAAGTACACAGCATTTAGTTTAATTTAATTTCCTTTTGTTTCAAGTCGTAGCAAAGATGGAAAATCATTTCTGGAGTGCAAGTCACATTGGAACTGCAGCACTCGGAGAAAGATGTTAAGCGTGGTTGATCTGGAGCTGAAAAAGAAGAAGAAATCATTGAACAATCAAAGTCAAACAATCATATTTCACAAAGTGCCTTTGTAGCATCGTAGTGTATTCGTGTGTAGTAGTCTAGTATTATCTTCTTTTGTAGCGTACTTTTAGTAACACCGAGAATACGCTATCCATTCTGACTACCGACTGATCGTCTATGGTCAGGTTGGATTGGAATTGCAAAGCTCGGTGCTACTAAAGGACGCTCTAAAAGAAGATAATGTCGGTGATTGCTTTTAATAGCATTCTAGACGGTTGGAACCGATCATGAACGCGATGACGTCATTTTGAGCTTTCAGTTGGCGGTCGGCATGGATTGTGTAGCAGGCCTTTTAACATGAACTTTAATCTCTACATAGTGCAAAATTTGGTTTCAAAATCTAAGTGAACAAACAGCGGAATCGATTTAGTTTTGTATGTCAACATGTCAACCAAAAAAAGAAGCCATTTCAGTTCAGTTCAGTTTCTAGTAATAGGACTTTGAGCTTGAGCGACAATTTGCCAGTGTCGAGTTAAATAAAATTATAAAGTGAAATACTATATGTTACTCAGTTCAACGCCATTTTGAACAAACAATCCTTTATTAGCCAATAATGACGTTTTTTTTAGTACTTAATCAAGCAAAAATTTACTTATTCTTTTGTTTTTTTGGATATCATTTTGTTTGACAGTAGAGACATTATTACAACTAAAATGTATAAACTTACCAGGCGTGGGTGTTGTGGTTTCGGCAGTCATTATGGAACAGACTAGCATGTAGGTACTACGTAGAAGGAAACCACATTTAGGTTCTGGTTGCGGTGGCCCCGCAAGTTCCTGTGCTGGCATGGCTGCCACTAGGGCGACGGCGAAAACTGACAGCAGAAGCAGCTTCATGATTTCTGAAAATACATTCTGATTCTGATTACTCTGATTCGACTCTGAAAAATTTTTAATTCTATCGAATTCCTTTTTCCGTATTTGATCCGTAAAAGCAGTTTCGCACTACGTCAAATCCCAATCCGATCCAAACCCGTGAAAATGAGAAACTATAAATCTCGAACCTACTTCAGATATGTTATTTACACGTGCTTTCAATCGATGACAAATTTAATGAATTCTACGGATAGGAGATTCTAGAATGTCGGAAATTAATCGGGTGACAGAAATTGGATCTAGCGTGTTTAATTACCATAATAATAGTTTGATGGGATGGGACGTAGTGTAAAACTGCATAAAAGCTTGACTTTCGTTCCCTCATACATAGACGAATGACAGCGAAGTTGACATTTAAGTATGAGGGTGGGCAACCTGCACTTAGGCGGTTTTATTGTGATTATGAGAACAAGATTTAATTTTTAATATTTACAGGAGATGCGCTGCGCAAATATTAGATGAGAGAAGTGCGTTAAGGAATGTAGAGCGGATAACCATACGTTTTGCCTAAATTGTAATCGGTTGTTATTGCGTACAATATTCGTCTCTACAGGGTGTACCAAACTACTGGTCATTGTTCGCAGCATCGTAATTTTTTAGCTAAATTAAACATTTAGCAAAAAAATATTGCGTTTTTACTATGTTTTTATCCCAATAGATCCTTTTTAATATTGGTATCAAAAGACTCTATGGGCCAGCATAGAGCCTTTTGATATCATAGGATTATAGGAATGACAGAATTTGCCAAAGGTCATCTATACTTAGTATAAAATAAAGTCCTCCAACGCATGTTTCTGTCCCACAAACTCAAAGACTACTTACCGGTTCTTTATGCGCTCTTCTGCAAGGCCAGCTACTTTTATTACAAATAGGAAGTCCAAAACCCGCTGGTCCAACAGCGGGAAAACAACCCGCTACCCGGAATGTCTAGAAGACTTTTTGTCATCCTGTATCATCTGTGTTGACCTATTAGACCCTCAGTATCTCCATATCTGTGTTCTTTACGAACTAATTGCAAATAACAAAGTATAAGTTACTGCGCAGACACGCATAAATGTTATATTGTTATTCTCTTTCATTCCGAAATAAAGAACATCTCAAGTTCACAATAATCAGTAAGTAACATTTGGCTTTTTTGTTAACTAAATCAAAATAATTATGTGAAATGGCCTCCACTTTGAGTATAAAGTTTTTCTGTTATTTTATATGTAGGTTTATCTACAAGGTTGGGTTAAAAAGATCGAGAACAAAACGTGGAACGAATTACTACACGTCTACATGAATACACTTTTTTTATTACAATATTTTTTTAATTATTCTCTTCCTTTACAAACCTTACCTTTATAAAGCTATATAGGCTTTAAATAAACAAAATTAAGAACTCGAGATAAATGATGCCATTTGATGATGATGGTGATAATAATGAATTGCAAATTGAATGAAATTATGAATTGCTCTGACATTTTATTCCGATTAATATTTATTTATTTATTTATTGTAAAATCTGTGTTAACTTTTATTTATTATGTCTACCACACTATGTTATTATTTGTTTTGTTTTTTTTTTATTTGTGTCATTCTAACTTGACTGCTAGCTCTTCCAAGGTTCCAACGCAAGACCAGCGCAGCAGGTCTTGACGATTTAGGGTTAAATCGATAATGTTTTTTTTTCAGAAATCATGAAGCTGAGTCTTCTATTGGTTGTCGTCGTTGCGGCTATGGGAGCATCGGAAGTTACCAAAGACATTCCGAATCCAGTGCCCTCGATCTTTGGAGACTGTTATATGTGTGAATATGCTCGCAGTACGTTTTGTAGTGTAGTAGGCAATTCCTTAAGGAACCGTAAACCCAATGGTAAGCTTATCTTAGATAGCCTGCACTGCCTGACGTTATGTAGCATAATATCGGTCCATATATCATATATATGTAGGTTCTTACATATACATCTATAATAAAATAAATTATTATGTACCTACTCAGTCCTCAATAACTAGCCAAGGCATTATTGTAAATGCCTAGGGTATGTTGCACAAATACAGAGTAAAGGTAATCATTTGTTAAAGATTTAGAGATTTTTACAATCTCTATTTTTTTTCATTTCCTTTTGGGAGTATTTATTGCTCACGGTTATCTTTTTTTATTTAAATACAATTGTTCGATCAATAAAACATAACAGTTTAAAATGCACTTATTTTTTTTCAGATCAAGCAATCAAAGTACAGTCTCCGCTCAATGTAACAGATTTTAACGAGTGTTTCAAAAACCTTGATGCCTGTCCTGTTGAGGTAATCCAACAATTATATAATGAAGCACTTCGTCCTGGGTGTTTAATATGTATAATAAAAAATATCTATATGTGTAT
This sequence comes from Gymnoscelis rufifasciata, assembly GCA_929108375.1. Lineage (NCBI taxonomy): Eukaryota > Metazoa > Arthropoda > Insecta > Lepidoptera > Geometridae > Gymnoscelis > Gymnoscelis rufifasciata. The sequence continues at coordinate 11,448,366 of OV815318.1, read as the reverse complement.
GCCTATTATATTAAATACATAGATATACAATATTTAATATTTATTTAATATTGTATATTTCTCCTGCATATACATACAGACTGCCTCAGTGGCGCGGTGGGCGGAGGTCCGCTTGCGGTGCAAGAGGTAGCGGGTTCGATTCCCGCCGAGGAGTCAAGTGTTTGTATGTTCTGCAAGCATTTTCTCCTTGGTCTGGGTGTTTAGTATGTTTAATAAAAACATCTATATATGTATGTCTATTATATTAAGTATATCAGATGTCTAGTACCCGTACCACAAGCTTAGAGCTTACCACGGGGCTAGATGTTGTTGTGTGGATTGTCCGGAAATATTAATTTTTATTTTATTTTATTTATATATATATATAATATCACCTTATTAAATAAATATATTTCATTGCAATTCTTGTTTTATTTATATCACGCATTATACATTTAATGCATGTTTATGAATTTTGGTGGGTAGGTAAATAACTCAAATTTGATTATGTTCATAGAAAAGGTTTTAGCCGCAGAAAAAATTGGTTTCGTAGTTTATCTAATATTTGTCACTTCAATATACGTCTTCGTAGGTTCATCTTCTATTAAGAAAATGAAATGTTGTTTCTGGCGTTACTTAACGTAAAATTAATTTGTACAAAATAGATTAAAAAAAAAATAAACTACTACTTATTAAAAAAACCGACTTCCACTCAGCAAGCATATACCCTTTCAAATAAAGAATTAACAAAATCGGTTAAAAATATACGGAGATTATCCCGTAATACACTCCTCCTTCCTCCAAGTTGGTTAAAAAGTATTACTTAAGAGAACTCTATCTGTTTTGAGTTTGCTGACAGCGTTTCAGAGGTTTTGTATGAAGTAAATGTAAATAAAGTATATTTTAAGTTTTCATAATGGTATACAAAAAATAAATACATCATTTTTAGTTCCATATTCGACCCCAAAGCATTCCTAACTCAACCTATTGTAAAACAACTTGAAAAATATTCGTGACTTGTGTATGGTCCCAAAAACATAGTAGAAATTCTGATATCGATTTGATGGAGCAAATCACATATTTCTTCCTCTACGCATTGAGCGCCCTCGTCGTTTTTGTGCGGTTTGAACTATACTCTAAGGCCCAGGTCGCGAATACGCGTTCTAATGGTTTATAGCGGCGCTCTTAGAACGCCTTGCGTCTATTGTGTTTCTGCCACAATGGGTTTCTTCTTCTTAGCTCTGTAATCTAAAAGTTTAATAAAATCCTGCTTGTATGGATTAAGTCAATCGTCATTTATATTTAGTTGGTAAATATAAATGAGGATTGACCTATTGAAATAAATAAATACACAAATTCAGTAAAATGATTACTATTCAGTCAGTTTAGGTCGTACATAATCTCATCAACTTAAATCTAGTTTTATTCTACGACTTACTGTAACTTGAGTACAATTGTTCTGTGTATAAGTTTAAGTATTATATTTACTTACTGAATGTCTATCTCTACTACTCTACTTTTTTTAAATATTGATGCAGTTACATTAATGTCTCTGATATTGGAAAAAAACAGACAATTAGCTTTTATGTTGCGTTCTTTTGTTACAATCTATTTGTCAGGCATTTTATTTCCGTATTGTTGGGAGTGCGGCACGGTGTGCGGCTAGTTATGTCTATTTGTCAGGCATTTTATTTGCCGTGTTGTTGGTGTTGCGCGACGGCGCTGACACATTGGTTGAAAACGTTGACGTAGTTGAAAGGAAGTTCACCGCTGCATCCGTAACCGCCCAGCTTGTGGATAGCCATGTAATCGTAGCAGTTGATGTGGCCATCTCCGTTGCAATCCTGAGATAAGGAATAAATGGTTATTAATCGAAATATAGTTATTTCAAAACTAAAATTACTCATGTATGTGTCAAGACAATGTTATTTCCTCGAAATTTTTTAGTTTTTATTTAAATTAACTTTAAGTTGACCCGTCCTTGTACGCCCTGTACTTCTAAGGAAATAAACGTTTTTGGCATTGACTTTGTAAAGTTATGTTTGTAATATCTGTATCCGATGATTAAATTGAGATGAAGGTTCTAGAAAAATGCAGTTCTTGATTAAAAAAGAAACGTCGAATTTTTTTATTAATTATTTATTTATTTATTATTAATTAATGTTTTCTGAGTATTTCGTTTTTTAACTTATATTTTTTTTGTTTTGACTATGAAAATAGTCTCCATTATACAATGTGTATTTTCGAACTACACCTTACTTTGAATAAAATACAGCGTTTACTCAAACAGAAACGAAGAAAAAACCAGATGAAGTAGTTTTCATTAAAAAAAATATGTAAACGGCTTTTTTCTTTAAATAATATATATTTTTTTTTTGTCCGATGTTTATTGATAATTTTATGTCGTGTATCCGCACATTTAGTTTCATCAAGGTTCGAAAATACACATTGTATAACTCAAAAATGAACAGATTATTATTATCGAAATTACTCGCGATAATATGGACACCACTCCAAAATTAATTAATCAGCTTATTTCTTACTTAAAATAATAATTTGATTGATTAGTCAATAAATACAAAATTTTGTTGAATTATAAATCAATAATTTTTCAAAATTTCCTGCAGTCAGTCTATTTCTTTTCACAAAAATGTACCTGAGTACTGAAAAGTTAAACGCTAACCACTTTTAATACATTTCTGCAAAATTATGAGCACGTATAAAATATTATCTCATATGAAATAAAAATATATAAAGATACTAGCGGCCCGCCCCGGCGTCCTGAAGCCTGAAGCCATGTTGGCTAAGTGGGAGGACACTCGACTTTCATTCCGAAGGTCGTGGGTTCAAACCCCGCCACGCACCTCTGGATTTTTCTTCTTGAGAAATTTATGTGCGCTTTAAACACGTGCTTTAACGGTGAAGGCAAACATCGTGAGGAAACCGGCATGTACTGAGAACTTTAAAAAGAGTTTGAAGGACATGTGACATTCACCAACCCGCACTTGGCCAGCGTGGTGAATTAAGGCCTAATCTCTCTCGTCAAGAGAGAAGTCCCTGTGTCCCAGCGGTGGGAACGTTAATAGGGTGATGATGATGAAAACCATCCTTTCTCTCAAGTTGGATCGAACTGCACATGGTGTGCGAATTTTATTATAATCGGTTAAGTGGTTTAGGAGTCCATTGAGGCCAAACATTGTGACACGAGATTTATATATATTAAGATATTAACATTTTGATAAATTTTAGAGTATCTACGTTATTGCAAACAATGTCGCATTTTTTCCCGATCTCTGCTTATGATTAATAAGAATGATGTTAGGGACAAAACAACTGTCGAACAACCTCTCTCCGCAATATTGGACCACCGCCACCGTGTGGTGGGTTAGGGATAACTCCCACATTTTTGAAGGTGGCCTATGCCCAGCAGTGGATAGATGTCCTCCATAGACGAAATGATGATTATTATAATATAGTTGATTACCTGAGCGAATCTCTTCATGTATCCTTGAACGGTCAGCGCGGCGCAGTAAGGGTCGTTAGCGCAGGTGGGGTATGCTGAAACAGTTAAAATATTGCAAAGAGGTTAGTATATTCTAATGATAAACCTTCAAACAGAAGGACCTACTTGGTTTATTTTTTTATGAAGTAACCTCGGAACAATTTTATTCGTAAATAGATTTCGATTATTTTTTATAAAATCTTTCACTTTCAATTGTAAATTAAATTTTATAAGAAACGATTCAGTAGTTCTTAAATTATATTAAGTATCTAATGTTTCAGGATTGTTTAATTTTACTTGTTAACTGACTTCATAAAAAGATAGAGGTTTTTAACCCCCGACCAAAAAAGAGGGGTGTTATAAGTTTGACGTGTCTGTCTGGCTGTGTGTCTGTCTGTCTGTCTGTCTGTGGCACCATAGCTCCCGAACGGATGTAGCGATTTCAATTTAGTTTTTTTTTGTATGAAAGGTGAGTCTGGCGCGAGTGTTCTTAGACATGTTTCATGAAAATCGGTTGTGCCGTTTACAAGTTATGGGGGTGAGAGTGGGTAAGGAAAACCGAAAATCTGCAAATATACTAGTGTGGGGTATCAAATGAAATCGCATCGCGTCCACATTACATAATATTATGTTGTTTTACGTTTAAGGAAATTAAGGCGTTGGAATCGGGGGTTTTTCTTAAATTTTAAATTTAGATTTTATTAATTCAACGCTTAGGTACCTATATTATTATAATTAAAAACTGATGCTTTCCAAATGATCCCATTAAAATTTTATGAGAATTGGTCAAGTAGTAAGTTGATACCTTTATGTAGAAATTGACATACCTGTGCAAAATTATCACTGTCAAGGTCAAAAACCAGCATAATTTGATAAAACGAAACGAGTTTCAAAATACTTCTAGTTATTCCCAACTTAGTTAATTAAAAATCAATAAAGAGTCTCAAAAGGAACTTTGTTAATGATTCGGTTACCGATTGGTAAATTTTTTTAAAAATTTAAAAAATATTACCAGTTTTCGTTGCCATACTCCTCCGATTCTCATGAAATTAACTGAGCATATTGAGGAGGTCTGAGAATCGGCCAATATCTATTTTTCATTTTGCAAAACAACGTTTGCTGGGGTCAGCTAGTTTACTATAACTTTTACCATTAACTAAATGTTGCCAATATAATACGAAATGCCAATCTAATAATAAAAAGCCAACCTCCGCGGATATGTTAAACTTGCGCGTTGTAAGTTGTGAGAGTAACCTCTTCCGAGCTCCGACTGCTAAATGTCGCACATGGACCTACTGCACTTTTCAAGTTTACGGTTCAAGTTCAGGTATCCAACTGTACCCTCATGATGTTACAGCTCATACCTACTGGCCGTTTCCAAGGGATACCATATTCTCTTCGGCTATTCGGCCCACTGCAACACTTAAATAAGTGTAGACGGCCATGTCGATTCTTACCATCAGAGTATTCGGGGACTATCTTTGGAAGGCAATTCTTGCACCTTTGATATTATAACGAATTCGAAATATAACCTAAAATAATAGGTTGTTTATTGTTTTTTTTCTATATACCTACATTTTTGCTTTGACAGGCAACCATTCCCGTGCTTATGATTCGCAAGTAAACCGAAAATAATCTACCGAATTTAGATTATAATTCGAATTCATTGTAATTATCATATGTCGGAAGCGAGAATTGGCTTCCATTAGCCCTTAACCACAAATTGCCAGTGACGACTGTTGGAGATTACAACATATAACAACATGTCATAATATCCAATATTTTACGAACCGAACAGCACTTCGGGTTCTGCTTGCAGTCAAATAGAATATAATAACTACGTTTGTCGTAGCCAGTTTGGCGCATGCATGGAGGTTCGCAAGCGTGGAGGTTCTTACCGTTAGGGTCTTCAGGCGACTGTCCCTGTATAGTAGGCTTGCCGGCATCAGCCCAGTATGGCCAGGTGATACGGAACAACCCGCAGTGGTCTCCCTCGCACTGCAAGTTCTGCTTGCAGCCGGACACAGCTTGGCACATGCAGCCGAGACATACTTCTGTGACAGGTGCGGCTGCTGCTTTCGCTTCTTGCAGTTCGGCTGTAAAACAATAAAGAATTTGTGAAGTTAGTTAAAAAATATACGGAAGTTCTGTAGTACGATAATGTTCCATGCAGCTGTAGGACCTTCTAAGCAAATCCAGGTGTAGAAATCCTGTCTAACTGGCGGGCAGAACTGACCCTAAGATTTCTCGTTATTTCGGTGCGAAGAGTCTAACAATATCAATCAATCAATTAACTCTTTATTCTAATCAACATAGATAAGATAATAAAACACTAAGTTACAAGTGTAATAGGCGGCCTTATAGCTGAAAGCGATTATCGTGAACTATACAATTCGTAGGTTACAATATCGTGAAGCTTTCCATCATCATCAATTTAGTAGTATTTAAACTAAATAAGAACTAAAGTTAGACATGTTAGTGAAATTTGTGGTATGAATAATACTTATTATATAAATCTAAATTTAAAATTTAAGAAAAACCCCCGTTTCCAATCCCTTAATTCCCTTAAATGTAAAACAACCTTTAATGTAATACCCCACACAGTATATAGTATATTTGCAGATTTTCTTTTTTCCTTCCCCACTCTCACCCCCATAACTTTTAAACGGCTCAACCGATTTTCATGAAACATGTCTAAGAACACCCGGGAAAAAATCTCCTTTCATACAAAAAAAAAACTAAATTGAAATCGCTCCATCCGTTCGGGAGCTATGAATGATGTAACAGACAGACAGACAGACACGTCAAACTTATAACACGCGGTTGGTTTGGTCAACATTTGGTCGGGGGTTAAAAATGTGTTGTTTCTCTAGAAAATAACTAAATTTGGATTCAAAATTTGATAATAAAAAAATAACGCAAGATATTAAAGCAATGAGCAAAGACTTTGTACATTTCAAGTTTTCGTTATTTGATTAATTATTGCACAAGTCTATAAACATTTTGTCAATATGATTGTGCACGACATATGCTTCAAACTTGAGCCTTATGTACACAAGTTATAAGTACCTATTTACACAAGGCCAAACCATGTTGGCGTTACGACCGGATCAGTAGTACCTTGACCCTAAACACCTATTTAGCATGCAATACATATTTCTATACTTATTTCTTGCCTATAGAGATCCTACACAGTATAGATTAAAACAATGTTGGTTATAATCTAAAAAAACACTGAATAGATATGAAAACCTGTATCGGCTATCATTATCGTCGTACGGTCGTTAACTACACTCGGTTCCAAAAATAACGGGTCTGTCACACGTATGATATCCTAATGAAACGTAGACTGTTCCACTGAGTTTTTTTTTTATTAGCCTATGTTGTCCCACTGCTGGGCAAAGGCCTCCCCCAACTCCCTCCAATAATCCAGAGCTGTTTGCCACCAATTTTAGATATTAATTATTTAGATAAAAACTTCTCATGCGCACCATCACGAAATAAAAAAAAACTATAGTAAGTAATATATGTATTTCAGAAAATAATATATATTTTTTTATGATTGTTTTCATATTTTTCTACATTTTAGTACTTTGTATTGCTTCCACGAGCTCTTCTGACAGCTTCCAGGCGATTAGGCATGCGGTAGGTACATCAAATTTCGAAGCCGGAGATATTTAGTTTCTTGACATACCCGTTATTTTTGGAACCGAATGTAGATAGAAAAGCCGTTTCTAATGGAGCATTATTAAAAATCAATGTAGAAGGTTTCGTTGTCCGGTTGTTTTTTTGTTAAAACCTTACAATTATGTAATTCGCATCCCCTACACTAAGGCAATATATGTACGGTGCTTTTAATATTGACAAACAATACCCTGTACACCCATGTGTGCAAATAAATGATCTTTATTCTATATTCCGGCACTGGACGTGCTACGACTGAAAATTTAAATGATGTTATAAATGTAATTTCCTTCGTATAGGTACTAACCTCTTTTCATATAAAAAAGACCTAAACGCGCTCTGATAACTTTCGCGCTATTACCAAAAGATGATAAAATATTTGCGCCTAGATGAGCACGGATGCAATCGTTTTTTTTGGTGTATTTATTGTTGTTAAGAAAATTCTATTATAAAGATGAAAATAAATTCGATGTGGGTGAACATTCAATCGCTCGTCAGCTACTCGTGTTTTAAGGATTTCCATAAATGTGTTCCTATAATGTAACATTAAAACAAAAGTTCGATGAAACGCCTCATGTAAATTAATTTTATAATGCCAGCGAGTTTGTTTGTTAGTTTGGTAGTACGCACTGATCTCGTGAGTCGCTAAACTAATTATTACTATTTTATTCTCTTTATAGCTTACTAAACCTGCCCGCGGTGCTACCCGCGTTATAATGGATGAAGTACTCTTAACCAACAACATATTTATTTGAATAAAGATTAATATCATTATGTTGATACAACTTAAACAAATTATTTCGACCAAATTAGGTACCATAAAAACGGTTTTTGTGAGTTAATCTTAAAAGATAGACATATACTATCGCGGACTGTTTTTTAGATCATTAAAAGAGCTATTATTATTTAATACATATTTTTTGTGCATCTTGAACCGTTTTGACGGCGCACGCAACGGAAGGCGATGATCAACGATGAAATAATTTCTCCCGTTTTTACACATTTACCACTATATCTTTGCTCTTATTGGTCGTAGCGTGATGTTATATAGCCTATAGCCTTCCTCGATAACTGGACTATCCAACACAAAAAGAATTATTCAATTCGAACCAGTAGTTTCGGAGATTAGCGCGTTCAAACAAACAAACAAACTCTTCAGCTTTATAATATTAAAGTATAAATAAAGTATAGATTAGCTCTTTAAGTGGGAAAATCTATTTAACACCGGCAAAGCCACAGTAAAACACCGTTGGTAATTAATTACTTATTCTTAGGCCTAAGCATCAGCAAAGTGAGAAGCCAAATGCGACCCGGGAGCGTTTGCAACGCGGGACATTTTAGACTGAACTGTAAACATGCTGCTTTGTGGTCGTGTGATACCAATGATACAAAACCATTACTAACTCTTTGCACATTGCGAAGAGTGAGTAATGGCTTTGTATTATTGGTAGCGTCCGCCATGCGGTAGACGCTTTGGTCGTACAGCTTTGACCGAAGCTTGAGAGTTGTTTTTTTATGAAGTAGGTGTTAATTACTTACATAATAACGTGTAGACGTTATAATGTTGTACGGATGTAAAATGTAGTTTAACATCCTTGTGCCTGGTTTTTTATCTAAGAAGGTCCATATTAAATGCTAAAGACTCGTTTGTTTTTCAACCAAGAAGTGAATTAGGTACTTCCGTTCAAAGCTATTACAGAGATCAATTTGTAGATAATCTGTGGTCGGCTGTTATGATTGTAATGACGTCAAAAGATTATTAAGTAATAGGACATTCGTTGCGGTTGCCATTCAAGTTAAGGAAAACCAAATGTAATAAAATTATTATTTTTTCAACTCAATACGTAAAAGTATTATCTAATAAGGTACCATAACTAACATTACCCTACATAAGTATTAAAAAAACAATGCGTGAATACAGGAAAGGAAACGAGGTCAGACAAATAAAACCACAAAAAAAAATCCGTTAATTCTTCATTAAAATATCTGTAATAATATTCATCCAAGTCATTAATAATATTTATGATTCAATTTAGTGTATAACCTGTCATGTCATGTTAATAGGAACAATTAGCGCCGTCAAACCACACTATTAATGTCTGCAATGATTATATTTCAATTATCTAATGGTGTTAATGTAGTATCAATGATAGACATACATTGTAGGAAGGTATTATTGCCATTGTCATCGTAAAGATGTTGTAATTGTAAATGTCACATATTTTACGAGTTATCGACATGCCATGCGGATATTAAAATGTTATAAATGTAGGTAATGGTCATTTGTTCTTTGTTTACATAACTTACTTAACTTATGCGAGGTTTTTATAGTTGGGGCGGTATACTTCATTCACCTGGGGTTATTCGCCCAGGTGCATTAAGTACACTTTTAGTAGGGTTTATTCACCCAGGTGTTTCCAGGCAGCATTAAGTACACTATTTTAGTAGACTTTATTCCTAGTAAAGAATGCAAATTATTTAAGCTCAATATTTTTTATAAATAACAGTGAAAATTGATACCTATCAGGTACCAGTAAGGTTACAATATATAAAATATTGTTTTTCTAAATAAGAATTACTGAATAAGCAAAATTGAAAATTTGTTTCCCTAATCTTGAACTTCTGAAGAAGTACCTACTTCTAGTACTTAATGTACCTACCTAGATTTATTACAATACTGCAAGACCTCAAATTTATATTTACGATGAAGGTAGATCTGCACGATGGTGTGTCTGTGTCCAGCAGTAGCTGCAAGGGTAACGATGAAGAACAATGATGCTTATAAACAAAAGATGTATCACTCAATAGGTATGCAAATTATATTCCATCCCGGATCTTATGACAGTGATAAATTGCGCCTATTTTATTGTCAGGTTCTCCCCTTATTTATCGCTTGAAAACATTTAATCACAGATAAACGTATGGTAATCATGACAATTATCTCCTTACTGAATGGTCGTGAATCGTGACGGAACCCTGCACGGCAGTTGAAGTCACCTTTTGCAGCTTACTTAAAAATTATAGAAGTTTCGTGAGCTTAAAAGCTGGTTTTAAGAGGATAATTCAGCTACTTTCTATTAAGATTAAATAAAAAACATTTTTATTGCTGGATAACGGTAGATCCAGTTTAAGAGCCTGAGATGTCTCCAAAGAATATTGTTTATGGAACAGCCATCCGAAAATAATATATTTATAAGATATTGTCTCTTGCAGCTTGTTTCAGCTAACTAAAATGTTTTATTGCGAATGGTATTTTAAAGTGGCCTGTTTCTTTTCCCGGATCAAGACATGCCATTTGAGTTTGACAGCTCCTATTTAAATTAGAATATGACGCAAAATGGCGTTCAACTGAGTAAAATCTTTTTCACTTTATAATTTTATTTAACTCGACACTGGCAAATTGTCGCTTCAAGCGCAAAGTCCAATTACAAGAAACTGAACTGAAATTTGAATATTTTTGGTAGTACATAGATGTTCTTGAATTGCAAATTTTAAATCAAATTAGTGTGAAGGAACACAGACAGACAGTGACAAATATTTATAATATCAGTAAGTATGTATAAAGAATGGAAACTAGTCGACAGACACTTTGACAACTAAAACGGAAAAAATATCTTTTAAAGACCCCGGAGTTTTAAACTATGTGACGCATTGGTAGAACAATAGCAGTTAAGCAAACTTCATACACAGAAATAATAAGTACATAAGTACCTGCCTAGACAAATTATTCAGTATCTCTTTGTTTATGTTTATTGTATGTTTAAGTTTCTGATTCAGAATGTTGTCATCGCCCTTGACATTTAAAGAGTCCTGCCTGTGGACATTTTTCTTGGAACCTTGCTACGGCATTGGGTTAGTCATGTACATTATTTACAATACAATATCATCCTGGTATTCATGCGAAGCCTCCACTAATTTATGTAGCCGTTTATAGGTATGACAACTTGTTTATTATTATCTTGTCAATGAATTTTAATAGCAACGGAATTTTTTAACAATTATTGTTTTTAGGAACACCCAAAGAGAATATTAATCACTAAGAAAATATCACAACCAAGTAGTTACTTATCTACACAGGTTCAATTAGTAAAACACTGGCGTACTCGGGTGCTAAAAATAAAAACAATACACTACGAACTCTGTAGGTATTATATATTGGTATTATCTTCACTGTGTGGTGAATTAAGGCCTAATATCTCTCCTCAAGAGATAAGTCCCTGTGTCCTAGCAGTGGGAACGTAAGCTGGGGTGTTTAGTGTGGTTTGAACTCTGAAACAGGGCAGTTAACCTAAACCACTTAACACGTTATTCGTATTCTAGGCTAGGTAGGTACATACATATCTGCATATTCTAGGATAAAGACTAAAATAGCAAAACAAGTTTACTTACCTTAGTTCAATGGGATCAAAAAAGTCAATGAACTATTTTTAATTTTAATCGTGTGACATAAGTAGGTTAGGTACGCAAATAATGCAAATAACTATTCCTAGACTAATCACAGAATTAAATATTTTTTTATTAATTTTCATTTCATCGAACCTTAGTAGTTTATTCTTAGTGACTAGCTGTTCACGCATCGGGGCGCCGCCCGTTTTTTATGGATTTTTTAGCGAAAAAACGTTTTTATTTTTATTTTAGATAAGCCTTCATTTGACCACAATCTCACCTGATGTAAGTGACGATGTTGTCTAAGATGGAGCATGAAGACCTAAAAGATACTCGTAGATCTCAGTGGAAGGCTTTTCCTGACCACATTTCGAAACTCGAAATCGTTTCACGCACTGGCCCAGCCCGGAGGGTGGTGACAAGCCGCGGCCGAAGCCGGCACCAGAGAAACCCTCCGCCCCGCCCGCGCTTTAAAGCAGCCTTATAGTTTTCCTCAATAAATAGGCTTTTTAACAGAGAATAAATAGAGAATATATAAAATCAAAATGGGCCAGCAAATACCTGAGATTACGTCATTAATAGTAATTTATTCGTTCAAACAAACAACTTCTTCAGCCTTTTAATATTGGTAAAGATTAAGGTGCTATAGCATTAACTTATTGTAAATATGTATGACATGATACTTACCTACATAGAAAAACACGTAAACCAGGAACTAGACAATTTGTATATTTAAAATAAGTTTAAGTATGGACCTCAGAGCCGTAACATCTTCAACTAAAACTTAAAAACCGATAAATTAAACTCACTGAGAATTGACTCTTATTTTGACGTTGAACATAATAAAAGTTTAAAATTTCAAATAGGTATTTAAAGTTTAGATGATAGAGTAAAATTTATACAAGAAATCAAAACTTTATACAGGTAACATACCATCTTTTAAATTTTAATAGGGCAACAATATTTTGCAGTTAAATATAGAATACACGTAGACGTTTATAAATTCATACAATAGAAGAATACTAACAAACATCCGCAGCACATGCAGCCACCAACAGGAATAACGCACTGAGCTTGATCACAACCGCCATTTTACGAATATAAATAAAAAAACACGGTAATGTTCGTCCACGCGCGTACTTTACTTGACTGACATTGAAAGAGGTCTTGGACTCGCTTTTATTACAAGAACCTGATGGACTGTTGATTCCTCGAATATTTTAATTTACATGACGTTTGAATCCGTATTGGTTTGTATTAATGGCATTTTGATGATTTTCTACATTTGTTGAGGATATTGTTATTTCCCGAATCCGGTTCATTTGGGGAATCTTTTGAATTTACTTACTTAGATCAAAGATAGGACATATAATAATTGCAAGTGAAAAACGTCCGTTCTAAAATTAAACAAGTGGGTAGGTAATTATGTGATTAAAGACATTTCTTTATTGACAACAAAGGGCCGTATATACAATGGTAGGTTTTTTCTGAGGCTGTTAGGTATATGAATATGTACCTAATAATACAAAATACAATAAGACAGACAGTAACACCACAAATCTTAGAACGTAGAGTTTCTAATTACCTGTGTCAGAATGTATAAAAAGTTATAAACATGATAGAGTCCTTTTTATTTATTTCTTAACATTATATTGACAAAATAAATTAAAAGTATGTTCTCGTCGATGTTGGATTCTAGCCGATTAATTTTACTTAAGAATATGACATAACATGTCCAGCAGTTGACATCATAGATCTGAACTGATGGTGATGACTCCGTTGACATTATTCCCGAAACCCGAAAACTTTTTTTAATTGTGTCACACTGTTTGGAGCCTGTTCTGCCAGCCAGAAAAAAAAACATATAGAAATAAAGATACTACTTAATATCAAAACTTGAAAAGCCGTTAAGTAAATCAAGTTTAGGTGTTGCTAAGAAACTTTTTAATATGTGGTAACGGCAGTTTTATTAAATATTTTACGAGTAGCATTTAATCAGTGTTAACCGGTTGTTTTATTATTTGCGGAGTACGAATGGTTTTTATTTTTATTAGCTGCACATCCGCGCAGTTCAGTTCAGTTTCTTGTGATTGGACTTTGCGCTTGAAGCAACCATTTGCCAGTGTCGAGTTAAATATAATAATTATAAAGTGAAAAAGATGTTATTCAGTTGAACGCCATTTTGACAACCGTTCTACCATCCGCGCAGTAAAACAGAACGTCTGAAATGTTTTCACTCAATACATTGAGAAAATACCATATTTTTATTTTAGTCGGTCATTTTGTTTTTGGTAAACACGGCCTTTGTCGAAGGACAAGAAAATAAGTGACAGTTGTGCACTAGGTATTTATAAAATAAATAACTTGTTACTTACAAAAACCAAATGTAAATATGTAAATTAAGTTAGACTGCATTAGAGGCTTACTATTATTTTTTGTGTTTTGTAAACTCCGGAACGATTGGGCTGAATTGACGGGTATTTCACTGGCAGACACTTAAACTTCTGTTCCACCGTGATCGTAATCACACCATGATTACGTCGGAGAAGAAAAATAGTTATGCAAGGGGTATATACCTACTAACCTGTATGTACCTTCCTACGTACGCGTATATTAAATTAAGTATATCAGATGTCTAGTAGGTATTATAGGTACCCGTTACACAAGCTAAGAGCACACCACGGAGAAAGATGTTGTTTTATGGATTATCCGTCAGTGTTGTTTTATTTTAATTCATATCTAGCTTAACACGCTACGGCGTTGCCCGTATTTTTGGATTTTCCCTCAGGAAACACGCATTTTACCGCGGTAAAATTAGCCTTAGTAAGCCTTCCTCGATAAATGGGCTATCTAACACTGAAAGAATTTTTCAAATCGGACCAGTAGTTCCTGAGATTAGCGCGTTCAAACAAACAAACAAACACTTCAGCTTTATAGAGGTAATATTAGTATAGATGATATGTCCTATTCCATGTTAGTTTTCTGATTGTAGAGCCTGCCTGTATCAGCCTACAAGAATGTGGAAACGCTTATAAAAATCCAGTTTTGACCTATAAATAAAACCTTTAAAGGTTAACTTAAGAATTACTTAGATAGGAGAACTTGCTTAGTTTTTGTCAAAGACTTCTTTTGCGTAAGGATGATTTCCATGAACTTAAGTCTCATTTTTTTTTCAAATTTGTAAATATGTTTTCGGTTTTGGTGCTGTAGCCATATGGCAAAAAATGGCTTAGGGATTCGCGTCTTGCCTGTCTGTATGTATGACACAGCCACTTTTTTCCGTAGCTATAAGTATGTACCTCTACTATACTGTAAATAGTTTTTTTAACATGTAAGAAAATATATAGTTTTTATATAAACAGCAATTTACCTTTAATTTATAAATTTAAGAGCGTTCGTCAGTAGGTACTTGGATGGCGACCGCTCTGTAAAACATTTTTGAAGTGAAACTTCTTTATAATCGTTGTGATGTAAAACCGGATGCAACGGAAAAACGACAGGTAAGCCAATCTTAAACGCTAACAAGGTTAAGCAACGTTGCGCGCCGCCAGTACTTGGATGGGTGACCGCCCGAACAAAATCTTTTTGCACAGTTTTTTTTTATTTATTTTTTTATTCATGTCATTCTTTTGTCGATTTACTGAAGTTTCACTTCTATCGTGAGTGAATCGCACACACACCTTTTTTTTTTTAAGGCAATTCGTTTCCGCGTTGCTGATGCTCTCGCGTCGCAGTCGCTTTCCGGCGTTGACGCGTAGGTATGGCCGAAGCTTACTAATAATATTAAGGCTGCTATTGTATTCTATTGGACAAGATATAATAGAATATTATACAATAGGAGGATAGATCCTAAAACCTTGGCATTCTTGGCATTTCCTGTTAATAACTGGACAAAGATTTTACTAATTTGGTATGGCTGCGAAGTTAAATTGAGGCTTAATTTCCTTTTCCGTATAAAAGTACCAAGTTATACTCCATCATCATCATAGGCATCTTATTAATAATAGTCATTTATTGATAATATAAATTATAAGTCACAATATGGTTTTTAACGTGGTTCCAATTATGGATTATTAGTTGTTAACTTGTTGAAAACATAATAACAAATGTCATAATTATTCTTAAATGTAAAAATCTGAAATACATAACTAAATTGAACTATAGCTGTGATTGCTACACTATATCCCAGGCTGACCAAATAAAATATCTCGGAATAATAATAGATAAAAATTTAAGTTGGAAGTATCACACTGATTCACTTAAGTCCCGAGTCCGTAAATTAATCCCTATATTTAAAAGAATACGCGAACTTAGAGATTATAAAACAAGTCGTATGGTCTATCAAACACTTTGCCAATCTATTTTATCCTACGGAATTACAGCTTGGGGTGGTACAAAAAAAACTACACTCCTTAAAATTGAAAGGTCTCAACGGTGTATTCTGAAAGTATTAAACTATAAGCCTTTCACGTATCCTACAAGTGACTTATACCGTGAGGTTAAAGTATTGACTGTGAGACAGCTTTTTGTTAAATTAACAGTTCTAAGACAACATTCAAAAAGGTCAACACGAGAAAAGATTAATGAAAGAAGGAAGCACAAGGTTTTCCTAGTTCCAGCTTGTAAATCTAAATTAGCGCATGAGTTTTCAAATATAATGGCCCCGTTCCTTTACAATCGCATAAGTAAGGATATATCGCTATGTGACAAATCTAAATACTGGTGTGGTAAAGCACTGGACGAATATTTACTAAAATTAAATTATGACGAAACAGAAAATCTTCTGTTACGATGTAAATAATAATTATAACCCACAGATTTAACTAAATATGCATAATAATAACATATAATTCCTGCAATAAATATTAAATATATATATACTCTGATTTTATACATATATAAATATATAATATATATATATATAATATATTTATATTCACTTTTACTCCTCAATTTATAATTGCATACACATCTATCTCCAATACATGATTCAACACGTATTAATACATTACATGTAAATACTAAATGGCATAATCTACTTTAATCTACTTTATTTAAGCATTCTAATTTAAAATAAAACTAAGTTAAAATAAAAAAATAATAATATTTATCTCAAATTATATAGTAAATATTTTCATTAGTTTTTGTTAAATAAATCGATTGTGTTCCAAGCACAATGTCCTGCAGTGTAACTCTTATCAGTCGGGTGGCAAACCGGTCACTCGAAACAATAGAAATGGCTTAGGCCGAACGGCTTTGTCAAATAACTACAAGCAAAAGTGGTCTGTATTGTAAGAGGCGTGAATCGTACTTTGCCGTAACACAGTTCATACTAGCACGGGAAGTACAGTTCAATTCTCGAATCGGTACCTACCCTATACTTTTTTGTTTTGTTTTTAAATTACCTTGTATTTTTAATGTAATTCATAGCTAAGCCTAGTTTTAAGAAACCTATTCACTGTTTTATAAGTTTTTGAATAAACTTTTTCTATTTCTATTCTATTTCTATTCTATTTCTAAATTTTAACCCACATTATGAGGTTAAGGTGGAGATCCACCCTAACCTTTCTTTTTCTAATAAATTTAGCAATCTTAACGGTTTCTCGAAAATTAAATCTAGAAACAGTCATACAACCTTGATGGAGAATAAATAAATAAAATATTTCCGGACACTACACACACCAATTTTACTAGACATCTGATATACTTAATAGAATAGAGATACATAAATAATTTTATCATGCATATAGAGCAGAAACACTTGACCCCTCTCGGCGGGAATCGAACCCGTTATCTCTTGCGCCTCAAGCGGATCTTCGTCCACGGGGCCACTAAGGCAGTAAAGTAGAACTCGGCATTTAGGTATAGCTACTAGGTACGTCGATCCATCCACACCTGTGAGAAATAAATTTAAGTGAAAGAAAGTAGAAACTGATCCCATCAAAAACAAATCTTGTCAAAAAAACCAAGTCTCGCAACTCAGTTGTTCTGCGGTAAAAAGTTGTGAGATCCATGTAATACCAAGTCGGTTATTAATTTATTCAGTCTCTACTTAAGCGACTTTCTGTCTTAATACGTCCAGTCTCTAAGACCACGAACGTGGTTCATAACAATTGACAATCAATTGTGTCTGGAATCTCCGTACACGAAGCATTAAGTTGTTACGTAATAATTAACAGCATCTTAACACGTTGACTGTCCGTGCATTACATGTAATGCATTTTTGGTCTGGCTGTGACGTTCATGCATTACATGTAATGCATTTGCCGATCAATATTAAAATTCTTTAATCACTATCACTACATAGTATAAAACAAAGTCGCTTTCCCTGTCCCTATGTCCCTTTGTATGTATAAATCTTTGAAACTACGCAACGGATTTTGATGCGGTTTTTTTTAATAGATAGAGTGATTCAAGAGGAAGGTTTATATGTATAATAACATCCATTAAATAGTAGAGAAGTACTGTTATTTTTGAGGTTTCTAATGTGATGTCGTAAATAATTTAATTTTTTCCGCTTACATTGCAAACGCAGGCTGAACCCTACGAGTTTTATCAAAATAATGTACTAAGTATTGTACACATTGAAAAGGTCTACAGAAATGTCCGTGATGGTATATGTCTATCTCTTATGGATAACAATAACTTTTTTTTGTCATTTACTTTATATTTATTTATTATTTATTTATTTAGTATCAGCATTGCACCCGTGCGAAGCCGGGGCGGGTCGCTAGTGTTTTATATAAATAGTCTCAATACTTGAAATTTGAAATATACCGTGTCTTTACAATCCTGCATGGTTACTGAAAATTTCAGTCTTATAGTTTTATCCACAACGAAGTTACAGGAGGTTGAAAATGGCCTGAATTGCTTCGAGAAAAGAATGGTACGGCCGTGACGCTTTTTTGCTCGACTTGGTGGTAGTGCCCCCAGATTCATAAAAAAAAGTTATATGCTATAACATTTGTAAAATTGTGACATAAAAGTTTATTCATCATTATTTCAGCTGTGAGACGTGGACCTCCTGATGCCTGCCTCAAAGATTTCCAAAAGTGGCGTGCAGTGACCGCGAACCTTCTATAAACCAAGTGTCCATCTTAGACCACATCGTCGCTATACATCAGGTGAGATTGTGGTCATATGGAGGCATAACTAGCATAAAAAAAGTGTTTTGTATATCTAGTTGATTTCAGATTTAAGATTCGAATTTATTTATTTCACATTATTATAACAATGGTTATTACTAGGTATTAAAACATCTGGTATGTAAGACATAGGTCTAACATAAAAGATGCCCGATTTCTATCTCTCAAAAAATTTACCTTGTTGAATCGCTTCCTAATGGTATTGTACTTTACAATAAGTCTAATAAATAGGCTCACAGACGCAGAGAGAGCTATACAGAGCACTAATCATCAACCTCTTATCAATTAAAAAAAATGTAGCAGGTAGTATAAGCTAAAAATAAAAAGGACGTATAAATACTACATTCAATGCAGTGCTAACCATATTTCCAAATCTATTATCATCTTGCCACCCAGTAAGTGAATAAAAATCTAAATAAAAAAATAAAAAAAACCCGATTCCAATGTCTTTATTTCCTTATAAGTAAAACACCATAATATATAGTAATGTGCACGCGATGCTGTTAAAATTTGATACCCTACTCGAGTATATTTGCAGATTTTCGGTTTTCCTTCCCCACTCTCACCTCCATAACTTTTAAACGGCTCAACCGATTTTCTAAAACATGTCTAAGAACATCCGGGCCAAACTATCCTTTCATCCAAAAAAAAACTAAATTAAAATCGCTCCATCCGTTCGGGAGCTATGATGTCCCAGACAGACAGACACACAGATAGACAGACAGACAGACACGTCAAACTTATAAAACCCCTCTTTTTTGGTCGGGGGTTAAATATACAAATCATCAAAATCATCAAGGTCTTCTTCTTTTTTTTTTTTAACATCAAGGTCATTTATTCGCATTTTGTTTTTAAGTGATAACTTCTTCTTCTTGGTTATATGGCTTGCACCGTTCGCTGGTTGCTACGATCTGCCAGTGTCGTCAGTTGATAGTATCTTGAACATAATGCAGCAAAAGATGGGTGGGATATTAATTACAACACCAAACAACACATTATGTTATTAGCGATGCAAAGATTATCCGCACGCCTCTAGCGGCGAAATTTAGAAACTGTCTAAGAACGACACTTAATTTATTTGTTGAAGTTTTAGCTGATTTGCTTCTTCTTCTTTTATTTTCTGGCGTCCGTGACTGGCTATATGGCCGTCAACAGCCAATGTCCGTATGTTTAGCTGATTTGTATTAATTATATAAGTTTTCCCTGACGATAATTGTAACGAAAACTGTCAGTGTCGTTCTTAGACGGCTTCACAATTTTGACACTAGGGGCGCTAGATAGAATCTTTGCATCGCCATTATAGGAACACGACACAATAAAGATAATGATAATTTATATTAAATATTATATAAATATGTATGTACAGTGTACGTCACTAACTAATAACCCCCTTGCAGTCGTGATTTGTATGCAGAATGGGTTACCAGTTAATGACGCATACTGTACCTACAAAATTATTAATTATTTCATAACATATATAACGAACTAGAACTACATAAAATTTTATTATAGTCATTTATTAAATTATTAATATCTACAAATTTACAGAGGATATACCTATAGTTTATTATAGGGATAAAAGTTAGAGAAAGAATACATTGCAAAGAAGAATTTGTCGACCTCTGTGGCTCGGTGGGCAAACGTCCGCTTGAGGCGCAGGAGGTTGCGGGTTCGATTCCCGCCGGGGAACTAGATTTTGTACGATCTACAATTTCTGGTTTCGGGTCTGGGTGTTTTCTATGTATCATATGTATGTATTAACAAAAAAAAATGTATCTATGTAGTATATCAGTCACCTAACACCCATATTACAAGCTCTGCTTAGTTTGGGGTTAGGTGATGCTGTGTGAGTTGTCCGGATATATTTATTTATTTAAGTAGGACGCGGGATTGACCAAGGGAGAACATCGTGCAGGGAGCTTTGAATTTTTGTACAATTTAAGAAAATATGATCGACCGTTCCCAAGTCTAAGTCGACATAATAGTAGATGTGAAGTGATAACTGATTATGAACCGGTTTGCTATGGAAAGTTTGTGATATCTAGCATCCTTCACTCTCAAGCTTACGTCAAGTGGCAGGCGGTTGTCCTTCTCTGTCCAATAGCGCTAGTAACCAGGGTTGCCGCTTAGGAAAAAATAAACTCCCCAAACTTTTATTAAAAAGTCGCTAGATTTTAAGAAAAAGGGACTCTCAAATTCCCCTAAATGTCGCTATTTTTTATAGTTTAATATTTTAGAGTTCATTAAAAAAACTGTGATAAAATCAATAGTTTATTGCCATAATTACAATTTAAAATCAACAATCAATATATTGAAAAACCTCATCTATCATCAATTCGTCCATATTTGCATCTTCCTCATCATCACGCAGCCTCCGAAGAACAGAAGTGGATGGTTGCTCTGTGGCAGTAGAAGTGGAAGCTATTGGCGGGGATTGTGTTGTGTGTGGTGCTTTTTGAACTTTAACTGTTTTTGTTATTTTATCTAGAACATCTGGAGGTAATATGTAGGTGTGGCAAAATTTTCATCTGATTTCTTATGAGAAGTATTGAGTTTAGTGTCATTGATGCTAATCTGTTTCTTAACTTGTTTTTAACTATGTTCATTGTGCTGAATATTCTTTCCACTTCCGCATTTGAATGCGGCAGGGACAAGACCGTTATAGCCAAATCCACTAAATCTTCGTAAGTGTTAATCCCTGCAGCATTTTTATAATTTCTCACTAGAACCAAAAATTCACCGTGTCTTTAGGTGACTTCCAGTCGACAAAATTAATGTTATGCCACTGATTCATTAGGGAATTCCCCAGTCAACTTAGTGTTGCGTTGTGTGTTGCCAATACAATATGTGATAAAATGTATATATCTTTCAATGAGTTTTTTTTACCTACTTAGAATATTTAGAAGAATGGTCAATTGGTCATGAAAAGTATGGTCATGAAAAAGTCCCTAAAAGTCGCTTAAACATTTTTTAGGGTCTAAACCTTGAAAATAAGTCTCTAAAAACCTTAAAAATCCGCTAGATCTAGCGACAAAGTCGCTAAAACGGCAACCCTGCTAGTAACCGTGTTAAAAGTTATCACTTAATATCACTTTCTGTTCCATGACGCCCAATTTTTTTTTTATATCATATAAATATTTACAATAATAGGAATGTAAAGGGATGCGAATAGTTCGTGGGAATGATTTTCTGTCATGCGCTATCTACATATCTGTGCTGTCTTGACGAAAAATCCATACCTATAAATTAAAGCAAAAGTTATATAATAATATAAGTAGGTAGTAATTTTATCGTCAAACAAGTTAAAAAGGAATTTTTTCCAAAAAAAAACTAAAAGGAATGAGATGGCAAAAACTGTAAAATTGCTAATTTGCAAAATGACGCCGAATCTTTCTCAATACTTCAAATTTCAGTTCAGTTCAGTCAGTTTTTTAATAAAATTGTACTTACTTTGAGCTTGAAGCTACAATTTGCCAGTGTCGAGTTAAATAAAAGTTGTTTCTCAGTTGAACGCCATTTTAGTGCTGCTTCAATGTAATTGGACTTTGCGCTCGAAGCGACAATTTACCAGTGTCCAGTTAAATAAAATTTTAAAGTGAATGAAAAAGATATTATTCAGTTCGAACGCCAGTTTACGTATCCCCCCTCCAAATTTCGCTGTTCGCTGGCAGCACAGCACGGTCTGACAGTGATATTGTCAAGTTGAGGTTGATTTTGCATCAAAGTGTCATGTGATGACGTGCCAGCCATCAGACGGAAAGCTTGTTCTCGTTTACAAAAGTTTATCTAAAATCATCAAATTTGTCATTGTATTAGCAATTTCAGCCAACCAGATGCTTTTGAATTGCATTAAATAAAGAAATTGCAAACGAGAATTGATTACCGCCATAATATGTAACAAATAGCTGTAGAGATTTAGTGAATTAAATTCTAACAGTATTTAAATAATTTGTAAGTGAATGTGGTATTCATATTTATTGTAACGAAGAGCAATAAAACGCAGGTAACTCTCGAATCACTTTTGAGCATATTCATTTTAGTTTTCACGAATAAAAGTGCTGTGTCAAGTACAGCAAATGTGAATTTTCAGTCCGAAATTATTTAAAGAAAACCTTGTTAGAAAAGCAATGTGGAAAATATTTTCTGTAATTATTATCCACAAGTTATAAAAAAAATCATAGGCGTATTATTGTAAAACTCGTGAGTTAAATAATATCAGTTCCTATGCTCTATTTAAGTATGAATAATGTGCCTAATTTGCTTTTATCTTTATGAAGCCATATAAGTCTTATTTACCTAAACAAAGCCTTGGTTTGTAGTTGACAGGATTATGTTTGATTTATGATTTTTGTTCCTAGTTTCAAATGTGATTCTAACAAGATTCAAAGTCCTGAAACCTCGACTTCTAACCCTTTTGAATAACCTACCTGTATACCTATAGTTTATAACAAGATTTTAATCTTTTATGAGGTATTTGGTTATTGTGTACAAGTAATATAGCTGCTGGTCACTAAAATCATATTGAGTGCATAAATACTCAATTAACTGAATATAAATTATGGAATACAATTTTCAGAGTAAAATGCGTTTGGTGCTGCCACTAGTGCTGCTTCTGAGCAGTGCTATATTTGCTCATGCCTTTGAAGATAATACTTTGGAGGATGATGACTTTGCTGAGTTTGAGCAGTTTGACTCGGAGGATGAGCCCGCGCCAGCAGGTTTGTATTCTTAAATCTAAGGAAGAATTAGTTAGGAATTGTCAATCTGAGTTGTTAACTCCTTGACTCTCACCTCAGGTAAGCGGTAACCGGTTACCGCTTGGGGATTAACGAGTTAATGTGATCATAAATTTGAGCTAGCTGTGAGCAGGTACATACATTCATTGGTTTGTGTTTTTCAAGGAGTTCTATATTGAATGAATGAAACATTATGACATTATGCCCATATTGTGATTTATAATCTATATTATCAATAAATGACTATTATGACATTGGGGCATTTTCCTGCAGCAAAAAGTGGTTGATTTATGTAACTATTTCTGCTGTAGTAATCTATACCATATGTCTCAAACTATGCATATTTTTTGTCATTCCTTATCACCAGATCTGCGCTATGCTATCATTATTTACTTTCCTATCACAGAACAGATACACACTTCTTCATAATAAATGGATCTAATTGAATCTATTTGGATCTAGTATGAAAAGCACCTTAATCTCTGTTATTTAGACACTACTAATAACATACAAACCTAAATATAACTATGTGTATTTGTTGTAGAATTTAGTGAAGAAGAAAAGGCTCCTTTGAAATTGAAACCAGTATACAAAGAACAACCCGAGGCCAATGTTGAGACTGAGGATGATTTAATTGTAGAGGTAAGTAGACAATATTCACTAAATAGTTCTCAAACAAAATAATATTTTAAAATTAGGTTTTGAAATGTGCGCTGACATATTTTTTCAAATTGTTAAGAAGTTTGATATTGAACCAAACATATATACGATTGAATAAACTCTCTGCTACATAATTCTTATAACATTGATTGTTATTTTTTCTCCATCAATGGAAATAACATGTCTTGTCTGAGCACTGTTAATCAATACTTGAAAATTGATTATTGCTTATTATAATTTCTAATGCTCAACCATGCAGATAGATGGCCCTCAATCTAATCAGTATTAAGATATGATGAATCTATTTAGGTTCTTACTACTTCCGGCTTATAATCATAATTGAGTTATTAGAATTGTATGAAAGAGAATTTGAAACATAGTTATAACAATGTAAGTAGTCCCTTAGAAAGATTCTTTTTTTTTAATGAACTTGATGAAATGCTTGTACACAAAATTTATTACTATATGTAATATAATGTTATAGGCAATTATGATATTCATGTATAATATAAAATCTTTACAGGATGACGAAGATAATGAATTTGAGCATTTCCAAGATCCAGAGGAGTTTGAAGGATTCCAAGATAGTCCTCCCCGCTCCTCGGAGCAGCCAAAGATCACTATTTCTAAGGTAATTAACAAAATAACAATTTAATGATGCATTTTTTAAATAAAATGTCAGTCTTCCTAGGACAGACTGTAGAAGGAATATAGGAGGTGAATATTAGTACAAAATGTCCAATTTCAAAACTAATATTTAGCCACAGAGAAAGTTGCATATCTAGATGCATTTAAATAGGATGGTGGACTTGTTAGATCAAGTCTCATCGAGAAAATCTTCTAACCATCTTCTAACTTACTAAACACAGTTCACATACACAAACAGATTATTTATATGTTTAATTTAGAAGCTTGTGTTGCCAGCTCTTTTGATAAACATCTATATACATAATCATATTTTATTTTTGCTCTATTTTCAATCCTGCAAAGGCAAAGGTTCGATAGTTTTTATTTACCGACCTCAAAAAAGGAGAAGGTTCTCAATTAGACTGCATGTCTTTTTTATCTTATGTTTGTTACACAATCTCCGTAAGTTGTAAACCAATTTTTAAAATTCTTGTTTTATTCGAAAGGTTATGCTTGCTGAGTGGTCCCATTGTCACCATGTCAAAATCTGACGATAGGATCCCAGAGAAATTCGAGAACAATCCTGGAATTTAACGTTGTAGTCGGATTTTTAGACGTTATTTTATATTTTGAATAATAAGTTTAGTTAAAAGCCGTGTTGGCAAAGTGGGAGGACACTCGACTTTCATTCCGAAGGTCGTGGGTTCAAACCCCGCCACGCACCTCTGGATTTTTCTTCTTGAGAAATTTATGTGCGCTTTAAAACACGTGCTTTAACGGTGAAGGCAAACATCGTGAGGAAACCGGCATGTTCTGAGAACTTTAAAAGAGTTTGAAGAGACATGTGACATTTACCAACCCGCACTTGGCCAGCGTGGTGAATTAAGGCCTAATCTCTCTCGTCAAGAGAGAAGTCCCTGTGTCCCAGCAGTGGGAACGTTAATAGGGTGATGATGATGAAGTTTAATTTGTTTGAATGATTTCAGGTTCCTATAACGATACGGCCGCGCTGGGACGCGTATTGGCTGGAGGGTATACTGTGCGTGCTGCTCGCAGCGTATGCGATGGCATATGCGATAGGCCGCGCGAAAAACACCTCTATTGCGACCAACTTCCTGAAGTTGCATAAACCTCTGCTGGATGATAATTTCACGTTAGTTGGTAAGGAATAACAAATTAATAGGAAAATTATTTTGTTCCTATTTTAGTTAGGCATTTAACAACTACAAATAGGTTTGGTTGACGGAAATATTAAAATATTATTGTTTATAAATTAATTATTATGACGACCCCTGTGGCTCGGTGGGCAGGGGTCCACCTGAGGCGCAGGAGATTGCGGGGAAATATTTATTTATATTTTTTATTTTATTATAATTCAGGCGAGACAGGGTCAGATGTGGTGGCAGTGGGGGATGAAAATGGCTGGAGGCGCGAAGCAGAACACACGTTCACAATGTGGTGTTCCGGCCGGCAATGCTGCGAGGGCATGTTACTCACACTTAAACTCATCAAGGTACTTAGACATAGACATAGACATACACTTACAACTCATATTGCTTTTATTTTTATTAATAATCACATATAAGGCTAATTTACTACACTTTTTATTTTTAACGCTCGGACGTGTTTTCCTGAAGCTAGATAAGAGATAAGAATAACAATATTTATTTGCATCAGCATAGTGTAGATTACAAAGGTCTTAAATAACATAAAAAATATCTCCGGACTAATCACACAGCATCACCTAACCCCAAACTAAGCAGAGCTTGTACTATGGGTGACTTCATAGATATATTTTTTTTGTAAATACATGCATAGGATACATTGAAAACACCCAGACCCGAAACCAGAAATAGATAGTATAAATTCTGGTCCCCCAGCTAGAATCGAACCTGCAACCTCTTGCTTCTCAGGCTGACCTTAGCCTAACCTTAACTAGTTTCAATTATGCTCTACTTAGGGTTAAGCATGCAAAAATTTTAGTAATTTATTTCATGATGTCATTAAAATATATTATACCAAATAGTAGAGAAAAAATCAGGATTACTATAGAATCCTTATTTTTCCCATAATACTGCAATGTGCTCGCGTCAGAGAGCATAGCGTAGACAGTAAAAAGAAGTTTCTTGATTCTAGGTTGGCAGTTTTATCTATGAGGAATCGTTCAAAGCGAGAAAAGAGTTTCTTGACCATAAAGGTCACAAATGCCATAAAGCCTGTAAGAAATGTTTACCTTGTGTGCTAGTATTAAACTCTCGGATTAAATTGCGATACCGTCTTGTAATCCGTTCCGGCAGCTTGCGTCAGAACGTCTGTTATTGGTTATTGGCAGTCATTCATCAGCCTCTGCCAAAGTAAATTTTAATATTGAACCAAGCTAATTACCTGTTTATTAACTTTGACGACCTCGGTGGCTCGGTGGGCGAACGTCCGCTTGAGGCGCAGGAGGTTGCGGGTTCGATTCCCGCCGGGGGACCAGATTTTGTACGATCTACAATTTCTGGTTTCGGGTCTGGGTGTTTTCTATCCTACTACTATTATATAGGCGAAAGTTTGTAAGTATGGATGTTTGTTACTCTTTCACGTAAAAACTACTGAATGGATTTGAATGAAATTTGGTACACAGATTCTCTAGAGCCTGAAAAATAACATAGGCTACTTTTTACCGCGGGAAAACGACATTCCGCGGGAAAATCCATTATAACGCGGGTAACACCGCGGGGCACATCTAGTGTATCATATGTATGTGTTTACAAAAAAAAATGTATCTATGTACCTCTAGTATATCAGTCACCTAACACCCATAGTACAAGCTCTGCTTAGTTTGGGGTTAGGTGATGCTGTGTGAGTAGTCCGGAAATATTTATTATTTATTAACTATTCCAGCGTCAAGACCTAGTCCACTTAGTGGCAGGCGCGGTGCGGCCCAGCACGGACACGCTGCTGGTCCGCGCGGAGCTCGGCAAGGACGACGGCGACCCCTTCGTGCTGTGCGTCGCGCAGAAGAAGCAGGCCGCCAAGCTCGCCAAGGAGTGCCACGATCTCGTGAGTACAGGTCGCGCGGCGACAGTTTGCCTTTGACCTTCAGGTGGAGGGGATTACTGCGCATGGGTACATGGGTACTGTCACGCACACAACACACCCGCGCCGCACCCCGCTAATTGCCCGTTGATACCCAATTTCTGATTTCTGCGCAATAACGGTCAAAGCCACTCTTATCGCGCTAGCTGTATACATGGATCCTTGTCAGACTAGTCACGTCGTGGCGGCGTTGACGGCCCAGCATGGAACTCACTCTTCAGAGTAGTGCCAGCCACTGGTGGGCCTCATATAGTCACATCATGTACTGTAACACAAAACTACTTCCACTCAACATACCACATTTTTTTGTTTAAAAAATCGTATAGCAGTCTCTTGTCTGAGTTGTGAAGATTGATGTACCCGTAAAGATATCTCTGATTCTTGACCTACAAATTAATAAAACACCAGTAGTTCATCTTTTCTATTCTCCGTAAGGGTACAAAACACGAGCTTAGATCTTACCGCTAGATCTAGATTGTTTACACAATCATATAGCAGTCTCTTGTCTGAGTTGTGAAGATAGATGTGCCCATAAAGATCTGATTCTTGACCTACAAATCAATAAAACACCAGTAGTTCATCTTTTCTATTCTCCGTAAGGGTACAAAACACGAGCTTAGATCTTACCGCTAGATCTAGATTGTTTACATAATTTGTATCCCACATTTTCTTGTCACAAATAGTATATTTTTGTTCCCAGAGCGTGTTCTGCGGCGAGCGTCGCGCGGGCGACAAGCACGGCCTGCCGCCGTCGCTGTCCGTGCTGTCCGAGTGCGCGGAGGCGACGGGCGCGCTGCTGGACGCGCGCACCACGGCCGCGCTGTCGCAGTACGCGGCTCACATCGTCTACTTACACGTCTCCGACCGCTACGCCGGCCTCAAGCAGCTCGAGTGAGTACCGGGGACTTCATCAATCAATATTTAAGGAGGCTTCTATAAATAAAAAAAAAAGGTGTGTGTGCGATTCACACACGATAGAAGTGAAACCTCAGTAAATCGACGAAAGAATAAGAAGAATAAAAAAAAGTGTGTGTGTGTCAGCTACGACGCACGATTGGAGTCTACTACTTACGAACTATTATTATGATTATATATCGAATAGAAAAAAAGGGTAAATGAACGCATCTGCTAAAAAGATGAGAGAAACAAACATATATCTGTAATTATTCGGATTATTTATATTACTTCAATAAAGCGTATTACATAAAGTATGTTACAAAATAATATAAATAATATACAGCAATACCTCTTTGCGCGATACTTCGTAGTCTCAACTACGAAGTATCGCTCAAAGAAATTTAAATAAAGCATTGTATTTGTGTCTCTTACCATTTCCGTTTCATCTTTTTGCTTCCGGTTTGAAATCACTACGATTCTATAGAAGTTTCACTTCAATAAATAAATAAATATTTCCGGACAATCCACACAACAACATCCAGTCCCGTGGAAGCTTTTAGCTTGTGTTACGGGTACTAGACATCTGATATACTTAATATAATATACATACATACATAGATATTTTTTATTATACATATTAAACACTCAGACCAAGGAGAAAGTGCTTGCAGAACATACAAACACTTGACCCCTCGGCGGCAATCGAACCCACTACCTCTTGCGCCGCAAGCGGACTCACGCCCACCGCGCCACTGAGGCAGTCAACAACTATACAACTGTACAATCCTATACAATCTGGCAACACACCCTGTTATATTAAAACGTTTTATTTCCAGGGAGACGCAGTCAGTAAATCCGCCCGAGACGGAGAAGGTGATGCTAGTCAAAATAGCGCTAGGCCCCGACGGCGGCGGCGAGGAGGTGCGGCCCTTGCTGCTTCTAGTCTTCCACTTGCTCGACAAGATCAAGCGGCTGCGACTCAGCAAGGAGGTACATACAGTCCCATAGGAGGCAATTAACAACATAACAATCACAGATGACTTTGTTTAATAGAAACAACAGTGTGCGTGAATTTTGACGATATGTATATTTAATAGCTAAACGTAAATGAATATTTGGAAATATTGGCTGCATCATAGAATACCTATAGGAAGGCAAACAAAAATTGACTAATTCTCGAAACGTCAAAAATTGTTATATTTTTAAGTCTTGCAATAATAACAAACAAATGTTTGTATTAATTGAAGAGACTTTTTTTATTATCATAGTTTTTAAAACTTGAAACGGGTAACATACGTGTCACATACCATGGTTGTAATCTCCCGATATTTCAACGCTGTTGCAAGCGCCAAGAAAGTGGTAGACCGTTTCGTTTGCCAATGACCGTCTATATATTAGCTATCAAATCATCAGTCAATGCTGCCATGGCGTCATGCTATATATATATCATGCTAGAGCGTCGAAATATCGGGAAACTCGAAAACAGTCAAATCATTTGACACACGTTTCAAGTATTAATAATGACAGATTATGCATATCTCTAATATCATTTTATTTAGTATAAGCCATTAATTGCCCGCACATATTGTAAACTATTATAGGGTCTAAAACTTAGAGCTGACCACAATCTTAAATTAAGTAGGAAATAACATAACCTTTAACGGTGTGTTAAAATCATAGACTAGAATTATTTGTCTATAGTTTTGTTTCTGTCCGTCCAAAAACATATTTTCTTATTTTTCACTGAATATAGAAAATATTGATTATGTTTTGTGTTTCTTTATTGAAATATTCATATTTTTCTTTCTTAGGCGCTGGTTAAATGCGAGAAGCGTCGCCAGAAAGTGGCGGAGGCTTGGCTGAGAGGCGCTCACGCCGCGAGGCAGGAGCAGGCCGCCGCTAGACGAGAGGAGAAACGCAAGGCGGAGAAAGAGAAAATACTCGCGGTATGTGCTATATAACTTCTTAACATAACTTCTTATGTCTATTGTATTCTAGAATTTAAGAAATGTATGGTGTTACCTTTGTTAGTAGTCCTTATGTAAATAAATAACACTGCTATGTTTTTAATGAAGGTCTATTTGCTCTAGCGTTGGCCTAAAAGAGTTTCTTGATAGAAGTTTTATCTATGATGAGTGCTTCAAAAAGAAAAAAGAGTTTCTTTATCATAATGATAATCATAAAATCATCATGACATGGCCTTATCTTAGGCATGATGACTACATAAAAAATAGGTGTTCTGTTTAGTCTGACTGCTTGACCAAAAGTACTGGAGACCAACTTTTAGCTTTATCAATTTAATGCCAAACGAAAATGCCAATATAATATATTGGCATTTATGTAAAGAGCATCAAAGTTCCACTGTGAGGCATACATCTATCTATATAAATAAAAATGAATTGTTGTTCGTTAGTCTGAATAAAACTCGAGAACGGCAGAACGGATTTAACTTATCATAGTCTTGAAATGTTCGTGGAGGTATAGGAAAGGTTTAAAAGGCGAGAAAAAATCGAATAATTGCCGGGAAAAAAAATTGAATAAAAACCTGTGCGAAGCCGGGGCGGGCCACTAGTTTAGAATATTTTGCTCGAAAGCATTACCGCACTCGAAACTTCAATGCTATAATGCTAAAATAAATATGTCTGTACCCGTAATAAATCAATTTTTCGTTATAATTTTGTTTTTTCTGTTCGCTGTGTGTTTACTTCTTTTTTTTATTGTTTCTATTTATGGATGTGATTGATGATCTTTATTTTACCTTTTTTGTACCTTCGGTAACGTATTGTGATTGTGAGTGATATCCTATCTTTTGTTTATTTTACTGTTTTTCGGTATAATGTAGAACGCTATGTATCAACTTTAAGTACTTTTTGTATTTTGTGTTTTGGGTAAGAACTAGTTACATTAAGTAGGTACATTACTAAGTACCTCCAGGTAACATTATTATGTATCTATCAGTGGATTCCTGTAAATAGCCCATCAATTTCCATTGTATCACCCATTTATGTTTAATGTGCTGATGGTTTCCCTAAAATAAATAAATAAAATAAAATAAATAATCAAATATTGGTTCAATATTTAATAACCAAAATGACATAAAATCATCTCAAAATATGGCAAATCCTTGCACAAGAATGAAGAAACTAATAATATGACAATGTATTACAAACTTATGGTTAAGTTGCTCAATAGAGTAACCTGTCTGCACCCAAAATTCCAACACAGAACCTATCTTAAAGAAAAATATGGAAAATGATATGTTTATGACATTTGACATTGTTTCGCAGGAGGACGACCCCGACAAGCAGCGTCGCTGGGAGCTCAGGGAACAGAAACGTCAGGCGAAACGCAAGACTCCTAAAATGAAACAGCTCAAAGTGAAAGCCTTGTGATTTTGAGATAGCATTTTATTCCTCAAATACAAATATGGCGCGTGGAGTATTTTTTACGAACTACAGATCAAAACTCAAATAACATGTTATAAAATGATAAGACTAATTTATTACCTACAGAAAGACAAGTTAAAATTAATTTAGTATTATAGCTGGTGCAAGGGATAACAGAGTCTATTTATGCCAGCTTTTCTACAATACAAAATAAAATATTTGTTCTACAACCATTACTAAAACTTTTCTGTTTTTAAGCTTGTCATTTTCAATCTATTTAACTTATCTCTTTAGTAAACTTTTCAGATTACAAAAATTATGGAGGTTCAATAAAGTGGTTCTATTTATGTATTAATCCAATTTATTTAATTATGTTATTTATATTTAAGTGTTACTCGAAACGCGATTAAATGAATTTTAAGTTATCCTATTACCTATTGTGTTTTCTTAACAGATTTATATCACAAAGAGAGAGAAAACGTCTCGTTTTGTGGTCGTGTAGGTGTGTAAAAGTTCTCGATCTAGTTTTGTGATCGGTAGCGTCCGCTACGCGGCAGACGATCCCGTTTCGTAGTAGCTTTGATGGCGCAGGTTTGACTAAAGCTTATGGTATGAAATAGGACCCTTGTATTAGAACTGAATGAATTGATTGTCTCAACTGTGAACATAGGTACCTAATGGTTTAACAAAATAGTTTTATTACATTATAAGTTTTATTTTTAATACTAAAAACAATAGAATCATAGCATAGCATTATTTTATAATTAATGTTCATGAAATTATTTTTTTTAAGCATTTCGAAAAAAAAAGGAAAATTAGGTATGCATGGACACTGCCCCCACGTGGTGTTACAGTGGATATTGACAAATGGTACACTGAAGTGCAGTGCTTAGTTGCCTTAAATTTGTTAAGAATTTTAAAGGTGCACTTTAAACCATCGGAAATTTTAAAAGTTATAATAAACAAGCTCCCACTCTTGAACTCTGATGTTATTTATCACTTTATCACCGACAAAATTGAGAAACTTTAACCGGGCTATTGCTGTGAAAGGTTGGCTGGAGGGATTCTACGTCTTGGGAGCATCCTAATTCCAAAATTAATGAAATATAGAATGCCCTGTCTCCAAGTACGTGCGGATAAATTAAAAACATAAAACCGTGTATCCAAAGGGATAATCACTGGCACTTTCTTATAAAGAGAAATAGGTGTCCAGTATTTTTTGGAGGGGTTAACAGGACTAAACCTAATACCCATTTATTATGTAGTCATCATGCCTATTCTATTTATTAAGAAATGTTTAGACTTTTAATGGGATCAGTCCAGAGTGCCCCCAACGTGAATTTGGAAACATTTTGTGAAAAACGGTTAGTTATTAAGTGAAACGTAACGGTTAAACAACAATTACAAATTCTTATTAAAACGTTGCCTAAAATTAATAAAGACCAGATCAGTAATATAATATCACTGAGTTTGCTAATAACGCTCGACAAATATATATAATAGGACAACAGGTTACGTAGTGGCAGCCTTCAAGTTGAGGGCAAGCCGCCGCCCCTCAACTCAACTTGTTTGCGTATGCATAAGAGTCTGAGTCATAGAGATGTAATGTAAGTACCTATCTATTCACTCACTGTGACCCCACTCCCATAAAGATAAACTTGCTCTGCCAAATACGTTAAGTTACATTTTGTCCTTTGACCCTCAAAAGACAATTTAACTTTACGTATTGTATATTTTTGTATTGCTATGTAAATTTGTACATCAAATGACCAATTAATTTCATGATCTATCTATTTTTTTATTCAAATAATGTTGTAAAGGCGTTTACATTATTCACTAGGTATCCTAAAACGTCATGTTGTTTATCCACTAATTATGGGTAGTTATTATTGCAAGATACCTGATTACTTGAATGACAAGTGTGCATAGGAACTAACTTGCTTAAATTCAAGGGTTTATCTTAAAAAAAAATGGTAGTTCATTTTATTAGCTATACAATGAAAATCAGATTCAAATAGAAAATTAAATTTACCTATTAGGTATCCTACCTTCCTATATCCCAGAGAACAAAAATGCAAGTCACATTTTTAGACATTCTCATGAAACATGCTATATAGTTATAGCAGACATAAGTCACACAGGAGGTGAAGTCCTAAAGAGTGCGTTAATTATGTAAGACTTAGAATAAATTATTGATTGATTGATATAAAGACAGACATTTTTTTACAGATAGTGTAGGTATCCACTGTGTTGTCGCCTTAACTAGGTACTACAGAAACAGAATATAATTAATATGTACCTATTAAAGGGGACTTTCATACAACACACATGATTTTTCAATAATGTTATGGGTAACCTAATCTTTTTCTGTATTTAGATACATATAACAACTTAAAAAAAGACATTTTTTAATAAAATTTAACTCGATTTTCAATTTAATGTGTTTTTTGCTTCTTTTTAAGCTTGGAACTATTCATGAAAATAACCTTAATAACAAGGCTCTCTTTGCTTTGATAATCTCTATAAAAGTCCCTAGTAGTAAGTGATCAAATCAGTGGTGTTTGATCATCAGGTAAACATTGGTAACAACAGCATGCTCTTTTACTCTGATTAGCTACTAAGGACACTTGGATATGGTTAAAGAGGTTGCAGTTATCCATATTTTAAATAGTTAATTGTTATTTGTTTAAAAATATATTAATTAGTTAGTATAAAGTATAAGCAAACAGACTTTTTATTACACTATGTGTGTAAACTGTAGAATTCTATGTGTGGCTTGGTCCCTTGGTGTATTATTTTTGTTGGGGATACAAAAGAAAAATACAAATAATTAATCAAAGCAATATTTATTTCAAATATTTTTATTAAATTATGAACAAAATAACAAATAATATGTTAACAAACATAAGTACCTATTTCTAAGTCACAAAAGCATTTTGTATATTAACAAAACATCTTTTATTTTTATTATTCATATAGTTATTAATTTAAAATTTAGTGGTAATGAGATCTTCACATTATCAAGTGTCAGCAAAAATATTTTAAAAGAAATATGTTGCTGATTAGGAAATATTTCAAATCACACACCATAAATATTGCCTGTGACTTAGATAAACAAAATTAATTTTGTTCTCTGTTTATACACAAGTGCCCAAAACAATCACTATTATATTTATTTAGCATTTTAACTTCTTACAACCACAATTTGGTGTCTACATTATTTTCATATCAATCAAAATCTCAAATACTTTTGAGCAATTAACAGTAAAATGTTTACAAATCAGCTGCAATCAGATTATCTCATTTTTATAAAGTTACAGGCACATGCAAAAATCAAATCAATTACACTTGAACTAGGAACATTGACATTCAGATTCATTTACTTACATTCAGGCTAGAACAATTACATGAAAAGAATGTTAACATCCAACAAATCACTATAATACTTACAATCTAACTTCATACTGAACCAAGACCATATTTTATATACTTAAACAGTTTTCAACAATAGGAAACATATTGAGTATTTATTACATGGACTTGGCCTCGACTCTCACTCGTTATAGAATATAGATAGTCGGTGGATGGCTGTCATTCATTGACATGCAGCTTCTGTATCTGCGTGGATACTCGCTCCAAATCAGGTGATACTTCAGTCCCTTTAGGAGATTCCACTGACAGGTTCAGGTTCTCTAGAGACTGACAACGCTTAGCAGTGTTGTCTCTAAAGTAACCACTTGTAGACGGCTCCAGTAAACTGCTCATAACTTTTGCTTCACTAGCACCATCTCCTGTATCGCACATGGTTTCAGAGTTTTCACTCTTAGTTCTGTGTCTTATGGGTAGAACGTATGGGCATAGCCTGTTTTTGTTTGTCGCCCTCTTCATACAATATCCGACGGTGACATTTGATACGTAGCGCGTATTGAAGCGCATCACGCTGGCAGTTTCTAGAAGATACTCTCGGCGCGCCTCTGTTATTGCACTGAGCATGTTAAGATCGTGCAACGATTTATCCAAGTTGTCTAAATTCATGTGGTTTGGTTTCTGTAAACAACGCAGTACCGATTAGCCCTGAGCGGGACGTTTCGGTGATAAACCTTCCTGGATATTCAAATTACTTTTTCGGTAGTTATTGATGTGAATATCACAACAAATAATTATATTTTTACTGCAAAGATTGGGCGAGATTTACGAATTATGATTGGAAAACAATGAAGTAAACATTACAAAAAAGCAAAATACCGTACGAATGACAGAAGACGTGACATGACAGCATGGGATGAATAATTTGTGCTGTGTTGCAAGCATTGAAATATTTTATTTATAGACGCCATAATATAACAAAGAACAATTTACCTGTTCTTTTAAAAAAAATAATCAATGCAGACTCCTAAAATCCTTTAGTGACAGCGAGGATTTTTGATGGTGTTAATGTGGAATTGTACTAATGAGAAATTGTAATAATATGGAACTTTGTACCAATGAGCCAGAAGGCAGTGACAAACCCTTAATGTTGTTTGGTGAATAAAACTAGTAAGCTAAAATAATATTACATCTAAATTAAGAAACATTGGCAAATTTATTCCAAAACAGAAACTGTTTTTTTTCTATAGTCAAACCACATTTACAATACAATACAAAAACACTATAATGAACACACAGGAAAACAAAATCCCATCAAAAACAATACTTGTCAAAAAAACCAAGTCGCGCAACTCAGTTGTTCTGCGGTAAAAAGTTGTGAGATCCAAAGTAAATCCAAGTCTTCAAATTTCGTCTCAAAATTCTTTAATGTTTTATATAAATATATTAAGACTTGGCCATCGCCTGAAAACACGTGTAAATTCAATTATTTAGTGCAATGGCCAAGTCTCAATATATTTATATAAAACATTAAAGAATTTTGAGACGAAATTTGAAGACTTGGATTTACTTTGGATCTCACAACTTTTTACCGCAGAACAACTGAGTTGCGCGACTTGGTTTTTTTGACAAGTATTGTTTTTGATGGGATCTCATTTCTTTTTGTATTTTGTAGACAGTTCTACTTTTTTCCTTTTCGGTACCTTCTACTTATTGTATATATGTCCATATAATTTTCTTTTTGCCGGTCTAGATTGGATTTATTTATATTTCGCATTGTTATTACTTTAGTACATATTTCGTATATACGTGGCGTTGCGACAGCGCCCTCTATACCGGTCTTTTCCAGATTTTTTAGTTTTTCCTTGATTCATACACCAAACACTACTTATATTCCAAATTTGAAGCTTCTAGGTCTGCTTGAAGTGCCTTAGAATTTTGATGATCGGTGAGTCAATGAGTGACAAAATTAAGAAATTTGACCCGTTATAATTCTTAAAATACTGGTTCAAATTGAATGAAATTTGAAATATACCGTGTCTTTACAATGCCTGCATGGTTACTGAAAATTTCAGTCTTCTAGTTTTATCCACAACGAAGTTGCAGGGGGTCGAAAATGGCCTAAATTGCTTAGGGAAAAGGTACGACAGCGCCCTCTATACCGGTTTTTTTCTAGATTTTTTAGTTTTTCCTTGATTCATATACCAAACACTACTTATATTCCAAATTTGAAGCTTCTAGGTCTGCTAGAAGTGCCTTAGAATTTTGATGATCGGTGAGTCAGTCAGTGAGTGACAAAATTACGAAATTTGACCCGTTATAATTCTTAAAATACTGGTTCAAATTGAATGAAATTTGAAATATACCGTGTCTTTACAATCCTGCATGGTTACTGAAAATTTCAGTCTTCTAGTTTTATCCACAACGAAGTTACAGGGGGTCGAAAATGGCCTGAATTGCTTCGAGAAAAGGATGGTACGGCCGTGCCGCTTTTTTGCTCGACTTGGTGGGGGCACTGCCGTGCCCCCAGATACTACAACACGTAGGAAACCAAATGTACATTGGGCGGCCTTATCATTTACTATATCTCATAGAAATCTGGGGTAACGCTGCAAAAACAAAGCTTAAGACACTTCAACTTTCCCAAAATAAAATCATTAAAATATCATTATACTGTCATTACTTAACTTCGACAACTCAAATTATATAAAGAAACCAAATTAATGAATTTAAAACTGTTAGACATTTGTGAAAATTTACGAATTAAAATGCAAATGTTGAGTACAAATGCAAATTTTAATAAAAATATTTTATTATGAAAAAAAAAGTCCGATTTCACGAAGCGAAAGCGAAGTATAGGACGCGCCAGCTTTTTAGCCGATAGCATCAGCATAGAATCCGAACTAGTTACCTACGTAAAAAATGTTAACCGTTGAAGGAGCACAGTTCTACAACAAACTACCCTCTGATAATATATTTATTTATTTATTATAAGCCCCCTGTGTCCCACTGCTGGGCAAAGGCCTCCCCCCATTTTTTCCACAACTCCCGATCTCCGGCCACTTCTCGCCAGTCATGCAGAAAACTGTCAAACTCGTCCCGCCATCGTCGCCGAGGTCTGCCGCGTCGTCTTCTCGCTAGGTCTGGGTGCCACTCGGTGGCTATCCTTGCCCACAGCTCTTCTGGCATACGGCAGACGTGACCAGCCCAGTCCCACTTCAACTTGGCGGCTTTTTGAGCTACGTCTGCGATCTGTGTCTTGGCGCGCAGGTCGGTGTTTCGGTAATTAATTTTATAATATATTATGTAAACTTATTAAACGCATTCAAATACAAACTTGCAGAACATATTATTATGTATCAGTATGAACTAATGCGTTAGAAAAGGTATTTTATATTACTGTGAAGTGTGAACCACAAGCGAAGTGTGAATCTCAGTGGCGAGGTGGGCCCTTTGCCCAATGCGCCAATAGTGATGGCACCTTCTTAGCTAGTTGGCATTAACTTAAGAGTATCTATGTAAACACCAATAAAGATTATAAAAAATATTTATTTTTAAGGATTTTCGTGGTTAAATAAAATTACCTACTTCATTACCTGTCTCTGAACTTTAAAGAGTTTGAAGGACATGTGACATTCACCAACCCGCACTTGGCCAGCGTGGTGAATAAAGGCCTAATCTCTCTTGCATAGAGAGAAGTCCCTGTGTCCCAGCAGTGGGAACGTTAATAGGGTGATGATGATGATGATGATGATTATCTGTCTCAGTGGCACGGTAAGTAAGTATATCTATACTTACTATAGATACTCTTAAGTCGAAACCATCATAGACAAGGTTTTTTTATGTCAGTCGTATGAATTTTGATATTTCAGTTCAGTCATTTATTTGAACAAATTAGCTAATTATTATTGATAAATAAAAATAAAAACACGAGTGTCATGATTTAATCTAAAATATGGCAGAAATATTAAAAGAATGGCTCTCAGAGCGCTTGAAGTATCCGATAACATGGGACGTCGAGCAATTCGGCGAAATGATGAAAAACGGACACATCATAGCTAGCGTTCTCCTAAGCTATAACGTTATAAACGAAGAAAAACTTTTTCTTATCAGACCTAGCCGACTTCGAGAGGATATAAGAAATAATTGGGTCCATTTAACTGAATGGCTGAAAGAGCTTGATATAACTTTGCGTGACACTGAACTCGCTAATATTATGGCAGGGAAAGGGTCCAGCTTGCTACGGCTATTTTACCAGCTATTTCTTCATTTGGATAAAAGAGACCGGACGGATTTCATCAAGCGTGAAAGAAAGATGGTCTCGAGACTGGTAGACAAAGTGGGACACAGATTCAAAGTTGATAAGATTGAAGAAGAAAAAGAATCTCCAGTGGATGATCTTTCTAGACCACTATTGAATGAAAGACATTTCATTGATTGGCAAAGGAAAAAGTCAGCTGAAATAAAGTCGACGTATGACTTTGTTAGGCACAAATATTCCAAGATGCTTGAAAAGATAACCGAGAAACAAACTCCTTTGAAAGCAAGCGATCCGAAACCTAAGAAATTAACCAGGAAAGACAAAAACGATATGGATATTTTTTGTAATAAATATCCCTGCAAATATATTAATTACACATATGATGAATTGCTTAAATTAGATGAAGGATACGCGGAACGTAAAAAATCTATACTAGATACAGAATGGGGTAACAAATACATGGACAATCTTCACACAAGACTCAACAATAAAGCAGATTCGGAGGAGTTTCAGAATCAAATTTCTCATGCTGTGAGAGCCTCGCTCTGGGATCTTTCAGTTGCAGAAGAAGAGTCCAAATTTGATTTAAGCATCGCAAAGAAGGTAATGAAACTTTCACAGTTTGAAAAGCAAATGTGCACACAAATAATGGAAACCAAGCAACAGGCGCGCAATCTCGCCGAGAATAGAATCGCAGGAGAACATGAGTTCGCTGAGCAGAGGGCAATGCAATTTCATCAGTTTTTAGATAACATAAAGGAACAAATTCATCTAGAACTAGATGAAATTGATTTTGAAAAGAGTAGACAGAATAAACTTCACGAGAAATTGTACGCAGAAAAGATGAAAAGAAAACGCCGGCACTACTATGAAATTTGTTACGAGACAATGTTAGCTATAGTTGATTATGCCTCACGGTATGCATATTACGTTAGACTAATTGGAGAAAATATACCAGATAATTTCATACACGAATGGAAAACCTTATATTTTAAACATCAGCCGATTTTCGACATATACGAACCATTGGAAGAGATCCTCAAAGAAACTAACTTGGAAGAAGAACAATTGCCTGAGACTGAAGAGATAATAAGGCTAGAGTTAGATCGCCAGGAAGTTCTAAATGAGAGCGAGTTTACAGAATATCATAATTACTCCTACCCGTGGACGCTAGATTTGCTTGTTCCTAATTACGATCATGAGGCCGAAGAAAGAAAGTACGAATACTTGGGTACCCGTGTTCTGGGTCACGTTGTTTATACACTTTTAGAAATCAAGTACCCGCACCCTCCACAACGTTTGCCTGCAGAAATCCCCCCATATCCCGTAAAAGCGCTTTTGCGAGGGCTTCCTGAGCGGTCTATAACAGTTCCTATGCAAATGTTGTTAAAGTACCGAAAAATTGAGGTGGTCCGCCCTGAATCTGCTATTAACTTTTGTCTGAGAAAATTCAAAACTGAAATGATTGGTTGCACTGATATAGAGTTATCATTTGATAAATTTGTGTCAGCAGCGCCTGATGAAGAACAAAAGGAGCTCATAAAACAAGTCAAAGTAGAAGATGACATGATTTATAAATCGAATGATATATTAGTAACTACGATGTTAGGAGCTACGCCACCAAATACTAAACAAACCCAAACTCCTAAGAGTCTACCAGAAGAGAAAATGGTACTTTCTACAGCTGCTGAATTAGGAAAATATACTTACAAAGCTTTAGGTTTTGGTGACTCCTTGACTGACCATCTTCTGTCTGCTATGATCGTAGAATTTATTAAAGACCAGGATGATATAAATGGATTCGTTATCATTAATTATCCGAACAGTTATAGAGAAGCTCGCATACTGGAAGAAACATTTTCAGGTATTGAACCTCCCAATGAAGGAGATTTAGAAGATCGAGACGAAATTTACCTTGAAGAAAGTATTGCTAATCATCGAAAAAAAGAAAAAGATCCATATAAACATTTGCGAATTTCAAAACTCGTACATGATCCACACAAAAAAAGCTTAACGAAACCATTTGAAAGCTATTTTACATGCTTTGTCAACCTCAAAGAAACTGATGATATTTTACAAGAACTGGTGATATGGGATTTGGATGAAAACAACTCTACAATATTAGATAGATTTTACGCGGCACTTGGAATAAATTACAGTATGTATTATGAATATTTCGATAAAGATTTACTGTCACAGCTATGCACATATATTCTTGGGGAAATAACAATACCAATGAAGTCCACTGATAGTATTTTTGGTATAAATGTTTTGAGTTCACTTGAATTTCCTCCCAGTGATGATAAAAGAATTAAATCAAAAGTAGTAAAACCAGATGTGCCAAATGGTAAGTCTCGAGACAAATTACGACGTGGTTCACATTCCCAACAGAGCAGATCTACCAGTGGGTGGGATGAAACTAAGAAAACTGCTTCCGAAGAAGAAGAGCTTGTGGGAGAGGAGGCAATTAATCTATCGGACCAAGAAGATTCTACGAAGTTGGAAGGGGACGAACCAGAACCCGTAAAAGCAGGTGAAGAAGATTGGGATTACGGTGAAATTCCCATATCTGAAAATATTGGTATCGCTTTGGCTACTTGTTGGGAGGAAATCGAAAAGACCTACATTAATGATATGCAGCAGCTGTTTTTCGCAATTCGGCTGCAAATGAACTGTTTGATTCCATATGCCACATTTATAAAGGACAAAATGGAACAAATAATTACTTTACCGTCTCAAAAGCAAGATTTAGTTAGCCGCTTTCAGCAAGAGTACAATGATTTTGAAAATGACTGGCGTGATGTGTACCTAACTAAAAATGAATGGCACTGCAGAGTCAAAGAGTTGCAGCTAAATCTTTATAAGATATGTGATGAGAGGAAAGTGTTCGCTGAGAAAGAGCGCTTGAATATTATTCGCGAAAACTGGGCTATGGACGAACTTACGACGATGGTCAACAACTACATTTCTTGCATGCAAACTGAATTGAACAGGTATGTTTATGAATTTTTCATTTTATTAAAAACTACAAAAATGTATTCAAATTTGTAATACCAAAGTATTTTATATTCCACGTAATTGTCGATTTGGATGACAACGAGTAGTTAATTACCTTTATCACTTTTCTAGAAATTCACGTTGTGTGTAACCCAACAACAGCATATTCAAGTATTTTTTCATTTCATTCTAAAAACATGTATAGGTACGTTTATTAGTACCCTAACAAACTATTTTTCTTGGTTTTCAGGAGCACATTAACATTTCAGATTTTACACGATTTCTACTATGCGATGATCAAAAAACTTCCAGCAAATGACAGACTCTACTCAAAAGAATTAACTAAAATATCAAGAGATTTAGACGATAATAGTAGCAGGAGAGATAATAAAGAAGATAAGGTTTACAAGCAGTTGAAGAACGCATTCCAGAATCTACAGTTGAAGAATATTGAAATAGATTACAGTAACAATCCTTTTAATCTTATGATTGAAAATAACGTTAAGTTCGCAATTAAAGTTATAGCAGATATAAATGATTCCTATAGAGCCCTGATCAATAGGGAACACGGTGAAGTGGTTAAAATTGCTGTTCCTGTAAGAAAGAAGGAAGAAACGGGATCTGCGGAATCTATACCCGTTGAAGCAATTTTTAAAGAAAATGCATTGAAATGTATCGAAGAGTGGACCATGGCTGTCCATGGAGAAATGTGTCGAGCAAGCTTGCGATTGGTTGCACTGCAATACAAATGCTGGCATGATATGAAACTTTTCAATGACCACATTTACAAAACTTTCATGGAGATACAAAATGACATTAATACATACTACATGAACGAAATAAAGTCTGTTGATCGCTTGTGTAAATATCTTCAAATGGCAGTCGAAAATGGCAGTAGGGTTCCGGAAACTTTAATATTAGAACATGATACTTTTGTCATAGATCCTAACTTACTGCAGTTCGCACCTCCCGAACCACCTGTGGATACTGGGGAAATTTCGGAGATAGTGGTTCCTAATGAATTCAAGATATCTCAAATAGCCAGACTGCGCGATCAGCTAAAAATTATCGCTCCAGATGGACTTGTCTTGCAGCAATCATTCATTTACATCTTACAAGACTTTCTTTTCTTTGGTAAAGAGTCTTGCAATGGGACGCTTTTCCCTGAAACATGGCTCCGCCTTGATCCTTTGCAAGTTCCTAAATTGGTCTTTTTACTTTTTGGCGAAACATCATATATTGATTGGAGACATTTTCTTATACTGTGTTTTAATCTAAGAACACCCACCTATGACGAATTATTGGAAATGCGTAAATATTTTAGATGTTTAGATCATGAATCCACTGAACGAATTTCCAGAGACAATTTTATACAGCAGAAGTATTGGTTTGAAACTGAATTCGATTCAACAAATAAATATGCTATGCTTAGAAAAAATTTAATAAAGCACTTTTTAGCTGAACTTTATGAAGTATCGGAAAACATAATTAATTATTCTGCATTGTTACTTGCACTTTGTAGAGACGAAGACCCAATTAAAGGTTTTGTTACGG
This sequence comes from Gymnoscelis rufifasciata, assembly GCA_929108375.1. NCBI lineage: Eukaryota > Metazoa > Arthropoda > Insecta > Lepidoptera > Geometridae > Gymnoscelis > Gymnoscelis rufifasciata. The sequence continues at coordinate 11,404,105 of OV815318.1, read as the reverse complement.
CGCTTTCAATGGCTGTAGGTAAAAAAATATGTTTTTCATTTGTCGAGTGTGAAAACGTCGTGTGTAAGCTAATAAAAGAACATAAATACAAAGATGAATGTCAGGCCTCTGCACACACATGCACTAAGATGTTTCTGGACCAAGTAGTAACTAACGTTATTAACACCACTGAAGGTGTTTTGATTGAAGAGATGGAATACGAAGCAGTGCAAGTTGATGATAAGAAAAAGAAAGGCAAAGGTAAAGATAGAAAGAAGCTCGAGAGCATACAAAGCGCTCGATCTTCTACTAAGCAACCTAAAGTTCTACCCAGAAAAAGTCTCTCTCAGTCAGAACCTAATATCAAAACAACTTATATCTGTCCTCCTTGTGAAGTGGAGGTGCCTGTTGAGCCGGAAACAGATGTAGTGGAAGAGGAACAGATTATAGAACTTCCCCGGCCTGAGGTAATTTATTCCGTCAGCCAGGGAGTGATATGGAATGTTCTGAAGATCTGCTTGCCGTGGCATTTTCTGTTGATGCCCGAGGATGAGCCGTCGCCGTATGTCAACCAAGTGACTGCTGTGATGAAGAGATTGGAAGTGGACACTGCTAATGGCGACATCTACATTAGCAGATTTGTTACAGACTCGGATATTTGTAAACTTTTGCACAAAGTAAAAACGTTTACTGCTGTTAATTTGTTCGAGGAAGTTCGTAAGCTTTTCGTTTAATATGTTTGCATCTTCTTTATTATTAGATACGCTTCTGAGAAGATCTGTTTTTTATTTATAACGTACCCTAATAAAGCCCCGTAAGCATATAATGACATACATTATGTTTTCATCATTATAACTAGTTTCAAAAAGTCATAGTTTGCCAAACTTCTAATGGCTTTGTAGGGCAAACACACACACACACAAAAACTGTCAATACTAATTCATTTTTGATCACGTCGCTCTCTAAGAAGTAATAAGTTGATCCCATTCAATTTTATGAGAATCATTGCAGTTGTTTTTAATTCGTATCTAATGAATAAGTTCTTATATCTAAAGATTTTTTTTATTATACATATTTAACACCCAAACCAAGGAGCAAGTGATTGCAGAACATAAAAACACTTGACCTCTCGGCGGCAATCGAACCCGCTACCTCTTGGCCGCGAGCAAACCTTCGCCCACCGCGCCACGCGCCACTGAGGCAATCAAGAATAGCTTTAAGTATTGCCTCTACAATAACAGTTTGCGTCATTAATTACACAAGAAGGAATAAAGTGATAAAAAGAAGGTCTTTGTAAGTCTTATCTTTATTCAACAGGGATATTTGGCATAGTATTTTCATTTTGCAAAGGGCTTACGTCGATTAGAAATAGTACAAATAGTTTTCGCTTGAATCGGCCGAATAATCTGTATCGTACGGTCCGAAGTCCTTCGTTCCAGGATCTGGTCTTGGCCGTTCGGAGAAGCTTGTATCTGAAAATTAGAGGAAATGCTTATAATATAATATCTTTCAATTATGACAATCTAAACAAAATAATACGATTGATGTCGGTTTGTAAATAAAATAACATTTCTATCAGCCCTTCTATTGGCGATGCAAAGATTCTAACTAGCGCCTCTAGTGTCAAAATTGTGAAGCTGTCTAAGAACGACACTTTGACAGTTTTCGTTACAATCAACGTCAGGGAAAAACATCTATCTATATCTATATAAATAAAAATGAATTGTTGTTCGTTAGTCTGATTAAAACTCGAGAACGGCTGAACGGATTTATCTCATCATAGTCTTGAAATGTTTGTAGGTATAGGGAAGGTTTAAAAGGCGAGAAAAAATTGAATAATTGCCGGGAAAAAAAATTGAATAAAAACCCGTGCGAAGCCGGGGCGGGCCAATAGTAAATAATAAATACAAATCAGATTTAACTTTAACAAATAAACAAAGTGTCGTTCTTAGACAGTTTCTAAATTTCTAACACTATTCACTTTATTAACTAAACAACGCTGCTGGGTCCTCTTTATCACGCCAACTTTAAGTCTTGTAGCTAGCATTGTGAGCTAGTATGAAATAGATGTGGATGAAATCTTGAGAATTAACTAACAAAAATCAAATGCATCAAAATGTTAATGAATCATCATCATTATTTTAGCCGCAGGGAGTCCACAGCTGGACAAAGGCATCTTTCTACTTGCATGGTCAGAAGCGACTTGCAAACAACGTTAAACAGCAGATTTCACTAAATTATCCGCCTTTCTTGTTGGTGGACGTCCGACGCTCAATTCCATGAAATGTAAAAAAAACACTAACGACGTTAATAAGGTTTTATTTTCGTATGTTTGCCTTAAAGATACAACTTAAAGTAATGTTATGTCTTAAGTTATGCTATGTTAAGGTAGGCTTCGGCCGCGGCTTGTCACCACCCTCCGGCCTGGGCCAGTGCGTGAAACGATTAGAAGCCATCTATCTTCTAGGTCTTTATGCCCCATCTTAGACGAAATGAAGGCTTATCTAACGTAAAAAAATATATATATATATATTATAATGAACTAAATTGAATAATTAAATTAAAATATTAGCATATTATCTCCATACCTCAAGTTATTTAGATTGGCATGTGTGTGTGGTAAAGTTGCATATCGCGCGATCGTTATATTGTAGCGAAGTACGTGAAAATGACGCGATTGAAGCCTGTAACAGATATTATTCAACTATTCGGTTTTTCTTCATACAGCAATCATCTACACCGTATACAGCTGATCTTGGGCCAGTTTTATTCATTCATTCACTCATTCCTTGAAATCCTAGTGATCCTCTGGCTCAGTCAGATGAAGTTACCATATAAAAATATATTTAAGTAGCTATAAAATAAAATTAGCTTAAATCTTAAAAAAAGAATAGAATTTGCTACCTCTTTCGCCGCAAGCGGACCTGCGTCCACCGCGCTACTGATGCAGTCAATATAATCAAGTTTAGGGTCAGCTCACACAAAGACGCGACACGGCGGCGCGCAATTTTTAAAATAGTAATATATTCTAATTTATACAACATTATAATTACTATAGAAACGTTTAATAGCAAGAATGCGAGATCGCTGTCTCCAACGTTAGATACTCGAGCATCTACAGTTACAGTCGCGTTTCGGCTTGAACGGACCTTTATTCTACTCTCTAACTAAACTAAACTCTTTGAGGCTCACCTAAGAAACATGTCGTCATCTTCGGCACCCCAGCCCCAGTACTGGTTGGAATACCCGTTTGCTTTCTCGAAATGCACAGGCCTTAGTGTCGTCACACCGCCAAACAATCGCCGGTAAGGAAGTCTGGAATTCATTTTATGCAGAGGACACGAAGATAAAGCAATCTCTCAGATCGCTTAATCTTACTCTTTATCTTTACACTGGAAATTAATAATAATGTTGATTCTATTCACTACACTTTTTGGTCATTTTATTGCAACTGTTGAGAAAAGGCGGTCTGCAGACAGTTGGTCATCAGTAACGAAGGTTTTTTTAAAGATTAGAGTATTTAATATTGATTAAGGTAGATAGCGGTCTAGTTTATTGTTGCAGAAAATATTATGTACCGCCTAAAGAGCTACAACTAGAGTATATAAAATTCGGTTAAAATAAAATACAGTTTACGAATAAATTAATTACCAAACATGAAAATTAGCTCATAAACCTAATTTGTAAACTTAAACTAGAATGCACAACATTGAGTAAAATAATAAAATAAATTAGTTTTACATAAATACAATAGTAATTGTTAATAGAACAATAATAATAACAAATCACAAAGGTATGTTTCTTAATTTACGGCAAAATAACCTATTCCATATCATAAATTTTACTAATTCTTTAAATTTACGAGCCATACGTGAAATAGTGAGTAAAAGGACATGGGCTATGAATCCACGTAATAAACGTATCGCCTAGTATCTTAGCAGGCTCTCAAACCGTATCTATAGCTTAGCATGGTGGCATGCTCTACAAAGCTACTTAAAGTATCGCGTAGAATTGTAGCATGCTCTACAAAGCTACTAAATGTATCGCTCAGCGATGTAGCATGCTCTACGAAGCGAAGTAACGAATCGCATAACGTCGTAGCAACTTTCTACGAATCTACGGAAAGTATTAACTACCCTCGTAGCATGTTTTACGAGTTTATGAAACTAATCACATAGCGAGGTAGTATCTTTTACTAGACTAACGAAATGTACGGTACGTCTAGAGTCGTAGCATACTCTACGAAGCTACAAAAGTCATCGCGAATATTATGTATGTATATTTAATACTAGCTGTGCCCTGCGGTGCTACCCGCGTTATAATGGATGAAGTACTCTTAACCAACAACATATTTATTTGAATAAAGATTAATATTATTATGTTGATACAACTTAAACAAATTATTTCGCCCAAATTAGGTACCATAAAAACGGTTTTTGTGAGTTAATCTTAAAAGATAGACATATACTATCGCGGACTGTTTTTTAGATCATTAAAAGAGCTATTATTCTTTAATACATAGTTTTTGTGTATCTTGAACCGTTTTCACGGCGCACGCAACGGAAGGTTTCAAGAATGAACAATTTCTCCCGTTTTTTACACATTTACCACTATATCTTTGCTCCTATTGGTCGTAGCGTGATGTTATATAGCCTATAGCCTTCCTCGATAACTGGACTATCCAACACAAAAAGAATTATTCAATTCGAACCAGTAGTTTCGGAGATTAGCGCGTTCAAACAAACAAACAAACAAACAAACAAACAAACAAACAAACTCTTCAGCTTTATATTATATATAATATATAATAAATAATAATATAATAATAATAATAATAATAATAATATAAATAATATAATAATATAATAATATAATAATATATAATATATAATATATTAGTATAGATTATAAATGGGAAGTGTATTATGTAGAGGTATGTTTGTTTGTTTATCCCTCTTCCACGGCAACACTGCTAAACCGATTAGCCTGAAATTTGGCATGCTGATTAGTTATACATTGGATTAGGACATAGGCTACTTTTAACCGCCGGAAAATATGTCGTATCGCGGGAAAATTCATTATAAAACAGGTCGCACCCCGAGGTATTGCTACTTAAAATAGTCTACAACTTACTTATAACCCATGGACTCCACTGCGGTGGACATATGGGTCGGATTTCTAGTACAAGAGTACAGGATTCTCTCGTCTAAAGGCAAGAGGTCCACATCGTGAAACACGTAGCAGTCGAAGGAGCCGTAGCGTTGGCTCTCAAGGAACCCTATGTTGTAGAGGGCGCCTTTGTTGAAATGATCTTTACCTGAAAACGTAGAATGAGAAATGTTTATTGTGTAAATAATGACTCGACAACAAACTTACAGCTAAGCCTAATATTTATAAAAATATTTTAATATTTATAATAATATAATAGAGATTTATGTGCGCTTTAAACACGTGCTTTAACGGTGAAGGCAAACATCGTGAGGAAACCGGCATGTTCGGAGAACTTTAAAAGAGTTTGAAGGACATGTGACATTCACCAACCCGCACTTGGCCAGCGTGGTGAATTAAGGCCTAATCTCTCTCGTGAAGAGAGAAGTCCCTGTGTCCCAGCAGTGGGAACGTTAATAGGGTGATGATGATGATGATGAATAATATCTTAATTATATTAGGTTATAATGGTACTTTTGATAAAAACGGTATTTATAAACCTAAATAAGGGTTAGATCTGTTTATTAACAGTTTAATTAAAGCTTTTCACCTCGTGTTTAAAAAACAAGTTTTTAAACCCCGACCACGTCACGACTCTGTCTGTCTGTCTGTCTGGGACATCATAGCTCCCTAACGGATAGAGCGATTTCGTTTTTGTTTTTTTTTTTAATGAAAGGTGAGTTTGGCCCGGTGCGGTGGTTCTTAGATATGTTTCATGAAAATCGGTTGAGCCGTTAAACGTTATGGGGGTGAGAGTGGGGAAGGAAAACCGAAAATCTGCAAATATACTCGAGTGGGGTATCAAATCTGTTTTGTTGTCCATTTTCTTTTCTTTGTATTGTATTTTATTTCTTTATATGTGAAAACTTTTAAATGGCCTTCAGTGTGCACATTATGTGTATCTTTATTGTTTGTATTACATACTAGCTAGCTGTAAGTTTTCCTAAAATCTTAAAATAAATTAATGAATGAAAGAGCATCGCGTGCACATTACTAAATATTATGGTGTTTTAATTTTAAGGAAGTTTAGGAATTGGAATCGGGGGTTTTTCTTTAATTTTAAATTTAGATTTAACACTATAATAGTCGCAAAATAAGACTTATTGTTTGTTTAAGCTGATTCAGTTATATTAGCCAGAAATAGCATATAAAAAGTTATTATGAATACGGGGGTGTATTACATCATTTTAAAGGCTTTCAAAGAAGTGACATCATATTTTGACAGTTTTAACTGAATACATAGGTACTGAGCGTATGTGTTAAAAAAAACTCTTCGCAATGAGAACCTATTTTTTCGTTGAAAGTCGTCTAATAATTATACGCCTCGCGCATCGAGTGCGAAACCCACCCGCTAATTTAGAAAATAATTAGCTTTAAAACTAATGGACGTATGGAAAAATAATTTAACAGTTATTTTTTAGCAGAGTACCTATTAAGCTTTCTGTATAGGTACTTCAAAGTAGTGAACAAGTTCGGATATTTATAGCAACAAGAATTACTTACCATATTGTTCAATCACAAATATTCGGTATTCTATTTGCTGTTTCATTAGGAATGGATGTATGTGACGCAGAAAAATGGCTAAATTTGTTTGTCTGTCTCTGTAAAAGACATACTTAGGTATTTATTTATTATAAATATGTACATCGAAATTCTAGTTAAAATTTAATATGGCGAGAACTGGACGCAATTTTGTAAAAATAATAAAACTAGGATCTCAATGGAACGCTCTTTCTGTCTCTATTAGAAAAGCGAAATCCCTAAACAACTTTAAAGGCATGGTTCATCAACATTATGTACTGATTATCTGCAACAATAATGTTTGAATTTTATTTTTATTTCATACTAGTGGCCCACCCCGGCTTCGCGCGGGTTTTTATTCAATTTGTTTTCCCGGCAATTATTTGATTTTTTCTCGCCTTTTAAACCTTCCCTAGACCACCAAGAACATTTCAAGACTATGATAAGATAAATCCGTTCAGCCGTTCTCGAGTTTTAATCAGACTAACGAACAACAATTCATTTTCTTTATATAGATTATTTATGTGTATGCAATGATCTTTTTGCACCGTCTTTCGTGTTCCTAGCAGATCTTACCCATCCAAAGGTTGCCTGGAAGAGATCGCTTTATGCGATAAGGCCGCCGATTGTACAACAAATGTGGCTATTGATTGTTATTTTTAAGTTAGTCTGTAAGCATTGGTGTGCAATAAATATATTATCTATCTATCAATTATAGGTTTTGTAACTGTGAGATATTACCTGTATGGTACTAAAATAGCGACTTTGTGTCGAGCCTTGCAGTTTCCAGGGGCGAAGTACCCCCCAGGTCTGACTTTGGGGAACAGAGACTGCAAAGCATTTAGGTTTATTTCCTCTTTGTTGGCTTGTATGGGCCCTGAAATGTATTAAATAAATACACTACAATATAAATTATTCACACAACATCACTTACTCTAACTACTCTAAGCATCTAAGGAGGGTGAAGAAGAAAGAGCTTATATTTTGCAATTAACTTATGTGGTAAAATTTTATGTTAGGGTTTTTATATAGCTCAAATATACCCTACCTTAACCTTAGCATGCAAATATTATCTAATTCTTTGTAGGTATTTAGTTATGGGAGCCGATTAACAGATATTTAATTAATAGGAGGAGGATTAATAGGTTAATTAATAGGAGGTTTTTCTGTTCACGTCCGTAAGTGGTAACTCTCTGAATTCTTACACGTGACCTCCGGGTGGTGCTAAGAACAGTCTCTGGTGGTTGGCTTCGGCCGCGGCTTGTCAATACCCTCCGGGCTGGGCTAGTGCGTGAAGCGATTTTTTTGTGTTTCGTAATAATGTGGTCCGGAGATCTTAGACCACATCGTCACTTTATATCAGGTGAAATTGTGGTCAAATGAAGGCATACTAACATAAAAAAAAGTTATATCAGAATAAAATTAATGTGATTATGTCATATTTTATGGTCAGCCTTGTAATTCAAATATTCAATTACTGAGTTATTAATTTATAAGCCTCCTCTTGCTTTTGATGGGCTTTCGAAATTTATAAGATTACAGGACGCACATGGATGCGATTGGCGTAGTAGCATAGTAAGTGACGGAAGCAAGAAAACGAAGCTATATGATATTCTTTTATTTGTAAATTCAAAAATAAATATTCACAGTTTGTACATACATTAAACCCGATTGGAAATAAAAATTACCCAGCCCAGCCCGGAGGGTGGTGACAAGCCGCGGCCGAAGCCTACCTCCAGAGACTGTATGAGTAGCGTCCGCCGCGGGATAGACGCAACCGCTTCGCATTCGCTTTGATCACGCAGGATTGGCCAGAGGATTTTATTATCCTATGGCCAACACTTTACTTACCATATTTGTCCATGTTCAATAAGCAGATTGGCGCGTCGTCAGCATATTTTGGAGAATCAAATTTTCCTGTAAAGTGAAGAACCAGATATAGGTACATAAAATAACTTTTTAACCGATTTTATTTCAGTGCGTCCTACAACTGAAATAATGACGATGAATAGAAAAGTACCAAATTCATAGTACAAGAAGTTGTTTTCTCATAGTTGTTTTCTCATCATAACACTGCTAGCATTCTAGAACTTTCAAAGTCAATAATGGGACCGGAAATGCACCATTCAAATTCCTGACTGTATTCTGCAAACTTCAACAGCGCTGTTGAATTTCGAGCGGTAGCTGTTTCCGGACTCTATGTGTGGCTTATTCCTAAGCTGTCCCAAGGAATAAAATAAATATAAAAAAAATCACTAAACTCTGTAAATAAACACTTTTCATGAAGTGCTTATGAGTATAGGTATACAAGGGACGAAATTTGCTGTTTTTTGTTTTTTCTCTGAAACTAGTGATCCGAATTTGAATAAAAGAACAGTTAATTATTATTTTTTTTAATTTAATTTTATATACTACTTCTTCGCCTAGGCTATTTACCAACTGAAAAATCCATAAAACGCAGGCATCGCTACAGGATGTAAAGCTCGTAAGTGCTATTTAAGATTAAGTAAGTATTACATACCCAAGTTTTCACCCAATAGCCTCGTTTTCAAGAACGTATCATATGTATAAGTAGGCCTTACTAATATTTCTTCTTTCTCTTTATAGTCATTTTTGAGGATATAAATCAAAAGTGATACTATAAACGTTGCAAAAACTAGTCTCAAAATTAAATTTAGGTTTCGGTTCATATTGAAGTCTTACGGATGTACAATATCGAACCGAATGAAAGATGTGTTGTATAAAATAGTAAAAATGTTTAAAGGATGTCTTTAATTTCAAAACAAATGCGGTAAAAATTCAATACTTGCATGCATAAATATGCATAATAGGAGATATTACAAACCCCGTTTTGTAAGTTCTCATTGTGCCTATAAAATAATATTATTCAAATTATTAATTATAATAAACCTATAATTATATTACAATTATTGTAACACCGAGTCTGTTTTGTGTTCAAAGGCCTAATGTATTCAGTAGCATGCAATAATCAGTCTTCATTTTCTCTGTAGCATCTGAATGCTTTCCTAAATCCTGCTCTTTGACATTTCACCCGAGACATATAGCGTAAAAATCATACAAAATATAAAAATATCACGAGAATCGGTGCGCTTGGGAAAATCCCATAACTCGCTTAAATGTTCGGAATGAATTAAGGGAACAATCGGACCCGGCATAATACCCTTAATAAGTTTCTGAGAGACAATGCTATTTGTGCTTTCGAGGTAAAGCAAAGTTTGACGGTAGGTACTAGCCCGGGTGTCATATTAGATAACAAGTATTAGTAGACGTATTACGGCTAAATATAAAAAAACACGTGCGTTTCGGAACGCCTGACAAAAGTGATAACTTCAAATACAGCTAGCACTTTGGGTTAGGGTGAGAGAAGAGCCTGTTTGACCGTATGCGAGTGAGAAGGCAATGCCAGACAGACTGGCGCCGTTACGCGTTACGTAACAAACCTCTTCACCGTCCCATCAGAAATGATCTATCAAAATCGACGATATATTCGCTGTCGAGTTATAATTAAGTATTAAGCTGAGCTGGGACCATTTTGTAACTAAATAATGGGATTAGTTATTTTAATTTTATTTAATAAATTTATATTTCATGTTATAAAACTGCTATTTTTTATATGTTACTTTTGAAAGTAAATTTGTCCGTTTATTGAATGTGTATGACATTGGAAATTTTTTGTTACATAAAACTTTTTGATTTGATTTTGTTTTTTAATATTAAAAACGCGTTCTGTATGGATGTGTGAAAGAACACATAATGTTTCTCACTCTTTCACGCTCAAACGGATGAATGGATTTAATAGAAACTCCGAATACACATAGCTTCAGATACTTTTAAAGATACTTCTTACAGCGAGAAATAATATTTTTTCTCAGAAAAATCTATAATACAATAAATATGTAATACCGCATATCACTGCTGCTAGTTTTATCAAATGCTTGTTAATAATCGTTTTATTGACAAAATTCCCGAAGATCAGATTTCCAGCATTACAATTCTCTCGGATAAGTTTACAATAACAGTTATAGCAAGAAAAAGGTATTCAGAAACATCCTATATTTGTTTTTTTTTTATTTTCTTGAAACGGTTATGATCACTCTTTACAATGTTACCGTGGTTGTCAGTTCGGAGCATAAAAATACTACTTGGACTTGGGAAAAAGAGTAAGTAATAACTATAAATAGATAACTCTTTATTGTGTTTTACTTTTATAAAAAATAAAGGATTGGAATCGAGGATTTTTCTTAAATTTCAAATTTAGATTTATATTTTAACTAGCGGCCCGCCCCGGCGCCGGCGTCGCACGGTTATAAAATTTTCACGGAAATTATTCGAATTTTTTTCGCCGTAAAAATCATCCTATCTCTCAAGTTGGATCGAACTGCACATGGTGTGCGAATTTTTATTATAATCGGTTATGTGGTTTAGGAGTCCATTGAGGACAAACATTGTGACACGAGATTTATATTTATTAAGATTTTCTGTATTTTTAGGACGAGACCGACCGCAATCCCTCCAAGACTGCCTAGACAGGCCTCAGAAGCGGCGGTGCCCTTGCAAGCTAGTTCTCTTAGTCTTCCTCACGATGGGTCTGCTGTACGGCTTGTTCTTCCGTAATGGCCGAACGGCGCACGGACAACGCACCTGGCAGCCTGAGGAACTGCAAGTGATGCCCAGAGACGATGTTGATCAATTTACAGGTAAAATAAAAAAGTGTGTGTGTGTCAGCTACGACGCACGATTGAAGTTTACTCCATACGAACGATAATTATGATATATATATCGAATAGAAAAAAAGGGTAAATGAACGCATCTGCTAAAATGATAAGAGAAACAAACATATATCTGTAATTATTCGGATTTTTTTTTTTTTTTTTATGATAAGCCTTCATTTGACCACAATCTCACCTGATGTAAAGTGACAATGTGGTCTAAGATGGAGCATGAAGGCCTAGAAGATGGCTTCTCCGGGCCACATTACGAAACACGAAAAAATCGCTTCACGCACTGGCCCAGCCCGGAGGGTGGTGACAAGCCGCGGCCGAAGCCTACCACCAGAGACTGTTCTTAGCACCACCCGGAGGTCACGTGTAAGGATTCAGAGGGTTACCACTTACGGACGTGAACAGACAAAACCTCCAAAATTATTTATTATATTACTTCAATAAAGCGTATTACTTAAAGGATGTTACAAAATAATATAAATAAAATACAGCAATACCTCTCGATACTTCGTAGTACAGCAATCGATACTTCGTAGTCTCAACTACGAAGTATCGCGCAAAGAGGAGACCCCGAGAATGAGATACGCTGTGTAATGTATTCCATCTCATTCTTTTACACGTTCAATCCTACAGATATATATGTTTGTCTCTTTCTACGTAACGCCTCAACTTTTCGTGTTACACTTTTTGATTTTACTCCTCATAAAATTTTCGTACCGGGCCTTATAACTCAAATCGTTTCTTATGGAGTAAACTCCAATAAACCTGTGCGGGGAAGTCTTCCATAAAGCATGCATTGGTGGATTTACCCGCAGGCTGAGTAGGCTCGAGCCTAGGGCGGCAGATTTTGAGGGCGGCAAATTTGGGAAACAATTTTTTTTTTACCTCTTTGAAATTAAAAGTCGGCAACTAATTTTGACGATGACCTTTCTCTCTCACTCGTCATTGCACATTCCGAGAGTAGCAAACTTATACCCATTAGCTCAAAAATATACCGAAAATATACTTTACGTGCAATTTCAACGAAATTGTTGTATAGTAAGAATAATGTATGACAATTGTTGAGGCACTGAAAACACGTCTTGAAAGTGTATCAAAAAAAGTTTAAGCCGTAGACTCGTATAGTCACATACATCTCACAAGGGTGATAACATATTTGCATAATAATAATAAATAATAACCTTTATGATTTGATTTAGTACCTCATACTTTGCTTTGTTGGTTAAGAAGTTGAAACACTGTTCTCATTACTATTGTTCGGCGTTCGATTCCCGCCGAGGGGTCAAGTGTTTGTATGTTCTGCAAGCACTTCTTCCTTGGTCTGGGTGTTTAATAATGTATATTAAAAATATATCTGTTTATGTCAGTCTATTATATTAGGTAGGTATATCAGATGTCTAGTACCCGTAACCCAAGCTTAGAGCTTATTAGGGGGCTAGGCTTATGATGTTGTGTGGATTTTCCGGAAATATTAAGTTTTTTATTATCTCTTCTAATAACAAATTCATTAAGCGGGGTTGACCGATTCAAAACTTACATTACGTCAACCGGGCCCGACTTGGAGCGGCCCGGTCTTCTAAAGAGCCAGTTTGCTATCCTTTAACTACACAATTACCATAATTTGGAATCTTGCTCCGTAAAGGCCTAATAACAAATTCTATTAGCGGGGCAAGTTGACCAATAAAAAAATTACATAATGTCAACCGGTCCAGGGGGACCGGTTCAAATAAAGTGCCGTAAAGTTTTCTTTTGGTTCGAGTTTTCGCTATAATCGTGAGGTCCAAAATCTTAAAAAATTAGCTTTATGCGCTTTAAACTATAACATTGTCGAATTGCAACCGTAATTTTCGGAGACCAAAATTTAGATTAATTATATGGCTATTATTTTTAAGCTAGGTTAAATAAAAGATATGGATTACTGAAAGTTTTATTATGGCTATGTAATTGTCATTACTAGTCACTGCGAGTTCAATCATCATCTTCACAAGACCGGAGCTACAGACAGCAGTCTGTGTCGCGGCTGCTTTGAGGAAGAGGAGACGGTGGAACATGTAGTGATCCACTGCAAGGCCACAGAAGAGATAAGAAAGGAGACGGGGTTGAGGCGTCTCATGGACGCGAAGACCCCATCTACATCCTCAGACTTGCTCAAACAATTAGTTGGAACACCGAAAGTCCTACTCCGCTACATCAGGGAGTTGGGCTGGTTGGAGCCTGGTTAGGCAGGGGGACAATGCACAAAACACTCCTAGGCGAGATGTCAGTGCAGATCTCAGTTCCTCCACTTAGAATTAGAATTAGATGGCTATGTAATTTTGTTCAATATTAATAAAATAATTATACCTACCCGTATATATATCTGTTATGTATACCTACTTACTTAAAACATATTTATGTTACAGAAAATATGACGATTGTGGAACTTATGTCATATGAAAAGGATCAAATGATACAGTTACAAAAACCAATAAGTCCGCATAAAATTATATCAAATTATACAATCCTGCATTTAGAAGGTAAGATTAATAGCACGAACAGACACTCCGATTTGGTTGGTGCCATCCATATTGGAACCGACGTGGAACCGACATAGCAACCATTCCAACATTGCTACAGATTATCCGACGGTTGGCCTTCCAGCCGTCAGAAGTACGGCTTGCCACCCGATGTAGGGCTCTAGGATGGTATCTGACATCGATTATTCGAACATAATATATCGATTTTTTTTAATCGTTTTGTTGTATAGTATCGATACATCCCTTTAAAATCGACATTAGATTTTTTCTGTTTTAGTATTAAACCATACCATTAGTTCAAGGTGCCCGTAAAACAAGAGTGCTGCCGGAAAATCACTCCAAATCTCGCGAGTTTATAAAAATCGATCTTTTTCGGAAAGTTTTCTCATCCCTATAGACAGCCGATTTGGTCGGAACAAAGCTTCCAAACATTCCGATTTGGTTGGATCGGTTAAAAATTTGGTTTCGTCGGATCGCCGGCGCAACCAATATTAATAATAATTATATCGGACTAACCGCTCTCTTCACTTTCCGATTTGGTCGTGGCATAACGGTTGGCACCAACCGAGTCGGAGCGTCTTTAAATAGTATAACTTATAATGCCGAAGGCGTAATAATTCATTAATCTTTGCATAAGGTAATCGACTGGCTTCCTTAATCGACTTCAAATTATAAGAACAAAAAATGCAAATTATTTTTTTTGTTAGAATTATACATATAGTTTATGTGATGTGTTTATCAGTCTATTTATGTATTTATTTTCTTTTTTAGCAACAAAAGCCTTTTTTATGATTCATACGTCAAATCATTTTATGATTCATACGTCAAATCATTTTATGATTCATACGTCAAATCATTTTATGATTCATACGTCAAATCATTTCTATTAGTCCGGCGAGTGTCCCTAAATACGTCGTCAGTGATAATTTAGCGGCGTCCTTACTACTCGCCATATTGTATAGGTATACAATAATAAAAATAAAAGTCAAAAAACTATGTCAAGTGAGGTATCGTTTGAGACGCAAAATAGCGTTCAACTGAGTAGGTAACATCTTTTTTACTTTATAATTTTATTTAACTTGACACTGGCAAACTGACTCTTCAAGCCAGAGTCCAATTACAAGAAACTGAACTGAATCGAATAGGTACTTAAAAAATATTATTAGTTTTCTTTCAACATTTTTCGATTCGACTGACCGTGATATGCGCTCGCGAATATAAAAAATTCTTTTAAGTTTATTATTTCGTTGATTTCAGATGCAGAACCTTACGAGTTACCCCTGTGTATAAATAGTATGGTAGGGCGTAATTGTAAGTACTAATGCAACACATAAAATATTATAAGCAAGTTCTTATAACCATTGATCGGAATTTTCGGAGCTTTTGAAAAATAACAGAGGCAAGTGGAGTCGTAGGACCATATATTTTTTCGGTCAAATTGTCTCGGTTTACGGGATATTACCTACTAAAGTACAACTAAAATTATTTATTCATTTATTTATTTGGTTACAAAACTTATCTTAAGATGTATCCTATACTATATTTACTAAAATAAACTTAATAATAGGAACAAACAATTGGTAAGTATTTAACATTGAAAGTGTATGTTTATGAGTTTAATTTTTTTTTGTAATAAATTGTAAAATATTGTAACATGTGTGACATGTATCCTATGAAATATTTTTTTGTTTAATTGTCCGGACTAGGTAATACCTACGTTTTGTAAAAAATGAAATTAACTATCATTACTATCGTTACAAGACGTTCAATCGATACGAGTGGTTAAGATGGTTTTATTTAGGACATACCTACCTATCCAACATCGCTATGGACTTTGTTTATGCCAAAATCTATTGTTTTGTAAAACAAAAAAAAAATCTTACATTTAATTGAATTATTATTATTATTAAAAAACTAGCGGCCCGCCCCGGCTTCGCACGGGTTATTATTCAAAATTAATATCCCGGCAATTATTCGATTTATTCTCGACTTTTAAACCTTCCCTAGACCTCCACGAACATTACAAACATTAATCACTGAACAATTACCTTTTTGCCGCACTGCAACACACATGTAAGGACCTAGATTGTCTTTAGCTTTAACCTTATGATAGTTACTTGTAAGTTAATGTTAAGTTTGAGTGTTCCTGTTTAATAGTGTAGTGTATATATAATAAGTAAATGTGTATCAATGTATGTGTGTTGAAGTCGCAAATAAATGATTTTTACTTTACTTACTTACAAGACTAAGATAAGATAAATCCGTTAAGCCGTTCTCGAGTTTTAATCAGACTAACGAACAACAATTCATTTTTATTTATATATATATAGATAAGAAAGAGACAATAAGCTAAAGCTGGAAAGATTTTTAATCAGTTTTTTTTCTCAAATAAATTCACCAAAATTTAATTAAAACTTCTAGATAAAAATATATTGGTCGCAGTTTAGAATAGGTAACACATATTCGAATTAGATAAATAAATATATTAAATTATTGATATAAATGTTAAATTTTCGACCCAATTTACCCGAATGAAATTGTTGTAGTGCAGAAGTCTCTCCATACTTTTGTTCCAGTGCTGTAAAAATAAAAGATCCGAAAATTCCGATCACCGATTTTATGTCATATCTTTTATTTTCGATTAATATCAATCAACACACCAACATCTAGCCTCGTGGCTCTAATAAACTTGTGACGCTTGTGTTATTCTAACTTTTAGATAGAAATACAAGGTTTAAATGACATGAATATAATGCCATTCATTAATTGTCACTGTCTTATCTTCATTTGTGAATACTGCTGTACAGCAGCACACCGGTTTTTTTTAATATAAAGTGCATTTTTATTTTATGATTGTTTTATAATACCTGCTTAGAAAATAACGAAGACAACTGTACAATTCGTAACCCAATGAAGAAAAAATAAACTATTAATTGTGGTAGGGTGAAGGTGGGGCAACTGTAAGAGCGACCATAGAAATATTACTTATCTTGACAACACTTCCCTTTGCATTTTTTTGCAATAAATGATTAAAAAAAAATTGACTTCAAATGGAATCACGGGCCTCGAAGCTAGATTCAAGCGGTCGGTGACTACGGCTTATTATTTATTATTATTATTATTCTAATATTCTGCATCATTTATTTCAGTCACCGTTCGCAAGACTAAAGACGAGTTTCACAAGAAAACTCTTGCAATGGTCTTAATGGGTGGTTACTATAGACCCAAAAATTGTCACTCCTTGCAAAAAGTTGCCATAGTCGTACCATATAGGTAAGACCTATTTTTATGTTGAAAAAGTCACGATGGCACTAACACGCGTTTAAATGAATTTTCCCGCGGAATGACATTTTCCCGCTGTAAATAGTAGCCTATGTCCTTTCTTAAGATCTAGAGAATCTGTGTACCAAATTTAATTTAAATCTGTTCAGTAGATTTTGCGTGAAAGAGGAACAGAGTTACTTTCGCGTTTATAATTATTAGTATTTATTTGAAACCTACTCAACACCGATTCTTGATAAACCACCTGAGGGTTCACTTCTGTTGAGATCGATATAGGTCCTATCGATCATCTTTGAGAAATTAAAATGCTTTTGTTTTCCTTTACTTTACTTTTAGTTATCATTTTTGCAAACATATCGGATAACGAACACCAACAAATATTGCAAGGAATATGCACGAGACTTTAAAATGGACTGTTTCATTTTTCTTATCCTTACATTCCCTCGCAAATTTCCAAAACGCATCGCTTGACCGAAATAACATGTGACTTCAAATTATATTAGTTTCTATGGTTTTAAACTGATTTTATCAAAGTTTTAGTAAGATTTTGAACCAAACACTTCGTTACTGACGTCACATGTCAAAATGGGCCCGTATAGGTCGCCCGGAAAGGGTTGTGATAAAAACGAACTGCATCTAATTACCTAACTACCTTATAATGGGGCAGTGCCAGCACCATCATCTAAAAGCATTGGCCATTATCTGAAAACAACAACTTAGCAACGAATAGTTTGTCATTTTATAGAATACTAGTCGACCCGACAGACTTTGTCCTGTCCCACGTCTCAAAAAACAATATCTAGTTGACCGTATTGTGAATCTAAACCATTCTCGAACCCACTTAAACACACAACAAATTTCATCAAAATCGGTCCCGCCGTTTAGGAGGAGTTCAGTGACATACACACTCACAGAAGAATTATATATATAAAGATTGCAACTATTTATTGTAATTTCAAATAATTACTAACTTCAATGCACTTTATCTTATAAGAAAATATGCCATAGGTATATGAAATCCGAAAATCACACATAAATTCCATGGCTGCCAGGATCGCTATTAGTGATAAGTCCGCCCATTATGTCACTGTATGTTATATGTATATTCCTATATTGTGGTATTGCTATCGACAAAAGACACCATGTCGTCAGTTGAGACAGTTACATAGACTATAAATAAAATTACATACATGTGTAGGTAATAAATAACCTATTTTGTATTGAAGTAGTTACCTACCAAATAAAAGAACATTATTTTTCAGAGGCGGTCAAATAGGTGTACCTAATTGTTTTTTTTTTCAGGAAACGTGAACACAACTTGGCTATATTTTTGTACAATATTCATCCCTTCTTGATACGACAAAAGTTGGAGTACAGAATATTTGTGATAGAACAAAATGGCAAGTATACTAACATATAAATAATATTTAGATGTAAACATTATGTTGGATGTTAAGCAATATTTTTTGATTAGTTATAAACAATTTTAATTTTGTATGTTTTTAAGTTTTTATGTTATGTTGTTATTTAAAAAATATTATTTTTAACTATTTCTGCGATTAACGCAGCAGCCGCTTCTCGCTATTCTTGGTCACCATGGAAGACCAGCGCTATGACAGGACCTAGTTCTGTCATAGCACATGCTGATTGGTGACCATTTATGTCATTAAGAATCAATATGTAACATCTGTAGAATATTTAACTTAAGTTTAGTTTGATGACATAATAAACGTTTTTTATCTTTATCTTTATCTTTATCACAGTTTACTACCTCTAAAGGTATAGAATATTAATTGGTATAGGTAAATACTTATGTTATTATTATTTAATTTAATTACATTGCTGAAGACTTCGTTTTGTTGAGTAATGTTAGGAACTATCTTATCCCTTCTCTTATGCTTCTTTTAGGATGGAATTTTGCATTTGCAATAATTTTCATGCTTTAACCATTTGCATGTAGCCGAAATTTTGTATTCAATTTAGTTCAGGCATTACTAATGTTACGTCATATTAAAATCATGGCGGAACATCCAAGAGGGCGAACTAATTCAATTAAATTCAATTTATTTATTCAAACCATAGGTAGGTACATTACAATACACTTAGTTTCGTCAAAAATTACAGTAATACAAAAACTCTAAAACACAAACATCTAATTAAGAGGCTGTATAGTGGCCTTGTCATATTGTATAAAATTGATTCATTCGATTTACAATAATATTAATTAATAATAATTTTAAATGTAAATAAAATAAATACATTATAAATAGTAAAGATTGTTGCAGCTACACAGAGCTTTGTCTATTAATAATTTTAGTATTGCCAGTCACAGATCCATGGATCGTTATCATTAAGGTAGTCTTTGGTACAATAGTAGGCTTTGTCAGTAAGATGATATATAATATATTTTTTAAATTTAGTTTCACAAAGAGTCAAAATATGATTTGGAATTTTATTATAGAACCTTACAGAGTTTCCCAAGAAACTCGGTAAGGTTCTATAAAAAAAAAATTTAATGCATACCTAGGTATGCGCATTAAATTTTTTTATATGATTATATAATAATAAAATCATACTATATATGATTATATAGTATGATTTTGAAAAGAAACTGCTTCCTTTTTCTCTTTAACGCATTTTAATAATTTGTTTTTATAGTTTAAATTTTTATAACGTTAAATATGAGGTTGTATATTAAATTCACTTCTGTTAATTCACCCAGGTGCACTTAGTACATTTTAGTAGACTTTATTCACCCAGGTTATTTCGGGTGCATTAAGTCGACTATTTTATTTTGAAGTCACTTTTTTGAAATAAATAATGTTACTCGCATTAGTTTTGACTAATGCGAGTAACATTATTTATTTTGAAAACGGGTTTTAATCACAAAGGAGAGGCTCTCTCGCGTCCATGATCGCGTTGCTTTTTGAACAGAACAGAAACGTCGTCAAAAGTTTTAATAATATCGTACAATATTCACGTGATTAATACCCTATATGAAAGAAATATTTTAAGGTTGGTTGAAACTTGCACCCCAGGCACAGATCTGTTCAACCGAGGTCGGTTGCTAAACGCTGGCTTCCTGGAGCTGAAGAAGATGGGAGACTGGAGCTGCATCATCGTGCATGACGTAGACCTGCTGCCGACCAGCGAGCTCGTGGCATACAACTGTGCGAAGGTCCCGAGACATATCTGTGCGGATCTCGTCCAGAGACCAAGGTACCCTCATGTGGAAAAATTGTGCTCAAAGTCTAGAACCAGTGCGTGTTACCATACAATCTGACATGTGGTGCTTTACGGATTCAGAGTCTATTAAAGAGCTATGGGCCTTAGCTCTTTTATAGACTCTGAATCCGTAGCCTATGGGGAGGGTAATAAAAGAGGATACCTTTTTACACGACTGCGCGACGCAAAGGAGTGGTAAATGGTAATGTGTTTATCATTCTATGTATGTGACGGTGTGACGTCCTGGTTCTTCATTGTAGTGCATTTGTACTGAGTGGAAGTAGCATAGAATCAACTTAAAATGTCCGATGGCGTGAGCGGGCGCTCACGCCACTCGATCGCACGATGTGCACCTGCGGCCGGTACCGGTCGGTGTCAGCCGACCGGTCTAACAGCCAATCGGGTGGCCGCAGGTGGAGGGGTTGTTTACGAGTTGCACTGCTATTTAAAGTACAGTTCCAATAGTCCGAGAGTCATTATTTCTTTGGCTTCTGCTCTGTGCAAACTCTGTCGGAGTTACTTGTTGACTTTATCTATATCTCTGTTAAACTGAGCCTCAGATTATTTGTGTGATTGATACTGTTCGATTAATCCCGTAATTAATTACTATTCAATGATATAATCTGTTCAAATCACTATGTCAAAACCTTTCACCTACATATGTATGTTCCTTTGTAGCACTAAGTATAAAGACCAAACGCCAGGGCCGATTTTTATTATTCGTAATGTCGATCGATTCCTCTTCATCCGGCGAGTGTCACTGTCACATGACGTCAGTGAAAACTCAATATGGCGACTATTTTGTAAAAATAAATAACATAGAAGTGAAAAGTTAAGTCAGTGAGGTATCGTTGAATAGGTATATAAAATAATTTTTATTCTGTCTGATGGGCCGTTTAGGATAAATATCGATTAAAGTGGCGTAACAACCAATATCATCACATAATAGGCATAATAAGTCGTAGACGGGTGATATATTTTTAACCGACTTCAAAAAAAGGAGGTTTCTTAATTCATCCGTATATATTTTATTAATTTCAGCTTGTTATAGATAAAGCAGTAAAATTGGCAAAATCATACTAAAAGTCTATAACTAACCAATAACATGTAATAATTAAAGAATAGGTGCTTTACGATAGGCCTATGATTATTCTAGATCTTGATCGACTAAAGAGCTTTGTAGAGGGCTACGGAGAGATATACATAGATAGGGGTACGAACGAAGGTTGTAAATTGTTGCAATAGTTATGTGGAATTAGGCAGGCAGTATGTTATGTAGAGAATAGAGAGCCGAAAGGATCTTTTTAAAAATAAATAAATAAGTATTTCCGAACAATCCACACAACAACATCTAATCCCGTGGTAAACTCCTAGCTTATGTTGTGTTTGTGTTCTTGAGGTTGTTGTTTAGCAAGCAAAGTGTAAGATAAGATGGAGCGCTGATTAATATAATATTGAGCAAAAAGCTAAGCGACAGTTCCCCAGTTCCGTTGTTGCTACGAGATTTTTGATACAATATGAAACATTATTTTTTAGTCTGAAGTATCGCAGCTTGTTCGGCGGAGTTGCCTCAATGACGCCGACTCAGTTCCGAGCTGTGAACGGCTACTCCAACATCTACTGGGGTTGGGGAGGCGAAGACAATGACATGTTCTGGAGGTATGCTCTAAGGCTTCGCACACATTAAAGTCAAATCTGTTTTCAAAACATTTTAGTCTAAACACAGACTTGTCGGCGACGGTGTGCGCCGCTTCATATTTTCTGAAATGCGGTAGTCAGCCCAAAACAGTTTTGTCTTGGGTCAGCGCGAAGACTAAATGAGTCCCTATTTGATTTAATCAGTGAGGACGAAATGCTCTTGGATGGAAAATATGTATATATCTGAGGGAAAATAAATTAAAACGGTAAGAAAACCGCGGCGCACTGCTAGTACAGGGTGGCCCATAAGTCCTTTGAAATTTAAATTTCGAATAAAATTCAAACGGTGTGCAGGAATGGCGCGCGGGGTACGCGGGAAGCACCAACGGTCTTTCGGAATTCAGACGCCATGGAGCGTTTCACCGGTGCGGACCGTGCTTTTTGTGTGCGCGAGTTTTATCGCAACAATGATTCTGCTACCGTTGCGCGGCGTAAATTTCGAGAACATCACAATTTACGCAACTTTAACGACACTCCAAGTGTTCAAACGATTAAGAATTGGGTTAATAAGTTCGAGGAGAGCGGTTCTACGTTGGATAAAAAACGGTCAGGTCGACCAAGGACATCACGCACGGAAGAAACCATCGATGTAGTGAAACAGTCAATTCGTGAAAATCCTACCCAGTCTACTCGTAAGCGTTCCAGTGCATTAAACTTAGCCAGAACATCATTACAGCGGATTTTAAAGAAAGATTTACTTCTTCACCCTTACAAGATTCAATTAGTACAGGAATTAAAAGATACTGACCCTACGCACAGACTAAATTTTGCAAATGAAATGTTCGACCGCTTTACATCGTTTAATAACGTGTTATTCTCTGATGAGGCTCACTTCCACATCAACGGTCATGTCAACAAGCAGAATTGTCGCTACTGGAGTTGCGAAAATCCAAATCGCAAACATGAAAGGCCCTTACATAGCCCTAAAGTGACAGTTTGGGCGGCTATGTCAGCGCATGGCATCATAGGCCCTTACTTTTTTGAGGATAGCAGAGGTCGCGCGGTTACTGTTACTTCGCAGCGCTATGTGGCAATGATCGAGAACTTTTTTACACCAGAGTTGCAGAATTTTTCAGGCTTCAATACGCGGACCTGGTTTCAACAGGATGGAGCAACTGCCCATACCTCTAACACCGCTATGCCCGTCGTCCGTCAACTTTTCCCTAGTAAAGTGATCTCTAGAAGAGGAGATATTGCCTGGCCACCACGTAGTCCGGATCTGACCCCAATGGACTTTTTCTTATGGGGTTATCTTAAGAGTAAAGTGTATGAAACCAACCCGCGGTCAATCGTTGTCTTGAAAGAAAATATTCGACGAGAAATGGCAAGCATTACAGAACTTACTTGCCGCGCAGTGATGGACAATTTTAGACGTCGCTTACAGGAGTGCCGCGATTGTAACGGATTACATTTAGATGATGTAATTTTCAAAAAATAATTCCCATTTTATTAGAATTACTTCAAAATAAAAACCTTTATCATATTGTAATTAGTTTTTTTTATATGTTTTTTTTACATTTCAAAGGACTTATGGGCCACCCGGTATTATACGCAAACACTTATAACGCCTAAGATCATTTGCTGAGTTTTTATACTTATTTTTTTCTGTTGGAGAGCTGGTTTTACTTTTTAAATATTTATTAGTAAATGCATAGTCGACTTTGGAAACCGGGGTAACCCCTAGTTTCTCTGTACTAGGTGTTTTAATTAATACTTATTGAGCTATTTTCTGATATGCAGTATCTTAATCTAAGTCATGGTAATTAGTTCTTAGTAGTAAGTTACAGTATTTGTTATAAATTTTATTATTATAACAACAAATATACACAATGACAGGCTATTTTTAGAACCGTAATGCGATGAAATATTTTATATTGTGAAAGTAACAAATGATTTTCAGGTTAAAAGCATCTGGGATCGGGTTGGTGAGGGATACAAAGAAAACCTCGACATTTTTTACTCTACCACACAATATGACACAGAAGAAAAACCCAAACAGGTTCGTGAATATAGTTTACATTTATCTTTTAAATAAAAATGAATCGCAAATGTGTTGCTAAGCGCATAACTCAACAATGCCTGGACCAATTTAGACATTTTTTTTTAATGTTTGTTGGAGTTCAAGGATGGTTTTCACGGCGAGAAAAACTCGAATAATTACCGGGAAAAAATTGAATAAAAACCCGGGGCGTCCTGCTAGTGTATGAATAAAATACGACGTACATCTTGCACACATCCTTAAAGTTGCGGCATTTGAACTAACGGATCTTTGCTTATATCTCTGATGGGCATGACATGACACAGAAACATTTTGGCGTTATAATATAGCGCAGTACTGGCTCTTCTCGACTCTTATTATTTCTTAAATATATGTATATAAATTTGATAAGTATGAAATGGACTCATGCTACACATAGGGTTCCGAGTACAGTTAATAAACTTTTTGCAATAAAAAAAGGGTACTTACAAAAATATTCGGTTCTGGGTGTTTTCTAAGTATCATAAGTATGTATTTACAAAAAAAAATGTATCATAATAATAGTATATCAGTTACCTAACACCCATAGTACAAGCTCTGCTTAGTTTAGGGTTAGTTGATGCAGTGTGAGTAGTCCGGAAATATTTATTTATTTATATATTTTTTAAGTGTAATAAAAGCACTCGGATTAATCACCCATGTACTGGCCTCGTTGCAACGCTCAAGTTTATAATAATAAAGTTTGTTGTATGGGAGCCCCTTCATGTAATTATATTTGTATATTGTGTGTTATTAGGTAATTGTTGTAAACGCAGCAACCGAAATACATCACCCCTCAAAATTTCAACTCTCTATAACTCACGGTTCATAAGATATAGGTGACAGACCAAAGTGGTGACTGACATACCGACAAAGTCTCAATTATAGGGTTACTTATGCTTATGCTGAGTAACGTCCATATTTGAGTGCTAAAGACAAATTATAAGTGTATCCATGTGTAACTTATTTTAAGTTATGGTATAATTTCGTGTTTATTTAATTTAGGTACGTTAATAATGATTTCTGCAAACTAATTATTTCTTTTCTTACTTACCCGGTTTACCCTTTGGGTACATTAACCTTATAGGTAATAGGTACCTTTTTAGGTACAATACAATAAAAAAAGTCTTTATTGCAACACCGCAATATAGGAACATACATAGGAGATACAGGTACCTACATATTTTAATATACATATTTCCGTGCAAAGCCGGAGCTGGCCGCTAGTGTTTGATAATACGTAGATTAGATAACATCTTATCCACTTGGGAGGCGTTGTACCCTCCTGTTAACGATTAGTGATTGATCGACATGAACCAATCACTAATATCTATTGATAAAGTTATCTCTAATGATAACAAACTTATAACTGTATCTATGGGGCGTAACCATAATAAGGACAGATTTTATCTGTAAATTTATGTTATCAGAGTGAAACGCCCATTTTTAGGACCCATCTGTAGTAATGAGTAGATAATTTAATACAAAATGTTGTCACCATACTCGAACTTGAAAATCGCAAACAGCGATAAGGCCGATTATACAATAGACATGATGGCAACATAAAAGAAATGGTATTCTGATTTGGATATTTGTTAAATTTATTACTTAACACATTATTTTATCATGAAATTTTTGTCGGTTAATTATGTAATTAATACGATAAAATTTGAATTAAAAGTTGATAAGTTGTTAAATTTAATTTTGTTGTCTGTGTGTAAGATAACTGCAACACAGTTTTTGCAAACTTTACAACTTACTGTTAATGTCCAAATAAACGATTTTTGAAACGATTTTGAATATAGATTTAGTATTTTTACTGATGTAATTTGTATGTGGTGCGAAATAAATATATCTTATCTTATGAACAAATCCTCTTAATTAGAAGGGTCAATATTAATTTTCCCGAAATGTTAAATGTAAAATTCAGGGCTTTCAGTTTATTTGAGATAGTATGTTACTTCGAGATTGTTACAATTGTGTCTTTTGATTGGAAGCCTAAAATTGGGAGGTGCATTTTTTTACAATTTGGCGCTTCAATATAATGTCTATGTCATTATTTCTTAATAATGACATAGAATTATTAAAAAAAAAAAGATTAAAATCAAAATGAAGCAGCAAGCAGAATCAGAAATGTTCGATCTTAAATATTTAGAGTACTTTATCTCCAGTAGTATATAAATAATATATATAATTTTTGTAACTATAGCAAAATAAACCATTTTTTGACTGCCTCAATGGCGCGCGACGGTTTGCTTGCGGCGCGGCGTCAAGGGGTCAAGTGTTTGTATGCTCTGCAATCACTATCTCCTTGGTTTGGGTGTATGATATCTATATAAAAAAAAGTTGTGTGTGCGATTCACACACGAGAGAAGTGAAACTTCAGTAAATCGACAAAAGAATAAGAATAAAACAAAAACAAAAAAAAATAATATGCAAAAAGATTTTGTTCGGGCGGTCACCCATCCAAGTACTGGCGTCGCGCACAGGCTGCTTAACCTTGTTAGCGTTTAAAATTGGCTAACCCGACAGGTAAGCCAATCTTATTTCCGTTTCCGTTTCATCCGGTTTCAAATCACAACGATTCTATAGAAGTTTCACTTCAATAAAAATGAATTGTTGTTCGTTAGTCTGATTAAAACTCGAGAACGACTGAACGGATTTATCTTATCTTAGTCTTGAAATGTTCTTGGAGGTCTAGGAAAGGTTTAAAACGCGAGAAAAAAAACGATTTTTTTTTACCCGTGTGAAGCCGGGGCGGGCCGCTAGTAAACAATAAAAACCTATGTATGTATGTCTCTTATATTAAGTAAATCATATGTCTAGCATTCGTAGCACAAGATCTTACCACGGTGCTAGATGTTGTTGTGTGGATTGACCGGAAATATTTTTTTTTCTTTGTTTCAGGTTCCGTATGCTGAAAACCAGCACAACACGTTACAAACACGACGGTCTAACGAACCTCCATTACAATGTGATATCATATCAACTTCGTCATTTGTACACTCAAATTTTAGTTGATATTAATCCGCGGAGAGAATCTATTTCATATCTACACGACAAAACCGATGAGTAGGAAATTTATTTAAGTATTTATTAAATAAGTACCTAATAATAAATAAATCAAATAAAATTTTCTCCAGATTAACATGTCGCTATATTCTGCTCTACTTATCTCATAATTCAAATACATAAACAACAAAAACCTACCTTACCCAACGGTTAGCATTCAATGAAAGTTTGCCACAGTAGGTACAAGAGTCTTAGGGCTTAATTCACAAAATCCGAGTAAACTAACAAATGGTTAGTTACGTAAATATTACTTGTCAATGGATAGTGACGTCAAAACAGCTTTTTCACATGGGACTGAGCAACATAGCTCTATCTTTAACCAAGTAACTTTATTGGGAGTAAGTATTTTATCGAACGATGAAGTGATATATAAGTAAGTCATGGAGTGTATTTTGTGAACTTAATGAAAAAGTAGATTTTTAATAAAAAAACAACCCACTGGGACTGTATTAAACTGGGAACAACTTGCAAGCAACAAATTTATTAAAAAAATAATTATTTAACTCGGTTCAAGGAGATTCAAGTCCTGGTGTAAACATAAAAAAGCAAAAAAAACATGCGGCAACATCTCTCCTATTTTCGTTGAAAGACGGCCTCAAACAGCCGTCTGCCATGGTAATTTATACAATGACTTGGAACTTAAATTAAATTGGATTAGGTATTTGTCAATGCTAGTGCCTACCGTTTAAAATGAATACCCACTGAGAAGTGAGTACCTACGATAATAGGCCTTTTTACTAAATACTGTTTTTATAACGACGAAGCTATCCGCGGACATACATAAAAAAAATATATATACGGTCGAATTGCGAAACCTCCTCCTTTTTTGAAGTCGGTTAAAAAGTACAGCCGCTGCTAGGTGCGAAATAAAAACAAAAGAGAAACTGAACACAATTTTTGCTTGTTCATCAAACCTGCACACGCGTGCAACGGAACGTTTTAAATATAGTGCTGCCTACTAGAATATTTTCCAATTGAAATGGTAGGTAGTAATAGATAGGGAACAATTTACTTTCTCCTCAGAAATAAAGAAATCTGAAAAGCTTTTGAAACTATCATGGTTATCAATACTATTTAGATTTATAACGGGATAATTACCATGATTGATTGTCTTTCGAGTTTCCCGATATTTCGGCACAGTTACATGCGCCATGATCACGGTTGAACTGATCAATCATGGTATTCCGTTATAAATCTGAATAGTATTCTGATAAGCGTCCAGAACAAAATAAAATTGACAATATGGTCAATTCACATCGTGCATATAACAATAACAATTTACAAGTGCATAACAATTTTCTATGTATCATTATGCATGTATTTACAAAAAAAAGGTGTGTGTGCGATTCACACACGATAGAAGTGAAACTTCAGCAAATTGACAAAAGAATGAGATGAATAAAAAAAAGAATAAACAAAAAATTAATACTGTGCAAAAAGATTTTGTTCGGGCGGTCACCCATCCAAGTACTAGCGTCGCTGGCGTTTTTTCCGTTGCATCCGGTTTTAAATCACAACGATTCTAAAGAAGTTTCACTTAAAAAAAAATGTCTATGTAGTATTTCACTTACCTAACACCCATAGTACAAGCTCTACTTAGTTTGAGGTTAGGTGTGTGAGTAGTCCGGAAATATTTATATTTATTTATATTTAATTACAGATAATGTAATGGATCTGATATCATTGAGATTCATTGTATTAGTCAAAGAAATTTTTCATAATTATTACAATCTTTTTCAAATCAAACAGAAATAAACTAAAATAACCGTGTTATAAAATTATTACAAACTAGCGGCCCGCCCCGGCGTCACACGGGTAAAAAAAGTTCCCGGCAATTTTTCCTTTTTTGCTCACCGTTTAGACCTACCCTGGACTACGACAAACATTTTAAAACCAAAATCAGCTCAATCGGCCCAGCCGTTCTCGAGTTTTAATCAGACTAACGAACAACAATTCATTTTTATTTATATAGATATATATGTATATGAGAATGTTTGATTAACATTTACATAAATATTATGATGTATAATGATAAATGCTTTACGTATAGATTTTGATTCAAGGCAAATATTTATTACAGATTAAGTTCAGATACAGAATAGAGGTATAGTAGGTACATTATAATTATTATATAATAAAAAAACCAACACATGGCAACTCTAGTATGGCCTTGATCATGACTTTAAATTGTACTGGAACATTAGGAAACTTTATATTTTTCCGTTCATAAATAAATCATCGAAGTATCGCAATTGTTTTTATTAATCATCTATTAATTGTCAGACTGTCGGTAAAAAATTATATTTGAATACCTACATTATTCATGTTTAATGCAATGTATACCTGAAGAATAGCAATATTTAGTTCTTGAACACCTCATTTTCATAAAATTTCACACTCCACTCTGCCTACACTCCCTTCGAGTATGGGCAAATAGTGGTAGCATGCAGCTGGCAATATATTTTTGATGCTGTCAGAGTGTCAGTTTACGAGCAAAACGGACTGTCAGTGAAACGTCACGCCAGTAGAGTTGATACTGCGGTTTGCGGCAGATCACAGTATCGCTTACTGGATTGTCCGCATTGTAAAATAATTGTAATTTTCGCACTTTCACCTGTTTTCGTGATATTATTGTGTAATAACATACCGACGCGTTCTAAGACTATTCCAGCGTGTTCGTTAAACTGTTTCACAGCTCCATTGCGCAGATTTGTATTTATAAGTGACATAATTTTGAGAGAGACCTGTTTTGGTGATCTGTAGTCATCTTCTAAGCGTGACTTCAACAAGATTCTTATAAGAATAAATAAAAAGGTTAGTTTGGCATGCTTATAAGATAAAAATACTGTGATTTTCTATAAAATATAGTCAAAAAATATGTGTATGTTAGTCCTTGAGCACAGACATACAAAATGCTTTTCTATTTATACATCTCCGATTCTAATTTACATTGATACGTTTGACTGTATTTTATTCTTATGAAATTGACCTCTAGGGTCTAAGAATGAGATTACAATGAGAATGTTTAGGTATTGCGATGACTTTCAACGACTTGAAGGTAAATCCCCATGTTTACTTTAACTGAAGTTCTTAGAGGTAATGAATAATGTAAACATACCTCAGTAAATATTATTAAAGTAAATAAAAAATCCTTCATTGTTGGGTTATCACTAAACTAACACAACTACTCGCAGTGGCCTGTTTGTTTACATTGTGATTTTTTATCTTATAACTGTTTACATAGAAAATCTTGTTCCTTATAATCAGGAATTATCTTTTCATTGAAATGAACATTCTCAAGATTTTTCAAGCAATAAATATTAATGAGAAACTATTATTTTTATAAAGTGTAAAAGAATCAGTAACACTACCTATTAAATCTTAAGTTGAGCTTCACAGTTTTAAAATTTAATGTACTCTACCTCTCAAGTACTACCTACTTGTTGTTTATAACTAATCTGATTTACTAATTCATTAGTAAAATTAGATACAACCTTTATTATCTTCATCATTTACTGCCATATTTAGCCCACACTATTGAGCATAAAGTTATATTTTAATATTAGATATAAATACCTAATTTAAACATTATTTAATTAGGTACATCATATTTTAATATACATCTCTACATTCCAGACTCCCAATCCCCAACTGAAATCCTGTCATCCTACCAATACCCTCAAGAACCCTTACAAGATCTTTGTAACTAACCGCAATGGCTTACAAGAACAAAATAATTGCAGTTATAATATTTCTTGTATCCTGTGTTACTGTGTACAGCATGTATGTTAGTGTGTTTGAAAGGTTAAACAACAAGCATCGGTTTATACTGGGCAATCTGTTCACATACTGATAATTAAATGTCATTTGCAATTATTGTCTGTTGACTTCAGAATACATTGTTTTGTTATGCAAGTACAATTGTAAATATACTATGTGGTTTTAACTAGGGGACTGGTTAGTGCAATACTGTTTTGTTTTTCTGTTAATTGACGAGTAATCTAGTGATTTAGTTTTATTTATTAATAGTTTCCTTTCATATGTTGTTATTTAAGAAGCCCTTTCAGCATGACTTAAAAACTGCTCATACTTTAGTTGTTTTTGTTTAGTTGGGAACTAGATAAAAAATTTAGACACTTTGTCTGAAAATGAATCATTATCCAATATAAAGGTACTTCTATAGAAAATGTACTACTATGTCTAAACATTATTTGTTACGTTATAGATTTTTAATATGCAGTTAGGTGTCTTTTTGTTTTTAGAGGTAAATAAAATTCGGTTTTACTACATAACTTATAAAGAGTAATACTAATGGTATGTAATATTAATTGTTTTCTTTGAAAATATGCCAAATGGGGTAAGTCTTGTCCAAGATAAAATTACATTTATGTCTCTTTTATGATGCTAACATATCTATGTGTCTTACTTGTCATATATTCGTTGATTGTGTTATAATGAAATGAAGTATTTATTGAAAATGAAAGACATAATTTGTTGTGAATCAATTGTGATCTAAGGATCTGTAAATAAAATACTATTTTCTTTATGGAGTTGTAATTCCGCGCCGGCGCCGCGCCGTCGCGCGCCGGTCCGTGTAGTTCGTTAACGGGTAGACATGGTCATAGTTATAGGTGGGTTAATACGCATAGTATTACTAAACCAGTTAAGATTGCTCATATTGAAATATTGGCATATCGGAATTTCTTGTCGCATTACTAATCCATGAATCTATAGAAAATTACTAATCTCTAAACGAATATTAATATATCAGCTACACGGCTACTCATAGACCACAAAGTAATCCGAGGCCACTGGTCGGCGCATGGTTCGGTTACGATGTTTGTGCAGAAAGCACTGTTGAAATAGATCGCTAATGCTCGCTCACTGAATCGACAACGAATGATTAAACAGAATTAATTCGAATTATTGTCTTAACTGATAATCACATTTTTGGTTGCGCGATTAATGTGATTGCGATGGTTGCATTCCCTATTTGCGCAATAATCGCGCATTCGTGTGGTATCTATAAGGGCTGTGCCTAAGCCGCATTGAAAGGTTTTATTACATTCTCAGGTTTAAATTTTAAACACTAATTAAAAAAATATTAAAAACGTATACGTGAATAAGACGAGCCAAAATATCTAAATCATATAGGTAAAGAAGAAAACAGGTAGTCTGAATCAATTACATAAAAAATATATACTTACTGTCATTTTTTTGTATTTGTGTTTGTGATGAACAAAAAAAATTTAATCGGTAATATTTTTCCGTCGGATGATTTGAGGTTGATTTAGACTTTAGTGATATTATAAAAAAAAACTTAGGAGCCTTCGATGTTATAATGAATTTAGTTCTTGCGTGACCGACCTGAAATATAAGTAGACCATTTCCTACGTTAAATTTTAAAACGTTGGTAACCTTCGACTGAATAGGGCATAAAGTACGATACACGTTCTGTTTACGTGAATAGTTAAATGCATTACGTACTTACGAAAACATGTATTACAAAAACATACTGTTGAATGGTGTGAATTATTCGTTATTAACAATATTATGACTTAACATACTGCCGTCAAATCATGGTAACATACCATGATTAGACGGCTTTTGAGTTTGCCGATATTTCAACGCTGTTGCAAGCGCCATGATCACGGAAACAACTACTACAACTACTTAATTAAACCGTCAAATAATGGGATGTGGCCCGTTTTAAGTCATACGATTTACATTGTCCAGTTTATGAAATTTAATTGAGTGCGGGGCAGTGGTCCAACTGCTCTTTCCTGCTAGTTGTACGACGGGCCTTTGTTTGCTCTGTCCAACTAGTTGCACCACGGGCCTATGCTTGGGTCAGTTTCCATTTTTTTTTCTGCATTGTAACGAACACTACTTTGGCTGGTAAAGTGTTCCAAGATTATAAGTTCAAAAAGAGTTTTGGTGAAATTCGCTATACCAATTCGTATGGAATATTATGTTTGCTTGTATTTTAAGTTAATAACATAAAAATTTTAATAAACATAAAATACACGCAAAATGCAGAGATTTTGCGTGTATTTTCATTGATATTTGTTAGCCTTTAAATTGAGGATGCTGATAGTTTTTTATTTTACACTAGAGAATAGACGTAGTTTATGTTCATGTTTAGAATGTATCTAAGTTTTCAGCCTTTTTTAATTTATAATAATGAGGCATTTTCCCAATAAGGAATAGTCTGCTTCTACTAATGTGAATGTAGAACACATTAAAGGAAAGAATGGAAAAGTTCAGTTTGGCAAACAGATCTGCAGAAGCTAAGGATAACACAAATTTGGAATAATAATCATCATAAGATTTTAAAATCATTTTCCATGGTAAAAATTTTATATTTACGTTTATGTCAACACAATGTTTTGATTAGAAGGCTATTATTATTATTATTTTACCTACATATGTGCTGACAAAGGGTTCGCTCTGACCCAAGATAAAACTGTTTTGCGACTGACTACCGCCGCCTTACAGAATATATGAAGCCGCGCACACTGTCAACGACAAGTATCAGTTGAGACTAAAATGTTTTGACACAGACTTGACTTCAATGAGCGCGCAGCCTTATTGGCGATGCCAAGATTCTAACTAAGATTGCAAAATGGCGTTGAACTGAGTAACATCTAGAATTTCACTTTATAATTTTATCTAACTCGACACTGGCAAATTGTCGCTTCAAGCTCAAAGTCCAATTACAAGAAACTGAACTGAACTAAGATTCTAACTAGCGCCTCTAGTGTCAAAATTGTGAAGCTGTCTAAGAACGACACTTTGACAGTTTTCGTTACAATTAACGTCAGGGAAAAACATAAATAAATCAGTTAAAAAAAAAGTGTCGTTCTTAGACAGTTTCTAAATTTCGCCGCTAGAGGCGTGCGGATAATCTTTGCATCGTCAATAGTAGGTAGCTAATGACATGTAGATAGGTTAAACAAATTATTTTAAAGATAACGTCCCTATTGACAGCGGAGAACGTTGGAATATCTAGAATAAACTACCTTGTAAATGAGAATGTAGGTACGAATTAACAATTTAACGCGATTTAATTTCACGCTCTATTACATTTTAATATTTTTTAACGATTATTAATTTGAACGGATTTACACAAACGTACGTTACTGTGAAATCTACAATTTAAGTATAATACAACCTAACCCTACAATTTAAGTATAATACAAGTTAAAAATAATACAACCTAATTATGTATATAGGGGTAAGTATAGACGAAATAACATAAAGGTGCAATTCTACCAGAGTGCGCCGTAATGTTTATTCTGGTTGAGGTCTAATTTCTAAATGGTTTATCATGGCCAAGTCAAAGTATCCTAGACGTCCCTTTATTGCATTGATTCACCATTCCAATAGTGTCCTAAATACCGGATGCGGCGTACATGACTTGCATACCAACATTAACAGGAGTATAACATTTAATAAATGAGGTATGGAATTTTGATAAAGCTAATGGTAAAAAATATAAAAAATAAACTCTCCTATGATCTACATTGATAGAGTCAGGGTCAGATTATCTTATACATATATTATATAGTACCGTCTAGTCCAATTAGTTCAACTATATGTTCCCAGTTGAACAAATTGGTCAATTTCATCCAATTTGTTCAACTTCAGGGTCCTATCCGCTTTCTCTAAAAATAAATAACGGGTTGCACTTCGGCAGAATTGAAAACTTGAATATTCACGACGACGATGTGACGTTGTGAAGCGAGCATATTGCTCATCCCAAAAAGTGCATACGCCGTTAAAATGTTTGTACGCAGGCTTATGCCAAACCTAATCATCGGCAACGTGGGAATTTTAATGCCTCAAAACGCCCTGGCCGCAGCTTAATGTCAATCGGGAGAAAAAGTAATATTTTGATGATAGAGTTGAGCTACTGATATTGAAAAGTGGGAAACCTTTTACGAAAGGTTAAAATTTAATCGAGTTTGGACTCGCGTATGATTCGTCTTGATGTGTAGAGTAAGAAGTGGATCACTTAGAAACAACAACACAATAATAGCTTGCAATCAATATATACGTTTTTTTCTTTTTACTTGTTTTTTCATAATGTAAGAAATAGTAACGCCGTTATCAAAGCAACCATGGATCAAGGGGTGCGAACAGCTGTGATTGACTGCGCGTAATTACATCCAGATTGAGAATTATTGTTTTCCCTTTTGAATAAAACCTCTAGACGGTTTTTTTATTGTTATTCTACTTCCTTGGTTTACTTAAAGTCGTAGATGCTGTGTTTGATGTTTCGCAAGGTCACTTATCTTTGAATATTCCTGTATTCTATGGTTATTGAATAATTGTGGCAGTAGAAACAACAGTGTTCGGGCGCAATTTTTTTTGTGGTAGATAGATCTATGTTTGTCACCAATGTCACCTGGTGCTAAATGTTGATGTGGACGAAGATTGATATACCTATTCAATCTTGTCTTGACAATACTCAGGTTGTAGTCATTAGAAAATACAATTCGTCTTTACTAATATTATAAAGATGAAGCGTTTATTTTGATTATTTGTTTTTTTGTGGATCTCAGGCACAACTGTTCCTATTTAAATAATAACTTCTTTTCGCGGGAAAATCCATAAAACACAGCTGCGCCAAAAGCTAGTTTATAATAAGTAGGGATATCAGATATCTAGTGCCCTACTTATGTACATATTTGATGGCAAATAATTTATGAGTACTACTTAAGATAAGAAATCGATAAAAATGTCAATACTACTTCTGTGTGCGATAAGCTTTTATTTATACAGGATAAGTAGTTACCTATATCTATAGTCGATACTACAATATAAAAACTGTAAATTTGGTATCTGCGGTATCTGTCGGTTAATTAAATCAGCGCAATTCCACTTATAGGTGGATTAGCATATGCGGAGACCTTTTGGCACAACGCATTCAATAATTTATGTTAAACTAGTATTTAGTGCTATATAAATGTTTAATTTAATTTAATTGTATTTATCTTGTTAGGTGTGTGTGTTGTGTCTATAAATGTTTACTCTCTCTCTCTCGCTCTCTAAATTTAGAGAGATCAAATTACCTTGTATCTAATCAGGTAATATGTAATATGATTATAATTATTTATTCAAAAATCGTTCCATCACACACTACCTCCCTACAGGCGCCCTCCTACCCCCCTAAGGGCGCCTACAATTTGAGCGTTTTGAGACGTTAGTCTGCGGCGCGGCAAGCAGAGAGTTTGACGTACGTTTGATTGTTTTCAAACAAAGCGTTGGCACCGCAAATGCACGGCAACTTGAATGGTTGCCGTGCTTACGCCACTGTTGCCCTTTGCATGAAATCAATCTAACGTACGTCAAACTCCCTGCTTGCTCCGACGTACGTCTCGAAACGCCTAATTTGAAAGCACCTTAAACGTAGTAGCCATTTGTACCACTACAGCCATTGTAGTAAATTTTCTCGGCGTTTGACCAAGTTTTATGTATGTACAGTAGGTATATGTTGTACAAAAGTTATCAAAACAATGGAATGTGAAATCGAGGCATACTTTACGCCTTAATTTCGCAAAAAATATGTTAAAATAACAGAGTATAACTTAATATTAATAAGAAAACAATGTAGCAAAAAGGTCACTACTCAGCTTTTTATTCTATAACAGAGCGATCTTTTACAGCGCTGGTCTTACGTGGCTACCACACGGACACTGCTTGTGGAAAAAACATATCTACCGTGAATTTAATAAACACAGGCAATGGGTATTCACCACATAAGTACATCATAATTACATAACCACACACATAATATAATGGTAATTAATTTTGGAATCGCATGTTAAATTGGGCTCTTAATGCTATTAAGATTATATAATATATAAAAGTACTTACCTATTAAATAATTAATTCAACTGTTAACTCGATTACGCGGTTTACAGGAAATTGAGCTCATTTTCCAATATTACCACCGAGAACATATAATATAGGGGTGAAGGACAACACTACTATCCGGAAACGGATAGAAAAAATATAGTAAGTAAGCACTTGTTGGAACGCGTTGTGAGAGTAAGACCCGGAATCCGCATAATTTATATTGCAGGGTGTAAATACTTTGGGATACACCTCCTCCTACCAGAAACTAAAGTGAGTTATTTTGGTTGTTATAACAACTAAATGAAAAAATCCAATAAATCACCTAATAAGTATCTCTGTTTGCTGCGAGTTGTGTTTGTAATGGCACAAATATTCCAGACATCCAATCAGTTCGAGAAAAAAGCCCCTTCCTACAATTCTATTCGATTGAGAACAAATTACCCTCGTTTTTATTCCTATAGCTGGTAACAATAGACCAGCTGTTGGTTGAACCACAATTTATTTTATGTAGGTAGTCGGTACCTTACCTATACATATACAGGGTGTCCCACTTGGAGAGAAAGTAGGTACCAATAACATTTAACTAGAAAAAAACTTCATATTGATTTTAAAAAAAGTTAAAACTGCATATAAAGATTTAAAAAAAATTGCCTGACCCATATTATATTACGATGCCAATCAAAATATACAATCATTACAATTATTTTTCTCTCGTAACTGAATTTTAATTTCTGAATTTTATTTTCTATTCATAATTTCTGGAAAATAATATTTACCCTTACGTTTAAGTATTAACTATAAGACATTCGTAGTAAGTATTTCATAGGACGAGCATTGTTTAATAGTGAGATACTCGTTTTGGTTAAAAGCATTTATCCTCGCGCATTTGCACCTTTCACCTAACTATCCGTTCATCTCGTTGGTGGATATCAAACAAACTCATTGGACCCTAAACCTATTTGTTCAACTGCTTACTTGCCAATACTTGCCCACTGCCACAAATAAATAACTACTGTAGAAATTATATTGGTTTTTTGTATATACACACATTTTCAAAGTTGAAAATCCGCGCTCAGACCCCTGTTTATGCAGAGTTTCAAAAATATTCCGATAAAGAAAAGCAGTCTTTATAGTATGTTGACGTCTATCGTATATCACACAATTCACACAGACATATAGTTTTAGAAGAGAAAAAAAAGAGGTTCATGTTCTTAGGTATCACCTTATTGCTGATTAGGTCTCAAAAACCCGTGTAGCGTGTCGAGTTTTTATAAAATTTCATTTGGAAATGGAATTCCAGATTCAAGATTTTCTCGCTACAAGCCCACACTAATACCCATCTGTTGCCTCTGCCTTGTGTACAACGTTCAAGCAATCTTTCGATTCTCTCTGGTCCTCACACAGGCACAATACGTGAAGACCTCCTTTGAAAAATCCTTTTTTCATTAACAGTAAAGAAACGTACATTTTCCGATCGTATTTCAAAGTACGCGAGTTGGAACTCTTTGTCCCGTTGTTAGTGCTCTATTGTCCCGATAAAACGAAGAAGTACGAAGTTCCCTTTGCGAAATCTCGTATCAGGGAATGCGCAGGGTTGCCACATAACATAACACAAATTTCCATTAATATTTTTAACCTTGGCCCGATGTTTCGCCTGTTGATACTGAAATAAGCCGATCAAGAGACCAAAAGATATATTATTAGAATTCCGGCCTATTATTTTTAAATAGCTGCTCCCATTCGGTCAATGTGTCAACCTAAATTAAATTGTAGCAGCATATCTTCTTATTTTAGTTTTAACGATTTTATATACCTATAACTGAAACAAACATAAAAAATAATATTTCCGGACAATCTACTCAACAACGTCTAGCCCCGTGGTAAGCTCTTGTATTATGGGTACAAAACATCTGATATACTTAATATAATATACCTCCGTATATAGATATTTTTAAATTAAATATTAAATACCAAGGAGAAAAGTGCTTGCAGAACATACAAACACTTGACCCCTCGGCGGGAATCGAATTAGCTCTTGCGCCGCAAACGGTCCCTACTGCGCCACTGAGGCACTCTATATCTGAAAAAAGCGTTATTCCTAAAGATATCTATTAATTTTACTGTGGTACTAGTGACCTTCTTAGGAAATATCCATGACGGTTGTCAGTGTCTAGTTTGTGCAATCATAGCAGGAGAAGGCCAAGTATGTAGAATAATGTATTTTATCTTACATAAAACTGCGTATCGAATCTACTTTTTACTGTATATCTTTGGTATACGCCTACTAATCGTCAGTTATCTCATCAGCTGTTGCGCTGAATTGTATGATTTGGTATGAATATTGTTATTCAGGAAAGGGACAGACTACAGTTTTATAACAGCGAACAATTTGTTGAAGGTAACGAAAAAATATTGAAGTGTTTTTAACTAGGGTAAGTGCACTGATTTGTGTCTTAATCGGTGTATTACTGGTGCACTTTTGACATAGTGACTCTTTTTTTACAACAATATTTGCAAAGAAGTTTAAACATCAGGAGCATGTTTGTCTACCGAAAAATCAATTATGTAGATAAATCAGATTTTCTTATTAGATTTTTTTAAGCGGAATGTGCTTATAAAAGTATATGTAATTTGGTCATTTACGGGAACAAACTTGCAGTATAGATATTACCATAAACAAACCACTGGTCTACGTTGGTAACATTTTAATTTTTTTAAGAGATCTTTTCAATAATAGCTTGCAGTATATGAAGTCAGTATAAATGCAAAGAAAAATCCTAAAAAAAAAGGTGTGTGTGCGATTCACACACGATAGAAGTGAAACTTCAGTAAATCGACGAAAGAATAAGAAGAATAAAAAAAAGTGTGTGTGTGTCAGCTACGACGCACGATTGGAGTCTCCTACTTACGAACTATAATTATGATATACTCGTATATCGAATAGAAAAAAAGGGTAAATGAACGCATCTGCTAAAATGATAAGAGAAACAAACATATATCTGTAATTATTCGGATTATTTATATTACTTCAATAAAGCGTATTACATAAAGTATGTTACAAAATTATATAAATAAAATACAGCAATACAGCGTAGTTGAGACTACGAAGTATCGCTCAAAGAAATTTAAATAAAGCATTGTATTTGTGTCTCTTACCATTTCCGTTTCATCTTTTTGCTTCCGGTTTGAAATCACTACGATTCTATAGAAGTTTCACTTCAAAATATTAAAAAGCTGAATCACCATCTTTAGAGCAAAACTAATAAATATTACTGTAAAATTATTGAATTGGTGTTCCATTACCTTTCAAAAAAAAGGATTTTACGATAATATATGATGTTATATGAATGCTGTACATATCATATATAACGACTATTTGAAATATATTTAAAACCAATTGATAAAATAATACAAAAAGTTTTAAAATTCTATCTCGACTCGTCATTAACTAATATGGCCGCCGGGGACAAAGTTAACAAAAGAAGTTTCGAAATGTGAATTTTAAGGATGCAGATGACAATGTTCATTGCTGTTCATAAATGTCAAATTATTGATGGAATAAATAGTACTAGTAATAGTTATAGTAGTAGTTGTAGTGCTATCAAACGTATAACAAGTGGCGGGGAATATTACAGAACATAAATATGTTTATGTAAAGTTAGAAATGGTGTACTACTAAATAGTTCCCGGTGCGGCACTGGTGTACCCACCCTACTTGGGCTATATTCTATTTTATATTCAACACGGGTAACATGATACAAGTTATTCGCATCAAATTAGGTTTGACTCAGTGACAACCCTACTAACAGTTGACAATTCTCACCCTTGAACAAACAACGACCCAAGTAGAAAGAATAAAGTGAACATTCCCAGGTTATATATTGAATTATAAAGTTTTAAGTATACTTGTGTCCTATAAATCTCTTAGGTACTATTTAGATATATAACGGGATATTAACCATGATTCTAGTGATGCATCAGCTCGTAATAAAAGACTGAGAAAGAGGGTAGACAGATTTGTCTGCCAATAAAACTGTTACTACAATCGCTGCAGCTTCAGTTTAACCGTGATCTTGGCGCATGTAACTGTGCCGAAATATCCGTAAACTCGAAAGACAATCAATCATGGTAAATATCCCGTTATAAATCTAAATAGTCTTGATAACCATGATAGATAAAAAAAATGAATCTCGCGGGTACCTCCACTTAGATGTTAGTAGATACCGATCTATACTACGAATAATATAAATGCGAAAGTTTGTGAGGATGGAAGTGTGTTTGTTGGCCTTTCACGCAAAAACTATTGAATGGATATGATGAAACTTCACAAAAATATAGCTTAAATTTCAGAATAACACATAGGCTACTTTTTAGTGCGGTAAATTACCGCTTTTTGTGGGTAAATATAATGATTGCTAGCAAATCTTGATTTGGGTCAAATTTTGTACGGACATAGCAGTTTTCCCAGTAAAGGACAAAAACTACTATTTACCGAGGGATTTTTTTTACGCGGATAACGCCGCGGGCGGTCTTCTAGTATACCATATTTATATAGTATGTTTAGTTATTCTACGCCATTGCTTAGTTTATTTAAGGTTACAAGAAGGAGGAGGCCCTTAATGTTTTTTGTTTAACACATTATGTTTTTCAAATTAGTTAAAATTGACTTTCAATTGGCGATGAAATAGTTTTAAGCAAAATTTCATAAAATATTCTACGGCCATAGAACTATTATATGTAAAATTATAAAAAAAAATAACAGTCCAGTCTATAAGACAATTTGCTAGCCCAATAAAATACCTATAGAAGTTTTTGGCCAAAAGTAACATTTGTAACGGATCCGCTGTCAAGTACCTTAACGGGATCAAATGTAACGAGAAAAGTAATTGGATTTTTGGGAGTTTTCATTTCCGACGTCGAAGTAATTCTAATAATGTCGAAACAATTGCTAAGCGGCACAAAGGAGATCCAAAACTTAATATTAAATTCAGCGATTTACTTTTACCTAGTTTTTACAATGTTATCTGAGGTCATATATCATCATCATTATCATCCTGGAGTTCCTCCCTTAAGGCAGCAGTGAGATGACCAATTCTCATCTGATAAATAAAATAAATAAAAAAATAAATATTTCCGAACTATCCACAGAACAACATCTAGCCCCGTGGTAAGCGCTAACCTTAGATATTTATTATTATGCATATAAACTCCCCGACGTGGGACAAAGTGCTTGCAGAACGTACAATAAAAAAAAATGGTCTTAGTGTCCCATTTTGTACCGCATCGTCACTTTACATCAAATGAGATTGGGGTCGAAAAAGGCTTATCTACACTAACTTTAAACTTTGGTAACTTTATTGAGTCTAAGGCCAAAACAGCAGCAATGAAGCTAGGTATCCTGAACAAGGTCAAGCGGTACTTCTCACCTGGTCAGCTTCTATCACTTTACAAAGCTCAGGTCCTGTCTGGTTTGGAGTATTGCTGCCACGTTTGGGACGGTTCCGCCAAGTATCAGCTTGCCGCCTTAGACTCAATCGAACGAAGAGCTCTCAGACTAATTGATGAACAGTACCTTGCTCAGACTAAAATCCAAAGTCTCGAGCACCGTCGCAAGGTTTCCTGTCTCTCAATCTTTTATAGGTTACATTTCGGAGAATGTTCACAGGAACTTCATGACCTGATTCCACCATCTCCCTTCCACTCCAGGACAAGCAGACGCACGGCGAATTACCATCCTTATTTAGTGGATATTCCTTCCAGTCGTACTAAGCGATTCTCATCCACCTTTATAATTCGCACGGCAAAGATCTGGAATTAGCTCCCTGCTGCTGTATTTCCTAATTACTACAACCTGAGTGTCTTCAAGACAAGAGTGAATAGGTACCTTCTAGATCTATGTGTTCCAACTTCGTCCACATCGACACTTTCCTTCAGGTGAGATTGTGGACAAAAATAGCTCTATCTTCCATAAAACAAAATAAAAAATCTAGCATTTAAAAAAAATTGGTCAATTGGCAGCTAATTGCATTCACCGTGAATTAGCAACTTTGACTTTGAGAACCTATTTCAAAATCTCTCGAGGTAAATTAGACAATGATTAATACATAGAGCTATCAAGTAAACTGACAACTGTCGGTGACTGACTGATCGAGATTGCTCTATATTTTAACCATTTGATTAATTTACCTCGGAAATGTTGAAACAGGCCCTCAGTTATCTTAATCAGTATCTTACGGTCGACTCGTTCATGCTTCATTAAAAACAATTAAAATAAAATAAAATAGTTTTACGTTTTTTAACATAGATGACGCATTATTTATTAGAAAAAACTACTTAGTACGTTATAGGGTAGATTATTAAAAAAATAATTAATTTTGATATTCTTTTTAAATTTTACGCGTATTAGTCATACTTGCAAACAAAAAATCAATACAGTAC
Source organism: Gymnoscelis rufifasciata (assembly GCA_929108375.1). Classification (NCBI taxonomy): domain Eukaryota; kingdom Metazoa; phylum Arthropoda; class Insecta; order Lepidoptera; family Geometridae; genus Gymnoscelis; species Gymnoscelis rufifasciata. Next base: position 11,360,543 of record OV815318.1, on the reverse strand, counting down.
AAGACATTGAAGTTTTGCCTGACGATTTGTACTAGATATATATATATAATATAAGTCATAAGCCCACTATATATATATATATATATATATATAAGTCATAAGCCCACTCCAGAACTTTGATGCTCTATATCTTGGCACTTTCTTATTAAATTGAACAAGCAAAAATAGGTTATTTTTGACCGGCTAACAGACGGACAAAACATAGTATGTACCTATTTTAAAATGTAGTTAGAATGCCTAGTTTCAAGGTTTACTGTTTTGAAACCAAGCAACCAATACTATTAGCTGTCATCCAAAATGCTGCGTTGTTCTTGTTTTTTTTTAATTATTTCCCTGCGGTGAGAGTTTTCTACTTCCTGTGTCAATTATAGGCATAAGAAAAACATATTTTCAAATCAGTTTCGTATTTGCTAAGATCATTTATAAAACCAAAAACCGCTCTACGAGAGAACTCTATTCAGACGTCGCCGCAAAAAGAATACTGTTGCAACTAAAAAAAAAGTTGGTACTTACCTAATAATTTATGAGAAAAAATAAAAAATAGGTCCGCGGCTAAAGTTTGAGGTGCGCTTGTTTGAATAATGTTTTTCCGGAGCTCTTGAGAATTCAGGGCCGGAATAAGGATGTGTAGAAAGTTTATTTTCTTACAGACTTGTAGGTCACAGGGATTTAGTACCGACTTCAGTATTCAATACAAGTAGGTATTAACAAAGCGCCGACTTTTGAAAATTTCTATAAAATTCAAAGACTTTCGCAAACGCCCAACTTTTTAAATTTTAATTCAGTGATGAGCGTTTAGTAACTATGAATGAAATGTAAATAAAGAGATTTTTATTGTATTTTTGAACACTTAATGCATTTCAAGAACGTTACAATAACATCCTTTAAAATTATAAACGCGAAAGTCTGTGAGGATAGGTACCTTCGAGATCTTTGTGATCCATCCTCTTCTACATCGACACTTACCATCAGGTGAGATTGTGGACAGGCATAGATCTATCGTATATAAAAAAAGGATGTATGTGCGTTTGTTGCTATTTCACGCAAAAACTACGTAATGGATTGCTTACATCAGAATAACACATAATTAGGCTACTTATTTACCGTATTTACCGCAGTAAATAAAACTTTTCTTAACGCGGCCCAAAATAAAGTACCTACTTACCTACACACAGTTTATTATACATTGCATGCTTTTAAGGAGATTTAAAACAAAATGCTTATCAAATTTCTCAATAATATCAAAACTGCCCACCATGCACTTGTTGTAAGACGAAAGGCAGTTTAAAGTACCCGTACTATAAGAATTAAATGATTTTATTTTTAAGTGGACAGAAATTTCTTATTCAAAATAGAAAGCAAAGCTGTCTACGTTAGCATGTATTATGTCTCTTCTATGTCAAAGTCAAAACGATTATTTAAGTAGAAGCACAGGGCATCATACATGGTCAGGTCAACTTAAAGATAAATAAAAAAAAACTAAAAATTATCAAGGAAACAACATTGTCTTGACAGTTCGCTTAAATTTTTGACAATGAGTTGAGAAGCGAATAGAACGACCCATCTTTCATCTCTTTCGTTGTTAATATAACAATATTGTTGTTCTTAGAAATACACTGCACTACACATAATATGACCAACGTCTTGTCTAAATCTTAACCTAACATCTACACCTCACATTAAATGAACAAGAAAAAACAGTTCTGATTACATGCCTGTTGAAACTAGTTAGTAAGCGAAAACAAAATGCCAGAGAAAAAGTTATGATTTATTTTATATTCTGTCTCTGATGTTGTGTCAACTTTTTTTGAATACTTATATCTAGTAATTTTATGCCTAGAATGTGAATTATTAGTAGGTATATTATGCAAGTGGTACCTATACCATGTTTAGCTGTGATGTGGTCATGTCGCTCGTTACAGATCATAGATATATCGTATTTGGGAAATTTAAAAACCGTTAAATCGTATATTTTTACAGCTTTTACTTAGCGTCTAATCCTTCACATAAAATAGAGAGAACCCTCTCATTCCAATGCCAAATAAACATTAAAAAATAAACGGTACAAAAAACGCTACACCAACGAGACGTGGCGCTATAAACATTACTGTTTAGCCAATGACTCGACGAAAATGGCACCCAAAATTCCCTTTATCGGGATTGGACCACGCGCTCAAACGAGGACATTCGAATTTCGAATAGCCTGAATCAGCCAGTCAGCCTACAGCGACGTGCATTCAAAAAGTGAACTTCATACCGCCTCAGCCAACTTTGTTCCCATAAAAGTCGGCCATTTTGCTTTTACTGACGTCATTCATAGCTGGAATGCATCGAAAACTTAGTTCAAAGAGGTTTTGTTTATGACCATGCTTTTAGGATTACAAGAATTACGGAATATCACTTGGGAAAATAAAATATATAACTTTATAAAATGTGTTTGAGTATGAATTGACATTGTGTTTAAGTAGCTTTACGAAACACCATGAGCCTTAAACATATTCCTCAGTCCACAATTAAATGTGATAGATATCAAACCTTCAAGATATAACATATTGTTGCCTCATAATTTCAGGTTTTATTATTTAAGTATGAAATAACACAGCGACATTAATATTAATAAAAAAAATAAGCACTGTTTTTGGGACTTAACAAACCCGCCACAAAACTTGTAAGCTAAACATGATGTTTCGTTGTAAAACGCCTAAAAGCTAGAACGCATGTTTAGTTAACTGTGTCGTTTGTGGGTAGGAAAGGTTTCGAGGTTAAACTTTAATCTAAACTTAATCCCGGTTGAATATAAATAGCTCCCCGGATTAAGCCGAAACTCCTGAGCCTCATATTAACACGTTCCGTTACTACGTTCACTAGCATAAGGTTAACTGTCAAAGTTTCAAACTAAAACTCGCTTAAAACAGTAGGTAAAGGTTAAAGCATATTGCACGGCACCGCTTCCTTACAATAAAATAAATAAATATTTATTGAAGGACAATCCACACAGCAACATCTAGACTATCTAGTGGTTAGCTCTTAGCTTGTGTTACGGGTACTAGACATCTGATATATTTTATATAATGGACATACATAGATTTGATTTTTTACTATACAAATTAAACACTTAGACCAAGGAGAAAGTACATACAAACACTTGACCACTCGGCGGGAATCGAACTCGCTACCTCTTGCGCCGCATGCGGACCTTCGTCCACCGCACCACTGAGGCAGTCAATTACATGTAAATATTTTATATGTAAGGTTTTGGAACAGATTAAGATTATATGCTGCTCACAGTTGGCACTTTCAGTGCAGAACTTCATGATTTGATTTTATTAGATTAGTCAATATTTGTTAATTTCCATAATAATAAAAATTCCACTCGAAGAAATAAACACTCGAAGATCTCTACACATTTTTATGGGAGTCGCCACAACTGCCCGTTGACATTTTCCTGTACTAAATATGTTCGAACCTTAAGATTTATCCTAATAGTAGTTCTAACCCTTTCACAATACCTGTGTGTGTTTATATGTATAATAAAAAATATTTATGTATGTATGTCTATTATATTAAGTAGATCAGATTTATTGTGAGAATATTTATAATTTATTTATTTGTTATTATTATATCAAGTCTTCTAATATTATGTTTTTGAAATGGAAAGTAATTCAATTAATCAGATATAATGTTTGAACACGGTACGGTACTGATCGGATTTGAATAATTATTATACTGTTTGATAGCTAATATATCTATATCTATTGTCTAGCTATCTTTTTACCGCGGGAAAATCTATAAAACACAGGCATAGCCGTGGAGTGTACAGCTAGTTTTCCTATAATTTGCTTACGCCCTCTAGTCTCACTATGTTGTAAACTTGTAACGAACATTCCGGAGTGCCGTATATGTGTTGTCACCTTCACTGTATCTTGTGCTCACAAAGTCTGCAAATTATATTGTTCTTATGACTAAAATAATGTTATTTCACTATGAACTTTGTTAAATAACTATCTTAGCAACTTTGTGTGTTTCCACTGGGTAAGAGTTTAATGCATCTGAAAATCGACACATAATTTAAAATCGTCTTCGGCTGTCTGTCTTACAGTCTTTTATGTTCGGGATAGACTCAAAAACTTGTAAACGGGCCTTTATGCGGTTTTTTTCTCGGGGTAAGAGTTGAATGCATGTGAAAATCGATACATATTATATTAAAATTAAGTCCCCCGTTGCGTCTGTCTTTATGTTCGAGAGATACTCAAAAACTACAGAAGGAACGGCGGTTTTCTAAACAGTATTCTGTGACTCAAGGAGCTTTTCACATCCGAGCAAAGCCGGAATGGGTTATTTAGCTAGTTGCTGACTAATAATGCTGAATTCTGTTCAGTTCAGTTCAGTTCAGTTTCTTGAAATTGGACTTTGCGCTTGAAGCGACAATTTGCCAGTGTCAAATTATAAAGTGTGTAAAATTATAAAGTGAAATACTAGATGTTACTCAGTTCAACGCCATTTTGCGTCTCGAATTCTGTTCTCTCTTAACCCCGGTTTTGATCTTGACTTTGACATCTGTTGTGCTCTTCATAAGATCATTTCCTTATCACGTTTATTGACAAGAAAATTATTGTAGCCATAAACGAGGACAAGGAAGAAACAACTATGTACATATATCAGGAGTTTAATCTTTCAATCCTTTCTGCACCAATTCCTGTGTCAAATACACACAAAACCTTGACCAAATGCATTGTTTCCTCTCAAATTGGCACGCCAGGATTGGCAAAACATGTACAACACTTTTTTTAAACTTACCACCATGTCTACACTCATGTTTTATGCAAATAAATGATTCTTATTCTTATCCAAATAATGGGAACTACGCTCTTGATAACATCGAGTAAACTTCGCCGTTATTATGACACATTATTCTAAACTAAATTGTATCTATATAAACTATTAGTTAATTACATGATATAAGTTTTGCAATGCGATAACTATGTTAATGGACCATTATTCATTGTACACTTTCTAAGTATCATTATAATAGACTCGCTGTAAATGTTATAATTATAATCTGTAAAACAGTAGCTCTATTCATATATGTACCTATCCATCCTCTTTAGTGAATTTTAACCTCCGACCGAAAAACTAGACCGAATTGAAAACCGAAGAACGAAAAACGACCGAGGGATGTTATTAGTTTGACGATTGCAACCACGTGCCCATTACAAAAGAATATGTTTTTTTCTTTTAAGATTAAGGTTTTGGAATCGAAAAACTTTGAAACTTAGAAATAAAATACTACTATTACGTCCATACCTTAAAAAAAAGAATGCGGTGTGCATCCTCCGATACAAGGTGATGATGCCGCGAACGTTTCACATTACGCCACTGAAAATAAAAGCTATCCATGGTAGAACGCTGATTGGCGAGCAATTTTAGCCACATAACTAAATCCTGCTAAGGCTTCGTAAATAATTAATAGGCAGGGACTTCTTAAGCCTTGCTTTTTACATCTTCTTTACCATTTTCACCTTAGTGTATTAACGTCGTTAAACCGCTCGTCACCATCACTACTCGTCACTGGTATTCCTTAATCCTGACTCCTTCACCAGTCGAGCGGAGGAGGGCTTACTTAGAATCATATTTTTTTTACAACTCAGTGTTAGTTTGATTAATACAACATGAAAAAATTAGGCCTAAAATTGTTATGAAATCACAAAATAAAACTTAATCTCGTTATACTAATCAAATACCCACAAACAAACTCGACTCGAAGTCATGAATGATCAATTCGTAAAGAAATTAGTTACTAATCATGTTACTTATTGTAGTAAATAGTATCATTAAACTTGAAAAGTTTTCGTTCGGTGGAATCCATTAATTACTAACAAAATCGAATTGGAACTATGAATGATCGAGTTCGCAAGTCATTAGTAATATCATTCGACTTTGAAAATTAGTATACAACTAATTTTCAAGTAGAATAAGTTTATTAGTAGTTTGAAATCAATCCACTAGTTAGATTATTCGCAGTCGCGCATCTTTGTTCCTTATACCATCACTCAGCTGGTTTCATAGACAGGAATACATAATACATATGTATAATATGTATCTATGACAATCAACAATTTATACACTTATATTGCTATAAAAACGTTGCTTAACATTATACCCCTAGATGAAAGGTAAGGGATGAAGATTTATGACGTATTAAATAAAAACTACTTACTATCTTGTTCAACCCAATTTTCGGTGGAAGTGTGCGTGTTACAGCGTATTATGATTCTCCTATTTTAGCAGTAACTCCTACCTGCAACTGTTGCAGGGTGCAAAAACAGTTTACGACGTTTTATGTGTCGTCTCTATAGTTTTAAAAAAAATAGGAAACTCAATATAATTTGAAAAACAGTATATTTTTTATATTTTTTGAAAAAAGTTTAAGTGTCATACAGACGGACAGACAGACAGATATGACGAATGCATAAGGGTTTATTTGCTACGGAACTCTGAATTATTGTCCTACCTTATTCTTATTGTAGCCCAAGGCCAACCCCTCCCACTTTGAAGTACCTTAATTGTCTTAATTGTAATTTATTGATAATATAAAATTCTATGTCATATGGTTTTTAGCGTGGTTCCCCAATGCCACAACTTATTCAAAATATAATAACTAATGTCATAATTATTCTTAAATGACAAAATCTGAAATGCATTAATAATTAAAATAATGTCTACTTTATAACACAAGCTCTAAAGCTTACCACAGTGTTGTTGTTGTGCGGATTGTCTGGAAATATTATTATTAGTATTAATAACTACACGAAAATATAAATCATGACGATTTATCATAATTACCATTAACAGCCGTTACGAATGTCAAAAATTTATAAATATAAGTATTGAGCACGTGACAAATAAATTAAAATAAAAGAATTAATACCTAATAAAGAAAATAAGTTATTTTTTTTTTTTTTTTTAATTTAAAATAATTTTCATACCTTCCACGTGAGAGTCCTCACTGATATGTTGGTAGTTTTAAAAGTTAAATCGTTAGGAACTTAGTTTTTTATCGGAACCTTGAAGTCATGTCACTTTCTATAGTTGCCTATCAACTAGCTATGTGCATAGAGTGTAATGTCGCCGCTCCTAAATTATTCTAGGACATAATTTATTCGGCCGCTTATCGACCCGCTTACCTTCTAGAACTTTCCAGACCTTTCGAAACCCAACAGGCATTAATAATCTAAATTAAAAAAAAAATAACACTCGAACTTATTTGTCTTAAAAGTAAAAAGTCTTAAGTAATCCTATTTTGTAATGTGCACGTGATGCGCTTTCATTTGAGACCCTACTCGAGTATTTTTGTAGATTTTCGGTTTACTTCCCCCACTTTTATCCTCAACTTTTAAATTGCTCAACAGATTTTCATCAAACATGTCTAAGAACACTCGCGCGAAACTCACCTTCCATAAAAAAAAAAAATTGAAATCCCTTTATTCGTTCAGGAGCTGTGATGCCACAGAGAGACAGACATGTCAAATTTATAACACCCCTCTTTTTGCGTGGGGGGTCAAATATGGTCACATTCGCATTTTGCCCCATTCGCAAAAGGTCAAGCTGTTCTTAATTTCATTTAGCAAACGTATTTCTAGTAATCCGTTAAGTAGTTAGTATTTGAAGGAATTGAAAAGGTTCGATTTGCAAATCTATCGGCGAGACGAAAACGCCTTGATAGTCTAATCTATCTAGAGTGCTTGCAAACAGCTGATTGGATTGGATAGACGTTGAATAAAAAACTTTTTGAACGAAATGGGTTGAGTTAATCGAATTTGAAAATGGCGGTGATTATTGAGCTGAAAATATTATCGTTGGTAAGTTCTATGATGTTATTTTCCTTTTATTGTTTGTTACATATAAATTTTAATATGCATAGTTTGATAAATACCAATGACGGTTTTATTTCGCGTATTTTTGTTAATTTTATATTGATGACATGAGCACTTGTAGGTTAGTTATTTTTACTTTGCTTATTAAACAAATAATTATTATTTTATTATTACTAAATACTACTCGTTTGAAGCTAGTGGGTCTCTAAACATTATTTATTAATAATGTTTCTTTTCTGTAAAATCTTTTGTCACAAAATAAATTGTAAAAAATATTTCCGGACAATCCACACAACATGTTTCAAAATTGTTATATAAAGCGGTTTGGCATGCACCAGGTAACATAATTATGATCTACGATTATAAATTTGTATAATTTACTTTGTATTATAATATATAATTTACCTTGTATTATATACTATAATTTACCTTCAAATCTATTTCGGGTATAATTCGTTTCCGTCTAATTGTATTATTTCCCCCAACCCGTAACCTTGTGGTGTAGACTTTGACTTTGTCTAAATATTATGACAATTTTCACTACCTCAATCGAAATTATATTACTCCGATTTCCAATTTGAATTCAGTGCGGAATGCGATCGTTTGATTGGTTAACGTTGACAGCTGACAGGTTTCAAATTCCAATTACAATTTGCGACGGCCTACATACATTACCAATACAAATTCATTTAAATTCTCGTGATCATTTTATTCTGAACCGAAACAGTTAAATATCAAGTTGATAACTCATTAATAGTCATTTATTAACCCCCGACCAAAAAAGAGGGGTGTTATAAGTTTGACGTGTCTGTCTGTCTGTCTGTCTGTCTATCTGTCTGTCTGTCTGTCTGTGTCACCATAGCTCCCGAACGGATGGAGCGATTTCAATTTAGTTTTTTTTTGTATGAAAGGTGAGTCTGGCGCGAGTGTTCTTAGACATGTTTTATGAAAATCGGTTGTGCCGTTTAAAAGTTATGGGGGCGAGAGTGGGTAAGGAAAACCGAAAATCTGCAAATATACTAGTGTGGGGTATCAAATGAAATCGCATCGCGTCCACATTACATAATATTATGTTGTTTTACGTTTAAGGAAATTAAGGGATTGGAATCGGGGGTTTTTCTTAAATTTCAAATTTAGATTTTTGATTCTAAAATTGTACGTCACAATTTACGTCGTTTTTAGTTTTTCTCCAGTCAATGCAATGGTTGTCTGGAAGAGATCACTATTAGTGATAAGACCGCCCAGTGTTAAACTATTATCTACATGTATTTTAGTTCTTAAGCATTGTTCTGTGTATTATGATATTGATGTTTCAATGAAGAGTATTGTAAAAAAATTAGGACATGATACTTATAATCAAATTCAATTTATAAATATTATAAAAATATAAAGTTAAAACACCTGTTTACGTGTTTTAAAGCGCACACACATTATTCAAGAATGAAGATGCAGAGGTGCATGGTTTGGACCTATTTATTACCTTCGGAATGAAACTCGACTATGCCAACACGTATTTTTGAGAATCTTATTTTGTTAATCAGTCAATCATAAAATATATGTAATTTATTACAAACTAGCTGTGCCCCGCGGTGTTACCCGCGTTATAATGGATTTTCCCGCGGAATAACGTTTTCCCGCGGTAAAAAGTAGCCTATGTTATTTTTCAGGCTCTAGAAATTCTGTGTACCAAATTTCATTCAAATCCATTCAGTAGTTTTTACGTGAAAGAGTAACAAACATCCATACATCCATACTTACAAACTTTCGCCTTTATAATAGTAGTAGGATATAATTATGACATGACGTAAGTGAAAATTTTACATGACAACGTCTGGACGCCATTTTGTGAAAATAAAAAAAAAGTCATCAAAAAAGTTGAATCGCAGTCGGGTATATGTTACTTTTCTCAATTTCAGCTTGTCGCTAGAAATTGATAGTTATCTCACTTTCAGATAATTTTAAAAGGCAATAAGATCATGTTTGCATTTAATATCTGACTTTAATTTATGCTTGGCAACAGACGAATTTTAGGTATAAAATAATTGATACTATAAAAATTTTAAAAAATAATAATTAATTAATTGGTATTATTTGTGGAATAAAAGACAGACGGATAACGGCGTCTTAGTAATAGGGGCCTCGTTGTTACCTTTTGTGTATGGAACCCTAAGAACAAGAATAAGGTGTTCTTTGAGCAAGCTTACGGTTAAGCTTCCTTTGTACACAGGTTCACACGGGTAAATATTTTTCGCACATTATTCTACATTTTGCTCCTATGAATACCCCGGAATACAGAAAGGTAGTTATACCGCAAAAGCCGTGTTGGCTATGTGGCTGCACTTGACGTTCATTCCGAAGGTCGTGGGTTCAAACCTCGCCGCGCCGCGTACCTCTAGAGTTTAATTTTTGAAGAATGTATGTGTGCTGTAAACATGGCAAACATCGTAAGGGAACCGACAACTTTTGAGATCTATGAAGAGTTTGAAGGACATGTGACAATGACTAACCCGCACTTGGCCAGCGAGGTGAACTAAGGCCTAATCTCCATCATCAAGAGAAGTCCCTGTGTCCCAGCAGTGGGAACGTGCATAGTTTGCATACGATGAGTAGTAATACCATAGAAAAACCGTCTGTATACCTCTAGATCTTCATCATCATCCTGCTCTTGTTCTATACTAAGGGTAGCTGGCACATGATGTACTTTGCTGTCATTTCCCACTATTAACCATCATCTCATCTCTCTCTTCTTTCACATTTCCATAGTCCATCCACCTTTTATTTGACCTACCTTTACCCACATCACATCCTCAAAAGGGTAGATAACTCAAAAATCTAAATTTAAAATTTAAGAAAATCCCCCGATTCCAATGCCATCATTTCCTTAAAAGTAAAACACCATAATTTTTATTAATGTGCACGTGATGCCCTTTCATTTGATACCCCGTTCGAGTATATTTGCAGATTTTCGGTTTTCCTTCACCAATCTCACCCCCATAACTTTTAAACGGCTCAACCGATTTTCATGAAACAACACACCCGGGCCAAACTCACCTTTGAAATCGTTCCATCCGTTCGGGAGCTATGATGCCCAGACGGACACGTCAAACTTATAACACCCCTCTTTTTTGGTCGGGGTTAAAAATAATAATCAGTGCTCTAATGCGCACGAAAAATTGCTTCGCGTGACGTAATGCTTACGGGCGGTTTGTACTAAACATCAAATGCGGACACTTCGGAACTTTGATGCTGAAGATATAGAATCTTGGCATTTTCTTATTAATTGATACAGCGAAAAATAGTTGTACAGTGTTTTTGGACGAGCTAACAGACGGAATAAACACACTATTTTTTTTATTTTGTCATCTCTAATCTTAAATAGAGATGACAAAATAAATGATGCTCTTCATATCACCATAGTATGTATATTGTAATAATAATTAGTCACCTAAAACATTCCTGGATAAAAAATAATAGTCTCAGTTTTATCTTAAAAGCACAATTCGCGTTAAAATTACTCCATTGAGCTTACAGATTAAGATGAAATCTTTGCTAATTACCTTATTCCGCTCGGGATCTGCAATGATATATTAGTTTTGTTGTTTTCTTTTATAAAGGACAAGATAAATGATTCGGATTTAGCCTTGTTCATGTTGTTCACCTGAGACTTAATTGGTATTATCTTTATTATAATTAATTATACAATCTGCGTTGCGGCAATATTATTTTATCTCTTCAACCATCGTATCTTAAAGCAGTCGATTTTGGATGAAATATTATCGAAATTTATTATTTTTCTTATAGTGGTTTCTGGACTATGTGTTTTCTATGAATGTATTTACAAAAAAATATATCTAAGTTGTTTATAAGTCACCTAAACACCTAACACCCTTAGTCCAAGCTCTACTTAGTTTGGGGTTAGGTGATGCTGTGTGAGTAGTCCGGATATTTTTATTTATTTATCTCTCCATTTTACACAATCATTCCAGTAACCCACTGCTTCTTATTATAATTTTCAGATTAGAAAGTATTTTACACAGTGAAGTTCATTTAATTTAATTATAATGAATAATTTATTTATTTATTAAACTTGATAACGTTACTGGCCTCAGTCTTATTTGAACTTGACTGGGATTAATTTGCCAAAAACAGCTTTCATATTAAATTATCATCAACAATGGTTCACGGAGAACACTTCTTTTAAACCAAATGTTTTTAACTTTTTTTTCTTAAATATAATTAGATTAGATATATCTTCCCGAAAAATACAAATTTAATTATTAGGTATTTCTTCTTTGATTAACACTTCTATCAATGGAATTATAGCAAGTCTAATCTCTCGAATGTAGTACACGCTTATCAAGTCAATCAAGAGCGACATTTATTCAGCTAGCACGTACAAATTGAACGGTTTCTATCAGGTCTGTGCGCCGCGCCGTCGATTTGTTTTACGTCTTCCTCGATTGAGTCGCGCCCGTAGCGCTGCACGTAGGCTAAATAGACACGTGCGCCGAAGTGTCTCCTCAGCTTTACGACTTTATATATATTATGAATATGTTTTAAGCGTGTAGTTTCGAACAAAAATTGTATTCAAAATAATTCAAATGATTTTTAAATCAAATATCATCCAGTCATTTTTTGTCTATTGTAATAACCCTGCTTCTTTAGTATTTCACTATGACATTTATTTGAATTCAAACAATTTAAATTAGGAATAAGTAGGTGTGGGTAGAACGGGTAATTTGAATCTAAGGTTTTGGGTTGAACGGAGCAAAATACCTATTGGGTAGAAAAATCTTGGGTTGAACGGGTAAGCACTCACAAGACATACTATAAAGACTCGATAAGTCTCGTCTGCCATAAATCTGCAGCCGGAACTCAGCTTATTATTGTCAATACACTTGATATTGGGGTAACTATTCGTTAGACACCAAGATTTTACGCAATGCATAAACACCAGGGCCAGATATTAGTGTACATCGCAGTCCCCTAAAAAGGTCTAGAATTTATACAAAAAAAAGTTCTTTTCCTTAACGTATGTGAAATCGATATTTATGTAGATACCTATAAAAGGTTGGTATAGCAAGTTCGAGCCTCGATCGAGTATATAATGTAGGAAATGTTTAATTAAGAAAACTCGTTCAGAATAACGAGTAAAATATAGGTGTTTCTAAAAAAAAATTGAGTGATATTCTTTCCGAAAACGACAAAGATTTTAGAATACAATAACAGACAACAATTATTTTTTTGCAACAATGACATCAATATTACAAACAATGCTAAAGGAATGTAGGTAAATAATTACATTATCGCAAAATGATTTATTTTTATTAAAAAGCCGTGTTGGCTAAGTGGGAGGACACTCGACTTTCATTCCGAAGGTCGTGGGTTCAAACCCCGCCACGCACCTCTGGATTTTTCTTCTTGAGAAATTTATGTGCGCTATAAACACGTGCTTTAACGATGAAGGCAACATCGTGAGGAAACCGGCATGTTCTGAAAACTCTAAAAGAGTTTGAAGGACATGTGACATTCACCAACCCGCACTTGGCCAGCGTGGTGAATTAAGGCCTAATCTCTCTCGTCAAGAGAGAAGTCCCTGTGTCCCAGCAGTGGGAACGTTAATAGGGTGATGATGATGAACTTACTAGCGGCCCGCCCCGGCTTCGCACGGGTTATTGTTCAAAATTAATATCCCGGCAATTATTCGATTTATTCTCGACTTTTACCTAAACCTTCCCTAGACCTCCACGAACATTTCAAGACAAAGATAAGATAAATCCGTTCTGCCGTTCTCGAGTTTTAATCAGACTAACGAACAACAATTCATTTTTATTTATATAGATAGATTTTCTTATCAGAATTATGAGTTAGGTTAAATTATAATCGATTCCATTGGCAAAGCTACTAAAATCGAGCCGTTAAAACCGTACTCGATTCTCGGCAATAATTAATTCCGATTCCAGTCACGGCAGGAATTCGGAGGAATATTATTTTTATGGTATCACCGAATATGTCAGGGCAGGCGGTCACTGAATACTAAATTTGGAAGGCTGCGAATGAATGGGCGTGGAATTCTTACGCCATTTTGGCGAAGCGGCAGAATGCATAATCACGATCACAATATTTATACCGTCAACGGTAAAAACTACACCTCGTCTTGCAATAATAAGTTAAAAATGTTTTAAGTTATGTTTTAAGAACCCTTTTTTACGTTATCACTGCTGGGACACAGGTACTTCTCTCATGACGAGGTAAATTAGGGCTTTACTACAGCTTTTTTATACGTTAAATAAAAGACATATATGTATGTATTTTATTTAACGTATAAAAAAGCTACTTAAAAATTAATAGACCATTCAGACTATGTGTGTGCTGCAGCATGACAAAAAGTAAATACTCAGCACATATTATGCTCTCAGAGCAAACCAAGGTATAAGTTCCTTGGAGCAAACACTGATTTTCAGTATTGCCCGTCGTGACTAATTCACCACACTGGCTAAGGGCGAATGTCACATATCCTTCAAACTCTTCAAAGTTCTCAGAACATTAAAGTTTCCTCACGATGTTTGCATTTACCGTTGAAGCACTTGTTTAAAGCGCACATACATTTTTCGAGATCAAAAATCTAGAGCTCAGCCGCGGGGGTTCGAACCCACGACCTTCGGATTAAAGGTACACTCACGCACATAATTATCACTTAAACCCTGTTATAAAAATACATTATTCAATTTCCGTTTTTAAATGCATTCAATATTTTTTTACGCAGGTCCCAACGCCCTTTGAAATCGTTCGCAGAAATTAATTATATTATAACTTTTTACGACACGATTCGTCCCAGCCATTTACCTAATAATGTTTAAATAACTTTTCTCGTTATGGAGTGTGAAAATGTTCAAAGATATGATTGATGAAAGGATAGCTTCGTTTATTATGTGTACCTACTCGTATATTCTTATAGGGAGATTATATAAATTTATACTAGATTTTCAGAATTTTTGGCGCGTTTTATAAAAATATTTCACGTTTTATTTCAGACTTAATAGAACGTTTGATAAAAAAACTATGCGTAATTAGTGCTTAATCTGTTTCATAATAGTTGAAGTTTAAACTGTTTAATAAAAGCTTTTCACCCGTGTTTATCTCTATACTATTCGCAAAAAAATGAAAACGAGCGTTATTGTTTTTTCCGAGGTCAAAAAGCAGCTATTTTCTTCGATATATCGCCTATTAGAGCAAGAGTGACATTATTTTATTATTGGTTCATGACAAATAGACGTTTAATAAAATAAAAACATCTAAAAATAAAAAATACAGTTTATCTATTAATTATTATTTTATAATATAGTTACAAAATTATTGTTCTGTTTAAGTTATGCCAAAAAGTTAAAACAAATATAAACTGTATAAAACTTCTCTATGTGTTCACATATTTTTTTCATTTTAATTCCAAGGACTTTTAATGCAGAGTATGACGGTGTGCTCAGTGGTGCTGTACGGAGCATTTTTGTCCAAATCACAAAGGGTCATTCATCTAAACTGCGACGAAAACTCATGTCCATTTTTACATAAAATCACAAAGGGTCATTCATCTAAACTGCGACGAAAACTCATGTCCATTTTTACATAATTCATGCAAAGCTGCCTTCCCTGACAGTAGGTGCTTTCATTTCCTATTTCACCCAAAAAATGTAAATTACCCTAATATTCGCATATTCAATGAAGCTATTTCGGTGTTTAAATATATGCTAAGTACTTTAATGGCATTTAGAGCGAGATATCTACTTTCCTTGTTATAATGCTGTACCTACTTACTAAATACTTGTATATTCTATAATATTCTCCTCAGATTATTTGTATGTCTTCATATGATGCAATCAGCCTTAATCAGTGGTCATCTAAAAATGTAGGTTAGGTTATCTTTGTTTATGATAAATCACGCGCGAGGAGAGCAAGCGTAGCGAGTGTTAAATGTTTAATGTGACACATAGTCATAAGAGATTGTAAGATTGTCCAGGTTTTGAGATTGTCTAAAATTATCTGAAACTCTGTTTGGGTAAGGATATTTTCCAATAATTGTTAATAGTTATTGTTTTCTTTTATAAACTAAGATAATTACTGGTTTCTTAAGATGAAATATTTTAACTCATTCGTTACAAAGATTGTGATAATAATTCCATTATAATTTTGAAAACGGGTTTAATTCACTCGTTACGAAATTATGACATTCAGACGTTTCAATTTGAATATCCGTTTTCAATTTCAATGGTATATAACTCGCGCGTTAGTTTTGAAGTGAAATTAATTTTAAGGTATACAATTATACATATAAATAAATATTTTGTTTAATTTCAGGTAAGCGTCAGAACCTGACTTCCAACCAAAACCTATGACTAACAAATTATATAAGGTAAATATGATTTTGGTAAGGAATTAGACTTAACTTAATTGCTTATAGTATGTCTCAGTGGCGCAGTGGGCAAAGGTTAGCTTGCGGCGCAAGAGGTTTGATTCACGCCGAGGGGTCAAGTGTTTGTATGTTCTTCGAACACTTTTTGCCTTGGTGTGAGTGTTTAATATTATACTAAGTATATCAGATGTCTTGTACCCGTAACACAAGCTTAGAGCACGGTCTTAGATGTTGTTGTGTAGATTGTCCAGAAATAATAAAAAAATAAAATATTTATATTTTACAGAAACATAACTAGGCCTGAAATAAAGCTGAACCCGAAACTTAAATCACAGATCTCAGATCATAGATTAGGTCCTCTACCAGGTGGTACCTAGGTGACCAACGATTGCTTCATCATCATCATGAGGACCATCTGTTCCCCTATTTACAAACACAACGACAAGGAGTGTCGTCAGCGTCTGAACCTGACTGTTCCAACTCAACCTTCGACTACATAACTATATTAGTTATACATATATGGTTTCGGTAATAAATAAATAAAAAAAGGTGTGTATGCGATTCACACACGGTAGAAGTGAAACTTCAGTAAATCGACAAAAGAATGAGATGAATAAAAAAAATACTGAGCAAAAAGATTTTGTTCGGGCGGTCACCCATCCAAGTACTGGCGTTCCGGAAAGTTGCTAAACCTTGTTAGCGTTTAAGATTGGCTTACCTGACGTATTTCCGTTGCATCCGGTCTGAAATCACAACGATTCTAAAGAAGTTTCACTTCAATAATAAAAAATAATAAAAAGCGATGACTATCGCATAAAATCGTATCGATACCCAAGCACCCTATCGCTTGGGTATCGATAATTATCATTTCTTAAGAATATTTAAGAACATTTCTTCGAAGTTTGATATTTTAAAAATTTTGTGCTTCTATATTGTCTCATATTCAGCTCCGATGCATTTGACAAAGTACCTTCTCTTACACCGCACCGTACGCATACATAATGTAAAAATAGATTGCAGACTGAATATCTGGTAGAACTATATGGGAATTTGCATTTTTATGGCCATATCTGCATTACAACATACATACCTACTGGGAATACTGAAAGGGAATAGCATAAGAAAAAATAAAGTTTATTATTTTTATTCAGATTTCTCTAAGGAACGAACTAGACTCAATTGAAGATCACTTATTCAGTATCGAAAGCCGTGTTAGTTAGCCGTAGACACAGGGATTTCTCCCTTGATGTGAGTGGTTATGCCTTAATTCACCAAGCTGGCCAAGTGATTGAACGATTGCTTGCCTTTTCGTATTTTAGGTACCTATATTTCGCGATCCATACACAAACTTTCGTTACAATAAAGTCAAAGTCAAAATTATTTATTTATTTCCTTAGACTCTCATGGCATACATGGACAGGTGAACTTAAAGCTAATTAACTAAAAATAAGAATAATCAAGGAAATAATATATTATCTATTAAATTCAATTTTAGCCTGAACAAGACGGATGAAATTATATTGTATTATAATGATTTAGATACTTATTTTCTTACTATAAAGAGATCGATCTGTCTTACCAACTTCATTCTAAAATATAACAGTAGGATAAATACTATTACATATATATAAAACCGTATAAAATGGGCTTACTGTCCAAACCAGCAATACCGCGGCTAGAGATTACGTAAATACGAACGTTTTTATTTCGTTCGGCGAATGCAATAGAAATTTCGTTCATTCATTGGTTTCTTTCTTTAGCCTTTCCCGAGTCTGCATTCACGGATTCAAGCGTAAGCCACACAATGGCTGCATATTGCGATATTCTGTAAATATAATCCTTTTCTCATTCAGCGAACGCGTACCGAAACGATCTTTTCAGTCCTTGCATGAATTTTAAAGTCGCTCCTACCATGCATATTGTTGCCAGCTCTGCCGTTAGTTTTTGTTATGAAAATTTTATTGTGTTAATGGCATGAGGTTTCAGGTCAGCGGTTATGTGAGAGAATAAGCATATTCGACTTTTGTTTTACTTCAATATGTTCCAATCAATAAAATTTAGAAATATGTGTTATATCAAACCCCTATGTTTTAGTAGTATCGAAATGAAAAACATTTTTAAAATCATTTATTTGTGGATATTATTAGTCAACTAATCCGACCTAGTATTAGTTTTGCTTTTGTGTTGATTGGAGCCTTAGGTGAGCTATGTATAGATGTTATTACGATTTTTATCATGTTTTAGTTCATTTACGGTTATGGTTTGACTCGTATAAAATTCTTACGGGCCGGGCGTCCTAAACAGTCCTAGTTGAACTAGACTGTTCACTTTTTATATTAATTCTAAACGCAGTCTTATGTTTGTAGCCAGGCACGATTATAAATAAAATCATTCAAAAGGACTACACTTCTACTTTCACAAATTGAAATTTAACTATTCTCTAAGTGACTTCGCAAAAACATTGGAAAATCACAAACCTAACTCACCCACACATTTAATCTACCTAAACAAGCTTAACTTTCCACTACAAAAAACGTCAGGAGTTGCTAAGTCTATCCCAGATCCGGCTAAGTTGGCAACACCGCACGGAACACTGGCTGTGTAGTTCCCGCGAACAATAGATAAGAGGACTCTCCGGCAGGGTGGCTCATTCATCAGCTGGGAGGGGAATGCCCTCGGCGGTAGTTCTGTTGTGTTTTTAAGCGTAATCGACTAAGCGGGTTTCTGGCAGAATGAGTGGAATTCTCGCGCCTCAATTTATTGCCGTGTATGAATGTTGCAGTGGTCATAAAAGTGAAATATTGAAAATCGAAATTTTGAATTCTTAATTTGATTATTTTTTTCTATTTTGTACATTATCTTAGTTAGACTATTTGAAAAACTAATTTATTTATTCCAATGATTCTTTTTTTTATTATTTAATCTAAAAATCTAGTAATTATAATGGGACCCAAAATTAGGTACTTTAGTTTTTCAGTTGAATTATTATATCGATGATTTTTTGCTGTCGCTATAACAATAAACACTAACTTATCAGTGGGTATAGCATTAAAAAAAGGGGACTCATACAATAAACGTTTTTAAGCCTTATCGTGCGTTTACCTTATCTTTTATTTATATTTATGATATAAATTCTTGACATGACATGTGTAAGAAAGGAGTGAGTGCTGAGATGACGAGTGACAGACGAAAAGGGAAGGAAAACACATGTTGTGCCGACCCCACGTAATGTGGGATAAGTACAAGAGAATGATGATGATATAAATTCTCACTATTTTTTGTGTAACGTGTATTTACCTCGGAACCCTCGGTGTAAGAGTCCAACTCGTTCTAAGCGTATTGTTTCTTCTCTCCTCATTTGACCTCCCAGGCGTTTTAGAATTGCAAATGATTTCAAAATCACTATTGTTTTTGCTAAAAGCATAACCTTCACAATTTGTGGTTTCGAATAAAAGGATTTTTTGTTAAACGTTGACCCCGAAATAAATCATTGCAAAGGCATGTTATTATATTTTGTATCAAACAATATGGCTGTTATCTATTTCAATTATTAGATACTGACTTTGCCCGCATTGTGCCTATTATCCCGAAAATTATGGTAATTTCCCCCGGAAATGTAGCATCCTTCGATGAATAATTATTATTTTAATTTTTGCACTTTATTTGATTATTACAATAGTATACATAAAATTAAAATATAGAACTTTTATGCTATCTGCATTATAAAGTATGCTATATCTTTTGTATCAATTAACAAAACTTTCTAAATTCTTACACAAAAACATTTTTGACTTCCTTATTCTTTATGATGAGACCTCTTTGGGTAATTAAATTCAAATAGAGGATGGTACTTCCCTAATATTTGCCTTGTACTTGTTTCTTTTCTTTTTAAACACAGCGGTACAAATGACCAGGTTATTAAGCCCCGACCAAAAAAGAGGGGTGTTATAAGTTTGACGTGTCTGTCTGTCTGTGTGTCTGTCTGTCTGTGTGTCTGTCTGTCTGTGGCATCATAGCTCCCGATCGGATGGAGCGATTTAATTTTTTTTTGTATGAAAGGTGAGTTTGGCCCGTGTGTTCTTAGACATGTTTCATGAAAATCAATTATGACTAAAAGTAAGGTACGTAGCATCTCTATTTAATCTATAGATAGAGGCTTTCACCGCATTCCATAATTAAAAGAATGTTCAATATTCCAAGCGAATTAAATTCTATATTCAAAATGTCCTATTCTCATTAATTTATGGATAAAAACTTATCGAAAAAAAGGTTCCAAGAAAATTAAATTCCTGATTTAATTTTCAGCGCACAAAGTAACGACAACATTATCCCATAGCGCGCCTTCAATACCCTCTTATCATGAGACGTGACGTCATCGGCGTCTTGCGACCGGCAAATATTTGTGCATTGGTGATGCTAAACAGTTGACACATTACATCACTGGATAAATGACGCCCACTCACAGTCCTACGTGTACAGTTCTATCACTCCGTTCTGGTAATATGTATATAACTTACCTAAATTAACGTATGGGATCTGTCACATTGAGCTATTTACGTCATCTTCTTTTTGTCCTTGTCCCATTTAATAGATTAGATAACACTTCATTGTACACCACACAGTGAAAAATAAACTTAACAAAAACCTTATTTAAATGAAAAAGAGGGTACAATGGGGGACCTTATTGCTATGAGCGATCTCTTCCAGGCAAACTTGGGTTGGACAGGAAATAAAAGGAGCGAAGATACACACACAGTATGTAATTAGTTCTCGTTGCTTTGGTGATTAAAATCACAGCACTCACTCCTTTCTTACAGATGTCCTCTTTTACAATTTCAATATATATTTTTCGTGTAAAATGTATAAATTGAAAAAAAAAAATGTAATTCTCTCGATGAAGCTTTCTTTTACAACTTAATAATTTTAATTAAATGCGATTATCCACCTATTCACAATAAAAATGAAAATAATAGTTACCTTTTTAATATTATAATCGTATAAAACCTAGCAACTAGGTACTCGTACCCACAATTCTATACCTAATTACCTTATAAATAACATCACACTGTTTTCCTGGTTCCTGAGATTTATCCACTAACTTGACTAACTTGAATTATTATATCAATAAATGTATAAAATTCTAGTGTCACAATATTCGTTCCCGTACTCCTCTGAAACGGCTTGACCAATTGACATGAAATTTTGTGAGCATATAGCAGTAGGCCTGAGAATCGGTCAACATCTATTTTTCATTTTGCGAAACAACGTTTGCTGGGGTCAGTTAGTATAAATAGAGAAAAATATCTGCAAGTTTTTGATTGGTCTAGAATTGTGACGTCATGCACAGCCATCCTGCCATAGACTGTAAATATTGTCTATGATATGATAGTGGTCGTAGCATTACGTCATGGGATAAGCTAAAGCTACGCCCATAATTTATAGCCAAACGTATTATGTAGTTCCACCCCATTAGGTATTAAACTTTGTATCCCATACATAATTTAATACAAGACTGTGTTGCTATTAGCTAACTTAGTTGGTATCGTGTATTGACCTGTGAGTCAGGGACACAATAGTCATTATACCTACACTGAACTATAGGTACAACGTACTAAGGCTCTTATCATCATCACCCTATTAACGTTCCCACTGCTGGGACACTGGGACTTCTCTCATGGGAGGAGATTAGCCCTTAATTCAACAATGCTGACCAAATGCGGGTTGATGAATGTCACATGTCATTTAAACTCTTTAAGTTCTCAGAACATACCGTTTTCCGCACTAAGTTTGCCTTCACCGTTATAGCACGTGTTTAAACACACAGATGAATCAAGAAGAAAAATCTAGAGGTGCGCGATGAGGATTGAACCCACGACCTTCGAATAAAAGTCCAGTGTGCTCCCACTTAGCCAATTATGCTCTAATATACCTACTAATTGACTTAATTAGGCTCTTATATACCTACTAATATACATAAAGTAGTGCGGTTCGAGGCCGGCGAAGATAAACGTATTTATGTAATAAAACAGTATTAATTTATCTTATCGTTCGTTTACCCAGCGGCACTGCAATGCACATTAGCAACACCACTCCATGCATAATGTATTTAAACAAGCGTGACTTAATTAACTATTGGATTTCCCCGTAGTTTTAATTCATTTCAATTAAAAAATCATTTATTCCAGAGGCAAACAAAATGGTGCACTTAGAATAGACATTAAATACATTAAATCATAAATATAAATCAATTAATACAAAATAATATAGCTATCGTTTTATTCTTATTATAAATTACAATATTATATCACCTAAGTAACATTTGGCCAAGCATTTGCATCTGAGAGGAAGTCCTTAATATAGTAAGCTTTCTTTTAAAGCGTCAATGTAATTTTATTTTTAAATAGGTTTTCCTTAAGTAAAGTAATATTTAATGGTAAGGTAAAAAATATTTATCGAAATATTTCCGTTACATCAAGAAGTCCATAAAAAATATTTGGACCTTTTGTTTCACGTTATCTAATTCTCGAGTAGTTATCTACTATTTAATACGATTTTAAAAACCTTTCAAAATTATCCGTGTAGAATAAAAGTTGTCGAACACCCATAGTACAGTCAACAAAAAAAGTAAGTGATCAAAATCAAAGTTTCAAAACATTTTGTCAGTTCTAAATTATGTAATAATTAGTCAAAAGTAAATGATCACAATAACAAAGGCTCAAAATAAATGTGATCACTTTTAGTCTGGAAATATTTATTATTATTATTATTTACTTTTGACACGTTATTTGTTTCATTACTTCTAATAAACTACAACAATCAATATGTTTTGAATTAAAATACTGTAGGTATATATTATTTTGGGACCCTATTTCATCAGTATCTATTGCTGTTGACTGTACAAGCCTTGCTTGGTTTCGGTATTGTTGATTTTAGGTTGATTGGGATTATGTATGAGAAGCCCACAAATATTTATTTATTGAGTAACTTTGATCGAAGAGCAGAAATTGTTGATCGTATTAAACCTTATCCCTCATCATTCCACGCCACGTAGGACGTCTACTGCTGAACATAGGCTTCCTTCAAAGATACCGTGCCACTTTGGTCTTTATAATAAATAGGAAGAAGCCTTAAAACTGTGACTAATGTAAGCGCGAGCGGACAAAAATGATATGGTTTGTGTCACTTGAACATGAATAAATTGTATTCATGAATCATTGCTACAATGCACACTATAATTATTATACATTTTATATACATTATATTATACATTATAGCCATATGGACAGTCAGCGACAATTTAAAACAAGAGTAGAGTAGTTAGTCAAAATAATCTGAAACACATAAAACCAAATTGATATAAGCAGTTAGAATAACTATCGCCAAAATATCTTACTTCTATTGTTTCATATCTATTAATGTTGACAAGGCGTTCAAAATGATCTGTGCAAACGAAGCGCTAAAATTTATCGTCTTAAAGAGTTTGCATGCTACCTTAAAAAAATATATATATATATATATAAATATTTCCAGACATTTTACACAACAACATCTAGCCCCGTGGTAAGCTCTAAGCTTGTGTTACGGGTACTAGATATCTGATAGCTTTGTTAGTATAGATCATTTTGTACACTTTGTCAACTTATTCAGATGTTTCTTATTATTTTATGATGAATTTGTATTGGATTTTAATAGAACATTGTTTTAGTTGACAATGCCACTACTCGGCAGCTCTATTATTAAGTTACATCTCAAATTGAACGTCTTGTCTGCGTCTTTTGCTGTATGTTCTGTGTGTGTTTATAATAATAATTAGAAATTTTTAACGAAATCAAGTGTACAATGTTGCCTATGATGAATAAAGTACTATGAAACTATGAAACTATTATAATTTAGCGAACCGGTTTCAGCCATAGCGACAGTTTTAGGTCCGTTGTTGTCAACATTGTTGTCCGTTGTTGCTCAGGAGAGCCTACTTGTGACTAATGTAATGTTGTATATCTTCTGTCATTTATAATATGTTAATATTCATATAAACTATTATTCATTTTTTTTATTACTTATATAATTGTACTTCTATAATAATAGCTTAACGCATCATCATCATCCTGCCCTTGTCCCACACTATGTGGGGTCGGCACAACATGTGTTTTTCTTCCATTTCCCTCTATCACCCGTCATCTCAGCACTCACTCCTTTCTTACACATATCTTCTTTCACACAGTCCATCCTTATAATAATACCTTAACTAATAAAAAATTTAAATTAAAAATAAATGAATTGATTGTAAATTAAGTTAAAATTTGATTACAAGGGAAAATAAATAAAATTACATATGTCCATAGAAATAATGTCATGCATGCAAGAAATAATCATTATCAATATTTTATTTTTCATTGAGAAGATTCTTGCACGATGCGGACATGTCAGTATGAACCTCTATATGAAACAATAGTAGTGAGATATTTTGACCACATATATCAATTTTACGCTGAGTGTAGGTACCTTTTTGTGGTAGGTTAACTTGCTTACAAATAGCGAACTAAAAGGTAATTTTCCTAATGATATTACGCATGTACACTTACAGCACGAGTCACGATGTGGATCACCCCCTCGCAAGGGTGGTTTGTATGCAGAAGGGGTTACCTATTAGTGACGCAAACTGCACCTAATGATTAGCATTTTCTATTCGAAACTACATACAAAATATATAATCAAACGTTGAAAATAATTTATTTTATTACGATTAACGATGTATTTTGAAAAAAAATGCATAATAACGTTTTATAGAGGTATGAATTCATACCTCTATATAACGTTATTCATACCTCTATATAACGTTATTCATACCTCTATATAACGTTATTATGCTAAGCCCGCGACATACGTATTCCGCATAAGCGAATACGAAATGTGTTTCAGTTAGTAATTAATATTACCTTTGTACCTATTTACTGTATAATTATAATAACAGATGTGAATAACTCTGGATTTAGTTATGCGGCTTCGATTTCGAAGCGTTAAGCGATACGTTTTTTATGTATCATATGTATGCATTTAGTTACAAAAATTATCTAAGTATGTAGTATATTTAGTCACCTCGCACTCATACAAGCTCTGCTTAGTTTGGGGTTAGGTGATGCTGTGTGATTAGTCCGGAGATATTTATTTATTTATTTTATTCATAAAGATTGAAACAACAAACCCAGTGTCACTTTCATAGTAACTACAAATGCCACTACACCACTTAAGATGCAATCCATTGTGCCATTCAGGCGGCGGAGCGTGCCAAACAACATACATTCTTACCCTCGTAAAACATAACAATTCTGGCGCAGTCCGGTAAAAACACTTGAGGTACTATGTTATATTTTTCTCCGCTGGTACCAAAAATGTAAAAAACTGCTCTGCACTCAGATCCGTGCTTCCCTTTATATTATGTTTTTTTTTATTCAGAAGACGAATAAAACTATACTGACTAACGTTATGCTAAATCTTAAGATTTATGACTATACAAAATACTATGTCCCGTTTTCGAGGAAGGAATCCCGTTTGATTTAAGCAATTTTGGGAATCGACCCCGATCGAAGATATAAAAATATAATAAAAAAGCCTTATGTTTCTTACTAAAATCCACTTTTACATTTTCAAACACTTAGAACTAATTTTAAAACGAAAATCAAAATAAATACCTCCTTTTGAAATGTTTTTCTCATAAATAAAATCGCGTCGTAAGGACCCCTCGTTATTGGAAGGTGAAGGCCTCTTCTAGAGATCGATGATATCACTTTTATATTAATAGATTTGATTTATAATTTTGAAATTTATAAAGTGATCTCTATAAATTACAGTTGGTAACGCTGTCTGACTTACTTTGACAGTAAAACTATCTATATAGAATACTAGTGAGCGCCCACGACTTCGTACGCGTGGAGATTTCATTTAGCTAAATCTTAATATATATAAATCTCGTGTCACAATGTTTGTCCTCAATGGACTCTTACACCACTTAACCGATTATAATAAATACGCACACCATGTGCAGTTCGATCCAACTTGAGAGATAGGATAGTTTAAATCTCAAATTATAGTCGCAATTTTAATTTATTGCTAATTATTTGTCTGTTATTATCTACAGGTTAACAAAAGTGTAAAATAAATGTATTTTTATAGGTTGTCTATGATTTTTCTTGATAAGCTATTCAACAATAGCTCAAAGAGTATGTTACCACCCACGTATGAATACGTGGTGGTAATATACTCTTTGAGCTATTTTCTATGTCTCGAAAGTTCAAATACAATCTGTGTGAAAAAGCATAGTGGACTCCGTGACTGATGTTCTCTTATCGTTCCTCTTAGATTGTTTACTATAATGTATTATAACAAAAATTTTTGCTACAGCAACGTGTGGCCGGGTCAGCTAGTATAATAATAAATGGAAAAATATAAAATGCATTAGTAGCACACATTTATAAAGGACTTTGCTTGAATTTTTTCGTGGGGATGAAGGAAGTTGTGTTGGCTAAGTGGGAACACCGATTCCATTCCGAAGGTTCAAAGAACCTCTGGATTTTTCTTCTTGAAAAATTATGTGCGCTTTAAACACTTGCTTTAACGGTGAAGGCAAGACATCGTGAGGAAACCGGCATGTTCTGACTACTTTGAAAAGTTTGACGGACATGTGAGATCCACCAACCCGCACTTGGCCAGCGTGGTGAATTAAGGCCTAATCTCTCTCGTGAAGAGAGCAGTCCCTGTGTCCCAGCAGTGGAAACGTTAATAGTGTGATGATGATGATAAAGGATTTTAAATTTAAAATTAACTTTCATACAAATTTGCAACTCCTATTTTACGCCCGGGGTAGAGTTTCGTAAAGTCCGTTCTTAGCGGACGCCTACACCTTTAAAACTTACCTACCAAAGTTTAAGTTTGTAGGTGGTAAAACACTAGATTTTATGATTGATTAGCGAGTGGTAAAATTGTGGTTTCTCTTTTATACATGATAAATACTATCTGTCCGCTTTAAACAACAGATTTTCACGCGGTAAACGGTAACTTTAGTCCTTTACTGGGACTACGGCCATGTCGGTGCCAAATTTTCGTTTTGCTCGCCATAATTGATTTACCAGCGAAATCCAACTATCTTACTACGATTAGTATCTTTTTTGGCCGTGTTACTACTAACTGCTCTGATAGTAAAACCGGTCATATTTTATTTTAAATCCCCGATAAAAATGAGGGGTGTTATAGGCTTGACGTGTCGGTCTGTCTGTCTGGGACATCATAGCTCCCAAACGGATGAAGCGATTTTAATTTAGTTTTTTTTTGTATGAATGGTGAGTTCCGCGCGAGTGTTCTTAGATAGGTTCTTAGTTATTTTGAAAATCGGTTGAACCGTTTAAAAGTTATGAAGGTTAAAGTAGGGAAAAATACCGAAAATCTGCAAATATACTCGAATGGGGTCTCCAATGAAAGTGCATCACGTGCACAATACAAAATAGTAAGACTTTTAAGAGAACTAAGGTTCTGGAATCGGGGTTTTTTTTAATTGTAAATTTAGATTATCCCTATTACTACCACGACTACCCGAGTAGATCGCAATATTGGCGACACCCTGGTTTTATCATTCTAAAAAGGTTCTACGTTCAAAATATTATCTTTGATTCCAATCGCAAGGCTATTTCAACTCACTCTGTGTAATATGAAGATTTGAGAGCAGAGCTCAGTTCTGTCAAGCTCAGCGGAGATACAGACGCGGATACGGCTATAATCCACTTTGGGACTTTGGGACTGCACGAGATCCGGTGAGCGGTTTTACATATCCTGCCTGCGATTCTTTCTCGTGGCTTCTAGGTGTTTCTGTCTACAGGTATTGGATTATAAAAACGATTACTTAGAGAATTGTAATAATTTATAACATATAGGGACTGCGCTCAGTTTTAATCAACAGTTTTATCAACGCTATTTTGTTCTGTAACCTTAATAAATATTTTTTAATATCCCTTTTAAATCTAAATAGCTATTTTGCATTTAAGGTTTATATAATGTTATAAATGTCAAGAAATCCCCACTTACTTTTATAATCACCAAAATATCTTAGCAAAAATACTTGAATCCATACTTAATCACCAAAGACGTAATTAACCCTCTTGACGGGCTAAATTTTATTCCTAAATTTGTCCATCTTAACTTCCATTTCCGAGAATTCTTTTTTCCAACTTTGTGAGGCTTTGAAACTTTTATACGGTATTTTCAACGCGTAAATTACTTTTGTTTTATCTGAGACCTTATCTTAGGAGGCCAATGTTTTCGGACCACAAATGACAGAATTTCTTTGCGAAGAGGTTATATATAATGCCTGGCTAAGATAAAGATGGTCACAATGTCGGGTCTACCCATGGACTCGATGGTTCTCAAACCATATGTAAAGGGTAAACCGGTGTTGTTTCATTATTTTTTGTTGCATGGCGTGCCTACGAAATGTTTGTTTCCTCTCTCGTGTTAACAACACTTCATTCTTTCAAACTAGTTGATCAGTTCGAACACAGGACTCACGGACACAATTTTCATCTCTATTGTAACGATTGGCTTGTGTAGGTAAAGCTACTTATCTGTAAGTATATTTTATCTGTGAATTTCTTATATTGATGTATTTATTGCGACTGAAATAATATTTTTTTGACAAATAGGTTAATATTACAAAAATGACTTAACCGTTTTTGCTTTTCCAAAAAATATTGGCAGTTTCTTCCTTATTTCTTAATTACATGACCAACAAACACAAATCTGATTTTTTCCCCTGAGTTTAGCTTGAATTCTAGAACTCACTCACTTCTACTTTCATTTAATAAATGTCAAAGTCACAGCGAACTGCTTATAAATTGTTGCTCGTTCACACAAAAACTACTGAATGGAGACGCAAAATGACAGAACTGAGTAACATCTAGTATTTCACTTTATAATTTTATTTAACTCGACTTTGGCAAATTGTCTCTTCAAGCGCAAAGTCCAATTACATGAAACAGAACTGAACTACTGAATGGATATTTTAATTAAACTTACATAGTAACACGTTTACGTATCAGAACAAAACATAGGTCACTTTTAACCGCGGTTAATACCACTATTATTACAAATTGATTATTGCAAGTAAAGTCCTACTTGGATAGAATTTGACACGTGTTAATACTTACACGATAGATAGCTGTCGTCCCAGTAAAGAACAAAGCTACTTTTTACGAGAAAATTTATGATTACGCAGGCAAAGCCGCCGATTGAAAGCTAGCCATATAAATATATATATATTCAACTTTCATAGACTTTATGCGCCATTTAATGAACTTACTTAACATTAATGAGCTTAAAATTATCATCATCATCATCATTTCAGCCGTAGGACGTCCACTGCTCAACATAGGCCTCCCTCAAGGACTTCCAGTGATTTCGGTCGGTAGCAGTTTGTAACCACCGCGAGCCCGCTACTTTCACCAAGTCGTCCGTCCATCTAGTTGGTGGACGTCCTACTCTCCG
The DNA here is from genome assembly GCA_929108375.1 of Gymnoscelis rufifasciata. NCBI lineage: Eukaryota > Metazoa > Arthropoda > Insecta > Lepidoptera > Geometridae > Gymnoscelis > Gymnoscelis rufifasciata. The sequence goes on along the minus strand of OV815318.1, from coordinate 11,330,735 downwards.
TTTGCCGATTGCTCCGTTTGCTTAAAATTATAACACTCTGAATTATGATATATGTAGAAGACAATCGTTAGAACTGTATATATATATTTAACCCAGTAAGGTAGTCGATGCCTATCTCCGATTGTGGCCGGGGTTGCCAGGGCAGTAATATTTTTCGCTAAATTGCAGTGCGCCGTAGATTACCAGTAACTAATGAGTTTCCGCCCGCCCAACATTGTTACCAGCCACCGTTTGAGGATAGCTGTTCCACTGAGGGCCTCTTTTTACCCGACTCCGCGACCCAAAGGAGTGGTCATGTGTTTATCACGAACAACCATTCTCACTTAATAGACATGATAGTAAAATCCCAAAAAACATTAAATCGGGTTATATTTTTTCTTAGTTTCAGATTGTATCAATAGGTTAAATTTATATAGATAAGAAATACCTAATTTCAGTAAAAATGCGCTGGAGAAAACTTAGGAAACTTATAGTAACTCTATAATTTATATCAGTGTTTGAATGCCTCGGTGGCGCGGTGGGTTCGATTCCCGAGGGGTCATGTGTTTTTATGGTCTGCAACCACTTTTTCCTGCGTCTGGGTGTTTAATATGTATAATAAAATAAAATATAAACAAATGCCTATTATATAAAGTATATCAGATGTTTAGCACCCGAAACCGTAACACAAGCTAAGAGCTTACCACGATGCTCTTGCGTGCTTGATGTTGTTGTGTGAAATGTCCGTACATTATTTATTTTATATCGACTAAAGTTATATAAGTATCTAAACTGTTAAAAAGTTAAACGCAGCTCTTCATTAAATTAATAGTAAAATAAAATTTATTAATTTAAATTATTAAATTTTTTTAAAAGCCGTGTTGGCTAAGTGGGAGGACACTCGACTTTCATTCCGAAGGTCGTGGGTTCAAACCCCGCCACGCACCTCTGGATTTTTCATGAGAAATTTATGTGCGCTTTAAACACGTGCTTTAACGGTGAAGGCAAACATCGTGAGGAAACCGGCATGTTCTGAGAACTTCAAAAAAAAAGAGTTTGAAGGACATGTGACATTCACCAACCCGCACTTGGCCAGCGTGGTGAATTAAGGCCTAATCTCTCTCGTCAAGAGAGAAGCCCCTGTGTCCCAGCAGTGGGAACGTTAATAGGGTGATGATGATGATGATGATGATTAAATTTATTTGTAGGGGCAAGTCATAAATGCAGAACGGACGGGAAATCTAAAGTGTCTCCATGAGATTTTAATAGTATCCGATGTATCCGATGTTGCATTATCATTTAAAATAATTTATCGACGGCAACAAAATGGTTACGGAATTACTATAATATTTTCGAACGCTGTGATCATGTAATGCACAAAAATAATAAAAATAATAAAATAATGTTTGTATTGTGATTTAGTTAGTAAGTAAAACTGTTTGTTTTCCGAATAAAATAACGGTTGACAGTATACATTTACTTTCCAAGTTTCAAAACAGTATAGTACTAATAGTTTCAGAAATAAGTGGCTGTGACATACGGATGGACAGTCATGACGAATCCATAATAAGAACCCTGAAAATTCAGTTACCCTATTATGATGTTATTTTCTTACAAATAAAATTATATTGACTAAATTAAATTATATATATTTGCCGTATTCTATTTGTGCCCAATTTGATTAAGTATAACAATTATTCACATGCAATTATCATTAAACTTATTTTTGAATTTTATTATATTATTAAAATGAGATTAGAATTAATGTAAAAATAATTGTAGACTGTGTGTGAATGATTTTGTAATTAATTTCTATTAAAAAGCAAGAAATAAAACGGTTTTTTATTTTTATTTATTTATTTTATTATTTTCTTATATCTGATAGTCAATTAGTTGATAATCTAGGATTACAAAAAAATAGATATCAAAATCCGTCCACGTAGCTCTAAGTTTGTTTAACGGGTACCAGACATCCGTTAAATACCTACGGTCCATGTTGTAATTCATTATTTACCGAAAATCACACCCAGATCTTTAACTTTATTTTTGATATCTCATCGAATTAAAATGAATGACATATTTAACAGAACTTTAACTACGATGTTGCGACGCCCGAATGAAATGCAAATGTTGTTTTGCTGTACAATTTTATAGTGAGCAGTGATGCAGCTATATCAGATTCACTGTAAAACTGGAACAGTGAAACGTTAACGAAGTTTTTTACAAGACCTAGGAAGTTATAGAGACAAAAACGAGAACTAAAAAGTTAAAAAAGCTTAGTGAATGTTGAGAATTTTTAACTTGGTCCGTTTAATGGTGTCTGTGTTGTCTTTAAAACCTTTCATTGAATTCGAGCGTAGCACTTCATCAAGCCTTTGCGCGAGCGCGAGGTTCGACATTTTAACAAATGTTTGCTCTCAGGGAACTTAACGCCGAACAGACATCTTCTAGGTCTTCATGCCCCATCTTAGATCACATCGTCACTTTACATCAGGTGAGATTGTGGTCAAATGAAGGCTTATCCAGCATAACAAAAAGAGCATTGAAAATTCCCAATAATGTTACATTACATACAAATACTCTGGTGCAATGCTCTTTGTCTTTTCTACACTAGGAAAGAAAAATGGCCGCGCTCACGAAGCGCTACGAAATCGTAGCTCCGAATTTAATCCAACATGATCCGACAATTAGTAAAACGTCCGTGTAAGCTTAAAAACATCTTGGACTGGTCTGGTCTGAAACTACGAACTGTAATAACAGAAAGTATACATATATATTTCTAGAAACTGCGCCATTTCATAAGGGAAGCCAGCAGATGGCTTCAATCGATATAACTCTGTACAGGAAAGTTGATCTGCAACTTTTACGATTAGAGAATGTATTTTTCACGAATACAAGTTGCGGCGTGAAATTTAAATCGATATCAAAATGGCTATTCACAGAATATAGTTTTCCAATAAGTTCAAATGTAAATTTATAGCTTTTTTCTACACCTGTTGGTTTATTGGTGGCCCATAAAACGAGAGACTTATTGTTTTACTGTGAATGGGTTTTGTTAATTTGGAATTGGTTATGAAGGTTTTGGGCAAATATAAGCCATGGCATACGTACATATAGGTACAGAGGTACATGAAATGAAATGAATAGAAAAATCGATATTAGTTTTTTCTATATCTTTCTTTACGATAAATTTCATAGAATAATAAGCGAGCGGATTTGACAGAAAATTTTAGAACTAAAACTATTTTCGCAAAAACGAAAATAAAATGTCGACATTTTCTCAGCTTTTCGTTCGGAACCAGGATCTTATCCAAATTAAAGTAACCAATCAAATGCCCATTTCCACATTTCCGGCAGCTATTTAACGGAAACATCGTGATATATACCAGTTAACGTTTATCGTAACATAACGTTATTTTGGCCAAACGTAACTTGAAGGGGCTAAGGGTGGAATCAATTAATCTTCATCATACTAAACCCGTAGGGCTTCTATTCAACTGAAGATCGAAAAAGGAACGATATTAGTAGATAAGATATACCTTTTGAAATGGAACTACAAAAACTAAGTATATTCAAGATTATAGGCGACTTATGAAGATATACATATATGTATTGTTCAAAGGGAAAATAGTACATTTTACTATTCATAACAGGCTATTTAAGTTATAGACATCTTTGAAAGGATAAATTAGTTGGAATAAAAACCAAGAACTTCATTTTTCAAGGGCTTTAACAAACAGATGAGATGAAAGCTCTAAAAATTAGTAGTTATCTTATTTAACGAAAAATAAACCTTTCTCTTAAATTGCTCTAAGTATTGTCTATCTAATTCTTGGAGTAGTTTAAGTTCTTAACGAATAGACAGCGTAAGTTATTCAGTTAAGTATGTACCTACAGATAACTGTTATGTATTTATTCATAAAGAAGACCTGTGTAAGCTATACAGCGAATAAGTAGCTCAATTAATTTACAAAAAGCTATTTATAAAGCTCTCGTGGACAAGACACGACTTTAAACAAAAACAAACAAAACTCGTTACAAAACTACTCATTTAACCCTAACCAACATACTTTACTGACATTAACTATATACTTAACATAATTATATATATATATATATATATACATATATATACATATATACATGGTGTTAAATAAAGAGATGCCCTTTTCCGGAAAAAGGCCTCCAAATCGGCCTGGTACCATACCATTCAACTCTTTTCGCTTTAGGTGCCAATTTTGAAACTCCTTGTATACGTAAACACGCGAAAGTTTAAGCAAAATAATCCGATATTCCAATAATATTAATCGACTGACATGTCATTGTATGACAAAACTCTTTACAAATAAATAAAAATAAAAATAATTTTAATTAAAATAACACAATCATTTTGCTCTTCAGCTTTGGAATGGAACTTTCCAATGGAACATTATTAAATCATTGAATTACTCCTCCGCTCGAAATTACTCAAGCCTTAATTATTTTAATCAGAACTCCGCAAATAAGTTAATAAATACATAAGTTGTTTTAACTGCGAATCTGTTTATTTAGGAGGCATCGTAACTCGCATAATCTTTTGGATTTTCGTCTAATCTTTCAGAGCAATCCTTGGAGAATTTCATTTAAGGCAGCCTTATTAAAGGTTGCTGAGCAGACTTGGAAATATTAGTTTTTTAGGATACATGGGCAAGTATTTCGCTTTTTTCTGATGTTTTTTTTTCGGATAAAATTGTTTTTGTAGTAAAAGTCTGACAGAATCCTATATTAAGACTGCGGAAAGCTTATTTGACAGAATTTTCATCTTTAAGCCACATTCATTATAGAGAAAAAACATCACAGTACTTTAAACCAACGCCATTTTGGAAAAAATTGCGTGTTCAGTCACGTGATCAAAGACGAAAATATTACAACTTTATTAATAATATCCTATAAAAATCGTCTATATTTTTAACTAGGTACTATATTAGTTATTTTGGCTTAAAAAATACGATAAATGTAGTAACAATTATGTAAATGTATTTATAAATTCTTGTTCAAATGTCACCCTTAATTTAGTCACCCGAAAACCGTTAACTAATCCTGCTTCAAAATGCCACAGCACATTCATTGTCTTCATCGTAAGCCTTATTGACAGTATTTCACGTGGTAATAGCCTCTGCCTGACACCCGGAAATTGACTCAATAGTTGCTCAAATGTCACTGTCAATTATTTAGCGGCTTAGTTCGACGGAGTGACGTTATGAACCCTCCCTCGGATCTTATTATAAACAATTTAGTTTACTGTTTGTTTCTGTTCACTGGGTGAAATTATTATTCATGTGCGTCACACTTTATACAGCTATTTCTTATATTTAAATACCTTAGCGACTATTTATAGCTTTTGCTTTATCTCGTTACTTTAATACTTATGAAGCACTTTCTCTATTTCTATTTAAACTAATATTATATTAGGTCCTTACATATGAAATTGGCGTTTTTCGTACTGGCCACTTTAATCACAAATTTCTCCTCTTTGGTAAGGAATTCCAAATTCAAATTTGTACAGCTATAGACTCATGTATTTGTGCTTCGATGATCGTCATTCATTTGTTTTTTTTCTTCTGTTTTTTTCTGTTTGCGTCACTCATTTTACAAAATGGAAAACTTAAAATATCGCATTATTTACGAGTACGAGTTCCGCCGTGGCACTAGTGCTGCGGAAACAACTCGAAGGGTGAATGATGTGTATGGCGGTCGTGTTGCAAAAGAAAACACAGTTCGTTTTTGGTTCCAACGTTTTCGTTCTGGAAATTTCGACTTGCAGAACAAGCCCCGTGGACGGCCTGAGACTCAAGTTGATAATGAAGAGTTGAAGGCTATTGTGGAAGCGGATCCATCGCAAACCACGTCCGAGTTAGCTGCAGGCTGCGGTGTTAGTGATAAAACTGTTTTAATTCACTTGAAGCAAATTGGGAAGATTAAAAAGCTTGAAAGGTGGGTACCTCACGAATTGACTGAAGCAAACACTGCGCAACAGACGGCTACTAAATTAGAAGAGCTTCAATTGGAAAGTCTAAGACATCCTCCGTACTCCCCGGACCTTGCTCCAACAGATTACCATTTTTTTCGAAATTTGGATAACTTCTTGCAAGGGAAAAAATTCAACTCCGATGGGGCAGTCCAAATCGCCTTCAAAGATTTTATTGATTCCCGTCCGACTGGTTTTTTTAGTAAAGGGATCAATGAACTACCTATAAGATGGCAAAAGTGCATAGAAAATAATGGTTCATACTTTGATTAATTAAATATATTATATTAAAAAATATTCGACTTTTTGTTCCTCCCATACAAAACGCCAATTTCATATGTAAGGACCTAATATTATTACCTAAAAATATTATTATTATTACCTATTAGTTTATTTTGTTTTTCTTTGTTTTTAAATTTATTATGTATGTTTTATATTTACTTTGGTCCGAATGTGTCTTATTCTTATTCTTATAAAGATGTAAGATTTGTTTGTTTGTAGTGAATATGCTCCGAAACTACTGAACAGATCTTAAAAACTATTTCGCTTACAAAGCTACACTATCCCCGATTAACATAGGCAATAATTTATTTCCAAAAAGAATAGAGATCCTTACGAAATCTTCAATTATGTAACCGAAGGTGAAAATAAATCTAAATTTAAAATATAAGAAAACCCCCGATTCCAATGCTTTAATTTCCTTAAACGTAAAACAACATAATATTATGTCATGTGGACGCGATGCGCTTTCACTTGATAAAAACTTGATCACACTAGTATATTTGCAGTTTTTCGGTTTTCCTTCCCCACTCTCACATAACTTTTAATCGGCCCAACCGATTTTCATGAAACATGTCTAAGAATACTCGCGCCAGACTCACCTTTCATACAAAAAAATCTAAATTGAAATCGCTCCATCCGTTCGGGAGCTATGATATCCCAGACAGATAGATACGTCAAACTTATAACACCCCTCTTTTTGGTCAGGGGTTAAAAAATACCTCAACACAATAGATACGCTAAGGGATTGAAATAATGGCGCAGAGTTTATTGATCTGAAGACGAATTACTTTTTAACTTATAATTACAGTTTAGGTATAGTAAGAAAAGAGTTCCTTCTTGGTTGAGGGTGTCACTAAAGATAATATAAATAATTATTGTTGTCACAATATTTATGTCATCAGATCAGTTCACATTATAGCCAGTCACGAACACCATCAAAAAAAAGAAGAAGAAGTTCACATTATTGTTTTTATTTTTGGAGAAGTTAATATTAGTTTTATTTATTTTATTCGGAACCACTTTTTAATCATGAACGTAATTGAGATAGAACGAAATGCCTTACATTATCTGGTCTCTGATAATACTGCTCCCATTTTGTAAAGAGACATCAACAGAAAATAATATTTAAAAGTACTTATGAAGTTTTCGAGTTTCAGTTCTTGGTATGGGGAACCCCATTTTCTTTTTAACTTTTCAGGTTTTAGTAAAATCTTAATGCGGTTCACAGAATACATCTACTTACCAAGTTTCAAAAATATTGTTCTTATAGTTTCGGAAAAAAGTGACTGTGATATACACGGACAGACAAACAGACGTACATGACGAATCTAGGTTACGTTTTTTGCCATTTGGCTATGGAGCCATAATAATACATAAATTATAGTGAGCTAACTACTCTTAACTGAAGTTTATTCGACCTTTAGTCTACCACTGAAGCGCTGAATACTCCGGATGACTTTCAGAATTGTTACTCCAACGAACCGTAACATAATAAATGTTAAATATTTAAAAGGATTTTGTTTGATAAATAAATAAATAAATAAATAATTACTTCACCTCGTATATCAACAAAGTACAAATCCACTTGCCGAGACGGGCCATTTGTCAACTAATAGAAATGTCTCGGATAATTAATCCCTGGGAGATTGTTGAAAATTATGTGATTGAAATAACCTTGTTTGGTTGTTTGGTCATTTGATAAGCTGGGACTGGGAGGTGTTTTATTAAAATAACTGAGGAATTCTTTATTTGTTTTTCGATTAGACTTGCGAGAAGCGAGAATTGAGGAATGTATTTCAATGGAATTTAATTTACGACTTATACCGGTTATCATTCACGATACTCTTAAAAACGACAGGTGCCTACTTGAGCGTATCGTGTAATAAAGAATAGACACGGCAGTACAGAATTGTCAGAATAGAAAGCATTCAGCAAACGGTGCAAGCCATAAAACCAAGAGAAAGAAGAATTTACGACTATGCGACAGTTTGCAGTTAATTTCGCGTTTGTACCTTTAAGTCTTCCTGCACGAAAATCTAAAATCTGTGTTACATAAAACGAAGTCCAATTAACTTAATATAATCATTACTAAATCACTGAATTCATTTGCTGTGCATGTGCATATTTCTTTTTTATGCTATTTGCGTCGCCCACGATATCTTCTCTACTCCTTAGGTATGTTATCAAAACATTTATTTATTTATTGAAATCTGAACTGAGATAAGTCTAATATTTTCGTTAGACCTTATTTCTAGAACTCAGTTATTTATATAATACTTTTGAACTGAAGAAGCAATCTTCTTCATGTAGGCGGCCTCTAAACGGTCAATTATATTGCACAATATTGCGAATTGTGCAATTTAATTGACCGTTTAGGGTTAATATTGAAGGTCGTTTGGATCAAAGTGCCTTTCAATCTTATTGTACAATAAAAGTATTGTACAATGTTATTGTAGGTCTAGAGGCCGCCTTACGAATTCCTGTGATCACTTTATCTCACTGCAGGCAAACTAGCTTGTACTTATCCGATAAAACTGAAAGCTCAAGACCGCATCTGTTGCAGTATAGAGTTCACCAATCCTCTTTGGTCGGCTAAAGTATTCTGAGGTTTTATCTTTAAAAATAGATCCTACAATATATTAGGTATAATTTAAAAAAGTGTCATGGAATACGGTAATTTCGGTAATGAACTAAAATCTCTGAAATAAGAAAAAAATTAAATATGCGTTTATAAAATAAAAAATAATTAATAACATTTGACTTATATTTTCTCATGATTGTTTTAATAAATAAAATTGGAAAACCTTTATTTTTAATCTGCATAACACGTGAACTGTATGTATTACGACGCGCCATAGTGTGACGTCATCAAGGCAACAATATAACGCTGCCTAGTGTCGTATCGCATGATTTGTCCGTCGTTAAAATGATTATATTTCAATTAATATTTCTGGGCGAATGCTTAAATACTCGTATTTTGCAAAAATATTGTTTTTCGTGGCTCCACGAAATCAACATTTTAAACAACCGAGTAGAAACACGTTTTATAAGAAGTCTCGTACTTGATAACTGTTTCAGTGTAAAGAGAAAAAGAAAATAAGTTAGACAGTCTACACCGCTGTCGGGAGTTATACGTGTAATCCCTTGTGCACCTTTGCAGTCTGTACGTTATTGTAGCGCAAAAATCGTGCTCCACAAGCATTCTGGTTCACTGGGCATCTTAATGGATACTATCCAAATCATTGAATGGTCCGTTTCCTCAAAAACTACATAACAGATTAACCAAATAGACTAAGTGATTCAAGATCAAGGCTATATGTATAATTTGAATCAGTGCGACGTCCGTGTTGTCGCTAGTAAGATACAATTAGAACAAGATAGAAGCCTTAAAAGTATTGCCTTGTCTTTTATTTTCGTTAAATCAGCGCACCTCCGCGCTCTAAGTGTCGGGTTGCATTATGCTGAGGCTCATCTCACAAAATTATTGGTTTTCGATATTTGTTTTTTTTTTGTGTTTTGGTTGTATAAGCCAAACCTATTAGTTCATCATAATCACCCTATTAACGTTCCCACTGCTGGGACACAGGGACTTCTCTCTTGACGAGAGAGATTAGGCCTTAATTCACCACGCTGGCCAGTGCGGGTTGGTGAATGTCACATGCTCTTCAAACTCTTTTAAAGTTCTCAGAACATTCTGGTTTCCTCACGATGTTTGCCTTCACCGTTAAAGCACGTGTTTAAAGCGCACATAAATTTCTCAAGAAGAAAAATCCAGAGGTGCGTGGCGGGGTTTGAACCGACGACCTTCGGAATGAAAGTCGAGTGTCCTACCACTTAGCCAACACGGCTTTTTTTAACCTATTAGTTGTTTTTTTTTTATTTTGTGTTTTGATGTGCCACTATATTTCTCTTTTTTTCTTTCTTTCTCTCTCTTATTTGATAACTGTGTAGCGGCTACAGGTAGCTACAGTATTTATGGTGACGCGTAGGTTTAATGCACGGAGTCTTCAGTCGTCTCTCCCCGCTCGTTAGTGCACTCATGTATTAATATTGAAATCAAGTGGAAATATTAAGAATTTATTATGGAACCTGAAGTTATTCCTGACCTTCCCCTCAACACAAGAAGATAGAAATACACACAGTTTCAGTACAAAAAAGAACACGAGTTAGTCCACACTGCTGTCGTGTAGTCCCTTGTGTACTTTTGCAGTATGTACGTTATTGTAGTGCAAAAAAACGTGCGCTTCAAGCCTTAGGGCAATCTGGAGCATTCTGGTCCACTGGGCATCTTAATGGAAACGATCGAAATCATTGAATGGCCCGTTTGTCATTGCATCCGATGGATTTACTGCATGAATGCAATCGTACTTTAATAGCTTTTCTGTAATTGCTGTTGCGAATGGATATTGCTGTTTGGTTTATAACGAATTAACGGCTTCATTTTCATAATGTGATTTTCTTAATGGTAATTTTATTTGTTTGTACTTAGTTACATAAAGAGCAAATAATCCTTATTATTACTTTGCCCGCACCATTTTCCTTTAACGAGTATTGAAATGATACGAGGTATAAATATGTATATGACAAACAGAATATGGTATAAACAGTGCCAAATGCAAAAATAGTTTCTCTTATTGCATCGAATCCGCGATATGATTCTTTTTGCCACTTTTTGCATCAAGAGAATGTGTTTCGTTTGAAGATCTTTCTTTACATTTCAAATATAACACTACGCGCTGTTAATAATCTAACTTGAAACAGTTTTATGATAATGCTGGTTCAGTTAGATCTTAATTATCACCGTAAAGAGTCGATTTAAAGTCATTTAATTGCCGAATTTGGACTTCAATAAAAGTTAATTTCACGATAAAGACGGCATTAGGCCTTTGGAGGAGAATAAAACTGAAAAGGCTGAAAGCATATTCTCGGTAATGTGTAAGTCCATTGCCCTATATATTATGTATTTATGTAAAGCTCTTATATGGCTGTAATCATCTTTCAACATTATCTTCTTTTAGTGATCCATTACGTGAGGTTTGCACATGTGTTTTCCTCCATCAACTGCAATTTTGTATAATAACTAAACCTTATACAGTTATATAGAACTATATAAGTTATACCGAACGAATAAACCGTAAATTTTATAAGATGAGGTACCTACAACATTGGTAAAGAGCCTCAGGCTCATCTGTAACCTACTTCCCTGTAAGGGTTTACTTTGAACCAAACGCGGACCCTTATAAATATACATTCCTACGAGCGACCCTCTACATATCACCATACATATATACATCACGCTACTTCCAAGCTTCAACTTTCCTAAAATATGTATTTCATCAAAAGCAACAGCTGTTTCGCCGTGTTTCCTTGATAACTGAAACCTACTCGCATGAAAAATAAAAACTTTTGAAACACAACCGCTATACACAGGTGAGAGTAGGATGAAATGCGTTATTTAGCCCCATTTCAGCGTAATGCCACGAAAATGGCGGAAGAAGCCTCTTTTTACCGGTTTTAGCCGGATGATTCCAGTTTAATGAAATTTTCGGTGGATCCGAAGGGAAGTGAAGATTCATAATTGAATTTTTGATATTGGATTAAAGTTTTATGGAATGAAGTTTGCTTTTATGATTCGTAAGCGTTTTAAAGCTGCTAGAGTAGAATTTAGTGAGGTTTTATATAAAATTTCAAAAACTGTGTTTGTAAGTCATACTAAATCAAAAAATATTAGTTAATTATTTATTTATTTATTTTATTTTACAAAAGTTAGTCTTGCTTTCGTAGTACCTAGATACTAACTTACTGAAATAAGGCCGCCCTTTGAACTTTTTCCTCATAGTGATTTTTCTAACTATTGTTTTGTTTTGGTGTACCTACAATAAAATGTTTTTGTCTTGTATTAAACTGAATCGTCTTGTAACACTTTGATGAAATTGAAGATAAACATTGCTTGTCAGTCATCATTTATGCTACCTGTTTTAACTTCTTATTGAGATATCTATGGCTGAAACATGTACTTTGTATCTTGTCATATCAACTTGACCTCAAGAAACCCTCCAACATATTCAATTTACCTACCATAAGCAGTCCTTACCTTTTTCGAGAAGTTCTTTATTCAAAGCGAAACCAAAGGCACCTCTAATCAATTCAATAAAGGCCCCAGCCCACTGAATCGTTTAGATCGCACACGTCCTACAGACTACACGTCTTAGAGACGGAATGGAAAGATAAAAGGGAAACTTCATTAGAAATGCGCCGCTTGTTTTAGAAATTGGATTTTCTTAACGAATTAATCCTTGGAATGGCTTTTTGGGTAAGTTGGGGACAGGTTTGAATTACGATTGAATATTATTCTGAATAGCTTGTTGATGTTAATTTTGGCTTTGTTCAAGGAATTTATAAGTAATTCTACAAAACATATATTTTTTTACAATCTGTCTGTTGACGCTGATGGATCTTATTTTTGGTTAAACTCGTTACGCTAATTTAGCCACTACATAAGAACATGACAACGAATACGACTTAATAGCTGTTAAATTAAAAAGGCCTAAAAATAGCTCAATACAAAATTATGTATTGCTATCTCGATCTAAATTTACCTAGCAAAATTGGTAAATAGTAAATAGTTTGCACAAAAAAACTAAAACAAAAAAAACTTCGTTGAAGTGAAACATGGGTACCGTTGTTCTTCAAACATAAGCTTGAAATGTCACATGGAAAAGTCCTCTGCTTGGTCGAATACAGCAATTTCCATGATACCAACCAATGAAGCATAGCTCTCGTTGAAAAATACGCTTTAACATTATTTCTTAGCGTTTTGCATCTCATCTACATTTATTTTAATAGCTCGCTTCGTTTATATTCATAGCAAAAGAGGATTCTAAGCTATTAAACTACTTCATTAGATAGAAGCCCATACCTTTTATAATTGACCCTTTTACAATAAGGTCAGACTATTGGAGTTGAACGATCATGAATAACCAACCATCTCGCCTAGACACTACAAGTGGTACCTATTCAATACCTATTGAGAAAGGACGGTCCTTACCGACTCGATATACATAAACTGACCTAAAGCTATGTATATTTTAGTAGAGTCCTCAGGTCCCTAGCGAATTTACTACGCCCAAATAGTGGAAAATTTGGTACCTACTCATAGACAGTCAAAAATAAAGCCCAACCCTTTTAAGTCTAGATCTGAAATTTATATGATAAGTAGGACTTAGTTCATTAGGTTTACAAGAATAAATAGCTTCTATGCACTAGTTTATCACACATTTGGTAATTAATTTGATGAAGGTTACGGACAAAAGACTCTTGATATAATGACATGTATTCAGAAACTTAGGCTATTGTTTTATACAAAAGATTGCCAAACTGTAAAATAATAAAAAAAAAAGGTAACAAGAAAGGTTATTTTGTGCTCCATACATAATCTCTAAAGTAATATATAGTATTCGCCGCAAACATTATAGATTCGGATAGTATGCCTGACCTGCCTGAATTTAAACTCTTTGTAACAGCTGTTCTCGTATGAGACGTTTTCATAAAGTATCGGTTAATTCCTTTAAATCAACCCGCAGAGTTAATCGCCCACAAACTTACACGAGAATCCGACTTACCCACTGTCAATTCAACCAAAACTAATTCCAAGCTATGATTAAATTGAAATCAAACTGAAACCCGCAAAACATGAATATGAACTAGGCATGGAAGGATTCACAGGTTAACAATCATGTGATTTTATTGCGAATGGAAATAGCATCTGCTACGTTCTACCAGTGACTATGAGTGTGTTTGTTTATTTTAACTAATAAAATACGTATAAGATGAACAAATCGGCGAAAAGAATATCACCTCCAAGATCGGTAAGATTGGCAAGTTTTACTTTAAAATAAATAATATAGCAGAAATCTCTACTGATTAGAACAACAGAAATTCTGTTATATCAAATTTGCTAATAGTGAATAATCTCTTCTTAGCCCGCACACTACCGTTAGGCACACCCGTAGTGGTTTTTTTCGTGTTACTGTCAATATCATTAGAATAATAAATGTATCTTGAATATTATTTATTATCTGCGATCGAGAGGGCTAGTTAGTTAGTTAGAGGGGCCCTGATTTTCCGCACTTAGACTCAAGGTGGTCCATTGTGCGTGGAGGGTTAAATTAAATGACAAAATTATCAGTTAAAGGCATCACATGACTAATCGCTTACCGATTATGACTGACTTCTTATCATACTAGAGCATCGAATAAATATAATTAGCCGCTGAAATCACAATGATTTTCAAAACAATATCACCTCATGCTAATGATTTAATAGCATGAGAAATAGCAACCATTCCCAAGACTAATGTGAACATGTAGAGCTGTGTTCCCGAACAATCTTATTGACATCTCTGTAGATCTCGAACTAAGTCCTCGAGCTGGTAGGGTTGGCAAACTTGACGCAAACTTGGTAGCTGAAAGTTCTGAATCAGGAATTTCTTGTTCGAAGTTTCTGTTGAAATTCGCTGTTGGCGGCTGCTCACATTTTTGTGACCGTACTAAGGCGGTCATATTTTAGTAGTTCCTAGTTTTTAATAGTGCTTGAGATTATTATATTTTCTTACCCTATTTGCTCACGGACAGGGCATATAATATGTGTGTCCGTGAGCAATTAGGGTAAGAATGACTATGATGATAATGTCCGTAATATAGATTATTGAAAAAAAATTACACTTATTTGTTATCTTGCAAGTTTCGCGTTGATAAGTATTTCGTATAATTCTTTTTTTTTAATGTTAGATAAGTCTTCATTTGACCACAATCTCTTCTCACCTGATGTTAAGTGACGATGCGGTCTAAGATGGAGCATGCAGCCCTAGAAGGTAGATGATGATTTAAACTGAATGTCACCAATCCGGAATTGGTGCTTTATATCTTGGCACTATTAAGGTTTCCGTACTTAAAGGGTAAAACGGGACCCTATTACGGATACTTCATCGTCTGCCTGTCTGTCCGTCTTTCACCAGGCTGTAACTCAAGGACCATGACCAAGACAAAGTCAAAGTCAAAACGTTTATTTCCTTAGAAGCCTATGCTTACATGGACAGGTCAACTACAATTTTGAAAAGAGTTCAACTTTTGAAGAACTTTTGTGTATTTCTGAAACTTTAAGATTTTACAAAGTGATAAACCTTTATCACTTTGTAAAATGTATTTCTATTGCCGCTATAACTACAAATACTAAAAACACACAATAAATACATAAATAAAGGGCTCTCATACAACAATCGTGACTTTTATAGAGTTAAGCAACATTGCTCGGGCCGTACACTTAAAAAAACTTAAAAAAACACATATATTATTTTCATGTTTTTTTTTAACCCCCGACCAAAAAAGAGGGGTGTTATAAGTTTGACGTGTCTGTCTGTCTGTCTGTCTGTCTGTCTGTCTGTCTGTGTGTCTGTCTGTCTGTCTGTGTCACCATAGCTCCCGAACGAATGGCGCGATTTCAATTTAGTTTTTTTTGTATGAAAGGTGAGTCTGGCGCGAGTGTTCTTAGACATGTTTCATGAAAATCGGTTGTGCCGTTTTAAAGTTATGGGGGTGAGAGTGGGTAAGGAAAACCGAAAATCTGCAAATATACTAGTGTGGGGTATCAAATGAAAGCGCATCGCGTCCACATTACATAATATTATGTTGTTTTACGTTTAAGGAAATTACGGCATTAGAATCGGGGGTTTTTCTTAAATTTTAAATTTAGATTTATATAAGAATAAAAGTATAGTTATGAGAATACTATCCTCGAAAATCTTTGATTGGCTTTCTGTTGCTTCTAGGTTAGTTTATTAATTGCAATATATATATATAAACTGTACACGGAACCCTTGGTGTGGTACGAGTATATCTCATACTAATAATAATATATAATATATTTATTTTAAATTATTGAAAGTAAAAAATAAATAAATTATTAGCCCGTTCACTACGAGAAGAAAATTTTAGACGAGCTAAAAGACAAACTAAACAGAATACCTATAAGAATATTATTTTTATTCTTATCGCATACTGATAAGAATAAAAATAAAATACGATAAAAATCCTTATACTGTAAGTAGATATATCGACACACGTTCTTATTATTCATATAGCCAGAGTTATAATATGGACAGTGAAAATTTAAATGCAAACACTTTATAAAATCTCATGCATGTCATGTTATCTAAAGACCATGTAAAATACATAATGCTGTAGTAAATTAAATTTTAGCGTAGGATACATACAAAAATATCAAGCTAGCAAAGTGTATGAGGCAATTAATCAAGACACGACCGACACGAGAGGCTTGGAGCATTTTGAGGTCCAATTTATTCCATTCAAACTAAGTTTGGCAACCCTGGAGTTTGAGTTGTCTCTTCAAATAGTCTCTATGCTAATGAAATGACGTCTAAAATGTTCCTAGCGTTATTTAGTCACATGTCATTTTTATAACGTAAAATATAAAATAGTTGAGTGTTTAGTTTTATCCTAGAAAAACCAAGCAATATATAAAACTTAGAAAAGCTTTTTGTCTATTTAAAAATAATAATATTGTTGTTTAATAATGCATATGACGAACATTGTACTAGTCGGCATAACGGGAATTAATGTTAGATGATTTGTAAAAGGTAGCATGGTAACGAAGTCGGCATTGAGCACCATAACACATTTAATAATTCTATGTTTCTTCAAGTATTTAGAATCATCACCCTACTAACGTTCCTTTTGCTGGCAAACAGACACACTGATCTACACGAGAGAGATTAGGCATTATTTCACCACGCTGGCAAAGTGCGGGTTGGTGAATGTCACATGTCCTTCAAAGTCTTTAAAGTTCTCAGAACAAGTCGGTTTCCTTATGCTGTTTGCCATAACCGTTAAAGCACGTGTTTTAAATCGCACATATATTTTTCAAGAAGAAAAATCCAGAGGTCCGTGGCGAGGTAAGAACCCATGACTTTCGTCATGAAAGTCGAGTTTTCTCCCACTTAGCCAACACGGCTTTTTGTAGTATTTAGAATGAACGACGACAAAATGTAGTCTGTATGTCGGCAAAGCGCATCGGCGTCAGATGTTCAATAACATGCGAGATAGGCGGATGATTTCTGACTGCTGCAGTTTTACGGTGGAGTGAATACCAACTGCTTTTAACTGAAATGTCAGGAAATATATGAGGGAAGTCGCTATTTGTTAACCCCGGACCAAAAAAGAGGGGTGTTATAAGATTGACGTGATTGTCTGTCTGTCTGTTACATCATAGCTCCCGAATTTCAATTTAGTTTTTTTGTATGAAAGTTGAGTTGGGCTGGGTGTTCTGAGACATGTTCAATGAAAATCGGTTGAGCCGTTTAAAAGTTATGGGGGTGAGAGTGGGGAAGGAAAACAGAAAATCTGCAAATATGTGTGGGGTATCAAATGAAAGCGCATCGCGTCCAAATTACATAATATTATGTTGTTTTACATTTTAGGAAATGAAGGAATTGGAATCGGGGGTTTTTCTTAAATTTTAAATTTAGATTTATAGATGAACAGTATTGGTGAATGAGAGTCACCTTTAGTGAATTCACCGCCATAAGCGCTAATGTCGCTTGCATGAGGTCTGATATGTTAAATAATATTGTTTCTGTGGTTACACGAGTTTATTTTTTAATGAAAATAAATAATTAAATACTGCTGGACAATCCACACAATAACATAACTAGCCCCGTGGTAAGCTCGAAGCTTGTGTAACGGGTCCTAGACATCTCGTCTGATCTGGTTGCAAAACCTGAGCTGGGACCCTTTTGTATCTTAATAATTATATATTTCATATTTATTAATGTATTTTTTTTTGTTTGGTTTATTATTTTCCATTTATTGAACATGTATAATGTATAAATGTTTTAGATACAAATAAACTTTTTGATTTGATTTGATTTTGATAAACTTAGTATGCCTTAAAGACATACATACATAGATTTTTATTTATATATATTAAACACCCATACCAAGGGGAAAGAGCGTGCAGAACATACAAACACTTGACCTCTCGGAATCGAACCCGCTACGCTGTGAGCCGCAAGCAGACCTCCGTCCACCGTACCACTGAGGCAGTCATAGATTAAATATTCATGTGATTGTCTATGCCTGCGGACCTGACATATCGCGAAGCTTTTATATTCCATGAAATTGTGTAGTTTAACAGAATCAAAAGATCAAAGAGAGCCGTATGCAAGTTAAAGCTTTAGCCTTTGTCTTGTTTAATTGACACCCGAAGCTCTTTGTGCGATACGAACAATAGGTACTTCTAGGTATTGTTTTACTGCGACCTAACACTAGACCTAAATTTACGATGAAATGTTGCTGCAATATTCACGCAGTATCATCTAGTTCAGTGTCTATAACTATAAACTATTTATCTACTTTCTGCTCGATTCACACAAAGGCATTAAATATGCATAATAGTCTAACTGCATCTTTAAAATACTTTAAAAAAAAAACCTACAATTTTTTTTTAAACCATACAAACCAAGGTCTTACAGTATTGAAAGTATCTCACTTTCTATCGCTTAAATGCGATTCTCACCTATTTAAAAGTTGCAGAGTATAAAATTAACTATAGTTAAAAGTTATTTTAAACCGTTTTTGAGGTTTAATTAAAAACAGTTTTAAAACAACGCGATAAAATTATTTATTTACAATAGAATATAAATACAATATAAATATATGTTTATTTTTTAAATAAATATGATGTTATAAGGATGACTTGGTGATTGGCCTATTCCTAACAAATTGTCTAAAAATAAAATGAATTAACAACTAGACCACCCTCCGGGCTGGACGTTAAACGATTTTTTCGTATTTCTTAATGTGGTCCGGAGAAGCCATCTTCTACCTTCTAGGTATTCATGCCCCATCTAAAACCACATCGTCACTTTAGATCTGGTGAGATTGTGGTCAAATGAAGACTTATCTAGCATAAAAAAAGACCTCATTTTAAGTAAAACTTCTAACTGCACTAATGGAGCACTTGCATTCGCAACAAACATAATCAAGTAACTTCTACATTTTGCTATTAAGAGGATCTCTCTGCATACTTGGAATAGCAAGTTTTTATTTACATTTCAAGCTTTTATGAGACAAGTTAAATATGAAGTACTTGAATTTGCACAGACTCTTCAACAGACTGCCGAAAACTCTTTTCTGAAAAGTGCTTGTCCCATTTTATACATAAAAGTGATTCATTTAGGTAATAATGTTTCACCCCTGACAGAAAAGTGCTATGTAAAGGAAGTTAAGCATCGAAAGATAACGGTGATTTGTGTTTGAAGTTGGCAATTAAAAAGATGTTGCGAGAAAGGAAAGATTACTCGGAGGGGTAGGTGAAATAAAAATATTATAACGTTACAATGGGGAATAGTCATAACATTTTAATTTAAGCTCGCATTGTAAAAATAATTAGACGTTATTTTTTTCCGAAAGCTGTAACAATGTTATATTTGAGTGAAATCTTTTTTAGTCTGAATCAAAGAAGTTCTGAAAAAAATTATATTATGTGCTAGTTCGGTATATATTACTTTTACGTTACATTTTGTAATGGAATTAATCAACTGTTATCGTCAAGAAAATAACTAACATTGTTAAAACATGTATTTTAAAACACAATCTAAGATAGCAGATTATAATATCTTCCCATTTGTTACGGACATTCATGATATTTTACTTTGACCATGAAGTTATTTTAAAACATGTGTTTTTCTATACTAAACTACTTTATTTGCTTTCAGGTAAATCAGAAATAACTGCTTCAGTGACGTATGGTAAGCTATTCACAGATTTTCAAACGAATCTTGATACCTATACATTTTAATAGAGAAAGGTGCTCAATTAGGAATAACATTGGTTCTCGATGTTCAAGTGGCTAAAAAATTGGTGCTCAAACGGGAATACTACACAACTTAAGTCAAAAATCGTTCGAAGAGCTACAATCTCGTGTAATATAAAATGTTGTACCCTAAATAATCTGTGGCAAAAGTTACATAACCCAACCAGGGAAGTAGAGCGTCTAAAATTATATTACAAATGAATCCGGCCATATGCTTGCTTGGTTATTTAGGGAATATGCCTGACCTCCGACCCGACGGGCTATTTGCACGTTGTATTTGCATTGCACTCGCCTATTTCCACTGAGTTGTTGAAAGACTATGGGCTGCTAAAATGATCAAGCTCTTTCAATTGGAATGAGGGCAAATATTTAAATGGAAGTCGCTTTTTTAATTCTTAAACCTACCTATATATAAAGATTGGAAAGTGTACTGATATAATGTATGAAAGAAATTAATTATGTAATCTAATACGCCTAGCCGATTACGGCTAAAGAAATCTAAGCTTCCGCAATAATATATATTGGGAAGAATTTCTTGTTGGAAAAATCTCTGCAGAAAATCAATTAAATGGAATAATAATAGTTATTTTTAGCCAAAGGCTTTATGTTAAAGTTAACCCCCTAATATGTTTCTACCAGAACATAAATGTAAAGGACCTATGATATTTTTTGCACTAATTATCATAAAGATTGTGAATGTTTCAATGTTTTTGATAGATAAGAATGTTTCAAACTTAAATGCTCTCTGTTAATTTTTTATGGTAAATATTCACTTAATCTAAAATAAACACCAGTCATTTTGAATTAGACATCTCGGAGCCAGATTTTCTCCCAAGTTGTGTAAAATGGAAAATGTGTCAACGAAACTCCAATAAACAATTCAAAATTAAGACTTTCAGATTTCGCTTTTAACATTGTAAGATATATTTTAATTTCGACAGCCAGCGACTAAAATACACAGAAATTAAAATGAATTTACGAAATGGGATAAGTGATGCGTCCCTCAAAAATGTATTTATTTTTTAATAAGAGACGATATACAAATCAAATCTTATCAAAAATGTTGCCTCTAGAGAATCCGTGTACCAAGTAAGGTTTAAATCTGTTCAGAAAAGCGTGAAAACCGAACAGACAGAGTTGCTTTCGCATTTATAATAGATTAACGGATAAGTGTACTTTAATGGATTTTCCAAAAATGAATCTCATTCGAACCCAAAATTTTATGAAATTTATGATATTCCCGCCAAAAACTATTTAATTTATGTAGAACCAAAAAAAGTAGGAGCTTATAAGCACTCCCATAGTAACATACGAGTAACTATCAGGCTAATTTCGTCATACATTAAAAAGCGCCTACTAATCGTCGGAAATATTCTAATCCACATTAGTGTTTTCAGCGACTAAAGCAGTAAATTCCCACAGATACTGCTATGTCCTCAACTACGTGCTCAAAGCGATCCTTATTCAAATAGAGCTAACTCCATATCTCTTTCGAGCCGAGTGAACTTACAAGTGCCCGACGACAGTTCAGAACTAAGTAAATCCCGGCTTGATGCACTCCACTTTGATATTAAAGTTTTATGGTCGTAAAAATACTTTTTTCATTTGTTTTTACAAAGTCAAAGTCAAATCATTTATTTTCTCATGCTACTTGAGTTATTTATAGAGCAGAGATTCTGAAATCTTGTAACTTGTAAGAGGAACCGTATATCAGATGAAGATTGCGAAACGCTGTTGTTGATGCAGTTCTGCCAACCATCCCAAGATGCATACCTACGTTTTTTTTTTATAAGTTTGTTACACCATAAAGGAAGACACCGTTTCAGAAGTAAACTAACAATCGAAAATTATCTACGCTAAAAATATATATATCTTTCTTTTGCGACGTAGGTAATATTGTTTAATTTAAATATTAACGGTTTTGAAATTCAAACTCCAAATATTAAAAATGTTTAACATGATGCAAATATTACGCTTAACCGATCATCAGTGATTTTCATAATCACTGAAATTGCGAAAGTTAACTTCAATTCAAGGTCAAACCTATTCATTTTTCTGAAAAAAAAATACGGGAAACATAATACAAAAATAAAAAAAAATACAGGAAACATCATACAAAGATAAAATTTGCAAAGCGAGGTATTGATGTAAAATGACACTGTTTTATGCTTGACAATAGCTGAATTCGAGGGTATTTAGCTCTTTACCATTTAACTACATTACGAAACAGTCCAGTGTTAAGAGAACTTACCCGTTCCTTTAAATTAAAATGTTAAATTTCATTAAGCACTATAAAAATTGGTGTTCTGTTTATTCCGTCGGTTAACCCATCCAAAAATACTAAGCACATATTTCTAGTCAGAAATATTTACGTAACGCGAAACTCCAATGCACTATAGTCTTGATTTTTCGTGTACAAAAAAAGTTTTTGGTCGTCTAGTCTTTTTTTAACTGCTATATCTTTCTAAACCACACATTAAAAATCACAGAAAAATTCACAAAGAATAAAAATCAAGGTAAGCTTTATCTTCTGTCAGGAAAAAGGTGAATTAATGGTCCCGTCGTGACATTTTCTGCGGTTTCAAAAAGCTTACACCTTAACAGAAACTATATCGAAACCCCTGAGTTAACAATTTTGCAACAATTTTTCCTATAACAATTCCTGTCGGTTACAGGAAAGCGTACGTAAACAATATATCTATGATACAACTCGCAGAATACAAAGTGTTTGGTCATGATTGGTGCTTGTAGGTAGGTATATGTTACTGGAAGAATAACAAATATCGTTCCAGTGTACGTTTTTTTCATCTATTGCTTTATTCATGCCAGGCATAACAAAATAATAGGAAAATATTGATAAAAAAGTCAATGAATCCTCAAACAAAATTAAATGAAAACCAATAATGACAAACTAAAGCAAACTTGTCAATTTCAATCAGTCGATGGCATCATCCATTAGTAGAAAGTTTGAAACCATTCAATAAAAACAGTTTCAACGATTGTGTAATCGCCATCCTTGTTTTATGTGTGTTACAGCCGGCACACTGATTTATTATTGGGTTTTGTACCGGCAAGCGACACAGCTTACGCGCCGCGACTGTTACAAATTGGAAAGTGGACAAAATTGGCGCCCACCGTGGTACAACCTGATAAAGGTATTTTGTCTTATCTTGAATGGATCTTGACCTGATTGATGGCCAGGTTAAGAAGGGCTAGCTTTGAAGTCAAACTACGTGCCAATGTGCGTCGGCTTAAGCTGATAAGGATGTAGGGTAAAATTGGCGCCCAACGTGGTAGACAGATAAGGGTTTGGTTTATCTGATCGACTTAGTATGAAGATTATGGTAGAAAAGTATGCAAATTAGAGGTTGCCGGCTGCCTTTAATTTTGATAAAAGTAGTACTTAGCTTGACATAATCTATACATTTCACTTCACTTAGATTTTTGTTCCAAACTTTTATTGTTTGCAACGATTGATTTATTCAAATTCTTGTCCATACTCATAAAAGAGCCATAAAATGGAGATGTTTACGGATATTTCAAAATGGCTGAATAACCGTTGGTTTGTCGATGGTTTGTTTTGATAAATCTCTTCCTGGTGGGGAAGCGAGGATTGAATAAGACCTGGTAGGTACGATTTATTTAGGTTCAGCGGAAAATCAATTTCCTTTACCTTTATTTGCTGTCGGTAGTTTATTGTTCCTTCACCTATTCCGTAGTTTGTTTCAGAGATTCGATTAATCTTCACATTGAGGTTGGCCTCGTTGAAACGATGTTATTCAATTTCTATTTTAGGAAAGGTTCTTATTACTAAGGCTTTTCTTTCTTGGAAAATAAACTCAGACTTATTGAACATGTTTATTACTTTCATATAGCATGTTGTCTTTGAAAGGATGTTACTGAAGTTTCAAAGAAAATATGTCTGATTTTTCAGGAGAGTTTATCAAATGTTTGCTCATAATATCCTTTTAAAAAACCTTCCTCGATAATATAACGAAAAAGGTTTACTCGCAAACAAAGTAAGTGTGTAAGTCACCTAACAATTGACTTCTCTTGACGACCATCATATTTTTACTTACCGTCATCAAGCCCTTGTTTGTAGTTCACCATTCTCACTCTATTTCCTCAGACCTCTCTTCATCACCCTGACCTTAGCTGCCAAAATGGTCGCCATTTAACAGATATCACGCCGGCTCCCACATGTTTTTGGCGTTGATAAATTCCAAATATTTTGCCTCGATCTTATTGGATTTGCAATGTGGGGTATCTATAAATTGTGGCTGAGATATGTTTATTTTTTGCTTGGCGTGGAGAAATGTGTTTTGGATATGCGTTATTAGATAGGGACTGATTTTGCATTTGTTTTGTATTGTTATACATCTATATAATCATATTTGTTTTGACGACAATTCGACTAAAACCTACACGTTGAATGTTATAATAATACTACTATAAGAATACTCTTTTTCTAAAC
This sequence comes from Gymnoscelis rufifasciata, assembly GCA_929108375.1. NCBI lineage: Eukaryota > Metazoa > Arthropoda > Insecta > Lepidoptera > Geometridae > Gymnoscelis > Gymnoscelis rufifasciata. Next base: position 11,306,103 of record OV815318.1, on the reverse strand, counting down.
ATACGCTTCCGCTGTCTGTTTTCGCTTAGATCTTTTTAACCACTTAACGGATTTAACTAGCAACTTATAAAAACATCATTAAGCTTACAAATTATTTATTTTACTATCAGCGAAGATATGTACCAATACCACGCTAGTACAAACAGACACATCTAATTTGATTTCGAAATGTCTCGTAAAATAGAAACGTTACTTGAGCGTAGAGGAACAATGGCACAATCCAAGGATTGGAGCTGTCCCATTAATTAAAATGGGAGCTGGGGGAAACCTTTACAAGTATCAAAACTGCTAATTTGTAAATAAATATGGTTGAAGTACGAAAATATCGGGTTGCGTAGAACGGTTTTAGTTACATTTTCTTTGTATGTTGTAGCTTTTGGACAGGCTATACCAAAATACCTTTAGAAAAGGGCTAATAATTTAAGACCACATCGTCACTTTAAATCACGTGAGGTTGTGGTCAAATAAAGACTTATCTAGCATAAAAAAAAATTAAAATTAAAAATAAGGCATAGACAAATAGAATCTGAAACTTATTCGTTTACTAATAAATTATAAATTCTATATATATTTATCATTATGCTGGAAACGTTTAAAATACGAACAAAATTTATTATTTAAGTATTTACCCACCGACGAAGTTTAAATATTATAAATATGCTTGTAGGTACAGACAAAGAGAATATAAATCTATACGCTGAAGAGATGGTACCTCTACTCTATACCTATGTATATATATACCTATAGTATAGAGGTCCCGTGTCGAAATTAGGAACGCCATTGACGTCATTTAGCTAACAAAGCAATTCGTTATCATATTATTTGTTCCGAAATTTGGCGGCCCGAAACGATTTTAGCTAAATTTAGCTTGTTGTAACTGTTGGAAAAGCCTTATCCAAAGAGAACAATTAGGCTATAAACAAATAGAATTGTGAACTTCTTGCCCAAAACGACAAAGGCTATAGACAAAAGATGAACTTGTTCGTTCTACTATAAAGTCGGCCTAAATAGCGCGAGACAGTGTAGTATAGACCCTTTTAGGTAACAACTTATTTGTCTCTTCAGCACTAGAAAATGTACTTATAAGACCTCCCTTTAAGTAATTTAAGGGACAAGTTTCATCACCATTTCAGATGTAGGACGTCACCGATGTTATATCATAGCCTCCTAAATAGCTTTCCAGTTATTTCGGTTGTAGACAGCCTGCATCCACAGTGAACAAGCGTCCTCTACGAACCGACTTACCATATCGTCCATCCATCTAGTTGGTGACGTCCTACGCTGTGCTTGACAAGTTATACATATTTTGTTTTTCTTTCTTATATAGGTAGAAACTGTATCATAATACGCTACAGAAACCCAAAAATGTTGTTATAAAATTCCCTATCCAAACTTTCCTATCTGTTATTGAAAATCCATTTCCGCTATGCAGATTATGTTTCAAACCGTTCGGTATAATTTCGGTTCCATTACAACATTCCTGATGTTACGTGAGTATTATAAACGTGTTATTATACAATCATAAACAAATCATGAAACAACAGTGATTCGCGCGAGGCCCTTGAGCCAGTACAAATCCCTCGCGGGGATTATTGAACGAGCTCATCCCCCTTTCAAATATAGAACTGAGTGAACAGTGTAAATAATACATAAGTGGGAGGAATACTGGCTAGTGATAAAAACAAAATACGTATCATTTTAATTATGTAAAATTTTAATTTAATTTTAACGTATGTAAAATTAAATGCAAATGAGAAAAGTTTGTATGGATGTTTGTTCCTCATTATCGCTCAAACGGCTGATTGAAACAGGTTTCGGAAATTCCTTGATTTTATTCTGGGTATAGCATCAACTGAGCAGCTGAGTTCTGTCAAAAAAATGCTCAGTTTGCAAAAAAAGCTATGGCCGAATGAACCGAAACTAGCTGAAAATTGGTCATTGAACATCGAGATATCTCTAGAATGTTCAAACTTCGAGTGTCAAAGAAGAAGAATGCCTTTTCGTAGATTATGTTATTCTCTTATTTTAGAAGTTACACCCAAAGTGGAAGTGTCTTTTACGCAAACTTGAGAAAACAAAAATCTAATTTTAGAAATATAAATATAATTTTGAATTTATCTATGGATAACATATATACATTACAAGTATGGTTAGATAAAAAATATTGAGTTTCAGTTCTAAGTATGAGATACCCCAACATTGATAGTTTTTTTTATAAAAATCTTAATGCTGATTACAGAATACATCTTTTGACCAAGTTTCAACAGTTATAGTACTCTAAAATAAGGGGCCATGACATACGGACGGACAGAAAGACATGGCGAATTTATAAGTGTTCTGTTTCTTGCCATTTGGTTAAACAACCCAAAAAAAAGTCTCCCAATTCAAATTTGTTCCCTACCCTTTCCACGTTTTCAAGTTTAGAATTTTAAAGCGATCGCCGAACACAAAGCGCATTTTTTTCAAACACCGGATGTGAATTTCTTTGTGCTGTCAAAATGTAAATGACATTTGACAGCACAAAAGTTACTGGCAACGTTGGAGCCGAACTCGACACGTTTTCCATTTTCGAATTCACCTACCAATTTCTCGTGTAAAATATATCCCTGCATTACAGATTCTGATCGTGTTCCCGCCAATACTACTACTTCCGCTTCCTGACCCCGTCTCCGTACAAATAACCCTACATTTTCTCAAATATTTTTAGAGAGGCAACACTACATTCGCTATACCGTAATTTACAGTTGGTAATATCGAAGTACTCGTAACCATAGAGGCTTTAGTAAGTTTTGAGCTCTTGGAATGTTTCGTTCAGTAATGCAATGCACATAAAAACTACACATTATATAATACCTATATGAAAGTCCACTGCTAAACGAGAAATTTTCAGCTTTTTTTCGGTTGTATTCGGCATGTTTATAGAAAATTAACCATCTTTAGGGAATAAAAATCTAATAATAAATCTCATTAGTCATCTATCTTCTATAATATAAAAATGAATCGCAAAATGTGTTTTGGTAAGCGCATAACTCAACAACGCCAAAACCAATTTGGACAATTCTGTTTAACCCCTGACGAAAAAAGAGGGGTGTTATAAGTTTGACGTGTCTGTCTGTCTGTCAGTCTGTCAGTCTGTCAGTCTGTCAGTCTGTCAGTCTGTCAGTCTGTCAGTCTGTCAGTCTGTCAGTCTGTCAGTCTGTCAGTCTGTCAGTCTGTCAGTCTGTCAGTCTGTCAGTCTGTCAGTCTGTCAGTCTGTCAGTCTGTCAGTCTGTCAGTCTGTCAGTCTGTCAGTCTGTCAGTCTGTCAGTCTGTCAGTCTGTCAGTCTGTCAGTCTGTCAGTCTGTCAGTCTGTCAGTCTGTCAGTCTGTCAGTCTGTCAGTCTGTCAGTCTGTCAGTCTGTCTGTCTGTGTGTCTGTCTGTCTGTCTGGGACATTATAACTCCCGAACGGATGGAGCGATTTTAATTTAGTTTTTCATTGTATGAAAGGTGAGTCGCGAGTGATCTTAGACATGTTTCATGAAAATCGGTTGTGCCGTTTAAAAGTTATGGGAGTTAGAGTGGGGAAGGAAAACCGAAAATCTGCAAATATACTCGAGTGGGGTATCAAAGTGGGACGACCTCTGTGGCTCGGTGGGCGAACGTCCGCTTGAGGTGCAGGAGGTTGCGGGTTCGATTCCCGCCGGGGGACCAGATTTTGTACGATCTACAATTTCTGGTTTCGGGTCTGGGTGTTTTCTATGTATCATATGTATGTATTTACAAAAAAAAATGTATCTATGTAGTATATCAGTCACCTAACACCCATAGTACAAGCTCTGCTTAGTTTGGGGTTAGGTGATGCTGTATTAAAAAAAAAAAAAAAAAAAAAATGAAAGCGCATCGCGTGCACATTACAAAATATTATGGGGTTTTACTTTTAAGGAAATTAAGGCATTGGAATAGGGGGTTTTTCTTAAATTTTAAATTTAGATTTATTTAAATGTTCGTTTATGTCCAACGATGTTTTTTACGACAAGAATTCTAATTCTAAGAATAAAAATTCTAATAATTGCCGGGATAATAATTTGGTATAATTACCCGTGCGAAGCCGGGTCAGGCCGCTAGTCTTGTATGAAAATGTAAATCTAGCACAAAGTAAGTAAATTCTCGTTCAAAATGACGCCGATTTTGGGCTGTAACACAAAACGGCCAACAAAAAGCTGCTGTTGCCATATGTACTTAAACTTATATTAGTATTCTAACTGCACGAGTGAAACTCAACAACATGATTATTTAAATGTGTTATCTTATAATATATATTTAAACATGTGCTTGAGGGCCGCAATGAAATCAATTATTGCTTTCGGAAAAAAAATAGCGTCTTCTCTAACTTAGTATGGCGATCGTTCAGCACATTTATACGCCTTTTTAACCCCCGACCAAAAAAGAGGGGTGTTATAAGTTTGTCGTGTCTGTCTGTCTGTCTGTGTGTCTGTCTGGGACATCATAGCTCCCGAACGGATGGAGCGATTTCAATTAAGTTTTTTTGTATGAAAGGTGAGATTGGCGCGAGTGTTCTTAGACATGTTTTATGAAAATCGGTTATGTCATTTAAAAGTTATAGTCAAAAAGTCAAAGTCAGAACGTTTATTTCCTTAGAAACACATGGCCTACATGGACAGGTCAAATTAAAATTAATAAAACTAAATTCTTTAAACAAAATATAAGTATAGTATTTATTTCTCATAAAAACTATTAACAGTTCATTTATAATGAGATTACATATTTACACTTATTCTATAGAGTTTAGTCTTGACAGTTTAAATGTTTTATACTGAGTTGAGAAGTGAATAGAACAACACAGCTTTATCAGTTATTACAATTTTGGAGTTATGGGGGTGAGAGTGGTGAAGGAGAACCGAAAATCTGCAAATATACTTGAGTGGGGTATCAAATGTCACATTACAAAATATTATGGTGTTTAACTTTTAAGCTAATAATATAGGGAAAAAAAACGGGGTTTTTCTAAAATTTAAAATTTAGATTTATTGCCTTATTTATGAATATAACTTTTGACTTAAAGATTTTTGATTCTTATAAATGTCAAATATTTAATTTAAATTAATTTAATATTTAATTTATTTATTTAAGTTTCGGTTGGAATCAGCCTCGTGGCCTGGACTGTGAACTTTGACCATGCCTCACCGCCTGCTGCGCTTGCCTACGTCCCCATTTCGAGAACCTTCTGCCAAAATTACCGTCTCTATGTGTTATATGTTCTTCTCATTCAATTCCAACGCAATAATCCGGTTGATGTCAGGTCGGTAACCTGTGTTCTTTTACGGATCTTATTTGTAAAATTGTCGGAAACTTATTTGTATCTACTCGTATTGGTTTAAGATATTCTATGTTAGTTTTCTCACAACTAAAAACTACAGATAACTAAAAATAATAATAAGCCCGTTATTTAGATTATTCAGAAATAATATACAGATAATTTTTCTCCCTTCTTCGAAACAAAAAATCGATACGATACAGTGCATGAAGTTACATAAGTTTCGAGTGAAGTAGCGCCTTTGTGCGATTTGTTTATTTATTCCTCAATACTCTTGGCACTTTTCTTTATTTTCTTATTTCTTTTAAATTGACAAAAAGAAAACTAAGCGTCTGGTATTTTCAACCGACGATAAAAAAAATATGGAGTTTCACAATTCGACCCGAATATATATATTTTTTTTGGACAGTCTATCAGACAGACCAAACTGAATACCTATTTGTTTATGGTTCATGCCTATTATATGCATCCACAGACTGTCCAAAAACATACTTATATCTACTACTGAGCGTAAGCCTACCTAAGTTTGTGTCATCCACCACGGATCCACATCTATATAAGTTTCTGTAATTTGTATGTGGTTTGAAATAAATATCTCTTTTATCTTATCATATCGAAAGTACCTATATAGGATATTATGACGCACGCTCAGAGACGGGGATTTTATTATTTCTATTTGACCAACAGGTTTTTAGAATTGGAAATCGGTTGGGTGTAAATCTGCCACAAAACAGCCAACTTAGCTGAAACGGCTTGTGGCTACGCAGAAGGCTTTATTCGGATGGCGACCGCAGAAGTTGAAATATCGCTTTGTATTGCTGCTCCTGCGAAATTGTGGTTTCTTTACCGATTTAATTCATTGGTGTTGCTAGTATCATGGTAAGAACTTCGTAAATGGTTAAAATGTAGGCTCAATAGGTAGACTATTTTAAAATAATCTAGTTAGTTTGAAGGTTGTGTCAGTTTGAAGAGCTTGTGTTTACATTTACTTAAATTTGTAAAACCAAACAATGGAAATATATGATTTTGTATCCTGTATCATTAGTATTCACAATAAAACTGTATCATGGCTTAAAATAAGTAAGCCATGATGACTAGATAAAAAAATTGGAGTTCTGTTTAGTCCTTCAGTCAGCTCATACAAAAGTACTGGGCTCGTATTTTTTGCTTTTCAATTAAATAAGAAAGTGTAAAGATACAGTGCATCAAAGTTTTGACTAGAGCTTAATGGGACTACTGCTTGTTGTGTCGAACACTCAAATCTCTACACAGGTGGACTAGGGACTAGTACACTTTTTCGACATAGCGTAGAGACATGAACACAAATTGTCTGGACATTCAGATAGAAAATTAATTTAATAAAATATTTTGATTTATATAAACATACATAAAAAAGCACATGAAATGAATAAGTTAGTGCACCCGTGAACGTTTCTAGGAAGAAATCTTTAATTTATCAGTATCAGGAAAACCAATAAACAGTCGAACCTTGAGTATATAATAATATACTAACTATAAATGTTCAAAATGATGGTAGAATTATACTCGTAGGAAATTCTTACTTTAACCATAAATCAGACTAACTTGCCCGATCTCGGGGACTTACTGATCGCAAATTCATTTAAAAAATTATACCGAAATTTTATTTTTAGAGACTTGTCACCTAAAATATAAAATACACTCGATTCGAAAAAAAACGGGTCAGTCAAAAACTTACAGACTAGGATCCAACACATTCAATAGCTAATAAAAAAAAATGAAAAAATGTTTATTTAACAGAAAATTACAGTAAATATACATATATATTAACCAGCGATCTCCTACACTAGGCGAAGCCTGTATCGTGGAGATCAATATTGAAATTATGAGATCAGATTTTGCGGACTAACCAAACTTAACTTAACTTAATAAAATAAAATATCATTAAAACTATTATACCATTCCTTCTCACTAAAAAAAAGAATTGGTGTACAGCATGCCTAATCGCCTGAAAGCTGTTAAAAGAACTCGTAGAGGGGATACTATAATTACATGAAAAAGAGATAAAAAACACAATAAAAAATAAAAATATTCAGAAAATATAATACTTTATTTATATATTGTATTTTTAATTTATTTAATTCTCAATTGAACAGTCCTTTTCGTAAGGATATCATACATAGTTCTGGATATTCAAGTTTTTGTGACTGACCCGTTATTATGAAACCGAGTGTACCTACCGAATAGTTGAATAGTTGTCTTTAATGGTTATTCAGCAAGCGAAAAGTTTTCAGCGAACGACAAGTAATAGAGTTATTGCAAAACGAGAATAAATTTCTATTTCCTCTTCACGTGTCATATTATAACTGATTCTTAAATTTCGGATATGCTTGTAAATTTACAGCATTTTACAATTCAATTCAATTCCTACATGCATTTCCGAAATTTAACAATTGCTTGTCACTGCCATTCGAAGCAGTTAAAAAAGAAAATATATTATCTAAATTTAAAATTTAAGGAAAACCTCCGTGATCAATGCCTTAATTTCTTTACAGTAAAACACCTTAATTTTTTTAATGTGCACACGATGCGCTTTCATTTGATACCCCAATCGAATGTATATGAGCAAACTCACCTTTCATACAAAAAAAAGACTAAATTGAAATCGCTCCATCTGTTCGGGTGCTATGATGTCCCAGGCAGACAGACACACAGTCACATAGACACGTCAAACTTATAACACCCCTATTTTTCTGGTCGGGGGTGAAAAAAGAAAACGTAAGCTTCGAAATATCGGAAAACAGAAAAACCGTCAAATCATACTATTTACCCGCTTCAAGTTTAAACATTGTTAAAAACCATAATAATTTAAAAAGTAGCTACTTATTCCTGCGAGGTCTATGACTCACACCACTGAAATACCTAGTTTAATTTTGTAACAAAGTAACCTCTCTGACCTATGACCTAAATTCTCTCTACTGACGATATTCAACACCAAACCTAGGTCTCCGATGGCTTGTAAACTAGCAGCCAGAAAGCCCTTTAAACAAAAACAGTAACGAGTAAATTATGGCGGAGACGTGATGAACGGCGAATGCGGGTCTAATGTGACTTGGCCAAGTGGCCTGGAACTTGGTCGCAGGCCTGCGCTTAATGGCAACCTTACCGCAGAGTTGAACAGCTGTGTCACTAAATAATAGTTTTTACCCGTCTGAGCGACGCAAAGGAGTGGTAAAGTGTTTATCAGTCTATGTATGTACATATGTTCGTTTGTAACACTATACAGACAAACGCCGTGGCCGATTTTTATGATATATCGTACGTCGATCGATTCCTCTTAGTCCGGCGAGTATCACGAACGATATGACGTCAGTGAAAATTCAATATGGCGACTACTGGACAATATTATGTAAAAAAAATACCTATAGGTACTTAGAAAGCCACCTTGTCGCTCGTAGCTCATAGAAGAATGTGTTATTAATCGTGGCATACATACATTATCTGCAAAAAGTGTCATATAAAATTTTCTGAAATATTCACCGTTTTGGAGCAAAGCGTTGAGAAAGCGATTAGAATGTACTCACATAAGATATGGTATAACGTGCAAAAAGCCGTTAATTTTCACAAAATGCCCAAGTATTAGATGGACACTTACATAAAATGAATAAAACGAAAAAAACACATCAAAAGTTACGATAAGGTATCCAAGTACACAGGATAACTCCATGCGCATACAATCAATCCTTAACCCAAAGCTTAGAGCTTACCACGGGGCTAGATGTTGTTGTGTGGATTGTTCGGAAATATTGATGTTTTTAACTGAGCAAGATGCAGAATTTTATAACTCATCTAGCCTTATATTCTTTTAGCTGTGACCAACACAACAGACTGCGAAGTTTGCTGATTTCTCAGAGGTTGTATTGTGAATCGGTAATAGAATCAGAGATGCTAACAAAGAGATTGTTCGTTTTGTTCTATCATGGTTTTCTGACGTTTTTTCTTCTCTTTCAGGTAAGATCTAAAGGATGTACAATTTGCATTTGACTTGCTGGAGTCTGTAGGTATGTGGAAAATCCATCTTTATTATTGGAAAATAATAACATCAAGTTTCTTATAACTATTTTACGATAATATTCGCATTTAGTCCGCGAACTGTGTCGCATATATTAACGGCCTCTCTGTTGTTTGTAATTTGATTGCAGCAATATATATTTTTTTTAAAAGCCGCGCGTTCTGTATGTTTGGGAGAGTGAGTGAGAAATTGCTTTCTGTTTCGTGGCTGCTTACGTTTTATTCAATATGTGTAAGGGCCAAGGAATAAATTCCTTGGTAAGGGCTTATTTCACCCGCTGCCTATTGCACCGCAAGGCAGTTATAATGGAGTATACCGCGGAATCACATTTTCCCTGGTAAAAAGTAGCCATGTCTTTTCTCAGGCTCTTGAGAATCTAAGTGCTAAATTTCATTTGTTAGTTTCTGTAGTTATTGCGTGAAAGAGGAATAGACCGACAGAGTTACTTTCGCATTTATAATGTTAGTATGGACTATTATACCCTTCGGATATGATTCTCGCAGGGCATTTAGAAATGAACCGTTTGAAGCCATTCATTTTAATAGACTACTAGCGGCCCGCCCCGGATTCGCACGGGTTTTTATTAAATTTTTTTTCCCGGCAATTATTCGATTTTTTCTCGCCTTTTAAACCTCCACGAACATTTCAAGACTATGATAAGATAAATCCGTTCAGCCGTTCTCGAGTTTTAATCAGACTAACGAACAACAATTCATTTTTATTTATATAGATAGATAAACTAGCCCTGACTTCTTGAACCTAGCGGATGATGTAACAGTCGTTACGTCACGGCGACACCACTTACCAGAGTTGGCAAGTCCACTGGCATGCTTCCAGTCTTCCAAGCTCCCGGAAATGGCTATATTCCCGCCCAATCGATTCTGTTGCGGTGTTATAGCCAGAAATTACAAATTTAACATTGATATATTGAGGGCAGGGCAAAATGGGAGGCGAAGTAGTACCTGCGAAGGGGTCGTACAGAATAAATATTTTTTTTAAGTACGTTAGAAGTTTTTTTTAAATATTTTGTTTATGAAATAGATTGTTAAAATGTGTATCATTAATTGTAAGAAATAAAAGGCTTTCTTTATTTTTGTTATTATTTTTTAATTTACTAGTACAGATAATCGAAGTTCTTACAAAGCACAATAGTAATACCTAATTGAGGGCCGCTTTCACCATTTCCGAGAAAAGTCAGACAATGGTAAAATTATAGAGCTATTTCGCTCAGTTATGTGACAAAGCGAGATAGCTCTATACATATACCTTTGACACGTATATTTGATCTAACCATTGTTTAGTTTATTCGGATTTCGTGAAACAAGCCCTACGAGTAAAAAAGGGATTTTCAGTTGATTTTTATTAACTAGCGGGCCGCCCCGGCGTCGCACGGGTTTTTATTATTTTTTTTCTCCCGGCAATTATTCGATTTTTTCTCGCCTTTTAAACCTTCCCTAGACCTCCACGAACATTTTAAGACTAAGATAAGATAAATCCGTTCAGCCGTTCTTGAGTTTTAGTCAGACTAACGAACAGCAATTCATTTTTATTTATATAGATAATAGATTTCCGTAACGAATAGGGGTGTTTTAGGTTTGACATGCCTGTTTGTGGCAGGGTGGCGTTGTAACATAAAACAATAGATGTATTTTTTTGTTATCAGTCCTTTTTAGGCCTCCGTACTCATAGGGTAAAACGGTACCCTATTACTGAGAATCTCGTCTGTCTGTGTGTCTGTCTGTAAGGCTGTATCTCAAGAATCGCGATAAATAGAGATTTGAAATGTTGAGGGATGATTTATTTCACTTGCCGCTATAATATACTAAACACTCAAAATAAATAAATACTTTAGGCGGCGCAATATACACCAAACGTGTTTTTATACTGTTTAGCGAATTGCGCGAGGCCAGCACTAGTGGGTGACCGCTAGAACTGCATCTTTTTGCACTAAAAAACAAATTTATCTTATTTTTGTTTATTTTCTTGCCAAATGTGTGTAAACTGTACACGGAAGCCTTGGTGTAGTATGTGTCTACGAGTCATCATCATCACCAATTAACGTTCCCACTGCTGGGACACAGGGACTTCTCTTTTGGCGAGAGAGAATAGGCATAACCCGCACTTGGCCAGCGTGGTGAATTAAGTTCACCACGCTGGCAAAGTGCGGGTTGGTGAATGTCACATGTCCATCAAACTCATTAAAGTTTTCAGAATATACCGGTTTCCTCACGATGTCTCCCTTCACCGTTAAAGCACACATAAATTTCTCAAGAAGAAAAATCTCTGGACGAGCTTCGGAATGAAAGTCGAGTGTCCTCCCACTTAGCCAACACAGCTTTTTCAGAGTCAACGAGTATCTCATACTTATCAAATTTATTTATATATGAAGGTAGGTAATCAAGTTGAGATTTCATATTTCCGCAGGGGACCGTTTATAAGCGGGATGATCGATCTTTATAAGCTATTTATAGAAGTTGAGGTTCTGGGCACATTTTAAGAGTTTACGTTCTTTCTGCAAGTTTTTAATTAAAATCATTATCATTTTATCCGAAATACTTCTTTGCTGCACTTGCCTCTCTCAAGACTTCTAGATATTTCGGTGTACGTCTAACAACCACCATAAACCAACTGGCACTAAATAAATAAAATAAATATTGAAACAACATCTAGCCCCGTGGTTAGCTCTAAGCTTGTGTTACGGGTACTAGACATCTGATTAACTTAATATAATAGGCATACATATCTGTATAGATTATTAAATTATTCTGATTTAACACCCAGACCAAGGAGAAAGTGCTTGCAGAACATACAAAATCTTGACCACTCGGCGGGAATCAAACCAGCTATCTCCTGCACCACAAGTGGACCATCGCCTAACACGCCACTGAGGCAGTCATTAAATGTAATATGAATTCATTAAACTAATTTATATAAAAGACGAACTTTCCTTTAAGTGACTACTCATAGGAAAAGGAACTTTACTGTGAGTGACTCGATTTCTTAAATAACTTCCTTATTGCCTTAGATAGAAATCCGTATAGATACACGGATATTACTGCTCTCTTTGATGTATCTAACAAGTCAGATTACCAATATGCTGACTGTACCCGGAATAAATTGCGGAGGGAAGACAAATGATTGCTTGTCAGACGCAGCCGTTTTTTTTACGAACGCTACTTTTTAGCCCCAATTTATTTAAGTAAGTTCGTATATGTCTTATTAAATATTTCAAGTTTCTAACCCTTATAGTTTAGGCCCTGAGTTGATATATCAGTCAGTCAGTTATCCATTCAGCTTTTCATTTTATATTTAAAGATAGTACGTTTAAACATCGTGAGGAAACCGGCATTTTTTTAGAACTTTAAAGAATTTGAAGGACATGTGACATTCACCAACTGGGCAAGCGTGTTGAATGAAGGCCTAATCTCTCTCGCCTAGAGAGAAGTCCCTGTGTCCCAGCAGTGGGAACGTAAATAGAATGATGATGACGTACATGTTTTATAAAATGAAAAACCTAAAATGACATGGACTTATAACCACAATAAACAATGCGAAATTAGGTTTCATATAAGTCGGAATTTTCTTATACTTTAGGGAGCTTGGAGGAGCTCTCTACCTAATTTTTCCGCGGAATACATTAGGGAAATATGATACTTGATTTAAATTCCACTATCGGGCTTGAGAGAAAGAAGAACTCCATATCAAGATCTCTGTGGATTGGTGGGCGAAGGTCCATCTGAGGCACAGGAGGTTGCGGGTTTAACTCCCGCCGGGGGACAATATAACAGTAAACCTGTACTATACCCACTTATATGTAGATGTAATTTGAGGTTTCTAGGGTGAGCAAGATATTTTTTTGATTAGTTGTACCACGAAGCTGTCAGATATTGATGTGGTCTACAAACTTATTATAAAAGGAAGTCAACCGTCAAAAGGCCCGTAGTCCAACAAGTTGGACAGAGCCGTTGGACCACCGCCCTGCACTTGTGTTGTTAGTCCGGAAATATTATTGTTATAGCAACTCCTTCAGAGCAATATCTTATAAAGTGCCCATTGTGAGCATATACTGAGCGCAAAGATATTTCTGTCTCGCTTGGAGGATACATCCAAAGCTTTCAAGGAACTCACAGTGTCTGTGAACGCTATTCCACTATTCTAGAACGTCTCGAGGCCAAGTGTTTTACGTGGTTATGATATGAACCAGTCCGTTGCGCAGGATGTATTCAAGTGCGTAAGTGTTCGCGCAAAAACAGACGCACCCTCTCCTCTCATTTACCAATGGAACGGCAGCTCCGATCGGAGAGGTGTAAGACCCCAGTATCTAAACAACGATAACAAGACCCTAATGGCTATCCTTCAGGCCATCAACATTGCCTAGCTACGCTGCCCCTGGTAGTGGGTTTCTCATAGAGCATACACGGGGCTCTGTGCACTTCACGGGGTTCTGTGCACTACACGGAGGGAAACCGCAGGGGCATACCGAGCCACGCAAACCTCTACTTGTCTAGGTTATATATGAGCAGTGAAAGTATAACCTGAGTCGCGGTGGCGGCGTGGCGGCGGCATCGTGTGCTTAGGCTTGTTCAATTACGAAATACTCTAATCTATCTATCACAATCGCATAAACATGTAGGTCACACCACTGGCCATATATTCCTAGCAGTACGAGATCTAAACTCCATTCCCAGTTCGCAAACCTGAAAGTAATCTTGTTCTGGACGTTCTAGCAGCCCGGTCCCAGTAGTAGCTGTCGATGTTCAAAACTTCAATAGCGTTTCTCTATGTTCTGAAGTTACGGAACTTGCGGCCGATTTTGTTTGCAATTGTTGATGTGTGTAGAATAGATATGTAGGTATACAGATGGAACATTCTTTATTACACACACCAAACAATGAAACAATACAAGAAAATAAAAACTAAGTATACCTAGAATGTGTAATGCGGTCTTATTGTTTAAATTAACTTCTTCCAGACAACCGTGAACGGAGAGACCCTTCGTTTTATCGTTTATCGAAATAAATAGCAAGTTATAATACTAACTGCAGCCTCGATTAGGTTACATTTTCACAGCAAAGCGAATTGAAGCAACTGTTTTAAGTCATTCCAAATATTCGATTAAACAAATTCGTAATATAATTACGAGTGAGAGAGACAAAGATATTTTTATGTACTCCACAAACCATAATACTTACAACATTAAACTAGAAAATAAAAAGTTACATGAATTACACTGTCTCAAATTATTGAAACATGAGCGTTGAAAATAAAACAATAATCTTTGTTATCAATATAAAGTAGGTACATACAAATCAAATTTTGACAAATACATGATCTTACCTGCCGCTTTATCTGTTATGTTCTCTATGATATCGGCTTCAAAATGGAGTTTAACTGAGTAACATCTTTTTCACTTTATAATTTTATTTAACTCGACACTGGCAAATTGTCGCTTCAAGCGCAGAGTACAATTACAAGAAACTGCACTGAAACATAATTATTGATAAATAGGTTACATGCACTGTGAGTGTTCTTTACTCCGATCTTTACGAAAATGTTTGAGGCTCTTTTATGTGTTTTAAGGCTTTTTGACTCCAGCAAAATATTGCAAGAGCTCTGTCTTTACACCACTTAAATGTATCCTTCAAATGAATAAATTTTTAAATCAAAACTTATAATTCTTCAAAAATTTTGACAATCAAATACCGTTCACTAGCAGAACCAGCAGTTGTTTACTTAAGTATAAGACGCCAACATAAAATATGGCGGCAACTGTCTTTACACCACTAAATCCCATGCATTTCGCTGAACCCAATCTCGGTTCAGTGAAATAGATTCTAGAAAATTCCTTTTTCTTGCACCTGCTAGCTTGTTCCGTCGATATCGGCTGTAAACTTTAATGGCGTCCCGCGCACTATGCTTTCAAGTTGCAAAACTCCTGCCCGAGCTGAATTCTAATAATGCCCGCTGTTTGAAAGCTTTTTAATTAGTTCAAGGGCTTACTCGCATGCTGGATTTAATGAAATTCTACTGAAGTACCTATTAGATTACCATCCAGATCAGCAAAAGAAAGGAAAAAGAAAATATTATCTATTTTCTGATGGGCTTTAATTTCTATTTTCATTATAAAATGTACTTACTTTTGACTACAGTCTAGCTAGCAGGCAGAGATGAGGTCAACAACGGAACAAGATTGCCCAGAAATAGTCTATTCACTCGGGCTTAAAAGTGGTAGGGTTGTATGCTATGTATTCTGAAAACAGACTTCGTGAGAGAATTCCACTCCTTAGCGCTGCGCACAATAAAAGAATTCGAGAAGCGTTTCGTGCGTGTTGTCTACTAAGTGAGCATGAAAATCAGCCTTACGTTTTAGTTTCTTATTCAAATGTCGATTTGTTAAAGTTACATGATTTATTGTGTCGCCTTACAATTAGTAAGAGTTATAAATAGCTGTTTCTTGAATATACACGCAGTACCATCTAACCCTTATCCCAATATAAGGCTTGCTTACACAGCGAGTACTGTGTTGAAGAAAAGAGTTGAATCAACGACAAACCTTTTTGCTGATATCCGCACGCCAGATGTCCTGAAAAGATAAACTCATTAATGTATTCCACCCACATCAGCGAATAAACGTTTGAAACAATACAAAACGTAGTCGAAAGCTGGAAACATAAACACGGCACTTCAGACATTTTGTTGATGTTTTAAACGGCAACAGGGTCAACTGACCCATACCTGACCCCGGAACCTTTTACCCAAATAATCCGTTAAAAGTTCACTTCTGACATAAACCCAGATGTGGATTGTTATTTTGAAGCTATTTGTTTGTGACAAATGTGTGAAATTCGTTTAAAAGTCCAGTATATAATAATGTGCGGTCTTCCCTTTACTATCAATAGACTTTTATTGGACAGATTTTTATGTGGAAGTCAGATTGAATTGTAAATTTATGGATTTAAATTTTGACTTTATATAAATTTCAAATAATGCTGTTACAGCAAGTGGGATGCAGACCGACGCTATGTTGATTTTTTATAGAATTGGTTCCTACATATCAAGATATGCATGAGTTAATTATAATCCAAACAAAATATAATCATATGAAAAATTAAAAATCAGATCAAAAATGATTATTAATAAATTATAAATTATTTTTTATATATTATACTTAAATTAAAAAAAAAGATCAACATTGTGAAACATGCATACACACTACAAGAACTATGCCTTATATTTTAGTCAACCAATGTCTTGTTTCTTATTTATTGTTTGTTGGGAAATTTTTTGAGTATTATAGTGCTGTATTTTTGTTAATTTTGTTCGTTATTTATATTGATTCAACTAGTTACAATTTTTTAATTATTTTGTTTATTTAATGACATGCTGTTACGCAAAGGGCTTCCAAAAATATACCAGCGTTGTCTTGTTACAAACAAGCCTTTTTGGGACACTTTATGTGCAATTACTAATTAATTTTACTTTTATTTATATGTATGAGACTTATATGTATTGTGTCCCAGAAATATTTTTTTTCATTTAATTTTTTTCCTTATTATTTATTTCATATAACAGTAGGATATTGAGTATTGAGGAGTATTGAGTTTAATCCGCCATTTTACATTACGTCTATCTGTTTTATAAAACAGCGTCATTTTGTAATGCGGCGGGCGATTCAATGATAAGCCGGACTGAATGCATACATTATAGAATACGGCTAGCCTTAACGACATACATTATGTACATTGTTATACCAAAAACATTATAATAAACGCCGATATCTCTTCTTCTAAGATTTGTAAAACAATGGAAATAAATGATTTTGTATCTTGTACCTTCTTAAACGTAAACTGTGATTAGTTTAATAAGTTGCCTGTGAAGGAATTTAGAGACATTAACGAAATATGTTTTTATTTAATTGTTGCTATCTCTTCGTTCATTGCATTGTAACACAAGTCAAAAATGTAACGGGTTTTAAATAAAATTACTTATTTAACTTACATTTACTTATTACTTATTAGCAACCCCCTTAGAATCAATAATAAAAGTTATGTGTATGAGAAAAAAAATATATGTATTAGATGGACTTATAATGCACCTAGGGTGCCTAGGCTACAGCATACATTAAACACATGTTGCACTAAAAAAAAACAAAAATAGGTAAAAAAATTTAGGAGTGCCAAAAGGTACAAAAAATAAGATCGCTAAACTTTATAAAAAATTAACTAAGTTTGTTTTATGGATGCCCCTTATATATTTATTTATTATGTGTTTTTAGTATTTGTTATAGCGGCTAGAGAAATATGTACATCATCCCTCAAAATGTCACCTCTCTATCCATCACGGTTCTTGAGAAACATTCCAACAGACAGACGGACAGACAGACAGACGTCGAAGTCTCAGTATTAGTGTCCCGTTATACCGTTAGGGTACGGAACCCTCAAAACGAACATCGCAACCCCATTATCATTTTAGCCCATCAGACCACAAAACTCTGACAGTAAGTTACCTTAAAACTTCTCAAGGAATCCACAAATTGAAATGAATTATCTCACTTAGGCAGAGTTAGCGAATTAAGGAGCAAACTTGGTTCCTCCCATCAAATATGCATCCCATTCGATTTCCGAGAATTTCCGTCAACTTCGTGAAATAACTGTTTTGCAGCGTCGGTCTCTTTGTCTGGGGTAAGGGGAGAACTTTTGGCTTTTGATATTTCAGTGAGGCAGGCAGCTCAGGCAATAAAAATCAAATCAAATCAAATAAATATTATTTGATTTGATTTGATTTTTATTTTATTCGGAAAACAAACAGTCAAAGTTAAACGTTTATTTCCTCAGAATCAAAGGGCATACATAGACGGGTCAACTTAAAATTAATAAAGCAAAATAATATATATATATACCTATATTAAGGAAATAACATTGTCTTGACAGTTCGCTTAATTTTTTCATACTGAGTTGAGAAGCAAACAACACAGTTTTATCAGTTTAACAAGATTCAAGATTCTTTATTGATAACATAGGACAGGTTAGGTTTGTATAGTATCCTTAAAATTTACATAATTTATTTTCAATTATACATACTACGTTTTTTCAATAAAATAACAAATAAAGTGAAATAAGTCAAACAATGACAATTACATTATAAAAACTGAAAAAATAAAAATTGACATTTAAAAATAGATTATGTATAATTAATAAAAAAATTGATCATAATAAAAATTCATCATAGCTATAGAACATGCTAGATAAGCCATTTCTTAAGTTTAATTTTAAACAATTTTTCAGTTGGAGCCTGCTTTATTGAGTCTGGTATCCGATTAAAAACCTCTGGACCAATTATTACAATTTTGGAGTTCTACATAGGTACCTATTATACCAGTTTTTATTACTTATCTGACAGATATATTATTAACAAGAAGCCAATTATATGTTAACGCATATTGCATCTTAATTATAAACGAAATCTTTTAAGTTTCAAAATTACTCAAATAGAGTATTTCGAGATTTACTTAACAATTCCTTAAAGACACACACACAAAGAGAAACAAAGATCAAAAATGAAAATAAATTCAGATTGAATTTGAATACCTGCTTATAAACTTAATGTAAACAAAAATAAATCAATCATTTATTAAAAAGCAAAGAAAGAATTACATAATTAACGCAGTTTTTACACATAATTGAACCAACGACTGGCCAAAACATTGCTGCTGCTGCAACATGGCAAATTTGATCCAAATCGGCTTTACCGGCTTTACTCGCTATTAATGTATTTTCTCGCGTAAATTGGTAGGTATTTTATCGCCGGAAAAAGTAGCCCATGTGTTACTCTGATATGAAAGGTACATTATCGTGAAGTTTTATCAAAATACCTTTAGCAGTTTTTGTGAAAGAGCAACAAACAGAATACATACTCAAACTTTCGCGTTAATAATATTAGTATTTACAAATATCATATATTTACATTACAAAATAGAAAGTCAAAAATGTAAGTATTTATTTATTTGGACGAAATCACAAATAAATAAGCCATACTTATATTATTTTCTTTATCACGGTTCCATAGAAAATTCCAATTTGAAACGCCTTGATTCGATTGCACAATCAGCATAAGAAATCGCATAAAAGAAATTGTGAATAAAACTCTTATATGGTAGTATGAATTCTCATATTTTGATATTCATACTACATAACTACTTAGGGGGTTGTATCCCCCTTAAATCAGTAGCTAAGTATATCGCAACATTATCATAGTCCCTAAGACGTGAGCTCGTCCGAAACAATAAAAATTGGATTCGATATGCAAACACACGAGGCGATTTAAGGTCCTACCCACCACTTAGCTACTCACTACTGATTTTAGGATCATCTTTAGCCAACAAAAAAACTCCACAAAAAAATCTACAAAAATGTAACTTTATACAAAGCGACATTCATTTGTTATTTATTCATTACATTTATGGAAGGGTGAGTAGGCGTCCTGTACATCCGAGTAGAAGCATGCATATATAAAAAGTTGAACCGCAAAATTGATCATCAAGTTAAAAGTTTATTGGGTAATTCATTCACTTTTAAAACATGAACATGAAAAGTTTCAGACGCGCTATGAAAAATCTCTCTTTCATGCAAATGTTCGCATTTAGTGAATATTATAAAATACTTCTTTCATACATAATTCACAAAGGTCGAAATAAAAGCCTCTAGCTTGCACCACAGCCGCACTCTTCTGATTTGAATCTCAAAGGAGGCACACAATTTCGACAATAGCCCAATCTTGTCGAAGTAATTGCATTTATCTAATAAAACGGAGAATGTGGCCAATGTTGGCCAAGTCTGATGTTTGCTTGACTTAAGTAAACTTGGCTTTATCGCGCTCGACTTAAATAAACTTAGCTTCACGTTGAAAATTAAAGTTTTCTTGCAGTGTTGGACTTGAGATTCTGTGGTAAAATTGCTTACAACACAAGCTTTATAAAACGGGTAAATAGCTTTTCTTGTATTACGTCTCAGTGCCGTGGATATTTTGTCGTATCGTATGTCAATACTGCATTTTGACTTGTTGAAATCTGTTCGATTTTTTTCTTTTCGTTGGGAAAGATAAGTAAATTGACACCTCAAGACATGAGTATGCAGGTATCTTCTAAATTGTGATATATTTTCGACCTGGAATAGACATACGAGTATTCTTTGAGATTGATATCTTACTAAAGTCTATTTACCAAAAATAAATACCATTCTGTTTAACTGAAACAAACCCGATCCTTTCAGTTTATAATGCGAGCCGAAATTTATTTTTCCTTAATATGATGCTAACGTGTTAATCTCAGAAACTAGTGGTCCGATTTCAGAAATTATTTTACTTTTAGATAGCCAATCACCTGCTATTTTACCGCGCGATAATCCTTAAAACACGAGCAACGCCGTGGCGTGGAAAGCTTGTATAATAAATATAAATTAAAACTAACGAAGGGTTCTTTCTTCGCATCGTTTCTATAAGTCTCTGATGATATCTTGAGGCCGCTTTATTATTAAGATCTTGCACATATTTGTATTCCCTCCACTAGCAGAACTCTTGATAAAAGAGCCACGGAAATTGCCTTCTGCGAGTACAGTCTTCGTGAAAGCATTTCAAAAAGTCATTTACGTAAACCGCTATCTCATTACTTAAATCCAATCTTTGGATCTCAAATTACTTGCGCCAAAAGGGCAGATATTAATCTCAAAAATGATGATACCGTTCGAATCGTAAATAGATTAGATTATTTGATCTTCGTTGTTTAATATTATCGTGATTTTCCCTTGGGGCCATTGGCTCGATATCGTTATTTCTGTCCCGTACAAACTGTCCTGTTTGCATAACCGTAAATTATTGGAGATAGTGGGACTAAACTGGGCAGTGTTTTGGGAGCAATATTTTTTGGACCGAAAATAAAATAAAGATTTAAATTGTAGGGATATATGGAGTAATCCACGAATAAATATAAATTCATACCAGTAGTTTAAGATTTGAGATTAGTTTCACTAGAAATCCCTCTAGCACTTCTTAAAAAAAGCCTTTCATTCCAAAGGTATAGTTCAAACCCCCCACTGCGCGCTTCTGGATTTTGTTTTTTTTTCTCGTAAAAATATGTGAAAGAACACGTGCTTTAACGGTTAATTCAAATATCGTGCGGAAATTGGCATGTTCTGAGAACTTTGTATAGCTTTAAGAACATGTGACATTCACCAACCAGCACTTATCCAGCTTGGTGAATCAAAGCCTAATCTCTCTCGTCAACAGAAGTCCCTGTGTAGCCGTATTTAAAACTATGAGCAACCCTTAACCTACATTTGTATGTATCTAAATGTTCTGGGCTTAAATGGTTGATTGTACATGGAATAGCTTAACCGCATTAGCTTAGGATAATGTGACTAAACGATAATTCATGTTTATTGACGTGATTGAGTTGATTGTTGAACAAAGTACTGTATTGTCGTTAAATCATACATTTAAGAGTAGGAGCCCTCGATGCTAAATAGAGATTTACTCCAGCGTCATGGGGTGTGACGCTGCTCCAGTGGGGTGACTTAATATGACGGTTGTACCTTAATATGGGTTGAATATTAAAAAAGGAAAATTAAGTGAACCTAAAACAAGCTCCTATTCAATAATCTCACGATTCGGATGTGCCGCAAATCTGCGATTTCGTTATACAATTAATACAAATTATAGAACCGCGTCAGATTAAGATACATGTTGGTTCATTATTGTATCCTGGACGTGCTGTCTCTTAGTTTGACTATTATATAGAGAGATTGACCAAATCTGATAATTAATAAAACTTTTGGTCTATTATTGCGCGGCCGTGTATACAATCCCAAAATACCCTCTTCGGCTCCCCGGCTACTATAATTATTGGTATTGCGTACACACTGACCCCGTTAATAATTTTATTTTTAATTCAATAGCATTATTTTGACTCCTCGAGAACATCGAAATTTGAGTATTTTAGAAAGAGCATTCGATTTTATTATTATATGAATTCTTGACAGCTTAAAGATCCGTACAAATATAATAATTTCTAAATTTAGAGTACGTTTAACGACCATTCACTTATTATTTTATCTTTTTATAAAGACATATCTGTCGGTTTGGATAGTTCGAAATATTTACCAAATCATCGCATCCCTGAATACCAGCTACAATTTGTATGAACCAATCCGCCTCTAGGGAATTCTCAGCATATTGACTCAGCGTTATTGACTAACTAACTATCCGATATCTATATCGATTCTCTTCTAATAACGTATCTGTATGTTTGAGCCTGTATGTTTAATCAAGTCTTGTTATTCAAAATTGAACAGCCTTTGGGAGATGAAAGCATTGTGTAACGTCGAACTTTGGACGGGGAAGTTAATATACTCTTTGGAGGCCATATAAGACCTCCTTTATTTTTTTCTTTGGATTTTGAAGGCTTGAGTCAAAGACTTTTTAAATCACTTTGTGGCCTGAGTGACTGGTGTAAGAGTTTCTTGATCTGAGGGGCTGGGTGTTGTATTGTAGTTATTGATGCAAAATTACACAATTCTAGTCTCATTACAAGCTACAGACACAAATACACATGACAAAAGGGTTCTTTGACTATTTAATACTTAACGAGTGGCTCTATATACTTCGTATAATTAACCATTCAATAATATTACTTACGGTTTTAAATAATCCGTTACGGATTTAAGCTTAAATTGGCTGCTGATTGGCTATAATATATTAGTAATTAGCCAAATATAGATATTAAGACAGAAACAAGTTCTGAGACAGCAAAAATAAGACTAATACCTACTAATTTTTTTGCCGCTGCGCTTTTTGCAGTTGCGGTTTCGTTACGTTGTAGTCGCGTTAGTTGCGGTCGTGCGCACACTGTTGTTGCGTTGTGGTTGCGATGTGATAGACTACATATGTAACCGTGGGCGATAAGTCAAATTTTTTGACGGTTTAATTTCCTATTTAATTTTAATACAACATAATTATACGCCCGAATGTGAGCCGAGTTTTATTCATGAAAAAGCCGGGTGTATATACTGACACTGATTTTTAAATTACGACGTGCCTTACACGATATCTCCAAAATCTTTCCAGCCCCTTTCCGCGCTAAATAAAGCAGTATTAAACCTTATCGTCTGACCTTTGCATGATGAATAGTAATCTACCTCGTTCTGTGACTGGCAGACTTACCCTACTTGCATAATTGATGGTTAATGAAGAGGTTAATATCGGTGTGATCAGCCCCACGCAACCAGGCACAGATAAAATGTTGATGTTCGATTTAACATTAAAAAACAAAGTTTTTGTGTCTCTTTCTTATTTCTTTTATCTCGTGTCAAAAATTGTAAGATAGTTTTCAATGCAACAGTTTTATCGGCGATTCCCGCCGAGGGGTCAAGCCGTCAAGTGTTTGTTCTGCAAGCACTTTCTCCTTGGTTTGGGTGTATAATATGTATAATAAAAAATATATTTACATGTATGTCTATTGCATTAAGTATATATTCAGATGTCTAGTACCCGTAACACAAACTTAGAGCTTTATCACGGGACTAGATGTTGTTGTGTGGATTGTCCGAAATATTTTTTTATTTTATTGCAAAATTCCACAATTTTCAATAGTTTTGTGATTAATAGGGTTGTGAGATAGTAATTAACTGTTTTGCCACTAATCGTGTGAACTGCTAGTGGCCACCGGTGGCTGTGGTCGGTGGTCCGTTCGCGCCTTACCTTAAATCTTAACTGCTGCACAGATTTTAAAGCAGTTTTTATCATAAGATAGTGATTCTAGATGCTTTTGTGTGGATTGTCCAATAATATAAATATATCCAAAAAAATGTTTTTATTCAAGAGGAAGGCTTGTTCTTCTAATATGCGCCCTTGCGAAGTCAGAGCAAGTCCCTAGTAAATAAATAAATATTGCTGGACCAATCCACACAACAAAATTTTGCCTCGTGGTAAATGTCTAGTAGTCCTGGTGTTTAATATGAAAACTAAAAATATATATATAATGGACGTCTATTATATTAAGTGTACCAGATGTCAAAGCTAAACTCTTAGCTAATTTTACGGGTACTAGACATGCAAAACATACAAACACTTGACACCTCGGCGGGAATCGAACCTGCTACCTCTTACGCTGTTACGACCCTCGCCCACACGACTAAGGCAGACACTTGTCCCGTTCGTCAGCTAGTCAAATGTTATATCGATTGTCGACAAGAGTAGGGTTCGACAAGATAAGACATCTTGGTAATGCCGATAGAACGTTATTTATTTCGTGTTCGGCATACGCAGTTAAGCAGGCGAGTCGACATTTCATGTATATATTCCTGAATTCCAAATGATTTATAGTTCGTATGAAACGATTCCGTTCTCGTCTTAGCGATTGCTGGTCTTTTTCTTTATGCTAGATAAGCCTTTATTTGACCACAATCTCACTTGATGTAAAGTGACGATGTGGTCTAAGATGTGGCATGAAGACGGAGAAGGTAATTGTCTAAGGCTACTTAAGGCTATGCACTTGGTGATAGATGCCTCAATTTACTATTTAAGTAGTCCAATTTGTATTTAAGTAAACATATCTACATATGTGTAGAATAATTATATTTTAAACAAGTGACTCAGGTAACAAGTTCACATGATAGGATTTTTCGAGCGAAGGTTACGGATGTGTCTTAGTATTTTTCCTAATAAAACATTAAAATAGTTTAACCTAAATAGTGAGGTTTATAACTTATTAAAAATAGTTAAGAAGTTGTAAACTATTAACTGTTACCGCCTTTTACTCGTACCTATCTTTTACCGACGAGGACTTTACTTTAAAGTCCGAAAAGATATTAAATTAAACAAAAAGTTATTAAATTGTAAGTAATACGCATGAGGCAATCCTGTTTTCAAAGAAAAATGTGTAAATAGTACATCTTTGAAAGATACATTTTATTACGAACGAGACTGGTCCATTAATTAAACAGGATCAGTATGTTAAACTCTATATACATATGTATATATATATATATTTTATCACATTCTGAAGAAATTCCTGATTCAAAAAAAAACACATTTGACTTACAAATGAGCATAAAACTAGAATAATTATAACTACTACTGATATATATAATTATACCTAAGCTTTTTTGCTCTATTCTTTGACAGAGCTTATTAAAAGTTTTATAATATAGATTCAGAATTATTAATAAAAACCGGACCAAGGGACCATTGTGAATTCGGTTCCGTAAGATAACAATGCGATTAGAGTAAATGATGACATGAACCGGTCCATATAGCGTATTTATTAACAGGGGCCTCCGAAAATATACATTCTGTATAAATCTTTATTTTATTGCCTGATATTTTGTTTGCTATTATTTTCTCAAGTCCTCAGAATAATAGCACAAGAACTTCACTAATAGGTCATGGAAAATATCTTAAATAAATAAATAAAAATAAATAAATAAATATTTCCAGAAATATTTCTACGTGGTAAGCTCTAAGCTTGTGTTTCGGGTACTAGATGTCTTATATACTTAATATAATAGGCATACATATATAGATATTTTTATTATACATATTAAAAACCCAGACCAAGAATAGTGTTAAAATAAATTGCCTATTGATATAAAAAAAACAAAACAATATTTCGCTTGATGGAAAACTCAAAAGCCGTCAAATCATGGTACCCGTTTTAAGTCATATTATTATTAAAAATCATAATAATTAAAAAATAAATAATTCATTATCCCTATTGAAACACTAACAAATATTATTAAGAGAAATAAATGTGCATATTATAGAGTGAAACAATGGGCGGCCTTAGCACAAAAGCGATCTTTTCTAGGCTACCTATGGAAGGATGGATGGATAGAGATCATGGAAGTACATAGAAAAACAGTTTTTATTTTTCAATTCTTCCTTTAGATTGTATAAGTATTACTTCAATGAATAATTTTAATTCTCTGCAAAAAGATTTAATGTTAGAAATTAAGCGCTCTTCAAATAGATAGAAATTAATTTAAGCCAAATTTATTTTAAATCTCTTTGTAGATTAAACGGTGTGCTTAAGTCCTTTGAAACTTGAAACCCATTTTATTACGTTTTTTATTACGTCGAGTTTTATAAATTATTTAAAAAGTTAGGCTACCATAAGCACCCCTATTTACGTTCCCACTGCTGGGATACAGGTACTTCTATATAGAAGCGAGAGATTAGGCCTTAATTCACCACGCTGGCCAAGTGCGAGTTGGTGAATGTCACATGCCCTTCAAACTCTATAAAGTTCTGAGAGCATGCTGGCTTCCTCACGATGTTTGCCTGCACCGTTAAAGCACGTGTTTAAAGCGCAATTTTCTAAGAAGAAAAATCCAAATCCACGACCTTCGGAATTAAAGTCCATGTGTGCTTACTTACTTGACTTAGCTAACACGGCTTTTTAGGCCAGCAAATATAATATTAATATTTTGAGCAAAGCCGTGTTGGCTAAGTGGGAGGACACTCGACTTTAATTCCGAAGGCGTGGGTTCAAACCCCGCCACGCACCTCTGGATTTTTCTTCTTGAGAAATTTATGTGCGCTTTAAACACGTGCTTTAACGGTGAAGGAAACATCGTGAGGAAACCGGCATGTTCTGAGAACTTTAAAACAGTTTGAAGGACATGTGACATTCACCAACCCGCACTTGGCCAGCGTGGTGAATTAAGGCCTAATCTCTCTCGTCAAGAGAGAAGTCCCTGTGTCCCAGCAGTGGGAACGTTAATAGGGTGATGATGATGATGATGATGATGAGCAAAGTGAAATTTTATTTTGGAGCAAACTAAGCAAAGCTATGTATAGATTTACGATGACAATGATACACCTACCAAATAGATTGTTAATCTTAAACCTCACTACGAGTATAGAGGTATATCACGAAGGGGTTCAAACATGTTAAAAAAAGATCACGTGATTAATAGACTTGCTCCCTACAACTTATAAAATCAAATGTTTATATGCAGAATACAATTTTATTTATGTTTATTTTTTATGATAGATAAGCCTTCATAATATTCATAACATAATAATGTAACGTAGACAACGTGACAAAAACATTTTTGTTTGTCTCGATAGCCGATAATCAATAATATTCTAGAACCTTCCTTCTACTCAACTAGACGAATGCCCTTTGGAGATCGGGTCGACAAACAAACCGTAAAATGACCAATCAAGGTTAGTTCAAACCAACCGTGTCTCTTAGTACGTACACCTCCCACGACTGTGATGATCAGGATACACTGTCGTGTCATTGTGCTAAATATACAGTAAATAAATCTAAATTTAAAATTTAAGAAAAACCCTCGATTCCAATGCCTTAATTTCCTTATAAGTAAAACACCATAATATTTAGTAGTTAGAGCACGCGATGCTCTTTCATTTGATACCTCACTCGAGTACATTTGCAGATTTTCGGTTTTCCTTCCACACTCTCAATCATAACTTTTGAACGGCTCAACCGATTTTCATGAAACATGCCTAAGAACACCCGGGCCAAACTCACCTTTCATACAAAATAAAACTAAATTGAAATCGCTCCATCCAATCGGGAGCTATGATGCCACAGACAGACAGACAGACACGTCCAACTTATAGCACCCCTCTTTTTAGGTCGCGGGTTAAAAAAGAATATTTTTCCCGATTTATTACATAAATTTATAAGTGATACTTCTCTATTCTATTCAATAAAATATAATACATACATAATGTCTATAATATTAATTATATCCGATATCTAGTACCAGTTTTTATGTGCCCGGAAATATTTATTTATTTAGTATTATTTATGAAAAAAAATATGAATTGAAAAGTTGTAGATCAGGAATCGCTCAGAGAAAAATACGAATGAAAACCAATGAGTCTGTATTGTGTAACAAAAAGGTCTAACCTCACCTCAACACGATAATGATAACCCCAGGCACCTCAACATAGCCTCAACATATTTAGAAAACACCGTCGTTGTCCTAATGATTACAGAACTAATCTATTCTTGATGTTCCTCTTTCCTTAACCACAACCCCAAAGTCCCTTGTTCAAATCACACCAATAATAAAGGAATAAGGGAAAGCAATGTCGCGCCCAGCCTATTGGCTTTAGTTGGACATGTTTGTGTTCTACAAAAACAGTGGTTTATTCCACTAGTTCGAGTTGGGATGGTTATTTCTTATCAGTGGATTGTAGTTCCCTTTATTTATTTTTGGGGGGTTTCTTAACTCGATAAAAACTATTTTGGGATCCTTTATATTGTCTACTAGTTTAAGTTGTTCCACCGACAACGGTGAACTAGTAGCGAGTAGCTACTAGTATTTAGGAACTAGTTGGCGAGCCGCGGATATCAAGAACGTAGTTCCGATAGTTGTGTAGCTCGGCTATAAGCGAATATAGATGGGTTAATACCGATATTTATTAGTATTAGTTAATATGAATATATCAGTTTAGTATTATTATAAAATTAAGACTAATATTTAAATATTAGTGATATTTACCTAGCATTTGAAATACATAAATTTATTAGTGCTTGCTATATTTAACCATACTTACCTACTAGATATAGTTTAAGTGATCTGCTAAAAAAATGTAGCATAAGGCCGTACGATCGGACCAATCTCAGAATATTTAGAATCGAGGTGTTATAATACTGAACTAATTATATCTCAGCCAATTTGTACTTTTTCACTAATATTGGTGATTAGATAGTGAAAACGTACAAAACGTCTCACATAAAAGTCTCACGTATATTAAGACCTTCCCTACTGACCGAACATTTTGATACATAATGTTTATAAGCGTATATTTTTTACGTATTCTAGGGTTGTCACTTAATTGATAACAATACATTAACCATACATTTTTGTATAAAAATAAGAAAACGCATATTTTTGGAGATTTCTACCACAGATCAATTCTATCAAGTTATTTGGGCAGTGTTTCATAGTGAATATATATTTTAAACCGCGTTATATTTATTAAGGCATTATGCGCCTTGATAAAAATTAAGCTTTTGACTCTCGTCCCTTATGGTGTTTCTGAGATTGTATTAAATATATTTTTGTATCAAAATAAATAAGTGTATAATGTAATTAATGTATTAAAATATCTCGGACATCTTTTGTGGCATCTTTGACAAGGCCTCTTTACAGCTGCTATTATTATTATGTAAGTTGACAAAGTCTAAAAATGGAATGTATAAAATAATAGCACCATACCTACTGCAGTCACAATTATTTCATTCAACTTTTATCATATCATTGTTTAATTTTATGGTAAAAAAACAAATATTAAAATGTACTAACTAGTATATTTGAAAAAACACAAATTAGTACATTTTAATGTCCTTGTTCAAATTGAAGTCAATTAATTTGACAGAACAAATTTATACCTAAGTTCATAGAATGAATAATTTAAGCCAAATTGTTATAATTTAACTTAACATCCCGTTCAAACATCATTAAAATTACGCTATTCTGTTTGTAGCATTTCAATTAATTTGCTCATTAATCCGTTTTAGCGAGAAATGTTATAAATGTTTTATTTGACTATATGTAAAACACCGAAATGTCTATTATCGTCTTAATATACAATAAGTAGTACCCTTCGGAGATACAATGGATTTTCCCGCGAAATTACATTTTCTCGCAGTAAAAAGTAGCCAATATCCTTTCTCTGGCTTTAGAGAACATGTTTACCAAAATTCATTAAAATCTGTTAATTTTCTTTTCTTGCAAACGAAACATCAAGTCCATACAGTGCATTGAAGTTTCACTAGACGTTGTGCTTTCGAAATGTACTGAACGTATACGTCAAAAGCCCCCACTCCGGTGCTTTGATGCTATATATCTTAGTACTTATCAAATTGAAAAAGCAAACATGATCAGTATTTTCGGACGGGCTAAAACACGGATTAAACATAATACCTACCTTTTTTTTATGTAGTCAACATGCCTATTGCGATAATATGGATTAAAAATTCCATTTTGCGTTAAAAGAATAGAACTGTTTGCATGTAAAATAATACGTGTTCATGTGAGTAATAACCTTCTGAGCCTGCGCGGCTAATTTCATTATTGAAACGAAACCTCGCAATGCCAGTTGTAAGCCAAAATCTGGGACGCGCCAAATTAATATAATTTTTCATGTTTGTTGTTTACTTTCGACGGGTTAGACGCATACCGTCCCATTCGCAATTCGTCGCGAATTCAATAATGGTGTCATTATTAGCATTTCGTACCATTTGCATTAAATAAATAATTATTATTGTGGCCTGTCACAGCGTTCAATCGCGAAGAGTGGAAGAAGGGTAAGGAGGCCTTTGCCCTGCAGTGGGACAGTTTGGGCAAAAGTATAATAATAATAATGGTAGTTTTATATGATTTTTTCTGTAATCTAATGTAAAAAACTATATTTTTGACGTGTTTAAAATGAAATAAAGAGATAATAATAATATTGTTATCATAATTTTTATAATGACTAGGATGTTTTTGATTGATTGTCATGTGGATATAATTGTTAAACAACACGTTAATGAAAGCTGTTATTTTATTTTCATGCCTTTAATATTTGAAATAATATAGGTCAACTCAACTTCAACTTGTAGGTGGCGATGCCCAATGGATGCGACGGGATGCGAATAGGACAAATGCGAATCGGACCAAATGCTAATGTACAAATATATTTTCTTTATACATTAGCAGCTCGTGACGAAATGCGAATGGGTGCAAACCCCTTTCGACGTCCTTGCAGAGTAATTTGGGAAAAGGCTGGATTTAAGCCGAAACTTTAAAAAGGGAGTGTATAAGAAGCTTAAGTGCTACGAAATGCTACGAGCTAGCTACGGAAAATGTTTCCATGCTACAAGGTCTACGGAATAGCTACGGCGTAGCTTTTATGCTTCCTAGTACGTTACATGTCGGGAAAATTAAAATTTTTATAACTAAGCCTGAAATTATTTTAATTAACTCCTGAAATTACTTCTTTTTGTAATGTGCACATTGAGGTCTTGAGGTATATCAATTTGGTTTTATGTTTTCCTGTTGATTTTGACTATTTTAGACGCTTATATTGATTTTACGCTGACTGTATGAAAATACATTATGCTAATATCCAAATAAAAATTCGCGTAGTACAGTTTGCTTTGTGATATAATATAATAATCCCGTACGTTATTTAATTGATATAGGACACAGGTGCCCAGTATTTTTGGGCTAAGAGACGTACTAATCAGAATAGAATTTTTATGTGGTCGTCATTCCTATTAGCTTAATTTTTCTTCTGTAGAACCTCGCATATCAAAAAAAAATTGATACCTCTTAGAAACGCAAGGCCTATTTAGATTTGAATGGACTAGTTATGCATAAGTGTCTTGTGTCATTGTCTACGGCTGACTTGTTGCGAATCTATATTCAATATTTCCATTTTGGAATGTATCATTAAAAAAAAGGTAAAAAGGTTCGAACCTGACCCGTAAAACTCGAATTAAGGATCTCGACCGTACAATACTTTCATCACATTTCCCTCAAATATGCTTGAGCGGTTCTCGAGTTTTCTTACATTTAGGAGGGTTAAAACCAAACCTCGAAGAACAAGAAGTCCGGAAATATTATTATTATTATCATAGCTCCCGAACGGATGGAGCGATTTAGTTATTTTTGTATGAAAGGTGAGTTTCGCGCGAGTGTTCTTAGACATGCTTGATGAAAATCGGTTGACCCGTTTAAAAGTTATGAGGGTAAAAGTGGAATAAGAAAAACCGAAAATCTGCAAATATAGTCGAATGGGGTCTCAAATGAATGCGCATCACGTGCACATTACAAAATTTATTGTTAAGGGAATTAAAGTTCAGGTGTAGGGTTTTTTTTAAATGTAGGATTATTCTTCATAACCTAGGTTGTGGTCATATAAAATGGTGGCCAAGTGCGAGTCATAGTCCGACACCAAGGGCTCCGTACAAACCCATAGGTAAAATGTGGTATAATCAAAACACACATTTATATATTTTTAAGAGTTTTATTTTAGTCGCAGAAATTTAAGGATTTTAGAATGTTACGTTTATGTTTGTTATAAGATGTTGTTTCGTAATAAAGTTCAAGATTCTGGGTAGACTGAACCATTTAAGTTTTTTTTTATTAAAAATTTCGATCAAAGAAATGCGGTATTGATTGCTGAATATTTTGTGTGCATAGACTTATAAGTTTGACATTCTGACAGCTACAAGTAATAGTAGACTTAAGGCCTATATCACCATCTCCGAGTAAAGTTAGACAATGTTTAAAATATAGCTAGCTATTTCGCTCTGTCACGTATAGATAGCTCTTGACATAACTAGCCACATACACACATATATATATATAGAGGTATATTATATACCTCTATATAGTGGTATGTTTGCAATCACTTTCTTCTTGGTCTGGTTGTTTAATATATATATTTTAATATTTATGTCTGTTACCACGGTGCTAGATGTTGTTGTGTCGATTGTTCGGAAATAAATTTAATTTCAGAGTTTAAATAATTATATAGAAAGAAAGAAAGAAAGAAAATAGATTTATTTAGTACACAAAAACAGACACAGTTATACATGAATACAATATAGGTTAAGTAAGATAACTACAATCAAGTCAAAGTCGGTATTTTGGCTATGTTTCCGTAATTTGGTACGAGAGCATTATCCTCATTTTTGCTGGCACGCTGCCTAGAAAGCTTTGCAAATTTTTGTTAAATATTATACTGATTTTCTTGAAAGTATATATAAATTTCGATAAGTTACATAACTTAAATACAGGAAAGTTAGAGGACTTTTGTAGAGAAATATCTAGCTTTGCATATACCTAAATGTAGAATCGTAGCAAGACCAAGGAATAATTATCTACAAAATACACCGCGGAAAAATATTCCCATTTAATATACCTAAACCTTTACCAATATCGAAAGTTACTAATCACAAAGCAAGCTTTTAAATATTAGCAACAGTAGCTACCTTGATACTCGTATACTACGAATTCAACCCGTATTATATAAATAGATGTATATATGTATTTATACGGCCCGTTTTCTTATTCGCACGCTCCACTGAACTTTGTGGATTTAACTGATGGTCTTGAACCACAACTGTGAACACGAAATTGTACAAAATTGCTGCTATATTTCAAGTTTATTGTGCGAGGAGTTCCAACAACATAAATTTGCAGTTTTAAAATAAGCGCGCGCGCTTTGTTTTAATGAAATTAAAATTGACGGATTTGGTACATGCGTTGTTCAAAGAGTACTTATAATAAGCTTATACCCTGAATGTTTTAAGCCCATTTTCGTTAAATGTTTATTAATACAGAATACAAAAATGTTTAAATGTAGGTAATCCTACTGTAATATATTATTATCAATTATGCATAGGAGCGTAAAACTGCAAAAACTGGGATATTATTCACGGCAGAAGACCTTATTTATGTCCCTTTTCTGAATTTTGGCCTAGGTATGAGTATACCACGCTTCCTTCTATAGCGCCTACAGGAATTCCCATAACACTAATACATTATTCTTCTTTCGTAACTGTGACATCCTGTTTTCTTTCCACAACTATAAACTTTTGTAATATACCAAGTCTTTGGTGTTTTTTCGTGTTCGCGTAAATGTAATTGTGTGACACATGTCGTTTAAGTTCCCAACTTGTCACGTGGCACACATTAAAGTTATTTTAATATTGGAATGTAAACATTTTTTTTTATTGTAGTGTGTTCATCAATAAAAAAAAATACATTTAATTCAAGCATATTAATAAAACGTGTTGTTTCAATTGTGTCTGCCACAGTGGTGCGGTGGGCGGAAGTCCGCTTGCGGTGCAAGAGGTAGCGGGTTAGATTCCCACTAAGGGGCAAGTGTTTGTAACTACTGTAGTAATTGTAACACAAACTTAGAGCTTACTACGAGGCTAGATGTTGTGATGTTCTGTCCGTAAGTGTTAACCCTCTGAATACTTACACGTGACCTCCGGGTGGTGCTAACAACAATCTCTGGTGGTAGGCTTCGGCCACCACCCTCCGGGCTGGGCCAGTGCATTAAGCGATTTTTCGTGTTTCGTAATGTGGCCCGGAGAAGCCATCTAACTTCTAGGTCAGCATGCCTCATCTTAGACCACATCGTGACTTTACATCAGGTGAGATTGTGGTCAAATGAAGGCTTATCTAACATAAAAAAAATGTAGATTGCCCAAGACGAAAAATATACCGTGGTATTGTATCAGATATCTATCTCTGTCACACATTAGAGATATAACTATCTCCCTCCCTCGAATGCTGATCTACGCTGAATTTAACATCCAACCCCTATATAGACCACTGGTTTATGAGACTTTTAAATGAGGACAATGTTATCACCTTTTTACTTTGTCCATTAAGTGGACTTTTCGCAGTAAAGTACGTCCGAAAGTATCCCTGAATACCAACCTGAGAAGAGAAATAAAAATAAATCAATTTGCCGCGACGTGACTTCATCAACTGTTTTATTCATTGAACTATATTGCAGAGTTGTTGTCGAGTTTTCCTCGAAACATTGTTATATTCAATTTGCGAGTATTCAGTGTTTGCATGTATGCAAGTAGTTCAGTTCGTATATTGGTCCAATTAAATACATGTTTGTACATTTAGATGCAGCGGTGAACTGGTGAATAGTTATTTACTAAAAATCATAAGTGTGTAACAATTGTAAGCTCATTAATGTTGAGTAAGTTAATTAAAAAAGCATAGACGTATTAAGTCTGTGGTGAAAAATAATAAAAAATTACTTCTTTGTAGCATCATTGATATATTTTTCCGTAGTCAAGTTTTGAGTCGCCATTGATGAATTTAAGTTAGAGTGACTATTTGAAATGTAAATTACTGCTGAGAAAAATTATGTATCTCTAACATTATTACGTACCACGTAAAATGAGTGGACGTCCTACTCTGCGCTCTCCGTGGTCTCCGAACTTAAAAAGTCAAGAACTTAAAAAATATACATTACTAGCAGACCCCAGCAAACGTTGTTTTGCAAAATGAAAAATAGATGTTGGCCGATTCTCAGACCTACTCGATATGCTCACAAAATTTCATGAGAATCGGTCAAGCCGTTTCGGAGGAGTACGGAAACGAAAACTGTGACACGAGAA
Source organism: Gymnoscelis rufifasciata (assembly GCA_929108375.1). Classification (NCBI taxonomy): domain Eukaryota; kingdom Metazoa; phylum Arthropoda; class Insecta; order Lepidoptera; family Geometridae; genus Gymnoscelis; species Gymnoscelis rufifasciata. The sequence goes on along the minus strand of OV815318.1, from coordinate 11,270,558 downwards.
TTTTATATATAAGATTTTTCCTAATATATTTATTTGCCTTTTACTTCATCTCAAGGCCAAGGTAATTTTAAAATATTATTTTTATCTCATACCGCAGAAGACCGGAGACAAGATTTTATCTTTGGCAATGACAATAAGCATGATTTGTTTGTTCCCAGGTGAGACGAGATAGGACAAGATACGAGATAGCATCGTAAAGGTAAACTCTTGAAACCGCTTCAAACGCTGCAACCGCTTTAAACTTCAGACAAGCTGAAATTTAGAAAAATATAATTTGCGACTGCGACTTAATTTTTTTGGGGATTTTCACCTTTAAAAGCCTATTAAGTAAGAATGGTTTTTATGTAACGTCGGATCAATAATGTTGAAGAAAACTTTAAATTATTTTTAAATACTTATTTAACGATTTTCCACATGAGTACATAGTTTGTTGACTTTATTTTTAAATATTACTGAATGGCGTCCACATGTCGCCATATTGAATTTTAACTGACGTCATGTCTTTTGTGATACTCGCCGAACTAAGAGGAATCGATCGAAAAATGAATCATAAAACTGTATACATAGGAACATACATAGACTGATAGATAGATGGATAGAAAATATTTTATTACACACCTAACAAAGAAACAATACAATAAGAAATTGAAACTCAACCTAGAATGCGCAATGGGCGATCTTATTGCAAAAGCAATTTCTAAAAAAAGAAGATTTAAAGCAAGGGATTGAAAGAAAAAAATCCTTTTGCACCATCTAGAGTTCGGATTTAATCACTAAATTACTCTTACATACTGTTATTTTACGATTTACTGCGCATTAAGGTTATTTACGTATAACTAGTTTTAATAAGCATAAATAATTGTTTCAATTTAATTGCGGTTTTAACGGTTCTAATTACGTTTGATTACTCTCCATGTAGGATTTTGTGGAATTCTTGATCGAAATGTAAAACTAGTATCAGTAATAGAGTCACGTTTTTACCCTTTAACGGTGAACACGTGCTTTAACGTTGAAGGTAACAATCGTGAGGAAACCGCCATGTTCTGAGAACTTTGATGAGTTTGAAAGAAATGTAACATTCACCAACCCGCCCTTGACCAGCGTGGTCAATTAAAGCCTTATCTCTCTCCTTAAGAGAGAAGTCCCTGTATCCCAGCAGTAGGAACGTTAATAGGGTATTGAGTTTGTTGAATCTTTAGCATTTTGGGAGTCACAATGCAAGCCAATTTATAAATGCTTCATAAACTAAGTACATACAATTAATCTGCTTCCCTTTGCGTACACAGCCTTAATATTAATGTACGTGACAAAACGTCAATAACGCCACCATACACCATAAATGCACGCGACCAAAACCGTTATAATGTCCTGCCAAGTGATCAAAGTAAGCCCTACTCCCGGGTCGTTTAGACAAAGCCGGGTGTGAAATACCCAGCCGAGTGTATGCTTTAGATACAGGATTCTTATCATTATCATCGGGTTTTTATCCGGGTCTCAATAGGCTCTCTCAGCTTGGGGGTACGCTTAAAATACTGATTTTATTTAATGGTTCATTTTGCATAAATAGCAATTTAGAGGATATATATACAGTCCAGTTTGTTTGTCAGTCAGTTTTAATTTTTCTTGATTCTGTTTTGTTTGTGTAAGTTTTTTTGTTTTGATTGAAGATAATATGAATGTAATTGAACTTATGTAGGGGTTTGTGATGCAGCCAGACTATTGCATAAAGCAAATATAGACGAGGTGCCGTACAGTGGCAGATTTTCAAGCTTTCATATTAATTTCGACCATAGGAAGTCCAATCCTGGACACAGATCCTAAATATTTCCAGAAATCTCTGTCAGTCACTCACAGTTGTCAGTTGACGTGATATCTCTATATTTTAACCATTGGCTATTTACCCGCAGATTCTGAAACAATCCCCTAATTGCTTACCACTTGCTTCATCACTTTAACGGACTAATCCGATTGGCTATCGGTAATCCGCTTTCCTCTACAGTGTGGGTTTCTATAATTGAAATTTAAAAGAACCAATCTATTAGAACGGGAATTAAAATACTAGAGAATATACATTTTAGGGAGTAAACTAAGGCTACTGTCGTTTCTAAGTCATTTGGTAATTAATCTTAATTATATATAAATCTCGTGTCACAATGTTTGTCCTCAATGGACACTTAACCGATTATAATAAAATTAGCACACCATGTGCAGTAAAATCCAACTTGAGAGATAGGATGGTTTTTACGGCTAGAAAAATTCGAATAATTTCCGGGAAAATTTTATACCCGTGCGACGCCGGGGCGGGCCGCTAGTTTATTGTAGAATTTGAGTCGGTTGTTTGGGTTCCGTACCCAAAGGATAAAACGGGATTCTATTCTACTTCGTCGTCTGTCTGTCTATCGATCCGTCTGTCACTAGACTGTACCTGAACCGTGATAGATAGAGGATTGAAATGTTGAGGGACAATGTATTTATTTTGTCACTACAACAATAAATACTAAAAATACATTATAAATAAATAAATAAGGAGGCTTCTATACAACAAACGTGGTTTTGAATTGAATCGAATGAATGACTTATCTTTTAACACTTACAAAATCATTTTTCTTTTACTTAATTATATGTCATTTTAATGCAAAATATGTATAAACTAGGTCTATCTCATAAAAATCAATTAAATATAAATATCTCCGGACAATCCACACAACATCTTGCCCTGTGGTAAGCTCTAAGCTTGTGTTACGGTTTCGGATACTAGACATCTGATATAACTAATAATAGTAAACATTCATATATCTATCTTAGTATTATCAAGTAGAAAGTGCTTGCAGAACATACACTCACATGACCTCTCAGCAGGAATCGAACCCCGCACCGCAAGTGGAGCTAAGCCCTCCGCGCCACTGGGGGGCGGGCGGTCACAAATTTATTTTTGTTAATGTTTTTACTTGCAACACAGTGCATCTTAGAAATCCAGTTAGACTACTTCACAAAGCAATTAGTCACGCCCCGTACGCCTCTGGCACATTCGCAAGACGTCAAGCACTGTACCTGGCTTTATCCTACTCCAGAACGACCTGCTCATTACTCATACTATTGTTGTACGAATAATGTGTATGATAATACCGTCTATGATGTTAATGCTATGGGTCTTAGATTTGAGGATAGTCTTCACATAATGCGTAAAGATGTCATCAATACATAGTACATGTATCCTATGTCGGTAGGTATTTGGATAGATTTGTCTAGATATTTATGCTGGTTACAAAATAAAATGTAAAAATAGCTCTGGACCCGCTCGAACCGGCCGCTCGGGCCCAGTTAATTTAACGTTAACGTAATGTAAGTTTGAATCGGTCAACTGGCCCCGCTCAATGAATTTGTTATTAGAATAGACAATGAGAAACGTGTTTCAACTTCTTAACCGACAAAACAAAGGAGACTTTGTGTTATAATAATGTTGAGTGATTTTCTGTTTATTTATAGAAAGATAATAAATATTGATAACCGCTCAAATAATCACGTGTACATTTTAGCAGCTAACTTAACATGCTAGTCTGGATGGCGGGTGGTATTTCAGAATTGATAACTCGACCAAGATCAAGTGTAGAAAATATTAGTTCAGGATTACAAAGTTTTCATTTAGTGTTAGGCACTAAAAGATTTGGGATAACCAACCCACTCTTAACACCCACCAGTTAGTGGGGTGGGTACTAGATGGGTTCCCACCAGCCACCCACCAGGTCTCCCACCACGTGGGCGTTTAGTGTGGGCGCGTTGAAATGGGAATTTTACAATAAAGTACATTATGACCTGTTTCATTCCTAAAGCCAACTCGTATAAGATTCATAATGCATTAACATTTTATGACATAAACCTGAAGCTAAGCTGAATTGAGATGTTGAAGTTTTATGTCACTATAACTTAGGTGTTCGAAACTATTTATAAAGGAATCTATGTTATGATACGAAGCAACGCATATTCCTAAGCCGTGATATAAGGAAATATTACTGTTAAGAAATATCCAATTTATCAAACAGAGAGATGCGGTTACCTTGTTATGAAAACTTTCACGATTTTCCCCACAACTTATATCATTTCAGTTGGAGTTCAGTCGAACACAATAAATTCTGAGCTATTTAGAACTTTCAACCTCACCACCTGGAAATAGAGTTTTAAATGCAAAAAGTTGAATTGTTTGTGTGGAAAAGTTTGCTGTCTTATGAGATAGACATTTGCCACATTATAATGAAGCTTTAGATTATAAACTTTAATGTGTTATATCTAAATGTTAATCCACGCCAACAATGTTAGCAACCAATACAGGTTGGCAAGTAGAAAATGCCTCTAGTCTTTTGTACAAAGATTTTGTTCAAAAAGTGTTTAAAATAAATAAATCTAAACTACTTTTTTGTTCGCTGGTGACAACTTAGGTAAGTATGATAATGAAATAATCAAGCCTTTCGGAAATCTATGCTAAAATAATTTGGAAAATACTTATTTATCGCAAAAAATTATGCATCAACTATCTACTTAGTAATTTTATACGCAAAGCACCGCCTTTTTATTATTTTTTTTCCGATATGCCGAGGTTAAACTAGTCCGTCGAAATATCTTAAAAATCAATAAACTGTCAACTCATAGTAGGTATGTAACGCTTTCTGAGTATTGAAATTGCTGAAAACTATATAAATTTCAAATTACCATATAATTTGAAATTGAATACGATTTTTTTTTCTAAAGCTTGCTTGCTTGCTTATAATTAAGTGCACCCTAGGCGATTCGCCGTTAATGAAATTCTACCTAAGTTACCTCCAGTTCAATTTCAGTACAAACAAACATACAGAAACCCCTTGAGATTCGCATAACTATGAATGAGAAACCTCCTTGCACTAGTGACAGGGTGAGTGATGTTATTTCTCCTTGTTTCGTAGTTTCCTTTGGGAATAATTATATTTCTGAGCTATTTCTCTCATCAACGAACCCCAAACGAAGTAGATCTTATGTGATCTCTTGAAGTAATCGAAGAAATCTTAACCTCAATCTGAAAGACTGGATTTCGAAGTATCATCATAATCTTTCAAAAGTTTTAAAGTATAAGTCCAAAATCCTTTTTGAAAGTCGGTTTAAAAATCAGAACTTACCTAGTTGGTTTACCTGAAGGAACTTGTTAAAATACAGATAGTATTTTTATTACGAAATTTTCATATTGTACTTATCATTCAGTCAAAATAAAGAAATACAAATAATACAATGATAAATTAAATTAGATTAATATTAATTAAGTTTATTCCTATTTTTTATTTCTTATGATACAATCTAATAGATTTTCACTGACCTCGCAGTTAACTGATAACAACCCAAACCTTAGTACATTTTTGCAAGAATAATTAGTTAATATGAATTGTAAATAACCTAATAATATTGAACAAACCAACGAGCGTTTGGATGTAACATTAGGACGAGACTTTGCGTCAGCGTTTCGCTTATGACCGAGCTAAGTAAGCTATAAGTGAATATAACCCGTGGTAAGCTATAAGCATAAGCTTATAGCTTACCACGGGGCTAGATGTCGTTGTGTGGATTGTTCGGCAATATTTATTTTATTTTATTTTTATTTTATTACGCTGCGCGAGCGTCACCAGTCGCCTCTACTTTCCCTTACAGTATAAACATGTAGTAATTCGTGGACAATAAATTGGAATGTAAATATGGAGTCTCATTGAACACCAAGAAAAATATATCAACACACATAAACATTCGTTTAGTCAACTTACTTATCTAAATTTTTATTTTTATATGTAAAATTTATTATAAAATAAATGGACCAACAAATCCCCTGGCAACACCTAGAATCATAATCTGCTATTCTGAGTCCAAAACTATAAACAGAACGCGGCCCTCATTTTTAGCACACTCAACTCCACTCAGGGCCATCCTGATCTTTGATCAAAATATGACACTTTAGATCACAGATAAAGTTCCTTGTTCTGAACTATAAATAGATTATAGTTTTCGCTCTTTGTTTTTAAAAGTAATGTAGAATACACAACATAGACTCATGATGCTATGGACAGTAAAGCCCCATTGTAAAGCCGAACTATTTTTGAACTTTATTATTTTACAAACGTAAAACAAAAACAGAATGCGTTGTAAAAAAATAAAAAGGACCCGAGATTTGAAGCTGTTCCATACCCAATAGAGAATAAATAACAATATTCGATATCCCGTGAATTCGAGAGACTGAGGTATACTGTATTGGTTTCAAACCGAAATATGACCGAGTGCCTGATACAATATAGAACCTGGAATACAATGTAACAATACTCGTGTTGAGAATATTTCCTGCCAACGTGGGCTCATACAAAATTCCCAATGCGGTGGAAATACAGTACATTATGTTACATTGCAGCAATTTAGAATGCCATACAACCCGAATTCGCAAGATTTCGCGTGGAATTGATTAAATTTATACGATGATTGAGAATCAAATTTAATCGAAGCGTAGTATATATATTTTATATGCCTTTGACAAAAACAAAAAGCGGTTATCAAGTCAAGTGAGTGTGAATTTAATCGCAAAACAAGGCATAAATAGGCGTATTGTGTGTTTTAGCAAATTCAGTCATATTGGTCAGAAATAGTAGCTTTTATGAAAATAAACGTCAGAATTTGATTGGGTTTACTATCGTAACAAATTAATTTCAAATAAAAACTCTAAGATTAACCTTCTTACTAGGTAAATTATAAAGTAAAATTACAATACAAATTACAAAAATTAGCAGGCGGTTATCTGGGCAGCTAGTGTCAACTCGGCCTCTTATCAATGAAGCCCATTTTTTTAAGCAAAACTCATTACTGTATTTTTTTTATATATAGACATTTGTTCTTGCATAACTCATCATCGTATGTAGGAACTCCAAAATTATATGTAGGAACTCCAAAATTATAAGAACTACAAAATTGTAAAACTAATAAAGCTGTGTTGTATTATTAGTTTCTTAACTCAGTATAAAAAAATATATATAAAATAATAAATATTTTCGGACTACTACCTTACCCCAAACTAATAAGCAGAGCTTTTTCTATGGATGTTAGAAGAGAATGAAAATTACCTACTATGAACTTATACATTTAAGCGAACTGTCAAGACAGTTTTCTGTTTCTTGTTATTGGACTTTGCCCTTGAAGCGACAATTTGCCAGTGTCGAGTTAAATAAAATTATAAAGTGAAAAAGATGTTACTCAGTTGAACGCCATTTTTCAACTGTAAGACAATGTAATTTCCCTGAAAATTTTTTTTTACAAAAATAGTTTTATTATTTTTGACGGTTGACGGTGACTGTATGTCCTGTGCTTCTATAAATAAATAAATAAATAAAGAGACGCCATCAAATAAAAGAAGAAGATTTATTTACAGTTTTTGTTTTCGCAGAATCTAAGTAGGTAGGTACCATGATATTTCTCAATATATTCTAGCATAACAGGCAATTTTGTTCCACAAATTCTTCAAGTTTAATAATAGAGGTTTAACCTGTGCACCACCTTGCTGTATTTCAGTCCATTCTTCATAGTGCCCCCAGGAATAAACCAATTTACAAAATGGGGCAATTTGAGCTGAAAATAGCGCTTCAAGGCTCAGACAGTGAATCAATCTCGTGAACTTTGCGTCGAAGTTACTCTATTTATTTAGTGCGAGCGATCATCCGTCTTTAGTGTTTTACTTTGTTCTTCCAATGAAAAATCGGGGGATTTTTATTTAGCAATGCACAGTTTGAAAACAATTTTATAGAAATGAGATCAGAATTAGTTTAAAATGTCAATCTTTTAAACTACAGAGAGTCCTTAGTGCCTATTACACATGAGGGTCCCGCTCGGTTCTGAATCGCGCGATTCCCGCAACGCAAGTGAACGCTTCGCTTCGACTCCATAATAATAGCCCAGTAGTGGTCAGGGCGCGGGTAGACTAATCGTGCGGATGTGTGTGAACGATTAGTTATATGCATATATAAATAAGATACGCGCGATTTCCATACGATTACGAAATTAGGCTTAAAGTCATCAAATTAAAGATGTGCTTTCAAAGTTATCTTGAGTTGCACTATTCTTTGTAAAATACGGGATTTACTCACGTAATGAAAGTGAGCAGAGAGAATATATAGTTGAAACATCAAAGTTTATCAACTCCGGTACATTACGTGAGTAAATCCAGTTTTTAACAATTAATAGATGAGCTGTTTGTTTCGTTCCCAACATCAGTGTTAAAGAAATTGAAAAGCACTGTCAATACTATCTTATTGAAAGATATAAAACACTTACGGGTGGGTTTTCAGGGATTCTGGACACTGGGAGAACACCTTTTTATAATTAATTTGATTTTTTATTGCAAGAGCAGTGATGTCGTTTAGAATCGTAGAAAGGAAGAGAAAGGGGTGAGGGGGCGGAAATAGGTTAGTGATGGATTGAACAAGGATCGGAATAGTGTTGTGCTAATATCCTCATTAATCATTCACACCGGTTTCTTACTTTTAGTGATTTTGACTTTGACATTTCATCCTATTTCTATTAGTGAATACGAAACATGGCCCCCCACAAAAAAGGGTTTCCCTTTTTTAACAAATACATGTGAAATATATCTAACCTTATCGATATAGTGCTTACTAGAAGCTCAAAAGTGGACTGTATCAATCTTAAATTACTTATATTAATTACAACTACTGATTTAACTTTAACAAAACTATAATAATACTAATCTTCATTACAAGGCAAAGGTACAAGTTTTGCTAGAGATCTTACAAATAGTCCTTTAGCAGTCTTAAGTTCTACAACGCGAACGATTGAATCCCGTCCGGGAAAAAGCTTTATCACCCTACCGCGTGCCCAATGCAACGATGGAAGACCGTCCTCTTTTAAAAGAACTAAATCACCGACTTTAACATTATACTGAGTTATGTGCCATTTGGAACGTTGCTGTAGAGTATGAAGATAATCATGGTTCCAACGTTTCCATACATCAGCAACCATTTGTTTGACAAGTTGCCACCGAGCAAGTTGGTTTACATGTTTGGTTTCCACGGGCATAGGTTCAGGTACGGAAACTAATGATGAGCCAATTAAGAAGTGACTCGGAGTTAAGACTGCTAAATCATTAGGATCACTAGATAGAGGGCATAATGGCCTAGAATTTAAAATAGCCTCTATCTGAGTAAATATGGTACTAAGTTCTTCAAATGTCAAGGGTTTGTCACCAATGACACGCTTTAAATGTGATTTACTTGACTTAACGGCTGCTTCAGCCAATCCGTTAAATGATGGACTGAGTGGAGGTGAAAATCGCCATTTAATAAAATGTTCCGCAAAAAAGTTTAGTACGTTAGGGTGCTTTTGAAAACTTTCTAATAAATTGAATGCCCCTTTAAAATTGGTGCCTGAATCAGACCAAATCTCTCGCGGCAACCCGCGCCTCGAAACAAATCGCTTGAAGGCCGCTAAGAATGCATCCGTGGTTAAGTCGCTAACGACCTCTAGGTGTACAGCTTTGGTAGTAAAACAGACGAATACGCAAAGATAAGATTTAACCAACTTAGCATTTCTTAACGCACTAGTCTTACATTGAAAATGACCCGCGTAGTCGATGGCCACCGATACGAAAGGCCTTTGCGATTCGGTAACACGACTTGTCGGTAAATCTCCCATAAGGGTTTGAGGGGGTTGACACTTTAATCTAAAACAATTTAAGCACTTGTGAATTCTACTACGTATGACGCGCCGAGCAGACAATATCCAATATTTTTCACGAATAAGTGACATCAAAGCATTAGGACCCGCGTGCAAGTACTTAACATGAAAATAATCTACCACGAGATTCGTAAAGTGATTGGAATGAGGCAAAATTATCGGATGCTTAGCTGAGTAGCTAAGCGTAGAATTTACTAATCGACCTCCTACTCTAATAATGCCGTTCTCGTCTAAAAATGGCTTTAAACGTGACATCCCGGTACTACAAGGTTTATCCTTTTTTAAATTCCGCATGTCTTCATAAAAACTTAGGGATTGTACACTTTTAATAAGCGCAACTTGTGCACGTTGCAATTCCTCACTTGATAAAAAATTGCTTATCTTATTTACATTATTTAACTTCTGTCTAGACTTTAAGGCAGTGTGCGCGAACCTAAAACACCATGCTGTAATGCGCACAAGTTTGGAATAAGAACTAAATCTATCGATAATATCAATGTCTAAACGATCGTCAGTAGCGGCCGCGACTACCGGAGTAGTTTTCTTAACGCCAGGTAACGAAGAGCACTCGAGCTGTTCGCATGGCGGTGGCCACAATTCGGGAGACTGAGTAAGCCACATAGGACCCCACCACAGCGGATGATTTACTAATTCCTGCGGCGCGATGCCTCTAGAAGCGGCGTCGGCTGGGTTCATGTGCGTAGGTACGTACCGCCACTGCTCGGGAGATAACAAATCCTGAATTTGACTAACACGGTTCGACTCAAACACCTTGAGGAGGTGTGGCTGTGTGCGTAACCAACATAATACAATACTTGAGTCACTCCAAGCGTAAGTATTTCTATGCAAGTCTGTTCTCAGCTTAAGGCTCTCGGTAACGCGTAACAATAATTTAGCGAGTAGATGAGCACCGGATAACTCCAATTTCGGAACGGTAAGCCTTTGCTTAATTGGAGCGACACGAGTTTTTGAAATTAGAAGGTGAACTGTCACGCTATTGTCATGATGGACGCACCGAATGTAGACAACTCCCGAAAATGCGAGCTCTGAAGCATCGCTAAAACCATGCAAATCGAAGTACTGAACCGTTTTTGATAAAACTTGTCTATTGATAGAAATTTTCTGCAAATGATGTAAATCCCCACAGAAGCGTTGCCAATCATCAATTATATCGTGAGGGGGTATCTGATCCCAATCTAGACCTATCGTCCATAATCGTTGCATAAGTATCTTCGCGAAAATGACGCAAGGTGCTAACCAACCGTTTGGATCATAAATTGAGCTAACCCTCGACAATATGATACGCTTCGTACATTCATTGCTGTCTAGAGACACCTGATAAGAAAATGTGTCTGTATTTGGACTATATTTAAAACCTAATATTTTAAGAGACAGGTCCGCGTCCTCACTAAACTTTAATTCGCAGTGCTCAGTTGGTAAATCGGTTAGCAACTGCGGATCGTTACTCATCCATTTACGAAGTTCGAATTCGCCTTTGCTCAATAAATCTATTAATTCTGTTTTAGTACTTTGAGCTTCGTGAATGGAGGAGCAACCCGTTACAATATCGTCGACAAAAATGTCGTTGAGCAAAATTCGTGAAGCGCGCGGATGTGTAGTTTTGCCTTCGTAGGCCAATTCGTGTAAACAACGCATCGCGAGAAACGCGGCTGTAGTAACACCATAACTAAGCGTGTTGAGCTGAAATTGCTGAATTTCAGGCTTAAAATGATCGTCAGAACTCTGTGAGGTTCGATCGCCACCCGAATTGTGATCGCGCCATACGATCAGCTGATATTGACGATCGAGAGGATTAACTAAAACTTGACGATACATTTGTCGTATGTCGGCGGAAAAGACAACCTCGTGCAATCTAAAGTGGAGAATAATGTCTACTATATCCTTCTGCAATTTGGGTCCAGCTAATAACTCATCATTTAACGACTTCCCACCCGGGCCTTTGGATGAAGCATTGAATACACACCTGATCTTATCCGTACCCTTCTTATATACCGCGTGATGAGGTATGAAATATTGTGGCAAGCGTTGTGCAATCGAGTGTTCGATTGGCTGCATGTGGCCCAGTTCGATATATTCTCGCATGAAGTCTTTATACCGCGCTTCTAAAACCTTATCTCTGTTGAATTTATTTTCTAATGATATAAGCCGACGGATGGCTATGTGCAAAGTATTCCCAAATTTTATTCCAATATCATGGTCACCCTGGCGAAAGGGTAAACGCACCACAAAACGTCCCGATTGAGTACGCGTATGTGTCTTCTTAAAGTAATCTTCGCACCTAACGTCATCCGGATCTGGCTGCTTTACCCTACTTATTTCCTCTACTTCCCAAAATTTACGTAATGTTTCATCTATGGATGTCACGCAGTGAAATGATTGTGTCTGTGATTGACGTTCCGCAACGTCACCCATTAAAACCCAACCAAATATTGTCTCGAAAGCAACCGGCAATTCTTTTCCCATCTCTAGTTTCGGTCCATTAAAAATCTGAGCGCACGCTCCTGCACCTAACAACAAGTCGATCTTGGATGTCTCGAAAAAACTCGGGTCGGCCAACTGAAGATGATTATATTTGACCAATATCGTGGGATCAAGATTCGACGAAGGAAGTGGCGCCGTGATTTTTGAAAGAACTAATGTATCTATACAGAGTGGTTCGCCTAATTTATTTTCTAAGAAAATATGCAATTCGCCTTTCGGTTGTATTTTGCTGGATTCACCTACTCCTGAAATAATGACGTTTGTCTTATGATAGCGCATCCCTAATCGTTGTAAACAAGACGAAGTCACGAAATTCGCCATGCTTCCTGGGTCTAATAGCGCGCGAATCGGGTAGTAATCACCGTCCCTCGAACACGAAACCATAACTACTGCTGTTGCTAGCAATGAATGACGCGTTACTACTTGCTGTTGACTAGAACGCGTACCGCACGAGTGGGAAAGAGACGGCAACAAATCACTCGCGGGCGACCCCGCGTCTAACTCGGGAGCGGAACTTGAACAGTGAGCGACTTGCTTATTTACGTCAATTGATTGTTGTTGCAATTGATTATTACTATTATGATTTAATGTTGTTTTCTTGTTCGAGCACAATAACGTATTATGTTTGCGTGAGCAATTTTGACATCGAAATTTAGAACGGCAATATGCTACTCTATGAGGGCGAAAACAATTGAAGCAGAGGCTTTTTGATTTTACAAAATCATATCGTGATGACAACTCCATCACGATGAATCTAGGGCACTTCATCATAGTGTGTGTTTTACCACACACGGGACACAGCACTTGTTTATGCTCTTCGGAACTTAAATCTGAATCTACAACATCCATACTCGACGCGTAAGCCTGTTTCCTATTACTATTACCACTGGGCGCAGCGCTTTGCGGCCGGCCGCTGCTCAACTGACTAACTACGCCGGTAGTTTCCAATGTCTTGCAATAACTACCTAAAAATGCGAGAAGGTTATCGAACTTAGGTATTTTCTCGTGTTGGTAAGTTAATTCAAATCTAGCGCGTAAATCGTTATCTAATTTTCTCGTAAAAATGTGTAATAACAACATTGACCATTCTGTTACCGGGAAACCTAAACTAGCTAGCCCACTCGTGTTCTCATGCAAAATGTTCACGAATGTACGTAAGTGAGATGCATTCTTGACGGAAATGGTAGGTAACGCGAGTATGGCGGCAATGTGCGCGTCCGCAATCAACCTCTTGTCGTCGTACCTATCCAAAAGCAGTCTACGAGCCACTTCGTAATTGTCAGGGATATTCGATAAATGTTTGATCAAATTGGCGGGCTCGCCAGATAAACAACTCGTCAAATAATGTTTCTTTTGTACTGAATTCAATCGCTCGTTGTTGTGAACCAATGCATTAAACATGTTAATAAAACTAGGAAAATCCTGATAATTTCCCGTGAAGCGGGGCAAACTTATGTCCGGTAATTTATAGTTACACTCATTTATTTTGTTTGAAGAACAATAATCGGGCAAATCTTTGTGAATAACTTGTCTGAAATCGAGTTGCGCCTTTGACGACACACTCGTGCTAATTATGTATTTTACGTCAAGTAATTGCTCCTCCAACAAAACAAACTTATTCTTATAAGATTCTATTTGTTCATCTTTTAAATTCGAAGCACTTAAATTAAGATAACATTCTTCTGCGTCCACGCGCAACGAGTCTATGTCTGCACAACGAATTTTAAACTTACCTACTTCTAATTCATTCTTAAAATCTAATTTATTCGCACAAACACTAAGTGAATTAACTTTTTCACAAAGAAATTCAAATTTTAGAATAAGCAATTGACTTCTCGACATGATTTTATAAGTTTTTACAAATGACTAAACACGATGTAAAATGGCGTCCTTGACACGAAAACTTTCCCCAGAACAAACTTTTATGAAATGTCGCAAAATCACTAAAAACTAGTATTATATCCGGCTCGAAGGACCATGAAAGATATAAAACACTTACGGGTGGGTTTTCAGGGATTCTGGACACTGGGAGAACACCTTTTTATAATTAATTTGATTTTTTATTGCAAGAGCAGTGATGTCGTTTAGAATCGTAGAAAGGAAGAGAAAGGGGTGAGGGGGCGGAAATAGGTTAGTGATGGATTGAACAAGGATCGGAATAGTGTTGTGCTAATATCCTCATTAATCATTCACACCGGTTTCTTACTTTTAGTGATTTTGACTTTGACATTTCATCCTATTTCTATTAGTGAATACGAAACACTTATTAAACTATAATTATTTATTTGGTTGTAAAATTGTTTTATTTATTTATTGAACACTTTATTTGTAGAGTTGTGGTACAAAAAGGTGAGCTGAATGTTATAGCATTATTTAAGGCGATCCGGTTCGAATTATCAAGTTTTCAGACAATTTTATCTCCGATGAATAATTTGCTTGTTTTATTTTAATTTTATTAAAATTCCACATACGCTTTTTTTTGTTAATGATAAAAATGAAAATAATATTCTGTTTTCCGGTAAAAAATATGTTAAAGATAACACTAAATTGTTTTTTAAACCATCTTTACTAAGAGGTTTCAACCTAAAATCATATAAAAGTTATATCAAAAGAAAGAGAAAAAAAAGTAAAGAGCTCGTCATTTACTAGTATATCTTAAAGCAAAAATTCATTCACTTGGTAAAACCGATCAGTCGCGCTCTGGCGCTCACGTCAGGACGCACCCGTGTCATTTTTTTCGCGACAATCACGTGACCTTACACGGTCATAATACCACATAGTATAAATAATTTCAGTAAGTATTGATCACACAGACATTGTAAGTAAGAACCTTAAAGCAAAAAAAAAAAAACAATAACATTTATATTCAGAAATGGATAGATATTCCTGTTTTCAGTTCAAATCCAAAAATCCAAATTCCAACGAGGGCCAGCCCACACGTACCTTAACCATACAACATTGCGGGGTCACGTGAATGGTGTCGCACCAGCTTTGGTGGTGGTTACATCCTGGTTGCGTATTTTTTTTAAATGTTGACGAGATCTAAATTTTTAGATACAGCTGTCGAAATAAAAACACTCATAGCTCTGGAACTTCTCATCCCTTACGGTCACTTATGGGTTCAAATGAAAGGTGTTGACGAGATCTACATTTTCGATGACAGCTGTCAAAATAAAAACAGTTATATCTCTGGAACTTCTCATCCTATACGTTCCATTATGAGTTCAAATAAAAGGTGTTGATGAGATCTACATTTTCGATGACAGCTGTCAAAATAAAAACTGGTATTAAAAATAAAATAAACAAATATTTCTGGACAATCCACAAAATTATTTCTGAAACTCATCTTAAACATTTACTATTCTCATATTTATCACAGCCTGGCCATATGACCTGCCCACTGCCACATCAACGAGGTACTCGTTTACATATCTCTTCAATTTTGATTCAAACTTGCAAAAACCTCCTATGTCCCTTACTCTAGGTAAGTAGTTAGAATGACCTAATTGGACAGTCTGCCCCATGTATATTGTACATATACTTTTGAACAACCAACCATAACAGAGGCAGGAGCTACATGGACATTGGACATGACATTCATCTTGCTAGTTTCTGTTCTATTGAGGTCTTCAAGCATTATAACTAAGTTAGTTATTTAATTATTCGAAGGTGTACTTTCCATTAAGATTGATGCCTAGACCTCTCCCTTCTAGAAGTTTAACAATATTTATATCAAACTAAAGCACCTATATATATTTTATTACTTTTATCGTAAAACTACGTAAAGCATAAAAAACTTGCTATACAGAAAAAAACTGAAAACTTTAGATGACACCATAAAAATAAAATTGTATTGTATTGTATGCTTATAAAAAAATAACATTGCATAATTATTTTTTCGATCATAATAAATCAATTTCTAAAGTAAAATGAAATTATCCTACTAATTTGTTCTATACTATGTCGCTGCGTTCTCGTGTCAGGCGCATGACAGAGCTAAATGGCTGGATGTTAGGGATATCCCAGCCTTAATTATGTACCTACCTGCTAACCTGAGTACTGCCCTCCGATAGCTAAAACCTCACTAAGCCACAAAACCAACTTTTGAGATATGAACGAAAAACGCGGGCGTTTTTTTAAAGTGATGCCATTTAAAGGATAATAGACGTATCAAACATTTTGAACGATCAAAAGATAGCTCTCTTCATTTTCTATCGTATAGCAAATATCTTGATTTTAAATAATTCGTTTGAAAAGGAGAAAATTCTGTTTAGGAGTTTTAGCTATGGAATGTTGAGTTTTTTTACTATTAAATACTTTACAAAAATATCGCTAAGTATACCCTAGCGATGTTTTAGCGTAGGAGTTATAAGTTAATTTTGACGCTATTTTTCATGTAATAAAAAAAAATACTTTTCCTACCCTAAAAAGTCGCTAAGTGCATTTAGCGTTATTATAGTTCAGTATTCATTTGAATCTTTGCCATCTCTCCTTAATCCGTTTGTTTTCAATAGCGTTATATCACAAAAATACTACACTAAAAAGACGCTAAGCTTTAAACCCTTAGCGATAACGTTGTTTTAGTTATGTATTTGGAGTCGACTAATTCAAAAGAGGTACCAAAAAAAACGCTACCAACAAAATAATAAACATTTATTAAAGGAATTAACGGCTCATAATTCTTAAATTTTGGTTAAAATACAAAACACAATCACTTGGTGCGCGTTAAAACTCCAAATATATTTATTGATTAAATGTTTCACCTTACCGATTTGGTAACTAGAAATGTGTACTTAATGAATAACAGATTAACATTGGCAATGGCAGTTAAATCAGTCTTCTACGTTTGTAATCTTTTAATATTAGTATGTTTATAGCAATTAAATATGTAATTCTAATCTTGTGTTTTACACTTAAAACTATGAGTATAACTAGTCTGAAACTGCTTTCTTATGTTGTTTAACACAAGAGTGTAAAACACAAACAACCCATGACATATTGTGCTTATATAAGTTTACTCATTTAAGCATAATGTATCATGGGTTACTTGTTTTATAATCTATGATTGCAGTCTTACAGTTTACAAAAAAGGAACCCGTTTTATCAGTCCTCTAGAACAGCATTCAAACTAGTGATCAGTTGTTAACAAATTTTTCCTAAACTGGAGCTTGTGTGTCGGTATTATTGTTACTAATTTGTCAAGATTGCCTAATTTCCTGTGTTGATGCTTTCCTTTTGGAGATGCTCTAAAGGTTACTCTCAAAACCACTTGGACTTTTTAAGTATTTGTAGTTCATGAACTGTAATGACGTAAATTCTTCATCGCAATCTTACTTTTACCCCCGACCAAAAAAGAGGGGTGTTATAAGTTTGACTGGTCTCTCTGTCTGTCTGTCTGGGACATCAGAGCTCCCGAACGGATGGAGCGATTTCAATTTAGTTTTTTATATAAAAGCGCACGCGGGTGTTCTTAGACATGTTTCATGAAAATCCGTTTAAAAGTTATGGGGGTGAGAGTGGGGAAGGAAAACCGAAAATCTGCAAATATACTCGAGTGAGGTATCAAATGAAAGCGCATCGCGTGCACATTACTAAATGTGTGTAATAAGTTTTTTACTTTTAAGGAAATTAAGGCATTGGAATCTAAATAAAATCAAATATATGAGGCCGAAGTTAAAGCGTTGGAAAGTTACTTGAACCTTGTTTTTGAGGTATGCCCTGGGGTTCGATTTTTGGATGCGCCGGTCCGAGATAAATGTTAAAAAAATCGTGTGACTCTACTGACACTTCCCTGTTATTAAACGATGAGACCTAGTGGTGCACTTGGTCAGAGCCCATGAAAGTGTGCCCCGGCTAAAAGTAGTGTAAGAAGATATTGGTTGTGGTTATTAAATCTGAATTGACCAAATGTATAAGCAGTGGATAAAGTAACTAATTTTTTATTTGCTCACTGCAGTTGTCCAACCATATCTTTTTGACATCACGGTAACGAATAATGAAAGTGTAAAAAGCGTTCATGATGTATTCTTGTTTGCGTCATGCAATGTCGTCATGCCATAAAACAGTGACTGGTTTAGTTTCAGTGGTTATTTTTCAAAGGTGCAAATATTTGGTTAAAAACCACGAAGCGCTGAGCGAAAATGACTGACTTGAATGTATCCATCCTCGGTAACATAATCACTTTTTCTAAGTCAGCAGTAAAGAACACCTTTTCTTTACTTGCGGAAATATTTTATGATAAGTATAGAGCTGCCTTGCTTTTTTTATCTTTGAGACGTGAGCGCAGATAGCGATGTTTTAGCTAAGTATTGTGGCTTAACGTTCTTGTAGCGTAGGATTCGCACAAAGTTTATTAATCGTCTAAGTTTTTAAAGACCGATACAGTTTTAGAGAAAAGTAAACTGCTAGCTACTGGCTAACTAAACCATGACTTAAAGATCGCTAAAGTACCATAACGACTGCCTAGTCTTGTAAAATGAATAGAGTCTTTTTAGCAAAGCAAAAAACGGAATATTGTTTGTATTCTGACAACGTTAACGGCTCCAAGTGACTATTTAGCCTAGTATTGATGGTTAACGTAGTTTAAGTCGTGTAAAATATATATTTTGCCGTAGTTAACGCTGTTTTTGCTAGATCTATCTCCTGATCTAAAAGCACTACAAGAATGTTTCTAGAACAGATCGATAGAGATTTTTTTTCTATGTAGAATGGCATCAAAAACTCAAAATCACCCACTTGTGGCTTAGCGATGTTTTAGCTATCGGAGGGCAGAGTACATAACATAATGGTAATAGAAATAATGGTTTTATTTTTTATTTATTTACTTTGTATAATGTTTTAATCAAGAGAAACTGAACTGGCGACATTATTTTTTAAGTGTGTAGACGTGTGCTATGTAAGTTATTTCATGAGTTTTGTATGAAAATAAATGACCAGACTTTATGACTATTGTCTCATCAAATACAATGTTATAAGTTATCCATAAACACTGTACTTATTTTTACAAAACCGCATGAATTTCCAATTAGAATTACGTCTCTCATATTCAACTGACTTTGCTAAATTGCTTCATTTCTCAATGCAGCTGTTGTCAAAGTTTAAAACTTATAATTTCAGGCTTAGCGTGAAAAAAGAAAGACCTAAGCTTTGAGGCTACATTTTTGAGTAAAAGCTATATTATCGTTACTTTCTATCAGGTGAGATTGAGGTCAAATGACGGCTTCACCAGCATAAAAAAAATTGTTTTGCTACTCGTATTTATTTATTTATTCATAAGGTTAGCTGTAGACCATCTACAGCTAACACAGCGAAATAAGAATATAAGCTAAATTAATTTACAGAAAGCAATTTATAAAGCCCTCGCGTATTAGTAACTAAAGCAATTGTTTATTTTGAGAATATGTAAAACCCCTATTTATCTCAATTTTAATTTTTGTCTGCATTGTAATTTGGAATTATTAATTTCGCCTAGGTACTTGAAACAAAATATATAGATAGAAAATTCTTTTTTGCACACGCCAAACAAAGAAACAAAAAAGTAAACCTAGATTCGTAATGGGCGGTCTTATATATCTCAAAGCATTCTTCTAGTCAACCATGGATTGAGAGAAAAATCATAAGTAATAATAGTAACTACTTACGATTTTTGTTAAAAACTTAAATAAACTATGTTCGTCTGAAAACTCTGAATAATTTATATTATTTAGTTACATTTTAATCCCCACTACAAGTTCCAAGCCTAATTTCCACATTAATTTCAACAGCAAGTCCCGCTATTTGGGCCGCCGCGACTGTAATTAAAGTAACCAAAAACATGACAATTTATGGCAACACTGGCGCGATAAATTTTTCGAATGACCTCTGAAGTTAGGATTCGGTATCGATGATGACATTGTTGGTAATGCTGTAAAATTTATTGTTAATAATTTTAATACCGGACTCGGTAAAACTCTGAAAAAAAAAAAAAATTATAAACGGACACGTCGACTGCACTTATATTTCCATTATAATATTATGTTCGTTCTATTATTTAGCAAAAATGTTATATTTACTTAGTTGTTGTGGAAATGTATAAATACCGTAATAAATCTACTTTTACCAAGGATTTTTATAGATATAGGTAGTCTAATATATAAAATTCTTTTAATATATAAAATTTCCATGTCACATTGTTAGTTACCGTACTCCTCGGAAACGGCTAAACCGATTTTTACCAAATTTAAATGCGTATTCAGTAGGTCTGAGAACCGACTACTATCTATTTATCATTTTGCAAAACAACGTATGCTGGGGTCAGCTAGTTATTATAATAGATAACTAGCTGATCCGGCAAACGTTGTTTTGCCATACTAAAATGGCTATTAAAAAATAAGGGTTTATCGTAGAAGGGTGAAAATTAAAGATTGTATGTATTTTTGTATGTTGTATCATAAAAAAATAAAAATTCTGTCAAAAAATTTAAAAAAAAATATTTAAGGGTGGACTACCCCTAACATTTAGGGGGATGAAAAATAGATGTTGGCCGATTCTCATAGATACCGGATAAGCACAAAAAATTTCATCAAAATCGGTCAAGCCGTTTCGGAGGAGTTCGATTACGCACCCCGTGACACGAGAATTTTATATATAAATAAATAATAAGTAAATAAATACTTCCGGACTACTCACACAGCATAACTTAACACCAAACTAAGCAGGGCTTGTACTATGGGTAGATGGGTACTAATAGGTGACTGATATACTAAATAGATATATATTTTTTTGTAAATACATACATAATGATACATAGAAAACACCCAGACCCGAAACCAGATTTTGTAGATCGTACAAAATCTAGTCATCCGGCGGGAATCGCCCACCGAGCCACAGAGGTCGTCGAGAAAAAGAGAAATATTCTTAATTTGTGACATTTAAAAAGCATATTTTCCCCCTTACTTTGACATAATGAATGTAGCATAATACCATCATCTTCCTGACCTTATCCAACATTACGTGGGGTCGGCACAACATGTTTTCTCATTCAATTTCCCTCTATCACCCGTCATCTCAACACTCACCTCTCTCTTACACATATCATCTTTCACACAGTCCATCCATCTTTTCTTCGGCCTACCTCTTCTCACATATGTAGCATAATAATACATAGTTTCATAATGGAACTTTTGCATACATTTTTAAGCATAACGATCTATTGCGCACTATTTTCTACATTCTCACTCCGTAAAATCATAGAATTATAGAATATGTAGGTTAGGTTAACTTTATAGCGTAGCGAGCGAGCCGCGGCACAGGCCGTCGAATCTCCAGAAAGCCTGGTCAACGTTTGATTACTTATGCTCTGTTTATTTATGCTAGTAAAAATGATGAGAAAACAGTTATGCGTTTAGTTGTGATGGTAAATTACCATTAGTCTTAAAAACGTTATGCATACATAAATAAATACAAATATTATTGTGCTACTAAATATAAGTAGACCTTTAATTACAAGTACAAAGGGCAATCAATTAATTTATTTATTATAAAAAGCCTTCAATATGTATGTATCGATACCTCTGCTTATTATCTGCCGCTGTTTTATGAAATCAGCATACCACCAGGTGGAAAATATGAAAGCCAGTGTTATGCAAAACGTGGTCACGGTCATAAATCTCTCTACACGCATGGCAACCCTTTTAACCTTTTACAATGAACAAAGATCCCAGTATATTTTAAACCTTGTTATACACGTATAGGGCACAGTTCACAATAAACTTTCCGTGATTTATCATCTGTTTCGTCCAGATAAAATATTAAATTAAGTACTGAAATGGATTCTGTTTAAATGCGTGGTTAAACGGTGTTATATTTTAAGGATATATTTTTAGCGCTGTTTGTTTTTACTGGAAATTTAAAAATGCAATGTAGATATTAGGTCCTTACATATGAAATTGGCGTTTTGTATGGGAGGAACAAAAAGTCGAATATTTTTTAATATAATATATTTAATTAATCAAAGTATGAACCATTATTTTCTATGCACTTTTGCCATCTTATAGGTAGTTCATTGATCCCTTTACTAAAAAAACCAGTCGGACGGGAATCAATAAAATCTTTGAAGGCGATTTGGACTGCCCCATCGGAGTTGAATTTTTTCCCTTGCAAGAAGTTATCCAAATTTCGAAAAAAATGGTAATCTGTTGGAGCAAGGTCCGGGGAGTACGGAGGATGTCTTAGACTTTCCAATTGAAGCTCTTCTAATTTAGTAGCCGTCTGTTGCGCAGTGTGTGGTCTAGCGTTGTCGTGAAGCAGCAGTGGCGTGGAGCGATTGACCAGCCTAGGTTGTGTAAGGATAACTATTAATTAAGTGCAGAATTTATAATGAATCCATTGTACTAAGTTATTTTATTCCGATAATGAATCATTTTAAATAGTTGGAAAACGATATCATTTAAAAATAAATTAGGTTGGAAAGATTTTGTTGCAATAAAATGTATATAATGTAACCATAAATATTCAGTATTTATGTTATTATTTATACAATAGTTAATTAATTTTAAATGTATCGCTTAATTTATTAAAACTAAGTGAATGGTTAGCTGTAGTACTGAGTCGTTTCCGGTTGTCAAACCTAACCTAATATAACGACTCGCGACTTCAGCACAACATTCTGTTTTCTGCGCGTCGTAGCGACTAGACCTCTAAAAGTGAAAAGTGTTGTAGTGGTGTGCTGATGGAGACTGTTTTAAGGTTAGACACTAATTTGTAATAAACTGTGTAAAAGTGATTCATATATTTTTTGAGTGGTCTTACGTAATTTTACTTAGTAACCTATAAATACCCCTCTAATAGCTCAGAAGTGGGATAGCACTCGTGATTTTTGTCCAGATTTATCATCTATATCATAATTAATGGCAAACAAAAAGTTGTGTACCAATGACTTATGTAATATAATAATATTAGCATTTTTTTTTCTTTTACTTTTTCATTTCAAGTTCATTTTAATCTTTTGCTATGATAAATAGGAAGTACTAATTCTTGTTTCTAATTGTAAGTTGCATATCAATTAGCCTCAAATATTAAACAAAAATCACTTGGGCAGCCTGCCTACAAATTGCCTCTGACAATGTCGTCTTGATATCATGCTAAAGAAAATCCAATTCTAGTACTAAAGTAAACGTAAATTGTTCAACTAATCAAAAAATAATAATTTTGTAAGACTGCTCAATCTTGCTTGTATATAAACACAGTTGAACCTATTATTAGGTCATTGTTTACTTGCACACTAGGTTACCTTAATTTCATCACGCCAGTGGGCGGCGGAATTATGTGGGTTTTAAAGGGGTATTTCGAAGACATAATAATTCGCCATAACTAATTTCTTAGCACTTATTATACCTTATTCCTTTTACTGCGTAACGCAAAGCAACACTCAAGTAAAAGTTTTAGTTTGTGTTTAAGTCTAAGTCTTATAAAAACAGGGGTACGGTCGTGTAGCTTCTCAAAAACCTGCAGCGCATAGACAAAGCAATTCGTTAAAATTTAAATGCGTAATTTCTAAAAATCTATTTTATTTCTCATTTAATATATTTTTTTAGATAAAGATATAAGATAAATATCATTTATTTGCAGAAACATGTGTAAATGTATGGTTTACAGTCAAAAATATATGTGTCGGTATCAACATGTATTACCAATTTCGGTGTACAAATTATGATAAATGGCATGCAAGTCACTAAAATATAACCAAATAAGTTTTTAAATTAATATCAAAATAAATACCTACATGTTAGTCCAAAGTTAAAATTTATCATTTCAAAAGTCGTCAATTTTATAATAATATTTGTCAATTAGCAATTTCAATAGCTCCAAATACTTTTCTGGTTAATACATAACTAGAAAAATGAGTTGACCAGTGAGCTGTAGAATTATGGCAAATCTTACTGAGTGATGGTTTTTTTAATGTTTTTGCGGATCTACCAACGCCGGAATTAAAACGGATAAATCATTTCTGAAATTGATTCTGTGGATTTTGGGTTTCCCAGCAGTGTCGCAAATCTACAAAGTTCGCTTTTATGCTATAAAAATAGAGAACATTTGTATACAACCGTTTCTCACCAGTATTTCATTTAATCTTAATTTCAACAATTTTTAAGTTTCATAAATTTAATAAATTTTAATGTTTACTTGTTTAAGTCTGCATACTTCTGCTGCAAAGAAAATACATTTCTTGACTTTGATCAATTAATTACCTATACAAATGTCTACATAAGTCTGTGGGTCTATGTAGGTTAAATGTCTGTCACGTGTTTGTCACATGTGTGTCACGTGTGTGTCGCGTGTGTGTCACATGTGTGTCGTGTGTGTGTGTCACATGTGTGTCGCATGTGTGTAGCACATGTGTGTGTCACATGTGTGTAGCACATGTGTGTGTCGCATGTGTGTGTCACATGTGTGTAGCACATGTGTGTGTCGCATGTGTGTAGCACATGTGTGTGTCACATGTGTGTGTCACATGTGTGTAGCACATGTGTGTGTCACATGTGTGTAGCACATGTGTGTGTCGCGTGTGTGCATCACGTGTGTGTGTCACATGTGTGCATCACATATTTGAGACAGGTATGTACTTTCGTGTAAGTAATCCATGTGGAGAGACGTATGTGTGATACAAGATACAAAATCATTTTTTTTCCATAGTTTGGTTTTACAAAACTTAGACATAACATGGTACATAACATAGTAGTTTCAATATTATTAAATCTATATGAATAAAAATGAATTGCTGCTCTTTAGTCTGACTAAAACTCAAGAACGGCTGAACGGATTTTTCTTGTCTTAGTCTTAAAATGTTCGTGGAGGCCTAGGGAAGGTTTAGAAGGCGAAAAAAAAAATCGAATAATTGCCGGGGAAAGAAATTGAATAAAAACCCGTGCGAGGCTGGGGCGGCCCACTAGTAATACAGAAAACTCTATACATGTATCGAACAACAGCTCAATCGTTTATTTTGAGTTTCAGACATATCGAGACAGTTGAACCAGGCATCACCCGGTCCCCCGTACATATCCATGTGGGAGGTGATTCAGCCGGAGTGGAAAGTCGTTATACGAACAAATATTTATTGAAATAACCACCAGGATCAACGACATCGTTATAAGAATGATGATATTTCGAAATTATCAACCCGATCATTGCTCATGAGGGGCAATGATTGATTACGAGGGTTTTGTCGTTATAAGAACGAGGATATTTCGAAATTATAAACCCGATCATTGCTCATGAGGGGCGATGATTCATTACGAGGGGATACCGTTATAAGAACGAGGATATTTCGAAATTATCAGCCTGATCATTTCCCATGAGGGGCTTCAAGCTGTGTCGAAGTAAGGCGTGAGACTAGGCGTAGGCACCGTCGTGTAAGCAACTCTAGCAGCAAAGTCAAAGTCAGAGTTAAAACCTTTGTTTTTTCCTTAGAAGCACATGGCCTACATGGACGGGTCAACTTAAAATTAATAAAACTAATTATTTTAAAACAAAAATAAAATATCATGAAAAAAAACATTGTCTTGACAGTTCGCTTTAATGTTTTATACTGAGTTGAGAAAGCAAATCGAACAACACAGCTTTATCAGTTATTACAATTTTGTAGTTATTACAATTAAGAATAAGAATAATGTTTATTTGCAAACATGGGTTACAATTTAATTACAAATAGATGTTCAGTTGTTACAGTTCCATACATGTTTTGTTTATTTAGAGCATGCAAATATTTTATGTAAATAATTCAAGGAAAATATTTAGAAAAACAGATAAAATTACGGAAAATTAATTATAAGTAAAATCATTCTATATGTCAGATTCAATTAAATTCAATTTCAATTATAATTTTATTTATCAGTCAAAAACTCATTTACGTGATAATAACATTTAAGGGTCAAAAGTTTATGGAGTTCGTTCTTAAACATTGTCAATTGTAACTCTTTTATATTTTTGGGTATTTTATTGTAAATTTTAGGTGCCATTCCTAAAAAACTTTTGCTCACTAGTGCTGTGTTTGCTCTAACAGGGCACTGGCGCAGTTCATCCCGTCTACTGCGTGTGTGTGACGGTATTGTTCAAATAAATTTAGGTTACATTTAACGAAGACGGAAACCTCGAAAATGTAGAGCCCCGGCAACGTTAATATGTTTAATGACTGAAAATATGTCTTACAGCTTTCTGTGGGTTTTGGAAAATTTTGGAGTTCTTATAACTAACTATAATAATATAGTTCATAAATTATTTGCCTAGTTTTTTCTTTTTTATTTGTCTGAAGGTAGGAATTAGCAATTTTTCCTTACCTCTCGTGTTAATACTATGAAAGTGGCTAAGTAAACCAGTCTAGCCGTACCCTCATCTGTGATATATTCCATTAAGTCTACCTGCAAGGTCTGCAATTTGGAGTTCCCACTGTAGATCAGAATCAATATGTAAACCTAGGAACACTGTTGAGTCAACGAGCTCGAGAATTCCATCGTTTAATATGATTTTTGTAGCAAATTCTGTAACATTAGGGAGTTTGAATGTAATACATTTAGTTTTTTTTTCTGTGTTTAGCAGTAAATTAATAACAGTAAACCAATTTAGTACTTGTGACAGTAAGTTACTTACATCGTCCGAATTATTTTTATTCGAAAGAAGATATCATCATTTTAAGAAAGAAGTATCATCAGCAAATAAGACTATGCCACAAAGGTCTTTAGCAAAATACGGGAGATCATTTACATATACCTAAAACAAAGAGGCCCAAGTATTGATACTTGTGGAACCATTAAATTGAATTTTTGATCCTGATTTTTCATTACCTACTTGAACCATTTTAATTCTATCGGTCAAGTAGGAATATAGAAGCTCAAGGGCTTTGCTGTGAATGCCGTAATGCTTTATTTTTAACAAGAATTTAATTTATAATTTTAATTTTCAGACACAATCAAAGGCCTTGGAGAGATCACAGTACACGTCGATAGTATTCTGCGCTCTAAAATGTGCTTTATTAATAATGTTTCAGCATTAGTAGTTGACCTACCTTCGGGGAAGCCAAACTGGTTGCTATGCAGAAGTCTGTTGCGATCAAAATTATTAAAAGTTGTGTTAAAATATTTTTTTTTCAAAGATTTTACTCATTACGGAAGAACTAAGATAGGCCGATAATTTTCAAGATCAAATTGAATACCAGATTTATGAAGAGAGACAAGCTTGCCATACTTATGAGATCCGGGAAGATCCCAACATCGACACAGCTGTTAAAAATGAAAGCCAGAAGGGGGGGCAATATCATTAACATATAATATTACCTATTGAGATATTCCAAAGATCCTTTTTTTTGTATTTGATGTTGAGATATTTAAATGTTTTCACTATGCAGCCAGCAGTTTCATGAGTAAAGTAGAAGACTTCAGCTCATGCATCAACGGATGCCTATAATAGTTCCACAGCCTTAAAAGTAGATGAGTTTAATAACTGTGTTATAGTTTTCGGAATATTATAAAAAAAGAACTTTCAAAAGCATTGGCAATATCATTGACTTTGATTGATCTTTGACTAAGATATTCATATTAATTTTTAACTTTATCTGTTTACTACGGGTTACTGCCTATCATTATTGATAAGCTTCCAAGTGGTTTTAACTTTATTTGAAGAGTTGATAATTTTATTCTTAGGAAAATTAGATTTTGCTTTGTAGCATACTTGTTTAAACAATTTTCCGTAATTCCTGACATTATGTGATGAATTTTTCATCATTTAGTTTAGATTCTCTTTCGGAGTACAGATCATATAATTTATTTCTACTTTGATATAAAATACGTTCATTGGTTTATTGGTTATGGGTCTGTATGTAAATTCTAATAACTCATTATGACCTCGTTCAATATAAAACTTAACACTCTGACCATAGTGGTCTGAATTAAAATGTTTGACTACTATGTTACTATTGGAGACTGAGAGGTAGATATGTTATTTATGCATAAAATAATTTACCATATTAAAACAAATTAATTAATTAGTCTGTCTGCAAGAGTATTATTAATAATGTCTCCACATACAATAATACTTTTATTACAAGTAAATATTTTCAGTAAGGCCTCCTTGGTATCCTCCTTATATCCTCGAAGGTTGCCCGATCCGCAATCGGAGCTCGATAAACGCAAACACAAATATGTCGCTTAAGTTCCACACAAGACATCACTCAACACGTCTCGTCACGTCACTTAGCAATATCTTACGTTCTTTAAATTTAAGAATGTTTTTAACCAGAATAACAATTCCGCCTCTAATAGCGGTACTTCGTTTGAAACTACTATCACATGAATAATTACTGTAATATGGTATTGACTGATTACATGTGATCCAGTGTTCTGAGATATGCACATAATATCTACATTAAAACAATATCAAAATAATTCTAATTTCAGAATTTTGCTGGGTAAACCTTGGATAATTTGGTGGACTACAGGTAACTGCAAGTTTGCAAAGTCAGTCTAAATTATGGTCAGCTAACTTTGTTAAATTTACGCCCTCATTAGCAGAATAACTAGCTAAAGATATAGGGCTCGTCAGAAAACTTTGCTATAGAATAATTATAACTGTGCCACAAATATTGTATGCTAATATTTACCAAGAAAATTCTTGTTCTGGTTGTTAAGATACAAAGATATCTTTAAAGATATAATATCTTAAGATACCTCTCATCATAAAAAAAACTGTTACTTATAAAAATATAAGAGTCCAAATATAAAGCGTCACTATGACGGCATGTCAAGTTGTAAAGTAGTAAATGTATATTACTTAAATGTCTATTTTGTTTTATACTCAATGACTTTGAGTATGGCAAGGCACATAATATAATCAATTTGCCTAGACCACATTCTAATTTTTGAAGCAATACCTCAAAAAGCTGTAAAATATCCAACCGCTTAACATTTGTTTAATCACTTAACTGTACTATTCATATGGTCAATTTATCAAAACTAACATCCTCATCAATACAATTCGTGATAGTACTAGTTGCAGCGTTTATAAAGCAGTTATTAATCACAATCTGAGTCAAAAGGTCATATAAAAGTGAGCCCACTCCGTTGCCAATCCTATCTGAATAAATCACAGTTTTCTGGGTCTGACAGCAGGTGTCCTGCTTTACCGTAGACTGTGTAGATGGTAAACCTAAGCCTTCAGCTCACATCGGAGAAGGCGAAGGCGCCGCCACAGGAGAAATGACTTCATGTTCCAAAGTCAGCGCCAACTCCTGTCCTGCGCCAGCGTGAGAGGCAGAGTGTGAGTGTGAGGTGTCTGGCTGGTCCGTTTGAGTGCTGCTGCTACAAGCTTGCACATAAATGGATGTATTATTGACTAGGTCTACGTATTTACTAAGTTTATGGCAATTGTCTTTCAGCCTCTATCATAGCTTGCTGGTATTTACCAGACGCATTTTGCAATTCCTTTTCCAAGGAAACAAATTTGCCTGACATATTATCTGTTTTGAATTTCTTCCTATCAAATTGTAGCAAGAATTTAATGCTTCCTCCATGTTCCATTTACATTTTCTTTGCTTATTCTTGTATTATTTATAATTCGTAAATTGTTATTTCTGATTTCTTTATAAAATTAAATAAATTGAACATATTTTTTAAAATTTTTTTGCTCTCTCTTATGACCGGTGTTAGGCTCAAGCGATGAGGAGAAGTAAGATCGTCTATGGGCATATTAACAGAGCATTGTAGCTCCGTTTGCAGATCCAAGCTAGCAAAACTCATCGCTGAAGTCAACGGCTTAGATAAGCGATCAAAAATATATTGTTTTTCATCATGTTTTAATGAAATTGTATAATTATTTAGATTAACACGGTAGATGTAGTTCATGTTAGTTAAGTTTAATTAGGAAAGCATTGTCATTGTGATCTGTGCATTAAAATATGATTTAAAAATATTTCTTAACAATTAAGATCTCTCTCGCGTAGGGACTAGCTCCAACAGGATGGTCGAGCTGTAAGGATAACTATTAATTAAGTGCAGAATTTATAATGAATCCATTGTACTAAGTTATTTTATTCCGATAATGA
The DNA here is from genome assembly GCA_929108375.1 of Gymnoscelis rufifasciata. Taxonomy (NCBI): domain Eukaryota; kingdom Metazoa; phylum Arthropoda; class Insecta; order Lepidoptera; family Geometridae; genus Gymnoscelis; species Gymnoscelis rufifasciata. The sequence continues at coordinate 11,240,251 of OV815318.1, read as the reverse complement.
ATCATTTTAAATAGTTGGAAAACGATATCATTTAAAAATAAATTAGGTTGGAAAGATTTTGTTGCAATAAAATGTATATAATGTAACCATAAATATTCAGTATTTATGTTATTATTTATACAATAGTTAATTAATTTTAAATGTATCGCTTAATTTATTAAAACTAAGTGAATGGTTAGCTGTAGTACTGAGTCGTTTCCGGTTGTCAAACCTAACCTAATATAACGACTCGCGACTTCAGCACAACATTCTGTTTTCTGCGCGTCGTAGCGACTAGACCTCTAAAAGTGAAAAGTGTTGTAGTGGTGTGCTGATGGAGACTGTTTTAAGGTTAGACACTAATTTGTAATAAACTGTGTAAAAGTGATTCATATATTTTTTGAGTGGTCTTACGTAATTTTACTTAGTAACCTATAAATACCCCTCTAATAGTTGTTTAGCCGCTAGCTTTTCCATCATGGTTTGCAATTGCTGACAATAGACATCAGCCGTAATAGTCTGGCCAGATTTGAGAAAACTGTAATGAACAATACCGGCACTAGTCCACCAAACGCTTACAAGTAAATTTTTTGGGGTTAATTTTCGCTTGGGGCAGGATTTGGCTGGCTGGCCAGGATCCAACCATTGCGCTGAGCGCTTCCGATTATCGTAAAGAACCCATTTTTCATCACAGGTAATGATTCGGTTTAAAATACCTTCATTATTGTGCCGGTTTAGTAATGTAACGCAGCAGTCGACGCGCGTTTGCCGGTTTGCTTCAGTCAATTCGTGAGGTACCCACCTTTCAAGCTTTTTAATCTTCCCAATTTGCTTCAAGTGAATTAAAACAGTTTTATCACTAACACCGCAGCCTGCAGCTAACTCGGACGTGGTTTGCGATGGATCCGCTTCCACAATAGCCTTCAACTCTTCATTATCAACTTGAGTCTCAGGCCGTCCACGGGGCTTGTTCTGCAAGTCGAAATTTCCAGAACGAAAACGTTGGAACCAAAAACGAACTGTGTTTTCTTTTGCAACACGACCGCCATACACATCATTCACCCTTCGAGTTGTTTCCGCAGCACTAGTGCCACGGCGGAACTCGTACTCGTAAATAATGCGATATTTTAAGTTTTCCATTTTGTAAAATGAGTGACGCAAACAGAAAAAAACAGAAGAAAAAAAACAAATGAATGACGATCATCGAAGCACAAATACATGAGTCTATAGCTGTACAAATTTGAATTTGGAATTCCTTACCAAAGAGGAGAAATTTGTGATTAAAGTGGCCAGTACGAAAAACGCCAATTTCATATGTAAGGACCTAATATTTAATGTGGAATGTAAATACTGCAATAAATTAGCTTCTATTTAGAATTCTAAAGGGATGATATAAAAATAAACTGCATAGCTTTTGCTTTGGCTCAGCGATGCTATTCATGAAAGTACATTTTTTTTTATTACGAAAATTTAAGTAGGTATGTCATCATCATCATCATCACCCTATTAACGTTCCCACTGTTGGGACACAGGGACTTCTCTCTTTGACTAGAGAGATTAGGCCTTAATTTACCACGCTGGCCAAGTGCGGGTTGGTGAATGTCACATGCCCTTCAAACTCTTTTAAAGTTCTCAGAACATGTCGGTTTCCTCACGATGTTTGCCTTCACCGTTAAAGCACGTGTTTAAAGCGCACATAAATTTCTCAAGAAGAAAAATCCAGAGGTGCGTGGCGGGGTTTGAACCCACGACCTTCGGAATGAAAGTCGAGTGTCCTCCCACTTAGCCAACACGGCTTTAGTAGTAGGTATGTATTTGAATATAATTATTTTATACATTTATATACAATTAATATTTTCCTTTTTACAAACGAAACCTTTGATATGATTTGAGACGACGAGAGCTAAATACTTAATTTAAAAGAAATTAAAAATCTCGTTTTATCTCTTATTAATATTTACACAATAGAGTCTTTGCTTATTCCATTCAACAAAGGCAATACTGTTAATAAAATTTACGGCTGGAAACATAGCGATAATTTTGCGGTCACACGACCAAGTTACGCGCGCAATAAATCCGCCATGTTGTTTTCATTAAACGTCAAAATAAAATAACCACAGAACATAAACTTCACACTCTCGCCAGCCGCAACACTCTTGCACTATGGATATAAATCAATATCTATGATATTAGTTATGGTTTGCGGTATTTGTATCCTATACAATGCCTATTGTGGTTTCAATTATCTAGGAACATATTTTATAAGAATATTAATATTTTGTATGAAGGATCTGGAGGAGGCCTTTACCCGAGAGGGGTCCTATAACTATCCTATAACTATGGACGAAAATGAGAAATAATTTAATCACGATTTAATATAAAAAATAATAACAAAAATGCATTATTAAAATAATTGAATATCTTATCTGACATTGATCTATAAACTAATTAAACACGTATGTATAGTGATATCCACGATTGACTTGTAAATATCTTTTAACGTTACGGAATAAAGAGGGTTTTTTATTTTATTTTTATTATATATTAATATTTTTTAGAAGGTTTTGCAAAGACACATGTTGCCGATAAAATTCATAAAATCATTTTAAAAGTCATAATTGACAAGGATTTTATTATTTACCACCACCAACCACTTTCAGCTTACAAAAATTGCTTAAAAATCTTCCGATCATTGCTAACATACAGAAAGATGCCGAAGGAGCGACACGGCGGTGGAGTTTAATTAATATTCTTAGTAGAGAAAAAACTACGTTTGCAACACCATTAAAATACCAGAATCCTCCTCGTTGTTACGTTCAAATAAAACACGCGTCGAATTTTCTTATCCACGTTATTCTAAAAATTATATCGTCATTTGATAAAAAAAAATATATTACATTTTTTTAATAATTGTACCTATTTTTTTTCATTTATTCTCCGTAGGAGGTCACTGTTACACTTGGTAACGTCAATCACGTAGAACAGTTACAAAATCATATTTTACACCTTAAGATTACAGTAAAACAGTCAGGACTTTATAGACAAAACAGTCTGTTCTCTTAACAATTAATTTTAAAGTTTTTAAGTACCTACATACCTATATACAGGGTGTGTCGCATATCATAAACAATGGATAATCTGTCAAGGGGCCTAATTAATTGAACGTATTAATATATTACCATTTGAGCTATGTAAATGTTTTGGAATAATCACAGAAAATCAGATACGACGAACAACCGAAATGTTTTTATCCCCAACAATGCTAGAACATACATATTTATGCGGGAACAAATGACCCAACATAACTCCGCGAGTATTTCTCACAAATCAGAATAAACGGCTTTTCCGTATATTCTGAACTAGCAACCCTCTCTGACTTCCTCCCCCGAAATTGTGAAGGGTTATTGTTTAATTTAATGCAGATAGTGGTCGGTCGTAATTATTATTTGTACCATATATCAATATTAATAATGTAAAGCTGAATAGTTTGTTTGCTTGGTTGAAATAGCTAACCTCAGAAAAGGAGGTACGTTTTTTTTTGTCTTGTTTTTTTATGCTTGATAAGACTTCACTTGACCACAATCTCACCTAAAGTAAAGTGACGATGTGGTCGAAGATGGGACAAGAAGACCTAGAAGGTAGATAGCTTCTCCGGTACACATTGCGAAACACAAAAAAATATATTTTTGAATATAATTAATAATATATGTAAATACCTCAATAAACATTTCCGGACAATCCACACAACAACATCTAGCCCCGTGGTAAGCTCTAAGCTTGTGTTACGGGTACTAGACTAGACATCCGATATACTAAAATATATATAAATATCTTAAAAATAAATATAAGGGGGGTATAAATATAAATATAATATAATCCGATACAACGAACGTGATTTTTATAGTTTAGTAGTAAGTTAAGCGACGGTGAGCGAGAATTGGATGGGTGACCGTTCTAACTGCATCTTTTTGCGCATTATGTTTTTGTTTTTGATTTCAAAATGTGGATAATCTGTTCACGTAACCTAATTCTATACCTAGGTATAGAATGAGTATTTCTCATACGTATCAAATTTATTGTAATTGTCATTACACGGAAAAACATCGAGTAAATTGGTAAAGGTAATTCACAGGTTTGCTTACTTATAAGAAGCGGATACACATAATATCGTTGCAATCTGAATACTACTCGTTTTTCAAATTATTATTTAGTCGTTTGTTCTGAAAGTAAAATAAAATGAATTGTTTTAACAGGAGGATAAATGAAAAGTCTTAGCCTTACTGGAGTCAGTTTGTTTGCCTGCAAATGAAGATATTATTAATTTAATTGTTTTTTTCCAAACCGGAAATGGGAACGGGCAAAGCAACGTTTGCTAGGTAGATTGGAAAACAAGCGGCATTCATTCCAAAACTATCATCAGAATGTCAAGTAATTTCCAAAAAATTAGGAACTTACATGACATTCTAGGAAACCAAAATCCCAAATAAATAAACTAAAGATTTTGCTCATAATTATGCACACCTCAAACCAAAGTTATGCCAATCATTCCCAGATTTCGTTTAGAATACCTTCCGATAAACACAAAGTTTTGGGTACCCAAAATCAAACTGTCATTAAAATCCGCATAACTAAACTCGAACTAAATGCAAACTCTATTGTCTATTCCCCGAGAGCTCAACTGTATCGAATACGATCAATTTATCGGCATGAAGTTGTTGACAGATGCTTACGTTTTGAAATTAGAACTAGGTCTTGTTTGCTTCTGTTCAGTTTGAGGTTCACATTTTACGTGATGACGGAACTCTTTTGTTCTTTTACTACTCAGAGGAATAGTTTTATTTGTATCTAAGTTTTGAAACAAATAAAATTAGCTTAAGTGAACCGTCAAAATTTTATTTTTTTATTACTTTCTTGTTGAACAACGTGTTCTCGTATTAGATAAATAGTCGAAAAGTGCATGTTTAAAAGTCAGATAGAATATCACATAGTATATTGACGTTGACTGCATCATTGGCGTTATGGGCCTAGATCAGCTTGCTGCGCTGGAGGTAGAGGCTTCGATTCCCACCGAGGTGTCAAGTGTTTGTATGTTCTGCAAGCATTTTTTCCTTGGTATGGGTGTTTAATGAGTATAATAAAAAAAAATCTATGTATAAAAGTCTTATTATATATTAAGTAAGTATATCAGATGTCTAGTACCCGAAACACAAGCTAAGACGGGGCTAGATGTTGTTGTGTTGATTGTCCGGAAAAAAATATTTATAGGTAACAGACAAACATAATGAAATTTGACAGTCGATATCCAAGGACTTCAATGCAATACATGTTACACATGGATAAGCTATGATGTACCCAATCTCTCATTATCCTTGTAATTAATTACACGCGTGATTTTACGCGCACAAATTTTTAATAACAATTAACCATCAGCTGAAATTGACTGTCAATTCGATTGAAGTAATTGCCCAGCTTCAATGAAAGTGCCCTGTTGCAAATCGATCACTCGAAATCACACTATTGAATCGGAATCGTTTGATATCCCGATTCATTACGGCTGTATTCAGTTCTCGGCAATAATCGAGTATCGAATTGAATATCGAGTCTTCCATCGGTCTCAGTGGGTTTGTATGATTAAGTGCTATTATTAAGGTATTTCCAAGTATTTATTTTATAAAACTATTAGATTTTTAATTTAGTAATCGTGCCCGTCCCGTGGTTCTGCTTGTGTTTTATGTTCCTTCGGAAATTTCACTTTTTAACAGTAGTCTAAGTTATCCTTAGGTACGATTTCCGGTATCAAATTGAATATCGACAGCACACAAAACAGACGGTTGTAACAAAACAGTAAAAAAATTGATTTTTTTTAATAGTAAAACAATTCGAATATGTCGTCGAATACTCATAAAATTATTTTATATTATCTACCGTGATTGGTATCACAAATTTATTAGCTACGTTGCCAATCAGGGTGTAACAAAAGTTTCGGTCGGTATGAGAAGGTCTGAAGATATGTACAATCGATACCGAAATAAAAATAGTGTTTGTTTTTATTTTTAAAGAAATCCGTGTTCTTTTTACGCAAAGTACAAGTTTTATTTAATGTATGAATTCAATTTTTTACTTTCTTTGATAAAATTGATGACATTTGTTACATCGTTGTTGGCGTATCTTATTGCTAACTTATGCAGGATACATAGCAAAATTCGATCAATTACATCCCACTTTTATCCACTCAGGGTTAAAAAATAAACTAAAACACGCTTGCTCCTAAATATAAACCAACCCACCCCGAGCCAATAACAACATACGTCTGTTATTAGCTTATCGAAATATCCCAGTAATTTTAATTTGTTTTTATCAAAGCCCTCACGAAATAAAACGCTCATTCTACTGAAATAATTTACATAATGCTCGGATAACTTAGCTGATATAAATTTATGGTTATTGTAAGTGTTTTTATGACTGTAGTGCCCATAAAATTTCATCAATCACTTACAAACACATACACATACGCACATAATAAAATTTTACAAATAGGCATTTTCGCTTGACGTTGACATAATAGTTACAATACAGAATAGTAACTAGTTTATTGCCCAATACAGAATAGTAACTAGTTTATTTTATTAACTAGTTTAGTGCTACCCGCGGAACGACATTTTCCCGCGGCAAAAAGTAGCATAATATGTCCTTTCTCAGGCTCTAGAAAATCTATGTACTAATTTTCATTTAAATAAGAGTTTTTCGTGAAAGAGGAACAGTCAGAGTTACTTTCGCATTTATAATAGGATCATAAACAATTACGATGACTCACTCTCATTAAAAAATCAATATGATTGAATCCCATTTTTACAATCATAAATGTCAAAGTAATCAATTAAAACAAATAAACGAAATGTGTTTGACACAATTGAAATGGGGTAGTTTATAACCTCCTTATAATTCTACAAGGTGTTTCAAAATTGGCATGTAGAGCGTAAAGGGTGAGAATGGCACGCACCAGGCAATTTTTTTCGCCTCTCTCTAATCTCTAGGCCTTGTTAAGCCTCATATCAGTTATCATAATTAATTTTTTTTTACCCATTGAATTATTTAAAAAAGTGTGTGTGTGTGTCAGCTACGACGCACGATTGGAGTTTACTTCTTACGAACGATATTATGATATAATTCCTAAAATTTCCATACCGGGCCTTATAACTCAAATCGTTTCTTAAGGAGTAAACTCCAAAAAGATAAATAAAATCTTTTACCACTCTTTATTAGTGATTATCATTATGACACTAAATGATAGGATTTACGTTAAATGTTTCATCTCATTTATCTAATAAAATATAAAATAATAATTTAAGGCTGTCGCTCACAAAAACATTGAACTACAGTTGTAAACTTTAAAGATTATTTCTCGACTAATGAGCTTCCAAATCCAAAAATAGTAGAACAAAAAATACTCATTACCTAACCTTTCGACCCCCCCTCCGCTTTATACCTATGTACAAATTTTAAAACATCTTGTATATCTAGCTCCTGTTAAAAGTTACATGCCTAGTAATTCCACATTGATACTAAATCTCCACAAATAGGGCAAAACACTCGGCATTAAAAAGTTTCAGCACAGCCTATGCCTATGTATACCACAAAGGTTCGACGCCATCAAACCTTCATGGCATTTTTATAGACCGTATCGTTTATGAGTTTCTTTTATGAGCTGTACCTAGGCTTATACAGGGTGTTATGCCCCAGTTAGGAGTTATAGGCGAATACGGATATCCTGATATGAGATGTGCTTGACATAATATGTTACACAGATAATTCCTTACATAGAGAGATGTCAATAGGAAGCTGGGTCATGATTGTAGAATTACTATTAGCCAAACACGTGACTTTTTTGGTTGCATGACTCGTATCTGTTTACTGAACGAATTATTTTGAATTCATTTCGTGTATTCAAATTGATATGTTTTTCTTAATATATGGTTATACATGTATATCGTTGGGACAGCAGTGTTCCGAAAGGAGTAACTAGTTTATTTTACTCTCACATTACTGATGCGTTTTCATTAGTTGATTTTAGCGTTCAATTTGTAAACAATATGTAAAAATTCCGTTTAATAATTTTAAAGGTCTTTGTATCCGACAAAATAATAAAAAATGCGCTACCGCGCCTATACTCTTAAAATGACACAATCCATTGTTAACTGCAATAAAAACCTTCCATCTAACAAATCGAAATTTAAGGTCCGTAATTTAAGTAAAAAAAAAGCATAAAAATAAACCAAACGAAGTGCCTTTCTGATTTTATAGATTCAACAAGCAATTCAAATGTTACAATGCCATTATAGATTCTCTCGTACATAAATGGATGACGGGATCTGTCTATAAACCTTAAATCTGCCCATAAAGAGACCAGTGGATTCTCGCTTGTCATTTTTCAGCCTTGGGTATTTATTCATGAGTTTGTAACACGGGAATGGTTTATATTACAGGGAAATCTGAGCGTTTCCCCCTGAATTGGCTGTTTACTGCTTCACACTGTATGTTCGAATAATAAGTAGTCCGTACCGCTATATTTTGAAGCGAAAATGAGTATAGATTTTTGAAAAAGATTTTATACCTATGTATGTGTTTCGCTCAACGTTCTGCATGTTAATCCGTAAAAGCTTCAGGGTCTAAAGGGGTTCCATTTTGACATACCTACTAGTCTGCCATTTTGCCATGAGTTTCATCACTGGCCGTAGAATCATTTTGAATCTATGTGGGCAGGAGCCGACATTTTATAGTTTTTTCAACCCAAATATCTCAGAAACCGTACAAATTTGAGGTTTGGTTCCTTTTTGATTGTCTGAATTTACTCTGTCGATTGATATGCGTTTCATCACTGGCCGAAACATCATGTTTTTTTATTCAAAATGGCGGACTAGTAGTTATGCCAGGTGCTCAAACGGGGTTCTGACTAAAATGTCAGAACCCTATTTGAGATTTGTTTGAATATATTTTATAAGACGCATTAATAATAATAATAATAAATCATTTATTCACAAAGACATGGTTTACATAATTGGATGATACAATAGAACTTACATACAGAACAGCACATCTTGCTTTGTTAACAAATCGAAATTCACTAATCATTTAAAAATTGAAAATTGAATGAATCACTAATCATTTAAAAATTAAATAACACAAACCATACTTATATATTGTTTTTGTAGGTTAGGTGGTCAAATGCTGTTATTACTATTCGTTTAAAGGTTAAGTCAAAAATAATAATATAATATAATAGTTATAAGTTTTATTTTAAGATTGTTTTCTTCATTTTGTGATGCAAAATAAAAATTATTATTTTTTTAAGCATTTATTTCCATAAATACACAGAGTATGCTTGGAATGTCAAAGAAAACTTTAAGATAAATTAATCGTTGCCTAAGTCAATTAACAAATAAACTTAACTTACAAGTAAATCATGGAAATAAGATTGTCTTGACAGTTCACTTCAAATTTTTAAACACTGATGTTGAGAAGGAAATATAACAACACCGGATGGGCGTCACAAGATGTCTGCTAATTCACGGTGATTTCAAAAATGTTTCAATATCTTTTGTTATTCTTTCTTTTCACAAAACGGGAAAATATTTGTTCGACCGTAATGATGTTTTCTTTACTTTTTTGTGAATTTGGTATGTTCGGGTTCTGATTGATTTCAATTTACCTTATTTGTTGAGCTTTGTGATTCCAATGAATATAGGACGGGGGAAATAAATTTGTTGCGTGAAAGCGGATATGCGGATTCATGCAAGCTCTTAAAATCGAGTGCAAAAATAATTTCAGTCAAAAGAGAACGTTGGAACTGAAAGCCGAGATATGAAATGGTTTATTGACAAAAATAACTCGTCAGCGAAATTGGTATTGGAAATCTGTACCTACCTATCTACACGTATTGATCCATAAAAATTTCAAACATCAAGGATTTTTTTATGCCATCCTATCCTATAATCTAACCGATATATCCTATCATGTATCTAACCTATCATTAAAAAATCCCCAAGGAAAGTAGATAGGTACAGGTAGGTAGTTAGGTAGGTACAGATTCCCAATATAGGATAGGATTCCTATATGTATATCTATATAGGAAAGGATAGATATTATCTCACCTGTACACATGTAAAGTGACGATGCGATCTAAGATGGGAAATGAAGATCTAGGAGATACCTATTTACTCTTTCTTTAAAAATACCTAGGTTGTAATCCAAAGGAAAAACAGATACAAGATACGTAGACGTAGACTATCTTACATTGATATCATTTTACAAATCGGACCAGTACTGAGATTTGCGTCAAACAAACAATCAAACAGTCTATTTAGCTTTATAATATTAGCATAAATACTTATTCCACCTGTAGAGGAATCTGCTGCCATAGCTTTAGCCCTCATAATGTCATGTTGTGGCAATTATAATTGTGTACCTACAAGAAGTATCTGCGGCTGATTAAGTTAAAATTAGTTCGCAGTGGTTTGCAGTTCTTTCCAACCGAAATAACTCACTGATTAAAAGCGGTATGAGTTCAGCTGCTGTGTATGTTTGTCCTAAGGCTAAAATGATACTAATAGTTTAAAAGTAAACAAAGGGATTGACTGCCTCAGTGGCGCGGTGGGCGAAGGTCCGCAAACGGCGCAAGAGATAGTGGTTTCGATTCCCGCCGTGAGGTAAAGTGTGTATGTTCTGCAAGCACTTTGTCCTTGGTGTGGGTTTTTAATTTTTATAATAAAAATATCAATGTATGTTTGTATATTATATTAAGCATATCAGATGTCAAGCTTAGAGCTTACCACGTAGGCTTAATGTTGGTGTGTGAATTGTCTGCAAATATTTATATTTATACACTACTTCCTTGATCAGAACACAATTCTAAAATCAATGGTTATAATAGTACAACTATTTAATCAATGGTACATCTATTGCCTACTCGATATTGTAAGATCAACTTTGTAATAAAAGCTACTATATTTTACCAACCTAGAGCATGTACGTACATTAATCTCGCAACTGAACAATAGTTTAGTTAATCCTGCTTGCTAATGCACTTGCAGCCCTGATATGACGAACGGGAATACCACTTCCGATGTTGTGGAATATAGTGGATATTATCTACTCCATAGCTTGTAGACTTCATTTTGTGAGTGTTTGAAATTTATTTTCCGACCAACGTTTTAAATTTTACACTGTAGCTTGTAGACTTAATTTTGTTTAGCGTTTGCATTTTGTTATTTTGAATTTTACACTGAAGCTTGTAGATTTTATTTTGTCAGCGTTAAAATTTTATTTTGTTTAACTTCTTTTTTGTAATCATTGTTGACAAATGGTCCTTCTGAAGCTCGATGCATTATTATAGACCTTAGAATCATGAACAGTCTCAGTCTAGTTCTATGACCTACTGTGAAGATCATGATGGGATTAATAAAGAAACTTTTACTATGCATTTGACTGCAAAGGAATATCCCTTAATCATTAGCAATTGTAATCAATACCTTCTAATCTGTGAGACTAATATTGCATCGTTATTCAAACTTTGCCATAAAAGCAAACATATTTTACCAAACGAAGCCCTGCGCTATCTATTACGCTATAATCCGAAGGCTTGTACGTACATTAATCTCGCAACTGAACAATAGTTCAGTAATCCTGCTCGCTAATGCACCTGCAGCCCTGATATGACGATCGGGAATGTTCCACTTCCGATGTTGTGGAATATTGTGTAAATCTACACTGGAGCTTGTAGACATTTAGTGAGCGTTTGAATTTCTTAAAATATTCATCGTTTTTTCATCGATATTTTACAAGACAAATAGTCTTCAAGCAATATCCGTGTAAATAAATTTAAAAAAAATGTTTATTTCAGACACTGTCCATATTTGTTTTTTTTAATAATACACACAATTGAAAATTAATGAGAGCAAAATGTGCAGACACCGATCAGTTAACAAAATTAGTACCTTCACTAATCACCCTCTGCAGAAGACTAAATATCTTCTTACTACTTCCACAGTGGAGAATAAATATCTTCTCCGACGAATTAATTAAATTAATTTGGATCTTCGTGTTTCACTAAAGATCTTATAAAATTAAATTAAAAAAGAAAATGGATATTTGTAGAAGAATAAGATTTAATTTGATATTTGTCATCGGATTTGCTCATTGAAGTGGCAGACATATGGCATGTTTAACAAATACCTGTTAGAGCAGCGTTCGGCATCCAACAAAAAAGAGTAATAAAGTTGTGTAGTCGACTCACTGTAATTGCAATTATTATATTATTGGATTCTTCACGAATTCTTCTTCATCAAAGAATATATAATTTATCCATGTTATCAGTACGGATAACACAATAGCGATATTTGGGACTGCTAAATCAGTTACGAATTGTTCAACTGTTAAATAAGCTACGTATAGGAAGGTTATTGTTTGTTTATTTCCAATTATTTTCCACAATAGAAAATAAGTTATTAAATGTGAATTGAATTACTGACCCCGAAAGGTTTCGCAGAAAAATAGATTCAGTTCCCGATACAAACCCATGATTCATTGTTAGCCCAACCCTGAGGGACTCGGATGGCTCTGACGTGATTAAAATTCATAGTTTTAGGAAACAATGGTAACATAACCCTTCAGAGGTATTTCCAGATAATTCCGTGGGCTTTTTTGAAAGTTGGGTAAGCTGAAACATTTTTTGAGTTTCAGTACCTAGTTTTAAAACAGGTATACCTGGGAACTTTCGGCGAAATTCCTTTTCAATTAAATTCAATTCAATTCCTTATTATTGGTTTCTGCGCTTGAAGCGTCAGTTTGCCAGTGTCGAGTCAAATAAAATTATAAAGTGAAAAGATGTTACTCTGTTGAACCCCATTTTGCATCCAAATTTCTCCTCAATCATGCGTACAGAGAGTATATAATCACTACGTTTCATGCGTATTTTTGGCAAAATATCACAACCCATGTCTCTAAACAAACATATATTTCATCAAAATAGGTACGTATAGCAATAAGAAATGTCTTTGTTTCTCCATCTTTTTATTTTTTGTGACTTTTATTGCCAATTCCGATGGTATTGCCTCTGCGATGCGACAGAAGTATTCCGCATATTGCATTTACATGGAGCCGCCTACACCTGCGACACTGGACGTACGCCAAAAGTTATCCGCACCGCACCGCACATGATTTTTACATACAACTACTTTGCCTTTTAATATTAGTATGGACGGTCTTAAGAAATTAGAAAACGAATCTATAATATTGTTAGAGATAGTTTTGTAGCCTTTTTATCAAAAATTGCCTTATAACTTGGTATGGCTTTAGGCAATTTGAAAAACGAATCTATAATAAGTATTTTTATTGAATTTTGTAGCCTCTTTATCAAAAACAAAAAGTTAACTAGAAGGATTTAAAACAACAACAGGTAGGGATTTACGGATTTATTTTTGATGTTTTTTTAGTTCAAGGACATGTGCAAGTTGTCTCCGCCCCTGCTTGCTTTTCCGTTTAGGTATTTTTATAATAATCTAATAACATATGTATTGTTTCAGGTCAGTCATCTCAGGCGATCCAACAAAATATGGTAAAACTAAAATACATTATATATAATTAAGGTATAATTTAAACTTCGTAAGCTATAATAAACGCTAAGGCCCGTATTAATTAACGCATATGTAACAACAAATATACGCTCAAGATCGACTTAGAGTTGAGTTTGGCTGATTAATACAGGCCTAAGTAACTATATAACTCATAACTACATACTATAGGTAACTCATAATAATAATTATAATGAGTTACCTATTGTGACGAATTCTTACGTTATAATAAATTATTCATCATGTTGATTTATATTATTTCAAATAATTAGCTTCTAATGACATCGCAAAAGTTTTATAAGCATCTGCGTAAGTACAGAACCGTGTCAATAAAATGGAAATAAGACAATCAAATATTTATTTAAATTTCCATCTCATCTGAAGAATTTGGTATATTGATGTTTATTTTGATTCGACGTCTTATTGACATTAACACAAATAAAACATTACTGGCAAATATTGAATCGCAGAAGAAAGGTAGAAGCAAAATAACATTACTAATGACATTAAACTTAAAATTGGATGTCAGATTTTGTAGTTATTATCTACACAAAAATATTCAATATAGACCTACAGGAAGTTGTATGATTTGAATAATAGTCCTTGTATAAAATAGGGAAGTGGAAGAAAAAAATATAAATTTTCGGTCATTTAAATTGTTATAAAAAAATCTGCATGGATGCACTTTTTTCTTAAACGAAAAATAAGGAAGACTAAAGAGATTAAAGTTTCGCGTGACGTAAAGCTTTTGTGCGAATTGTACCAAATGTATTCTTCATAAGCCCCCACTCCGCAGCCTTCATGCTTTATCTTGGTACTTAATAAGTGATAGAGCGAAAAAGTCCAGTATTTTAAACGGGCTAACAGTCAGTTTAAATAGAATACCAATTTTATTATGAAATCTTCATGCCTATTTAATACCATAAAGCCAAAAACGTAAATTTTTACTCGGCGAAACCGGCATGTTCTAAGAACTATAAAAGAGTTTGAAGGACATGTGACTTCACCAACCCGCACTTGGCCAGCGTGGTGAATTAAGGCCTTATCTCTCTCGTCAGAGAGAAGTCACTGAGTCCCAGCAGTGGGAACGTTAATAGGGTCTTGATGATGATGATAACAAATAGCTAGAGAAATTCTCCTTTCCACAACGCCTTATCATGATATCATAAATGTTTTCTAAATAAAACCTTGGCGCGATGTGAAATGGAGCGTAAAATTTTATGGAATAACGTTCCAATTTATAAACATTTTATTCATACGTTCAAATTGAGTTATAACAACCTACATAATAAAGCTATGTAGCTATAATATTGGAACATAATTCCTATACGCTGTATGTATCAACTGATTTTGGTGTTTTATATTTCTTTATTCATCAATTGAGTATTTTATTCTTGTGAATCGTTTTACCACACAAGATAATGAAAATAAACTCAAGTTCAATAAAGATTATAGCACTTAGGTACAATTTTCAGTACTTTTAGTAAAATCAGGAAAAAGAATAAATAAATTGTTTGCATTATTATTGGAAAATAAGCTCATTACTTTGTTAGTTAGTTAGTTTCTTGTAAATGGACTTTGCGCTGGAAGCGACAATTTACCAGTGTCAAGTTATATAAAATTATAAAGTGAAAAAGATGTTACTCAGTTGAACGCCATTTTGCGTCCCCATTACTATGTTACTACTAATTTTTCCACTAATTCGTACTAAAACAATAATAAAATAAACGTAAATGTGTCAAATAATTTTAAAATTATTCATAACTGGTCGTATTGAAGTTATTAAGGTTTTATAAAGAGGTTCCGAGCCTGGTATACGAACTAGTCCGTAATTTAGAAAAAAAATATATATATGTGGCGGGCAGTAATAAAACGCATGTCAATCGAAAAAGTAAATGCTAACAAATAAACAAAACTACTCTGTCGTTTAACATGAGTTTCATCACACACAGCCAAAACACGTTTTTTTTTTCAAATTGACGGACTAGAAGGTATTCCAAATGTTGGACCTACCTTTTTTATACGTCAGTGTCTGAAAATTTGGCTTATGACAGGCGCTGCATCACTCTATTAAGTTTTGTAACAAAATGTTGCTTTTGGAAATATGCTTCTTGTAATATGAAAAGTTATTTTCATCATAAATCTAGTCTTCTAGATCTTATGAACGATGTTAATTAGGTATTCTAAAGTACCACCAAAGTAATTAGAGTTTCACAGAAGTTCATTAAGGCTGCCTTATTCGCTAATACAAGTAAATACAGAGGCATTATGGTTGCGTCTGTATTTTTAAAAAGTAAAATAAATGTAATTACTTTCTTATCTTTTTTGAATTTATTGCATCATTTTCATACAAATAATTTGGTACAATTTTAAAGATAACAAAAATATATTGAACTATTTATATTCGTGTCATTAAATACATTGCTACTTATTTTTTCAGAGTTTAGGCAATAGTCAAAGTCGTTTGAAATTAGAACAGTGAACAAATTGAAAGCACGAGTCCCCAAAACATTCCACCGTTTGAACACAAACACAATACAAAGCGGATGTTACGTACTTGTACGTCTCGTCCCACTACGCTGAAATACGGCTGTGAGGAATTATGTGATTACCATCAAGTAGAGGATCTCAAACTTCGCCTGTAAAATGCTCATTATTCCACACGGCTGCTTCTTACTACTCGTTAATTAGACTCTCGTGTACCGTCATTGAATTTTACATGATTTTCAGCTGTGTGTCTCGACTAAACGGTGAGGGGAAATGTCACTGTCATTTCGGAAATGACACGGCGGAATGACGTGTGCGTCTTTCGTCTGAATGGCTTCTAGGTTAATTTGAAAAGGAATGAAACGTTGGAATAAAGGTTTTTATGAATTTGAATAAATTCAAGCTGCAAACTTTAATATTACTGAATGAATTTAAAAAGTCAGATTTTATTTTACAATTCATTTGAAACTCCATAAAATCCGCTTAAGGCGTTTTCACATGATTTTAATAACATTTTAAGTTCATAAGTTATTTGATATTTGCTAATATTTCCTGACAATGTTGCAAAATACTCGTAGTTGGGCTAAACAGATAAGCACCAACTGCATTGCGCTTACAAGTTTAATACTACTATATTCCGTGTTCAGCGACTGTGCGCTACGCTGTGCACGCAAATGCACTGTTAATTATATTAGCTTCAAGTCTTGTTGTACAAGGACTTGTTTGTGTTAACGTATCTATTTTTATAATGCCGTTGTATGCGGATGGGTGACCTACGGGTTTAGTTACGTTCTAAAATTCAGATAGTATTTAAATAGGTAATAAAATAAGTAAGCCATGTTGGCTAAGTGGGAGGACCCTCGACTTTAATTCCGAAGGTCGTGAGTTCAAACCCCGCCACGCACCTCTGGATTTTTCTTCTTGAGACATTTATGTGCGCTTTAAACACGTGCTTTAACGGCGAAGGCAAACATCGTGAGGAAACCGGCATGTACTGATAACTTTAAAGAGTTTGAAGGAAATGTGACATTTACCAACCCGCACTTAGCTAGCGTGGTGAATTAAGGCCTTATCTCTGTTTGCCTAGAGAGAAGTCCCTGTGTCCTAGCAGTGGGAACGTTAATAGGATGATGATGATGAGGTAATAAAATAAGATTTTGCGTTGGAAAATGAGTAGGTAGGATGTGTGACTAAGTATAACAAAGTTACAACAATGTTATTTTATTCTAGCCATACTGTATGTAGATTATGTGATTGATTTGCAGAGATGATTGATTTTATTTTATCCGTTTAAACAAATCCGTGAACTTGGGTTGTTTGGAATTATTCCGTATTATAATTAGAACCTTTGAACAGTCCAAAACGAATGTTATGAACTGTTATTGAATAGAAACAAAACAATGTATTATAAACGTAGGTACTCGTAGTTTATCGCTCTCTTTTACTTCTCTGGCATTTATTTAAGTATCGAATACCTACCAGTGCCATTTAACGACTTACCAGTGCCCTTGGGTGAAATTTTGCGAGCATGAATAGGCAGTCAAAGAACTAGATGGGATCAATTCTCGCTCCCATGACATTGCCAATTCTCGCTCCCATGACATTACTCGATGTAGCATCGACACTGTTAATGCCATAATCTGCTCAAATACACCAGATT